>OX375762.1:6140334-7340334 GCA_947359385.1 Chesias legatella | reverse complement strand
ATGTAATATACTAGCAGACGAGCTAACGGGCCACCTGATGGAAAGTGGTCACCGTCGCCCATGGACATCTGCAACACCAGAGGCATTGGTAATGCGCTGCCGGCCATTAAGATAGGCATTAACCCGTCGCTTAAAGGTCGCCATGTCGAAGCTCCCAGGGAAAACGGCTGAAGGCAGATCATTCCATAGCTGACAGGTGCGTGGAAGGAATGATCGCGAGAAGCGAGTGGTGGTGGACAACCAGCCATCCAGGTGGTGCGGATGGTATCTGGTTTTGCGGCGTGTGTTGTGGTGAAACTTAGCCGCGGGCACCAGACTAAACAGTTCATCAGAACACTCCCCATTGTACAGACGATAGAGCACACAAAGAGAACCTACGTCCCTCCGTAGTCTTAAGGGCTCTAGGTCGTCTGTAAGCTTGGAATCGTCGACAATTCGAACTGCCCTGCGCTGAATCCGGTCAAGTGGAAGGAGCTGATACTCAGGCGCCCCAGCCCAGAGGTGGGAACAGTACTCCACGTGGGGTCGTACCTGCGCTTTGCATAAGTCTTTGACCCGAAGTGAAGTACTGCTTCGCCCTGTTCAGGACTCCGAGTTTTTTTGAGGCCAGTTTGGATACATAGACTGCCGCTACAAGTCACAGGAATCGTTGCCTAAGCTTCTTTTACTTTAGTGCAGGCGAGCTCAAGAATCAGCAGCAATTGAGCACCCAGCCTAGATCAAACAAGTTAGATAATTCGGCCTCAGTATTAAGGATCTACCGGTTCAGGTTCGGTGCCCGGCTCGTCGTCCTCCTCCAGTTCCAGAGAGTCATTCATCAGCGCCTCAGCGATTTCACCAATGGTTTCCTCCACATTGTCGTCCAGTATTGCCTCGACTATGTCGTCTATCGCGTCCAGAATGTCATCCACCGTATCTTCGACCGTGTCTTCCACGGTGTCCTCGTAGGCTTCTTGCATCATTGAAGCGTGGGATTTCAGATAGATCCAGTACGCCAATAGGCGATCGCTCTCAGCATCTCTTCCGCTGTTAAAAGAAATATGTATTTGGTTAATAAAATAGTAATTTGTATTAAAAGTCCGTAACGCCCTATATACCAGTTGGGTTCGTTATTGGAGTATTGAAACATACTTCCTTATCGTATGCTTTACCATCAAGTCAAAATATATCACTTAAACGTTAAGACTAACTAAATTAAAGAAGCTAAATATTTTTTGATGATTTGGCTGGAACCTATTTAAGTTGGAATTTTTCGGCTTTTATGCCGAAACTATCGAGAGAACTAGAACTATCGCACTATTTGAGATATTCTAACTAGGAAACTTTATTGTTCTTGTAATTTCCAAAGAAACATGCAACTTGCATGAGTCAATATGTAAAATAAATAAACCTTAGAATGTCACATAAGATCATGTGTTAATCTTACCAATATTCTAAAATATATATATAATATTCTAAATCTAAAAGTTTAGATGGATGGATGTCTATTCCTCAATCACGCCAGAATGGATTTGAATGACATTTGGCACAGCGATGGATTATAGTCTGGTATAAGCCCACAGGCTACTAGGACATAAGTACGGTTCCCGAGGGATGACTTATTCACCGCAGAGAACAACTAGTAATAATATAATGCTATTTGTAAAGCACAATAAACATTCAATTAAACCTTAAAACAATTTTAGAAATTTATAAGATTTTCTTACCCCACGTCTATATCCAGAGCTAACGCAGCTTGATGAGGTTTTCCTTCTTCATCGATCCACCTAAAATAAATAAGAAGTAGCTATAACTATTGAACACTTATATATACAGGGTTACAGGAAAAGTCGTGCTAGATCCGTTAAGGGCGTGGAGTACCCATCATTTCTGACTTATTTCACTATGAAACACCCTACCCTAAACTTAACCCTTTTCGAGATATTCGACTTTTAATTTTTTATTGAATAATGCCGATTTTTAGGCTACGAAATTTATTTTTGTTTATTTTGTGTATCTTATTATTATTATTATTGCATTTTTACATGTGTAATAAGATGCTTTAGGACATCAATCATTAAAATAGTGCATAAGTTAATTGAATAGACCGTAGTAGACAAGTGAAAGTAAAAAAATAAAAAATATATTAGCAAGCTTATTTTTCTCTAAGGGATATCTAAAAAAAATATTATGACACTTGTTCGGCAGATATTTTTTAAAATATCTACGTTTCATCAGCTATCTAACGAGGTCTAACAATCTAGGGTTTGTATTACATTTCGTGGAAAAAAGTAGTTGGGACGCTCCAGGTAGCAGTTCTAACGGTCCCGCGCCTATTTTCCTTCAAGTTAAGACGCACCGAGAGAGCGAGACAAGTGACGATTTATGTAGGTGCGAATGAAAGAAAAAGTGTAGAGACCGGTTAGAGCTGGGAATACAACAGGGGGTATTGTTTTGGTTGTCAGTCTGCTTTTGTGCTTCGTACATAGTAGATGTGATATCGTTTTGCTCTTTTTCTCGACTTGGCTGTGATTCTGGACTATTTCTTCTGATTTGTGACTACTGTGCTTGTTAACCGGACTCTGATTTGTACCTGTGATACTGTGATATATGTGTTGAAGATGACGTCCTACACACCTGAGGAATATGCTGATATGCTTATTTGTTACGGATACTGCGATTGTGTGTCTGCGCAAGCTCGTAACGAATACATAACTCGCTACCCCGGTCGTCGAGTGCCGGATGTGGCCTGTTTTGACAGAGTTTATCGAAGACTTAAAGAAACTGGCTCTGTTTTGAGACGAAATACAGACATGGGAAGACCACGAATTGACGACGAAGAACAGGACAATGAGATAGTGCAACGCTTTCGAGCGGATCCGACTACTTCCACTAATATTGTTGCCCGTGATCTGGGACTTTCGCAATGGAGAGTGTGGTTTACAGTGCATACTGCTGGCCTATACCCGTACCATTACACGCCGGTACACGTTATTGAAGAAGGAGACCCCGCGAGAAGATTGGACTTTTGCAGATTTATGCTAAATGCTGACGTAGAAGACCCAGATTTTCTAAGAAATATCTTGTGGACGGATGAGTCCAAATTTGATAAAGATGGCATAACCAACTATCACAACGTCCATTACTGGGCCCCAAAAGAACTAAGGAATCCCAATAAGAAAAGAGTGAAAGGGTCCCAACGAAGATTCAGCGTGAATGTGTGGATGGGCATTATCTCTAATCATTTGATTGGACCTTACTTTCTCCCGGATAATCTAAATGGGGAAAGCTACGAAAATTTCCTGAGAGCAGACTTGAGTGATTTGCTGGATGATCTGCCACTCAACCTGATCAGGGACATGTGGTTCCAACACGATGGCTGCCCTGCCCATTTCAGGAGAAGTGTCAGAGACTGGCTGGACACAAATTATCCAAACAAATGGATAGGACGAGGTGGGCCGTTGCCATGGCCAGCAAGAAGTCCGGACCTAACTCCCATGGATTTTCATGTATGGGGGTGCATGAAAAGTCTTGTGTACAGCGAGCCGAATCCAGTTTTGTCTGTGGAAGACTTAAGAGAAAGGATTGTGGATGCAGCAAATAAAATGAGGACCACGTTGACCACTGGAGTAGTGAAGACTGGTCTCCGTAGAAGGATGCGACAATGTTTCAGAAATAGAGGCGGCCATGTTGAACATGAACTGTAGAATAAGAAAAAGTTGTGTGAAAACCTTTAATAAATGACATTTCATGCATACCTAATGTTTTATTTTACTTTTTACTAATTTTTTTCCAATGCATTTGAATAAAACCCTAGATTATTATACCTCGTTAGATAGCTGATGAAACGTAGATATTTTAAAAAATATCTGCCGAACAAGTGTCATAATATTTTTTTTAGATATCCCTTAGAGAAAAATAAGCTTGCTAATATATTTTTTATTTTTTTACTTTCACTTGTCTACTACGGTCTATTCAATTAACTTATGCACTATTTTAATGATTGATGTCCTAAAGCATCTTATTACACATGTAAAAATGCAATAATAATAATAATAAGATACACAAAATAAACAAAAATAAATTTCGTAGCCTAAAAATCGGCATTATTCAATAAAAAATTAAAAGTCGAATATCTCGAAAAGGGTTAAGTTTAGGGTAGGGTGTTTCATAGTGAAATAAGTCAGAAATGATGGGTACTCCACGCCCTTAACGGATCTAGCACGACTTTTCCTGTAACCCTGTATATATATATAATTTTCGTCAACAACTTGCTGGTACTATTACTACTACTACTACTACTACTACTACTACTACTAGTCGAGTCTCTGTTCTATCGAACCAATGTGGTGAAAGGATTTTAATTGCGCCTCAAGAAGGCTCACTTCGTGCTCTTGACACATGTCTTCTAATTTTTTATTCTAGGAGATGTCGGTTTCCTCACGATGTTTTCCTAAACTTGCTTAAAAACAGGTATAAAGGAAAAAAGGTATGTATTTAATCTTTAACCAAAGCATGCTAGAACAGATTAATCGATTGTGAAACGTCATCAATCAAACGAGCATCAATAGGACCTAGATAATTTAATATCGACTCATATAAATATTTTGTAATCTGGAATAATAATATGTGACAGTTTAGTAGAAGATTTTAACATGAGCAATACCCACATCTAGGAGCTAGTAACTCAATGATGGCTGGCATTAATTAAATGGTGGACGTATGATGGCTGACAATCCAGAAGTAACCATGGCTCGCATTAGGTACTTGCCAGTGCATTAACTATTATTAGTGCCATCTAGTGGCCGACAACTCACGTGTCAGCGCAGGCAGGTGAAGTGGACGGCTCGGTACAGAAAGAGCGCGGACGACGCATTTCCACCGAGGTCAAGTCGGTGAGGGCTAGTGCAGAAGTGATAGTGGCTCGCATCACGTGCCAGTACATTCGGACCGGTTCGGTGCAGGCCACATCTTTGACTTTAGCTCGTTCGATGCGCACCCACCCTGTTGAAAAAGAGTTTGGCAATCATTTCATACAACATAATAATTGTGTGTTTTGTAGTAATTATTTTGATATACCTACCTACACACTCCGAGTCAGCATCAGGGTGGCAATCGCTGCAAAAGCAGTGAACACAGCCACTGGTCACTACTTCTCGCATATCGGAGTAGGGAGCGATAATCTGATTCCAGAACTTGAGAGCTAGATGCATAACCTCGCAGTTTCCATTAGTTTCGGAATAAAACACCCAATCACGGTGTTCGACGCGTGCCCCGGTCACGCGTTGGTCCCAGCAGATTATCCCGTTTAGATAATGAAGATTCTCAACGGTCAGACCATCAGCCCAATAGTCGTCGCGACGAGTGGTAGCCGAATCGTCAACGGACAAGGATTGGTGATCTTCATTCAAATCGGGCATGTTGCTCGTCTCAAGAAACATCGCATCGATGAAAAGGTTTTCGAAATTATCGTCGATTGCATCGCTAGCATCGTAAGCGTCGTTGGAACCGTTGGTCTCGTTCGCTTCTGGGTACTCATCGTTGTGGCGAATGTTCGTATCGCAGGCCTCAATGTCATCGGGCGAATCATCAGAATCATCATCCAGAATGTGTGATCCCAAACCTAGCGGGTTTATGAAGGAGTCCCGGGAACTTGAGTCTTCTGATTCCGGTGAAGCTTTCCCGGAATCAACCTGGTCATCCTGGCTTTGAGCAATAATCTGAGTGGACTGGCTTAACTTTAGGCCTTTATACTGGGCGGCTAGATCGTTATCGGCGAAGGCGTATGGCTCGTCGAGGAAAACACTTTTGTGTAAAGATATGTTGGGCCAAGATCGCCTATCATTGTTGAAGGCTTTTATTTCAGTATTTTTGGCATCGTTAACACTGACTACGCTTGCATGTTCATCTAGAACGGTACTAGGCCCGGGCTGCGGCTCATCCAGTTCTAACTCAATGGCATCTTGGGTATCGAAAGCGTTACTAGCATCATCAACTGGGTTGCTGATGACGTCATCTGTTTGGTTATCCTCCGCATTGCAAGTGGAGTTAGCTTCGACATCATTGCTAGGTTGGTCGTTACGGTTCTTTTGGTTATGCATTTGTTCTTGATTATTGGTGTAAGAAAATTCATCATCTGTTTCTTCTTCAGAAGGGGTAAACTCGTCATAGGGTCCATTGTCGGCGTCGCCACCATCGGGGTAGTCATCGTCATCGCCATCATAGTCTTCCTCCTCGTCAACATTGCTAATAGGTTCTTCTTCTTCTTCTACTACTTCTTCTTCCTCTTCTTCTTCATCACCAGTAGACTCCTCGCGAGTGTTTTCTTCAATCATCGGCAAGTCGAGAGACGTTCCTCTAAGAATCACCAGAGGGTGCAGCAGAATAGACACCTAAAACAATATATAGATAACGATAAAAATATATAAGTGTGCGTGTGTTTGTTTATCTTATTGAGAAATTCATAATCCCATAATTGCTCTGACTTATTACGTCCCTGATAGTTATTCCACAGAAAAATATACCTGCACGATCCTGCCATACAGATCAATTGTCGGGTAGATATCATTGTATCGTCTGGGTATGGTCGCAATAACACCCCGCATCACCCCGTCAATTTCAAGAGCCAGTTCGCTACTGAAGCGGAAATGAAGAGTCAAAACAGAGTTCTCTGAGATATCTTCCAGTTTACGCCCGATGTCGCTCAGGGTCTGAAATAAAAGCGACATTAGAGTACATTTTGGATGTAACATATCTAAGCCACATTGGGTTTCTAACTAAATATATCTGTTGGTTGCGGCCGTGTCTGTGCGCACCGGAATACTCACGTATACGCCCGTGTTGTAAAGGATTTCACTGGTAATTACCCAGCAGGTAGTTGTGAAGTGTAGGGCGGACATTGGCGGCATCTCAGTGGGGAGCATGGCTAAGGCACCGATGGATAAGGTCCCCTGCCATTCGTCGGACACTTTGTCAACGCGGAACTGTGGACAATATTCTTCTATGAGATTTACACAGTAACACTGAATGCTATGTAGCTCAGCTGATTAGTTATGCTATCGCTTAGATTGATTCTTGCTTTCAAGCTGTGATGACTTTCACGGATATTTTCAGTAAGCTTAGACTGCAAAGTTATATACAATTGCATAGTTTTAATAAAGGCTTAATATGAAACGCTCTGAAAATTTGATGAATTCGGGTAACTGCTAAAGACAGGGTATTGTTTTGATTGGACGAGTATAGTTTTCCTTTTCAACGCATATATATTTCGTTGTTGAATAAATAAATTATAAATATTGGTGGAACATTTCACACAGCGCCATCTAGCCCCAAACTAAGCATAGCTTTTAGCGTATGTGCTATCTGACAATATATAAATGTGCGGTTTTATATATTTATATTCGCATTACTCCGTGAACAAAGTATAGATTGCTTTGCTGATTTTAAATAAAAGTTCAAATGGAATTAGTGTCTACGTCATTCAGACAAAGTAGTAGTTGCGGTGAATGCGTTAGGCATAAAGTATAGAACACCTGCGCATATCGGTAATGCGATAGCTTTTATATGCATTGGATTCTCGCTAGATTTGCAAGAGATATATATTGATATAAAGCATGCAAATGCAGAGCATAAAGACTAGTCTAGACAATCAGTCACATTAAAAATGTGACGGAACGAAATAAATTGAACTGAAAATATTCTAACGTATTACTGCCAAAAAGCGTGTTGAAGCAACTATTTTAGTTTTATGTAATATTGTTCCAAAGACAAAAATTTGAGTTGAAAAATTGAACAATTTTATCCTGCTAATGTAACGGAATGGAATGATTCCCCGCCAGAGGGCCTAGTGGGAGTTTATTTACCTATTCAATCGCGCTAACGTTAACTACGATTTGCATGACGCTGCAGCAGAAATTACACCAAGTAGGTGCCAAGCGGTAATACATTCGCGTTACGGTGTTCCGGTGTGAACGGTGCGAGACATTCCACCTACAAGTTTCATAGTTACGGGCGCATATATCTTGGGTCTTGTCGTACCTTGTAGGGTAGGACCCAAGCCGCATCGGTTGTTATGGGCCGAGGTTACCACTTACCACCAGGTGGGCCGTCGGCTCGTTCCATTACTATATCACATAAAAAAAGTATTTCTACGCAGTATGTACAACAGTATGTTATTCATGTTAGCATACAAGCATAGTTGCAGACAATCGCAATTTTATTCCATATCATTTTAAAACGTCGCTGCAATTTACATAATATATGCCATTGCTCAAAAATAACAGCCATCCAACGATTTCATTGTAGTTGTCACGGAGGAACTGGTTTTACATTATTTCGATTTTTCAGTTTTTTAGGACATTCAGATCGCACTAAGGCCGAATTTAACATAACACAAAAGCATATAAATTAGCTGCTTTAAATATGAGTACGCTATTAATAAGTATAGCCAGTCAATACAAAAGTGTAAACACTTTTTTTTTAAATTATTTTCTAGAAGTCTAGATGTTTTACTACTTTTGTACTTAATTTATATAACACATGCAAGCTTTATTGTAACTAAACTCTGCGTTTGAAAGCTCATATAGATTAACGAATTTTTCATTTATTAGGTTTTAAACTGTCAGATATTATTTTGTTATCAAAAGAATTTTAGAACAATAACGAGCACATAACGCGAGCACAAATATATTCATGTATTCGCATTGAAAAAGTTGAAGAAATCGCTAAATGGAATTACTTCTAGTACTCACAGATAACAGAAATATGAATGAAAATAAAGCAGAAGTGGTCAACGAATGGCGTTTTATAAAACTAACATTTATAAAAAAGTCAATCATAAGAAAAGTTACTTAATGAAACAAATTAAACAGGCGATTTTTGACATCCCATATCGGTTCACTCTGGTTTGTGTGAGAGAGACGAGAAGTGAAGAAAAAACCGGGCTTAGGATGTCACCGAGGGCAAGTTTTTGACCGAGTTTTTACTGACCACTTCCACAAATATTTCATTAAACATAAATTCTTACCCGAAACGATTGGCCTCTACGGATAGGTTGGCTGGCGACTGCGACAGCGTCCGCGAATCCTTTGTATCGCTGTGCGACAGTATCTGAAAAAGGGACAAATACATTGAAATCCTAATCTAAAGATTCATGCATTTGGAATTGGAGATTTCTAAAATTATGGCAAAATTATCTGAAGAAACTTTAAACCGTATCTCAATGGCACAAGGGTGATTTCAGAATGTGCATAGTACGATAACTGTCATCTCATTGAGCTAGTTTACACTTCTTCTTGACGACTCCATCGTTGTTATCACATCGGCTGTAGTCCCACATACATTTTAATAGTTCATGGCCAATGTTATTGTTTTTCATGTATATATTTCATTAGGCAAAATATACTGTGAAGTTTTTTATAGCGAATAATTTACGAAGCGAGCATGATGGGCCACTTGTATTTATTTGCGATGGGCTAACATTTGACCGCAATCTCACCTGATGGTAACTGACGATGCGGTCTACGATATAGTATACTTGCCTAGAAGTAATCTATTCACTCCTGATAGACAGATAGATAATACTTTATTGACCACTACACATGGAAATTTCGTAAAGATTAATAGTATAGTGATGTTAGGCGTTAACCTCTGCTCATAACAAAAACATAAGTCTTAGGGTCCCCCCCCCATAAGTATGAGAAGACCGCATCGCCTGTGCACCGGTAACTTAAAGTGAAGATGGAAAGTCTCACTTGGAACCTTTCAAACCGGAACAGCAATGCGTTACTGCTTGACGGCAGAAATAGGTGTTGCCAGTGCTTCGTGGTCGAAGCACGTGTGTGTCAAATAAATAGGTGCAGTGCTTCGCAGGACCAACACGACACCCCTACTGCCTAAACATCAAATAACGACGTAACAACGTATGGAACTGGTAAAAACGTTAGAACGTTATCTTACCAGAGCTGCATAAACGTATGTTGGTTCCGGTCATGAAGTGGAAGGTGTAGGGCAACGCGACTCGGCGACGGCGCGTCTCCCACTGGTCGCCCGCGTCGGTTTCCTGCGCATCATCGACTGGAGCGCAAACGTCGACAACCGAAGTCTCCTCAGTCGGGAGAGCGCATGCGTTTTCCTCTGGGACTTCAGCAGCTACCTCGTCCGGGGGGAG
The DNA here is from genome assembly GCA_947359385.1 of Chesias legatella. Taxonomy (NCBI): domain Eukaryota; kingdom Metazoa; phylum Arthropoda; class Insecta; order Lepidoptera; family Geometridae; genus Chesias; species Chesias legatella. Next base: position 7,330,187 of record OX375762.1, on the reverse strand, counting down.
GTCAGCGGGGGGCGGAGTGGGGGGCTCTTCGGTAGGGGGGGCGTCAGAGCCGCCCGATTTGTCCAGCTCGAACGCGTTCGGCTCTTCGGCCATACTTTTCAGCACGTCAGGAGTGGTAGTATTTGCTTTCTCCGTAACAGGTTTATCGTTCGGTACTGAAATATTACATTTTAGTCATTCATTTGGGTCATTTCATCATTCATATTTGTCCATTGATGTAAATAATAATGTGTCTGTGGTGAAAATAAATAATGTTTCTTTCTTTCTTTCTTTCTATGTATATGATGAGGCACATGACGGCGCACCTGATGGTAAGTAGCTACCGTCGCCTGCAACACTCGAACAATTGAACACCAAAAATTAATAAAATAAATATATTATATATATATAAACTATGTCCTAAAATTTCCCTCACTTGTCTGTTGATTGCCAAGAACGATGTTTGTCCCTCGTGACACTGTTTGAATCTTAGTCGTTGTACCATACAATTCCATCAACACATAGACTTTCTGAAAAAAACAATAAAATATTGAAGCCTAAATGTTAGCCCAGCTCTGCGTGAGGGTTGTGGGTTCGATTACCACCCAGGTGAAACATTTGTGCAACGAGCATAGATAATTGTTATGCGTCTGGGGGTTATAATGCATTATGTGTATGGATTTACAAAAAATAACTTAATTATCTGTTCCCGTAGAACCTCGGCTTCGTGTGGAGTTTGAAATGTCCGCCAATAATCTTTTATTCATTGATTTGTCTCGGTTCGTATTTAGACATACTGCGAAAGAGAAGCAGAAGTCTATCGAAGCAAATAATTTCTGCTGCCAAGCAGTAACGCGTTCGCGTTACTGTGTTCCGGTTTGAAAGGTGTGGTTGCCGGTGAAATTACAGGCACAAGAGACATTCCACCTACACGTCTCAGAGTTACGGGCGCATACGATGCGACTTGGGTCTTGTCGTACTTAGTAAGGGAGGACCCAAGGCGCATCGGTTGTTATGGGCAGAGGTTACCACTTAACACCGTCGGCTCGTTCCGTAACTATATCACATAAAAAAAAAGTTTTATATTACCGTTTCTATATATAATAAAGCTACACGTATACTTAAAATAAATAAAGGTGAATAAAGGGCCAAATTCATATTGTTTGCTATGGGTAGAGGTTACCACTTAACAGGGGGGCCATCTGCTCGTTTCGTAACTTAATCACATCAAAATAGTTATCTTACATCTGGGACCTTCTCGAACGCAAATTCCAGCAGTTCGGAGTTGTAGTAGACGAGGACTTTGGAATCGGGCGTCCTTTTGAGACCGATTCGGTCGCCCGGACGCAGCCACTCGAATGACGGCACGAAAGTGTGTAAGTCTTTATCTCCGGAATCAGGAAGGGAGTATTTAAGGTATTTACCTGTAACATTTATAAACAAATATATATTAGTTATCATTAAGCTCAATTGTTTTAATTAGGAACATAAAATGTACCTGTCCTAGGAGTTAGGCGTTGTTGACCGCGCCACAGTTTTTACAACTATTGCAGTTACCATAGTATTAATATAATTTTAACGTAATAAAATTACTATTACTATTATAAATGTAAGTCAATATGGAAAAAAATTGAGATATTTTAAAATTCAATGTTTTTCCAGATATGTATAAAATCAAGAAGAGTTTTTATCTAATTTCCTCGTTTAAATGAATAGGGAATTTGTTATGCAAAACTTCGTCTATTTTATAACTAGAAAATTTCAGTACACACACACTATTTATTTTTATTTTTTATGTAATACATTTACGGAGCGAGCCGACGGCCCACCTGGTGTTAAGTGGTAACCTCGGCCCATAACAGCCGATGCGACTTGGGTCCTCCCAAAGTAGGTATGACAAGACCCAAGTCGCATCGTATGCGCCCATAAATGTGAGACGTGAAGGTGGAATGTCTCATGTGCCTGTAATTTCACCGGCAACCACACCTTTCAAACCGGAACACAGTAACGCGAATGCGTCACTGCTTGGCGGCAGAAAAGGGCATGGTGGCAGTACTTCCCCGGACGAACTTGGCGAGAGTTCTACTGCTCTTAAATCTTATCTCGAGAGTGCCAAGAGTAGTAAGTAGTATTATAGGATTACATCCCTCTACGAAGCAACCCTAACAATGTTGAATAGGGGTGTCACTTTGCTGAAGGATGCAAACTTAAAAAAAAAACAATAATTACCGTCTATATAGGCGGTGAAATGTGGCAGCCAAGAGGCGCAGAGTGGTAGATGTCTGTTAATATTTGCGTTCAGAACGTTGACGTCGGTTACGCCCATACGAAAGCTGCCAGCATACGAATATTTGCATTCCAAGATCTGGATCTAGAAATAAAAATAAGGAAAATTTTATTGAAATCATTTCAAAATTAAGTTACGTACGCATCTAAACCTAACATATCCGATCCCACTCAATGGTTATGCAGGAAAACAGGACTGATTTAAATTTATTACACAATATATTAAAATAAGCGTTGGTATCATTTTTTTTCAGGTATGAAATATGTACATAGAAACTTGTTGAGAATCGGAAAAAACGACATTATACTAAATTTCGTTTTATTTTTCGTTTTTTTTTATCGCTTAAGCTACAAATTGGTTAGAATACATATAGACGATAAAAATTTCAACAATTATTTTTCTATTCCTAAATCAGATTCTGGAGTAAAAACAAACAAATAAGTAACTAGACTAGGGTGCCAAGTTGACAGTACACTAGAGTATTTCGTGGGGGATTATTTAGTAAAGACTAACACCTAGACTTAAACGGCCATAGTAAAGTAAGATTAGCTAAACTTTTAAATAGTAATCTCACCTTATTAAATTCCGCAAGAGACGCAATAGATGCAGAATGGTGTTCGCTTAACTACTAGGCAATTAGAACTGCGAGCCATTTATCCGCGCTGCCGCCTTATATACACTCTGCGGGTAATCCGACTAAGTTGAAAATATTGGAATTGAGATAAGCCACAGATAGCTATTTACTGGACTTGTTACCACACTGCGGACTTAATTAAGTCTTAATTAGAAAAAATGAAGTCTAGACAAGGCGTCAAAGTGTCTGTACAGTGAACTTGCGACGCATTTTACACAAGTTAACAAGCTAACTGCAAGTACATTCATGATTATTTTTCCAAAATAATTTGGGACCTATCCCAAACATCGAGTTTAGGAGCAAATTTGGTATAGCCAGTTCATTATAAGTACTATTGGTTAACAGTAGTAGTTATTGGTTACAGAACTATATGTTTATAAAATTATATCATGAAACACTGCTTTTGAGTCTAGTATCCCCATCACTTTTTATGTGATACAGTTACTGAGCAGATGGCCCACCCGGTGTTAAGTGGTAAGCTCTGCCCCTAACCAGCAATTCAACTTGGGTCCTCTTCCACTCAGGTACGACGAGTCCAAGTCACATCGTGTGCGCTCGTAACTGAGACGGAGGTGGAATGACTAATGTACCTGTAACTTGACCGGCAACCACACTTTTCGAACCGGAAAACAGTAACGCGAAGCATTACTGCTTGGCGGCAGAAATAGGTGTGATGGCAGCAATTCCCCAGGTGAACTTGGCATAAGTTCTACTTAACTTTTACTTCTACGGAAATTACAGGCACATGAGACATTCCACCTACACGTCTCAGGGTTACGGGCGAATACGATGCGCCCTGTTTTTTATATTGACAACTTACTTTTCCAATCACTAGTTGTTGCCGTAGTTTAAATATACAGCACATAAGCGCAAGCATTTCCTCGTACATTATGTACTCGCCATGAGTGTAATGAAAATGTGAGTTCAAGTCAGATTGACGCAGGAAATGCAATGGGAATTTGTCTTCACATAATTTGATACAGCAGCATCCAATAAGTATTACTGTCGTTATGGGCACTGGGTACTTAAGAGGAGTTCGTATCTTCTTTACATACAAACACCCAATCTTTTATTACAAATTTAAGAGCGTTCATACCCGATATTCAAGGTTCTCAAAACGGTGAAGGAAATCATCGTGTAGATGTACCACAAATTCAAAGACCAAGTGCATGAGAGGCGCACTTCTTCACCACACTGGTTCAAGACAGTGTTACGACAAGTAGTATTAAAAATTATTACATACTAGCTGTTGCCCGCGATTTCGTCCGCGTGGAATTCGGTTTTATCACGCACCTCTATTTTACCCCTCGGAAAAGTAGTCTAAGTTACTCCTTGTTACATCAGCTATCTGCCAATGAAAGTCCCGTCAGAATCGGTCCAGCCATTTCAGAGATTAGCCGGAACAAACAGACAGACAGATAGACAGACAGACAAAAATTGAAAAAAATGTTGTTTTGGTATATGTACCGTGTATACATCCATATGCACTTAGTAAAAAGCGGTTATTTTAATGTTACAAACAGACTTTTCAATTTTATTTATTTGTATAGATAAATATAAGAAAGACATAATTGTTATAACGTCACACAATTACCTCGTATATCTCCCCGACTATGAGATGAGTAGAGCTGAATACGAGAGCGCCCATCGGGTCCGGAGTGAGACGGCGCGCTACTGTGTAGTCCTTAGACAGGGTCACGTTTTCGCCGTGGTATTCGGAGAAACTCCTGTTAATACAACAAGATGTTTCAAGAAACGCTTCAAATAATCATTAGTCTCCATAGTTTGAGGGTATTTTTATTCAAAATAGACTAGAGTATTGCGAAGGTAGTCGTTTTGACTGGCTTCACAGCTCAGTTGGTAAACTCTGCGCCGTAGGTCGTGGGTTCAATTGCCACCCAAGCCAAAACATTAGTGTGACGATAGATGTTTGTTCCATATCTAGATATTAATATGTTATTTATTAGGCATAAAAAAAATCTATCAGTTGTAATTTTTCTCATAGCGTGCTTAATTTGGAGCTAGGTGGCGCTGTGTGAAATGTCCACAAACACTTTCTTAAGTTAAGGTATGGATTTTGCGGTATTTGGATCGGTAATATTGTCTGACCTTAGCGGGACCAAGAGCGTACTCCTTAATAGATTCTCCGAAAAAAAATAGCGGAGATAAATAATTCATCCATTGAAACAGTCAACAGCGAATTTATCAATTATTGATGAATTCTCTTTTGAATAACACACCACGGAAAATATTTTGTGAATGATAATATAAACAGTTACCTGTCGAGATTATGGGCGGCGGGTATCATCTTGATACGAAGAATCATATTTACTTGGGAACCGTATATTCAACGTGATTGTTTTCCCTTATTAAATCAGGGTTACTAGTTACCATGTTTCCAATTCATGAGTTTATTTGAACCGTTGATAAGAACGTTGATAAAATTTTAAATATGTCACGAGCACCCGCCCATTCGGTATATTTTTTTGTTATTGCAGTAAACTAAGGAGTTGAAATCAAAGGTGCAATGTACCCAACGTTCAAACATCGAAATAGTCATTTTATATGAGGTAATGTTGCTGGCTGATGGCCCAACTGGTGTTAAGTGTTGCTACTGCCCATAACAAGCAATACGGCTCGTGTCCTTCCCTATCTAGTAACAAGACCCAAGTCGAACCGTATGCGTCCGTAACTCTGAGCGTGAAGGTGGAATGTCTCGTGAGCGTTTCACAGGTAACCACACTTCTGAACCGGTATACAGTAACGCGACTGCATTACTGCTTGGCGGCAGATATGGGTATGGGGGCAATACTTCCTCGGACGAACTTGGCTTAAGTGCTACTGCTTTACTACTTTCGGATTTGAAATATCATTGGAATGGAGGGTGGGAGGCGTGTCAATCGTACCAGTACGGCGGCGGAGGTGTGGGGATGGCTCTCGGACAGGCAAGTGTGCCGTTATCCGGGTTACATCCGTTATAGTTGAAAGCCCTCTCCTCATTCTGAAGAATAGTTACCTGTAAAATTAAAAAAGCAATAAGTATTTCACGTTGACGTCAAATTGCTATGAATTTCTGAATTGAGCTTCACGACGTTTTGGTCACGTTTACGCGGCGGATCTTTGCACGCCATAATTAAAGATAATTTGAAATAGTCTTACATAAAGATCTTCAAAAAAAAAGACATGTTTATGTTTGAGAGCAGAATATTGTGGAACTTTTATTTAAATATAAGAACTGAATCTGTACCCATATTCGTTACAAATTAAAAACCTGGAGTATACTGATTACATTCCAGCCTGCTTGTGAACAGATAAAACAAATAAAAAAAATATTCGTTAATGTATTAAGCAGCGCCATCTATCTCCAAACTAAAAATGACTGTTACAACACAAGAAAAAATGCATATGAGGCCGAATATAACCTTTGTATACTGTCCATAAAGATCGCAATACTATGAACCTTATTCAAAATAAAAATTACAAAAAAGGTTGAAATGATTATTACCTGTGTGTACACTGTCCATAAAGGTCGGAATACTATGACCCTAATTTAAAATAAAAATAAATAGAAAAGGTTCAAATGAGTATTATCATCACACTGTCCATAAAGGTAGCAATACTATGAACCTTATTTAAAATAATAATTACAAAAAAGGTTTAAATGTGTATTACCTGTGTACACTGTCCATAAAGGTCGACAACAGCGTATATGTTGAGATGTGGCACGTACCAAGCCTTGCCCATGTCCATGCCGTCCAGATAGTAGTGTAGGCTGCGGTCAGCATGCCACATCATGCCTGCCAACAAAATGTTATGTCAACGAATTTGAAAGTAGTTTCATGTTCAGTGGGTTTGAATCAATAGAAGTTTCACAAGTATTGAAATCATAACGTTCCGTTAGTTTATTCCGACAAATATTTGCAATATTATAACATATATCAAACTTTGCATTAAGTACGATATTGTCCACCAGAACTCGGGAAAAACTTCGATTCAATTGAGATTGATTTATTTCATTCAATATTAGGAAAGTCATTAGAAAATTATAATACATTTATTATTAAAAAAAAAATGTTAGATAACTAACAAAAGAATACAGATTTGACTTTACCATAGTTGTATACGTCTACATGGATAATTTTAATATTTTTTTCTGTATTAAGTGACTTCAGTCATATCAGAGGTTGAATTAAATATAGATTCTGATGAGAGGACATAAAATCAAACATATTGGCTAATTTTAAATACTTTTTTTACATTATTACAGTACTTTTTTCATTAAAACTGATTTAAATATCTGGTCAGCCTCGCATCGAAACATAAACATTGGCGTATTTATTGGTTGTATATATATTTAATTCGTCATACCAAACATGTAATATCTAAAGCAGCACATATTACAGGAAGTTTGCATAATAATAAGCAGCGTTTACACATCTGATGACATATATACATGCTTACCACGGGGAATGACAATACGAAGTGTTCTTCGTGGACGATACGATGTTAATCGATTTCTTTCACTTTCGTATAGTACTGTCTCATGTGAAACTCATGATTACAACACTGACAGTGCTAAACAAAGGTGAACAAAGCCGATGTACGTTCTACGTCCGCTTCCATGGTTCTTGAAGACAAACACTATTTCTGTTCGTAAAATAACTATATTTAAAAGTAATTAAACCTAAATTTGGCTTTTCTGAATAGTTTAGGCAATAACTATTAATTTAATCCCCTTTTCGGCACTGGTACATAATAAATTTTGTTTTCTTGTTTGTTTTTTCAGTTCATTGCTCTTTAATGTATATCCTATGTGCTGAATAAATGGTTATCTATCTATCTAATATGTTTTTGTCAGGTTTATATATCTGGCGAGTGGTCCTTATCACCATTTACACACATTTACAGTTGTTAGGGTCCCCATGACACAAGCTATGCTTAGCTTACTTTGGGGCTAGATGGAGCTGTGTGAAATGTCCACCAATATGATTATTACATTATTAATCAATATTTATAACATTTGTTTCAATACTATTCAGATTACACGCAAAAGTAAAGGACAAAGCTTACATTCGCCCGTTTTATCTGCCCGGAAAAGATATCTCTTGAACTTTAATGTAAACTGTGAGTCAGACATTTTCTAAATCTGAATTACGTGCGGAAATATAAATAAATATGCGATGCATATGAAATTCCGAGCGACTAATTCAAAACAGCCAAACAATGAAGTGAATGTTTATTTGGGCAAATATAGTACACTGTACGTGTGTTGTAGATTGTAACAATAAACATCGAAAGCTTCAGTAGGACCTACCAACTCGACTGCCGACGGTGAGAGTATCCAAGTCCAACGGATACCCGCTTCGAACGCATTCACCGTCCTTCATCATAGCGGACCCACTGAGGATGTACGTGTCCCAGGTGAGATCAGTGGCTGTTCCGGCTAGGGCTCCTAGGCCGCCGTTAGAGTCTAGGTCATCGGGCCGAATGGCCGTTACTCCTGCATGGAGAGAAAGTACATAAAGACATTTTTAATGAATAACTAACGAAAGAAGCAAGATGACCCACCTGATGTCAAGCGGTAATCTCTGCCCGTAATAAAGGCAAATTTTCTTGGGTCCTCCCCTACTTAGACATAGGAAGCCTCAAGTCACATTGTATCGCTCCCGTAACTTAGAGACATTTTTTAATGCGATGTAAGTGATAGAACGAGCTGACGGTCCACCTGATGTTAAGTGGTAACAGCCGTCCATGAACAACAGCAATACGACTCAAATTCTCTCCAGCAAATTACGAGATGACTCAAGAGCGCATTGCGTTGCGTCCGTCACCCCGAGACGGGGAAGTTACGTCTCATACGCCTGCAATTTCACCGGCACCCACTCCCTTCCACCGGAACACAGCAACACGATTGCACCATTGCTTTGCGGTAGATTACCAGGTGTGGTGGCAGTACTTATCCGGGCGAACTTAGCACAAGCTCTACTGCTACTTCGGGTTACTCCTTTCGCACCACCCGGAGGAAAGAAAGAAAGAAAATATATTTATTTTGATACAAAAACTATTTACAAACAATGGACACGTAAGATTATCGAAAAAAAACAACAAACAAACACGAAAATGAGTAACTTCTTACGTATCCCAAAAAACCAAATAATATAAAAAATTACTGTATCAAAAAATGCACCAGCTCAGTATACATCAGGTTGGAAGTACCAACCCAACACTGGTATTCTGCTGGCACCGGCCGGCGGTCCCGTTACAAACGCCAGAGTGTGTGTATGTGTGTGTGTATGTGTTTTATAAATAATATAAATGAATATATATAATATAAAAATAAAATAATATGTATAATATATAACTTTTTTATTCCCCAGAATAATAAATTACATTATTACATATATATACAATAGTATATATATATAGACACGTGTAGGGATTCAAAGGGCATCTACGGACGCGAGCAACGTGGGCCCCCGCAACGTGAAGTTGAAGTGCCTGTAACTTCACCGGCAACCAGACCTTCGAAACCGATTGCATTCTAAAATATGTGGTTTTTAACGCATTTTTTTGTACAGGTGATACCATACGCAAAAAATGCACTTGTTTGACCGACCTATCTCGAGGCTGCCGATCCAGCAGTCCACCATCTTGTCGATCCTGATCTCGAACATGTCACACTCGCGCAGCGCCCTCGAGCTGAAGAGTACTGCGTCGTTGAATTCTGAGTAGACGGTAGCGCGAGACGCGATCAGCCTGTTGCGGCTGAGGCGGGCGTTGTGCCCGTGGACACGGTGAAAGCACATCTCTCTGAAAGAAACAAGTATTCACATACATCATGATCATTATTGACTGGCCTCATAGCACGGTAGTAACTCTGCCTTCTGTGCTGGGCTTCGTGGGTTCGATTCTCACCAAGGACAAACGTTTGTGTTACGAACATATTTAGGTGTTTGTTCTGTCTGGGTGTTATGTATTACAAAAAGTATGTAAGTATTACATCAGTTGTCTAGTTCTCATGATACAAGCTATGCTTAGATTACTTTGGAGCTAGATGGCGCTGTGTGAAATATCCACCAATATTTATTTATTTATAATAATAATCAATATTGGCGGACAGCGCCATCCAGTCCCGAACTAAGCACAGCTTGTACTATGGCAACCAGATAACTGATAGGTTATTTATATACGTATATACACATTTACACCCAGACACATAACAAATATCTGTTTGTCGCACGTATGTTGGTCCTGGTTAGGAACCGAACTCCAGACCTACAGCGCAGAAGGTAGCGTTACTACCGACTGAGCTGTGAGGCCAGTCCTTTATTTATTAAAGTGTACATATGAAAGTGCATATGAATAAAATATGCGACTTACGGTAGAACAGTAGCATTCGACTCGCAAGAGACCGGCGACTCCGGAGAGCTGGCTGGAAGAGGTGTATAAGAATCCACGATAGTCGCCTGCGCCACTCGACCGTACAAATCTGTAACACATACCAATTTTTTTTTCAGCTCATTTGGTAGTAACCCTGCCTTCTGCACTGTAGGTCGTGGGTTCGATTCCCACCCAGAACAAACATTTATGTGACATTTGTAACGTTGATGTTTGTTCTGTGTCTGGGTGTTAATATGTATTATATTTACGTATGTACAAAAGAAATTATATAAGTATTATACATAGTTGTCTGGTTACCATGATATAAGCTATGCTTTGCTTACTTTGGGAATAGATGGCGCTGTGTGAAATTTCCACCAATATTTATTATTTTATTTTATTTATAATTCAACTCAAATCATTCATCAGATTTTTATCTGCGTAACAGCAACTTAAGCTTGCAATTACAGAAATTACAGACACATGAGACATTCCACCTTCACAACTTAGTCTTCTTCTTCTATTCGAGTCACTAGTTCTATCGAACCAGTGTGGCGAAAGGATTTTAAGTGCACCTCAAAGAGGCTCCTTTCGTGCATACGACACATCGAATTCTTTGTTATAAGACATGTCGCTTTCCTCACGATGTTTTCCTTCACCGTTTTGCGAACGTGGTATCACATACATCTTTCAATAGAAAAACTCATACGTGCACGTCGGGATTTGAAGCGGCGACCTCCGGATTGAAACTCGGGGTCAGTACCACTAGACCACGCTCTTAAAACCTTAAAGTAACAGGCGCATACTGTGCGACTTGGGTCTTATAACTAAGTAGGGGAGGACCCAAGTAGCTGCTTGTTATGGGCAGAGGTTGCCACATAACACAAGGCAATATATGATCATTCTGTATCACATAAAGAAAACTTACCAACGATCCCAAACACATGTTCAGGTATGTTGAACGCCGCAGGGCCCTGGTCCACACCGTTTACAAAGAAATGTAGTATACCCATATCTTTACGCATCACACCTACTGTATCGCCTTCCTAGGATTAAAAAATATATATTAAACCTTCCTATTATATACTACATAGCTGCACAACACATACTATATACATACATACATAGAGTCAAGTCTTTATCCCCAAAGAGGTAGGCAGAACATCAGAGGGTCACTTTTCACCTGGGTTTCCCGCGAGTAACTCTCCTACGCTTTCTTCCAGTAATTCGTTCCACAATAACCCGACAGCGACTAAAATCTTATACCACGAAATTACCAACACGTCCTAATCGAAACAAATTATTTATTCATGCTCTATTTTGACTGATTACTTTGTAATTATCACAGTTTGTTTAGACGATGTTTAACGAGTGTTTGGATCTAATCACGGTAAATTTATATGACAGTGCTTTTTATTTTTTATTATATTGTATTATGACAAGTTATGTTGCACAGATACTCATAATAAATAAATACAATAAATAATATGTAACTGCTGACATTAATAACGTAATATAGAGTAGCAGGAGCCGCCAATCACGCCAATTTCGTCCGGGGAAGCACTGCCACCATGCCCATTTCAGCCGCCAAACAGTCCGGTTTGAAAGGTGTGGTTGCCGGTGAAATTACAGGCACATGCGACATTCCACCTACACGTTTCAGAGTTACGGGCGCATACGATGCGACTTGAGTCTTGGCCCTAGTAGGGGAGGACCCAAGTCGCATCGTCGGCTCGTTCTGTATCACTTAGAAAAAAATTCAAGTGGCACTTACAACTAATCTGCTGAGATTGCGTACGTATTGCGGTATGATTATTGTGCCATCTCTGATGACGTCTTCACCTGCTATGCCCCAGGTGGCAGATCTGCAAGACAGGTCATATTGCTGTTTTTTTTTTTATATTATCGTATTTTACGTGAGTTGATGATTAATTAATAAATTTTAAATTTATGTCCTAAAACTAAAAAATTCGAAGACATGTGTCAAGTGCACGAAAGGAGCCTCTTTGAGGCGCACTCAAAATACTTTCACCACAAAAACTCGAAAGAACCTGTGACTCGAATAGAATAGAATACGTGAGTTAATATAGCCCGTGAGAGCATAGACGTGTTCATAGTTTTTTATTTATAATAATTATTACAGGTCAATATAATACAGGCAACGTAACATCAAAGTCGTATTTAAATACAATTAAAATCATTTAAAAAAATTATAACCGTATCAACAAATATTATTAAAATCAAATAAACTTAAAAAATATATAACATAACAAAAATAAAATTACAATTAAGATTAAAATTAAAAGATACGTACATAGTTTATTATGATCTGAATTCTGATGCTTTAAGAGCGCGTATTCGATTTAGCGTAGGTACGAAATTGCAAGAATCGCGTAGTTTTCACGCACACTACAATAATCAGTCTGTGTGCGTGAGCCCGGACCTAAGAACGAAGAACGTTTTGATACTTTTAATTTTTTTTTAATGTCACAAATTTTTGTTTAGCATTATTAGGACGGTTTGGTGAGACATTTTGTGAATGTTGGTTAACCTATGGTGACTGTAAGTATGATGCTTTCTGTAAATCATACTACCTGAGAAACATTGCGTTCCTACAGAAACTGTTAGTAAACTTTGAGAAATAAATTATTTGTAATTTATATATATATTATATATTGGCAATATTGGTACATAAATACAACATTATTTTTGGTATATGCGAAACCTGATAATAGTTTGTACAGAATAAGTAGGGAACTGAATCGATTTCAATTATTTTTACACCATTTTATATTTTGTCTCAATAATAATACAAAAAAAAATCAAACATCACTGTGAAAGCAAGACACAAGTTCTTCAATATCGTTTAATTCCTCTACGGCACTATGTATCGTCATTTCCGGTAATTGGAGATCGTCTATTAATGATGAAAAGATATCCTAGAACAAAGCATAACATTAATAACTTTCGTTTATTACCCATTTCTTGAAAAAAAACATACATTAAATGTAATATTGTTACTATTATATGATTAAATCATTTGATATTTACTTAAATAATTATCTGTAGACAACGTTTTATAAAATAACTCACCAAATAAAAAAAAATGCCAAAGTATCAATACTGGTGTGTCGCGCTATGAGTTGCCTACACTATCGATGTTCGGCATGAGCAAGCGGCGGCAGGCGGGAAAAAGTGATACGTCCTGTCACTGGGAGGACCCGGTACGAACTAATCGGAAATGAATCGCGCGCGAGGATTTATAGTAATTTTAAAATAATCGTGTAAAATAAATGGGTTCATAAAATTGGCTGAAAAAAAAACTGTATACTTAACAATACTTTTATTTTTATAAAATAAATATCATAGTTATGTTTCTATTCAAATACTGGTAAAAAACAATTGTTAAAGTGACCTGATTTTGTATATTTTTAATACTGTTTCTTTTTAATATCTCATGTAAAATTTTCGTAATTGGGCTATGTAGTGCACTTTGAGACTATATATTCAGTTGGATAAATGCATAAAATGAAACATTTTATCACATTACAGTGGTTTTATTCAATCTGAAAGATAGCTCTGACGTGTATTTTCGTAAAACGCTATGAAGGGATTGACTTCTCTTTAAAAAACTGTAATTAATTATTAAATTTTTACTCTGTAGTGCACTAAATCAAGACTTAAACTGTCTAAAACCGTAACATTCTTCGAATAATCTGCTCACATAATTCCGACATAGCTCTGGAAAAAACTCGAAAACGTGAAGTTTTCCTCGCGAATCGAATACGCGCTCTTAATTAATATATAAAATTGAAATTCAATATAATTTAATATTATATTGTTTATATTCCGTGTAGACAAATATATGTAACTTTCTATCTTTCAAAGGCGCTGATACAAAAAACTTCAAAGTCACTGGGAAATAAGGCCTGGTGAATTACAGCTGGCTTTACAGCTCAGTTGGTAGTAACTCTGATTTCTGCGTTATCGGAAATATTTGTGTGTCATGAACATATACGTTTGTTCTGTGTCTGGATGTTAATATGTATGTGTTTACAAAAGAACATTCTATAAGTATTCTTTCAGTTATCATTACACTCAAAGTAATTCATTGTTTTGTTCCAAAAAGATAAGATTCACATAAGTTTTACAATACATTTACATTTTTATATTTAATTCACAAGTACTAAAAAGAATATTAGTAATATTTTATGCAAAAATAATATTATGTTTCATCCTATTGAACAGGTAAATGGAATTATTATTAAATGATTGTTCTTCATAAATTTTGATACCATTCGATAGAAATGTTACAAAATGTTATAAAGTTACTTTGTATACTTACGCTGCGTTGGTCATGCGGAAAGGGAATGTTATATCGTTTGAGGAATGCTGCGTGACCCCGATCTCAATACTTCCCGCCCACTTTGGTATAACTAGATCTAGGCGTACTTGGAATAGCTCGTTAGTCTTCAGTGTGCGGTTCGTCATTACGAATCCGTTATTGAAGACCTCGAAAGCGCTGTTGACAAAAATCCAATGGTTAAATGAAGCTTTTGGCTAAAGACTTAGTTATAACTGGACTGGCCTCACAGCTCAGTTGGTAGTAACCCTGCCTTCTGCGCTGTAGGTCGTGGGTTCGATTCCCACCCAGGACAAACATTTGTGTGACGAACATAGATGTATGTTCTGTGTCTGGGTGTTGATATGTATGTATTTACAAAAACTATATAAGTATTATATCAGTTCTGGTTCCCATGATACAAGCTGTTCTTAGCTTACTTTGGGGCTAGATGGCGCTGTGTGACACGTCCAACAATATATAATTTTGTTTACAAATGATATCAAAAAGTAAGTTTATACTGTTTTTTTAGTCATTGTAGGCAAACAAGCAGACGTCCCACCTGACGTTAAGTGGTTACCGTCGCCGTTAACATTTGCATTCTCGGGGATGCCTATGGGTTGGCTACCCTGTAAAAGGCACCTGTAATGTGATAATAGTCTTATATGACACCACTTACTTAGGCCTATGAGCAGTTCTACCATCGTTAATAATAATAACATGCGAATCACGCAGCGTATGAAATAAAAGTTCATCTTCGGCTATGGCGCTGTTACAGCCGGGCGGCTCGTACGGAACTGCAAAAAAACAAGTTAACTGTTGAATAGCGAGGTATATCTTTCAAACATAGTTAGGTGAGTAGTAATTACTATTTGACTGGCCTCACAGTTCAGTTGGTAACCCGCCTTTTGTGCTGTAGGTCGTGGGTTCGATTCCCACCGAGGACAATTTGTGTGACGAACATAGATGTTTGTTCTGCGTCTGGGTGTTATGTTATGGGTATATATTCATACATGTAATATATGAAATACAAAGTAAAATTTTAATTATTATATCAATTGTCTAATTCCTATGATAGAAGCAATACTTAAATTACTTTTGGGCTAGATGGCGCTGTGTGTAATGTCCACCAATATTTATTTGTGTTAAGATGTGTTATTTAAGTAACATATCGATGGAAAACGACCAGCACTACCAATCCTAGGTTTCAAAGACTGATCAGGAAATCTTTTTGTCATAAGTCAAAGTCAGAGTCAAAAACTTTATTTCCATAGAATTCATAAAGAAATGGCTTGGAAACGTCAATAATATTCAAAACATAAGGTCACGCGTAGTTATCGCTAAGTTTGACGCCTGTTCAAACCTTATCCAACCCTCCATGGGGGGGAACAGACCAGAAACCCCTAGGGGGCTTCCTTTTTTCGCAAGCACGATCCTAGTAACAGATAGTTACTTGTACTTGACGACGGCTCAGCCGGTAGTACTTCAGTCGGTATCGGCACCAGGGTCTCGGGAGATGACTCCAGTTGGGCACCCCCCGGGGGAGAATCCTGGATCAGCTCCGGAAGCTGCTGAGTTTCCGACAATTGTACGGGATTCTCGTTTATGTTGCTGTCGACGTCTTCGCTCGCATCGACGATTGTAACCTGAAACAGTTTGGTTATATTTTACACTACCATGGATAAATGACATGACAGTCATTATAAGTATATTTTTTATATACTACAGTATTTATGTTTCTAACTTATGGTGTAAATAACATACATTTTATTCTATAACACTAAGAATATTACGTAAGATTTGTAAAGTTTTAAATATATGAATAGCGTGTTTGCAACACGAACATTACAACAATTTACAAAGAAATAAAATACAGTTACGGAACGAGCTGACGGCCCACATGGTGGTAACCTCTGCCCATAACAACCGATGCGACTTCAGTCCTCCCCTACTAGGGGAGGACCACAAGACCCAAGTCGCATCTTATGTGCCCGTAACTCTGAGACGTGTAAGTGGAATGTCTCGTGTGCTTATAATTTCATCGGCAACCACACCTTTCAAACCGGAACACAGTAATGCGAATGAGTTAATGCTTGGCGGCAGAAATGGGCATGGCGGCAGTACTTCCCCGGACGAACTTGGCGTGAGTTCTACTGCTCTTAAAAGATGAAAGATGCTTTGTTAATATTGTTAACTGAAAAACATGGATACTTGTAAATTCTTAAGTGGTATAGTCGACAAATGTACTGAACGAAATAAATTACTCACTTTGACAGTCATCCCGTACAAATCGATGACGCCCCAAACTTGCTGCGGCACCTCATCTGTGGCCACACCCTGGTCTACCCCGTTGATGAAATAGTGTAACTTTCCACTGCTCTTCCTCACCATACCAACGGTGTCGCCCTCCTGTGAAACACCGCAATGTATGACGTAACCCAAAGTAAGCTAAGCATAGCTTGTATCATATGAACCAGACAACTAATATAATACTATTTTTTTTTTGTAAGTACATACGTATAATGCATATTAACACCCAGATATTAGGTAGCACTAATTAAGTATTCTCGCCAAAGTGACAGCTGTAGTTAAAAAAACATGGCCGCTATACACTGTCAAAGCTCGAGCGTACCTATTGAAAATCCCTATACATAATACCTAGATTCACGCCTTAATCTCCAGTGGGGTAGGCAGTCTCAGTGGGCCACTTTTGACATTGTACGTTACCGTGGGAACGTAGACGCGTCGAAGAGAAAGGTCGCCGTCACCACTGTTGTCAAAATAAATTACTAATGAATTTATATTAAGACTAGCTGTTACCCGCGACTTCTTCCGCGTGGAATTCGGTTTTATCACGCACCCCCTATTTTACCTCTCGGAAAAGTAGCCTAAGTTACTCCTTGTTACATCAGCTATTTGCCAGTGAAAGTCCCGTCAAAATCGGTCTAGCCATTTCAGAGATTAGCCGAAACAAACAGACAGACAGATAGACAAAAATTGTAAAAAATGTTGTTTGGTATATGTACCATGTATCATATGCACTTAGTAAAAAGCGGTTAATTTAATATTACAAACAGACACTACAATTTTATTTATTTGTATAGAAAAGCTAACCCGTAATTCATCCAAGTTGAAGTTCCCGTACTCCATGCAAGCCCCTTGTCCATTCATCAGCACTTTACATCCAGACATCATAATGGTGCCTGTATCCATATTGGTCATAGTCGACGGGAAGCGGATGGTAGCTGGGTTGTGTGTTGTCACGCCCACCTGAAGATTAAATAAATTAATAATTAATAATGGTTGACATTGCACACAGCGCCATGTATCCCCAAACCAGGCAAAGCTTGTACATATCTTGTAAATACAGTAGATCTCTTGCAGTAGAACTCACGCAAAGTTCGTCCGGGGAAGTGCTGCCACCATTTCTGCCGCCAAGCAGTAACGCCTTCGCGTTACTGTGTTCCGGTTTGAAAGGTGTGGTTGCCGGTGAAATTACAGTCACATGAGACATTCCACCTACACGTCTCAGAGTTATGGGCGCATACGATGCGATTTGGGTCTTGTCGTAGCTAGTAAGGGAGGACCCAAGTCGCATCGCTTGTTATGGGCAGAGGTTACCACTTAACACCAGGTGGGCCGTCGGCTCGTTCCTTAACTGTATAACATAAAAAAACAACATGTTAACACCCAGATACAGAACAATCAAAGTCAAAAACATTATTTCCATACAATTCATAAAGAAATGGCTTCGAAACGTCAATAATATTCAAAACATAAGGTCAATTAAACATCATTTCAATGGCATGTAGGAGATCTTCGGGCAGTTCTTCTGGGTTGTTGGTGATATCGCGAGTAGTATAAGACTTGTCCTGGCTGACGGATATTACGTGAGAAAACAATGGTCTGCGCCGAACTTAACCTTCGTCACTTCCACATGCCCAAGACAGTGTAACTGTGGCCTGCTGAGATTCTACCTACCCCTTGCGAATAGACATAGATTTTTATTTATTTACTAAGTAGCACACAATATATTCTAACTCTTTTTGTGTTACAAAGTGTTAGAATATATTGAGTGCTACTTAGTAAATAATAATGTCTATATCTAAGTCTATTCACGCCTTTATCCCAGAAGGGGTAGGCAGAGCGTCTGTCTGAATCTATGTAGCTTACTTCCGATTTGACAACATCCATCATAGTGTGTTTTTTTAACGTACCTCAATGCTCCCACTCCATTTGTCCACCAATTTGTCGATACGTATTTCGAAAAATTCGTCGTCATAAAGTGGGCGGTGAGTCATCACAACGCCGTTATTGTAGTCGTCTAAAGGACGAGCTCTCTCCGCCGATCTGTAACACAAATGCATTACTGCAGAATCAATGGAACTCCTTGCCTGCGTTCGTATTTCCTGAATCCTATAATCTGGAAGTCTTCAAGAGGAGAGTGAACATGTTCCTTCGAGGCAAGCATGCTTCATCGTAGACCACATCGTCACTTAACGCAATAAAAATAATGTGTAATTAATAACCTTTTAAGGCGAGCCTAAAACAAAAGAAATTTTGTGCAAAACAAATTGGACCCTTAGATTCGGACTAAGCTATCCCAATAATCCCCAGATTTTGAATTAGAGCCGCATCGAAGCAATTTGCATGTGGGCTACCATATTGGATCAGCCATCTTTAATTTTGAAAACACCATTAATACGTCCATATAAACATTTATGGTAATTGTCGAATCACCGTTCGCCTTTCATCTACAGGAAAGGAGTTTTAAGTCACTGAATGTAGGGTAATTTTTTGTATAGTGGCATCTTTTTTGTTCGGCAACCACTTCAAGAACAGTATAACTCACGCCAAGTTCGTCCGGGGAAGTACTGCCACCATGCCCATTTCTGCCGCCAAGCAGTAACGCATTCGAGTTACTGAGTTCCAGTTTGAAAGGTATGGTTGCCGGTAAAATTACAGGCACATGAGACATCCCACTTACACGTCTCAGGGTTACGGGCGTATACGATGCAACTTGGGTCTTGTACCTAGTAGGGGAGGACCCAAGTTCACTGGTTGTTATGGGCATAGGTTACCACTTAACACCAGGTGGGCCGTTGGGCTCGTTCCGTAAATGATTCACATAAAAAAACGCTCACCCCTTCCTAATTTAGTTTTGGAATGACCCCCCCCCCCCTTAAATGTTATAGTTTCCAAGATACACGAGGGGGTAATAAAGGGGGGGGGGAATGTTTTAGGTTTGGAACAGCAGACATTTTGAACTTCAAGAAATATAACCGAAGCCTTTTTGTGTTATCATAAAAAACACAACTGAATCAAAACTTACTTGTTATTGTTGGACAGTTTCACCAATATTCCACATCTCGGGTGGAATCGCAAGTTGCAATGTGTATCTGAAAATATACAATACTACATTTATTTACCCAATGAGTGTAACTCTGGTGCTTATTGCCTTGAGTTAATTAACTTTTTTTTTTAATTAGCATTATATTTAGTATTTAGATTATTCTATAGGGCCTCACAACTGACGCAGTGCGAATGGAGACGAAATTGATTTGAAACCGCGCCGCTTTTAATCAGTTTCTTAATATATAGGTATATAAAGTAACATACCAATAGTATTTTTTTAATTTTGGTTTATTTTTCACATTTAGCCACCACATGTATCTTCAAATAAGCATAGCTTGTAAATGGGAACCTTATGACTGTAGAATACTTATACCTGTACTGTTTTGTACATATATACACACACGCACACACATTTATATTTATATATATATATATATATATATATACACTATTAACACCGAGACACAGAACAACATCAATGTACGTCAGACAAGTGTTGTTCTGGGTGGAAATCGAACCCACGACCTACAGCGCAGAAGGTAGATTTACTACCAACTGAGCTGTGAGGTCAGTCAGATGTTTACAGAACTTAGCAGCAGCGCCCCACGTGTAGAAGTAGTAAGCAAAACAAATTTATGAGATTAATAAATAGTACCTACATATAAATATAGTTACCTATGGGGTAAGTCAATGGCATTTGTATATGCGTGTCACAATGTCTTGGTACGGAGCAGCCAACGCCGCTAGCCTCAGAACTGGCCCCTTCGTATGGCTGAAATTTGTACATAAACATTGTGCTGATACGAAATAAAATAATTAACGTTTTAGGTTATAAATAAATTAAAAAATATATATTTAAACATCTTTAAATAAACACGAAAAGTACCTCAAAAGCGAAAAATAAACGATTTATAGATTAAATTCAAAAGTATATACTGATCTGTTTAAAGACCTCCTCCTTTGAAGTCGTTTAGAAAAAGGATTGACATGCTTATCAAAGGTGTGATCATGAATGCATACCTATATCATAATTATAGTAGATCAAATTTACCATAACCATTTTCTTAATTAGTTTTTAATCCAAGTCGCATCGTAACGCTTGTAACTCTGAGACGTGTAGGTGGAATGTCTCATGTGCCTGTAATCTCACCGGCAACCGCACCTTTCAAACGGGGAACACAATAATACGTTACTTCTTAGCGGCAGAAATGGGCATGGTGGCAGTACTACCCGGACGAACAAGGCGAGAGTTCTGCTGCTATTAAAAAAAAATTACAAGGAAACTTTCAGCTATCGGCTAATTAATATCATCATAGCCTATAAACACCAACTGTTGGGTATAGGCCTCCCTTTTATTTTGCCAGCCCAATCTGTACTGCGCTACTTTCATCCATCATTTAGTAACATAATTGCAAATATAAAAAAATTACATACCAGTTCCATCACTGGCCTAGGATAGTTCCCATGAACAACGGATACTTGGACGCATTGTCCATATAAGTCTATAACAGCAAAAAGTCGTGTAGGCAAGTCGTTTGCAGCAATACCCAGACAACGGCCATTGATAAAGAACATCAACTCGCCCTGAAAAAGATGAAGATTGAAAATAAAACTCTCAATATGGTCAACTATTAGTATTAATCTAAATATCCCACATATTATGTAGCAACTATCAATATAAGTCGATAATACAATGTTTTTACCTTACTAGTCCTTGTTACACCGATGCAATCACCTTCACGAAGAGAGTCCAGTTCAGGGCCATATGAATTGAGAATTGTCACACCATCCTTTACTATCGAGTTTCCGGATAGAATCTATAAAAAAAAAACAGAATTTATTTATAAAACACAATGTTACTACCCCACTTACGACAGTAAGTTACTACATTTATTATTTATTTAAGATCTAAGCTTCAGTTGATTTCGGAATGTGGGGATACTGTATAATAAAATAATGTTTCAAATTCAAATAAAATTACCAAGTGCTTATGAGCCTGTTCATATTGGATATGTATATTTTTTTAATGTAAATAATAGGCAAATATAGCCAACCTGATGTTAAGTGGTTACCATAAATATAAAACAAAGCACTGACTGACTGACCACACACAGACTAAAACACTGGTTATAGTTACAGTATCATACTATATGGGGCAGTCATGCACTAGCAAGATCAAAAGTGCAAAAAACAATTAACTTTAAGCTTTGGATACACCGCACAATTTTACTAACCAACATTATGTATTTAATATAACCTGTGTTTCAAAAAAAAGAATGAACACTTGCCTGAAGTTAATATTATTAACTTCAGGCAAGAATCATAGACAATATCAAGTTATTTTCACCCAAGCAGTGTTCCGCAATTTTGTAGCTGTGGCCGGAAGCTCCAAGGATTCTGGATCTAATGTTGTCACTCCAATTTCTAAGCTGCCATTCCAAACATTGACCTATGAGATAAAAGAAATATAATGCTAAATAAAATCCACAAATAAAACTTAATTGAACAGCATTGATTGTACTATATCTGTGACAAGACACTTCACGCTCATAAAAAAATGTTGCCATCGTACAATAAGATCCTAGCCCTTTATTTTTACTATAATTTAAATCAGAACAAATGTGCTCGACATTCATGACATGACCTCTGATTTTAAACTTAAGTATTAATGAGAAAACAAACTCAGTTCTTTAAAGGCTCTAGCATTGAAACTCAGGATAGCTGAATGCTATCGCAGCTGGTGTTTACCAAGACTGATTTAACATTCTGTAGTTGCAAAAATATGAGGCTTTCAGGGAACCAATTCACAATCACTTCATTTACACCAAACACATCAATCAATTACACTGACTTTTCAGTGAACAGATTCACAATGATTACCATTAGCCAAATCAATAAATGACATTGACTTTTTAGGAGACCGAGTCACAATCATTTTCACTAGCCAAACCATTTTTTTTTTCATGCTTTCAATAGAAATGAAATGGATACGATGCTCTTAATTTTGATAATACAAAAAATAAATTGGTTCAGTTGTAACAAAGGATTCTAAGACTGTTATGGGTAAGTAGAAACTGCATAATGAACTGTGTTTCTCTTCATTCACAAATTTTCATTCCATACTTTTATCATTCACAATATATGATTTAATTATATTCATTTGAAAATAGTTGTATTATATTGTTGATGATTGTAGATGTTGTTTGCATGAATTGAGCTACAACAAGTTTTTACACCTATGACAGGCTTTCAATTTAGGGACAATATTTATAAGAAATTGCTTTTAGAGTCAGATTGAAAAAAACGAGCTTAATGCATTTTCACTGTTTATTGCTTTTAGAAGCTGTGGTGCTAGTTATTGGAAACTATCAGAATAAGCCTGCATCACAGTATTGCCACTATTTTGATTTAGTTTTGGTACTGAGGAAGGCTGAAAAGCATAAAATAATTAGCATGCATTATTTTTTTGTTAATTCTTTATATTATTAATAAGTGTAACTTTAACATACAAAAATAAGAAAATATAACTTTACTTTGATGTACAACAAATTGTTAGATATATCTGTATATCTATATATCTGTTTATATCTTGTACAGTTTTTGGCCTAGGATTTCACTATAGAGCTAGTAAAATAAAAGCTTGTAGAGTCAACATAGGAGAAAAGTAACAAGTTATTACATACCTTTCTATCGATCCGCACTTCGTAAAGGGCGTCATCTGTGAGGGGTTCAGCACTGAGAATCAAGCCATGATTGAACTCTACGAAGTTTCTGATAGCTGTGATATTCTGATTGAGCAATGTGACCCTGTCGCCACACTTCCTATGGAACCTGTTCATCGCTCCGGTTGTTATTCAACCAGACGACAGTGAGAGACCCATGATAACACATAACAATTGGTTTAAAACCAATGTACGATTACACTGCGCTGAGTTTTTACTGAATTGAAATATTTTAATAATTAACTATCGCTGTTGAAATCATAATTACACTATATTTCCACTTTAATTGCAAATACAATTATGCAAAATAATTTGATTTAAAAGTTCATATTCGATTCAGAACGACAATAAATATAGGAAACGCCCGTAAAATATTCCAGATTCGCCGCGGCTCGCTCAATCGACCGGCCAAGCTTATTGACATAATAAGTTGACAATGACAGTAGTTTGTTTTGAAGACAGCTGACATTGAAAGAAACAAAATTTAGCCTATGTTCTAGAATTGAAACTTTTTTTCAGTTTTGTCTATTGCCTACTAGATGGCGGTAGCCTCAGCAGAATTGCAAAGAAAGTGGACTCAATTACGAAATTAAAGGATAACTCCCGTCTACCCGTCTGCCCGTCTGTCAGTCTGCCCGTCTGTCAGTCTGCCCGTCTGTCAGTCTGCCCGTCTGCTCGTTTTCCCGTCTGCCCGTCTGCCCTTCTGTCCGTCCTTCTATCCTTCTATCCATCCGTCCGTCCGTGCGGCTGTCCGCCTGTCTTGTTTGTCAACAAGGAACCGAACTGAAAAACTCCAAACCGGTTGGCTGACACCTAAAGACTTGAAAGAGTGTTTTTTTCACAAAGAAAGTTTTTTTTTTATCCATTTTACCTTTTGCAGAACATATCTGTCAAGTGCTGCTAGTTTTTATGTGTTAAAGTTAGTGAATGAGCAGATAGCCCACCTGGTTAAGTGGTAACCTCTGCCCATAACAATCAATACGAACTGGGTCCTCCTCTCCCCTACATAATTACAATAAGATACAAGTCACATGGTATCGCCCATAACTCTGAGACGTGAAAGTGGAATTCCTTATGTGCGTGATGTGCCTGGAATTCTACCGGCACAAATGCATCACTGCTTGGTGGCAGAAATGGGTTTGGTGGCAATAATTCCCCAAATTAACTTGGCATGTTCTACTGCTACTAAAAAGTATGTATAATGTGAATCATAACAAAATAATTATGTAAAAGGAAATGGGAACATGCTAAAGATGTATTTCGCTCACTTAGGACATTCCAGTATAACAAGGATGCTGGAATTTCGACTGCACGCTGTAAATAAATTCCTTTCATCGCTCAGTAAAGAAATTCCAACTGCCCGTCCTTCATTCTAAAGAACATCTTTGGAGCAAACTCAAAAGAGACATCAAATAGGAAAAGTACACATTTATTAGAACTGCTTGTACATTTTTGCTCATGTATTTATATAACTAGAAAAACTAACGGGAGTAGGTTTATTTTACTGAGACTGATACGGGACAAATTTATATAGATAGGTAGATATGCACTATATTCGTAGATATATTAGGTTATCTATGAAGTACTTAGCGAATGGATGGGTAGTTACCGTCTCCACTGACTCAGCGACCCGTACTGGGTCTTGTCCACGAACACAAATTATTACCTATATTTTTTATGGATATAGCGACCTGCCCCGGCTTAGCACGGGTGCAATTAATTTGCAAATTATATATAAAACCTTCCTAGATTATCGCTCTTTCTAGTGAAATCCGTAACGTGGCTTAGAAGAAATAAGCGGAGAAACATGCAGAACCACTTAGAACGAATTTTTTTACCTTCGGTTTAAGAGCGTGTGGCCTAGTGGTACTGACCCCGAGTTTCAATCTGGAGGTCGCTAGTTCAAATCCCGACGTGCAACTATGAGTTTTTCGCTTGAAAGATTTATTTATGTGCGCAATATCACGTTCTCATAACGGTGAAGGAAAACATCGTGAGGAAACCGAAATGACCCTAGAACTAAAAACTGGAAGACATGTGTCAAGTGCACGAAATTATTTGAGGCGCAATTAACATCCTTTCACCACACTGGTTCGAGAGAACCAGTGACTCGAATAGAAGAATTTAGAGATAAGTTATCAAAGCTGCAATCTTCTATCTATAAATATCTGTCAAATTTTGCTCAATGCATTTTGTTAATTTATTATCTAAACAAGGTTATTGTATTATCAAGACGTCTTATATGTAAGTAGTAAAAACTTCATTCATTCCTTATTAACCAAAAAAAATAAAACGGCTCTTTTCCGTAAGTACTAAGCACCGAAATGAAACGCAAGCAGTTCCTAACACGATAATTATAGAAACAACTGGATAGTTGTTTTAAGTTTTAACAAAGAACTAAAGGGCGGCGCATTCGCGAGAATGAAAACAAAATTCTGTTTCTACCATTATTTACCTTGCAAATTAAAGAAATGTCCTTACTGGGTTTACCTTTACATATGAACAATGAAGGCCTCACTGTTAAAAATATGCATTAATTTCACTTGGAAGGCGAATATCACTCGAACTTAAATTGTTTTATTTCAGGACTCTGATGTGCTTTGACTATAAGTACAGTATATCCTGACGGAATGCCGCACAAAGAGCTTACCTGAAACTCTATGTAATCATATTTTGTATGAAGTGCAGTCTTTGAGCTCAAACATGATCTAATGTAACGGCTTTAAAGTACAGCAAAATACCTGCTACATTTTGATGTCGCTTGGTAAGTTTTACCTTTTAGCAATTTTGTGGTAGAAGACTAGGTATGCGAATCCATGAATACTTGGCCACCGCTTAGCTTTGCTGAGCCAAAGTTATCCTAAAGCCACATTTAATTGAAATTGCAGTAGGAATTTGATTTCGTGTGTACAAACCTGAAGGCAGCGCTTTGAGAGCGTATAAAGTAAACACTCCATGCGACGTAAAGAGCACCGTATTCGCTTCTCTGTGCTCAAAGCTAACATTGTGAATACTTGTGCCGCCCTTACAATGAATGAATAAGTTCTGAAGCGTGGTCAACAGCCGGGTTTGGCTTTTACATGTTGGCTTTCAATCAAGGTATGGCTGGCTATAATCTTCCTATAATTGGCCTCACAGCACAGTTGGCAGTAACCCTACCTTCTGCGCTGACGTGGGCTCGATTCCCACCCAGGACAAATATTTGTGTGACGAATATAGATGTTTATTCTGTGTCTGGGTGTTGATATTATATTCTATGTATCTATGAATTTACAAAAAAGTATATAAGCATTATATTAGTTGTCTGGTTCCCATGATACAAGCGATACTTAGCTCACTAAGTGATGCCCTTGGTATAGTTGTGAATAAATGTTTTTTACCGGTTGAGAGCCCTGCGCTCTCACCAAAAGCCCGCGCAAACGCTTCAAGGCCATCTCAGGCCAAAAGCTTCAATGTTCGTTCATACAAAAATAACTTCACAGGTCATAAACTTACTCAGCTCGCATTACCATTGCTTTATTGGCAAAGATTCCAATAAAACTTAAGTTGGTAAATAGGAGTAGGTAGGTATGCTATATTTGAGTGTATTATAATAAAATTATCACATGATGGGTACGTCTGTAAATTCTGTTTACGCAGACATATTATTAGTGCTTAATCCATAAGCGCTGCATAAAATAGACAACTTAGTAAATTCTATGTAGGTAGGTCCCAAATAAAATTCTTTTTTAGTTCTGGATAGATAGCCACTTTGCAATTTTGCAAATTGTACTCTTAGAGCAAGTCTCACGTAGACCATTTGGTAACGTCATTACTTTAATAATTATAAATAGTATAATTTCCTTAACTTTGTAGTTAAGATTGATCCGCAACAACTCTACTTTTAATTGACAGGCCTCACAGCTCAGTTAGTAACTTGGTAGTAACTCTGCCTTCTGAGCTGTAGGCGTGGGTTCGATTCCTAAAATGATAAACATTTGTGTGACGAGCATTGATGTTTGTTCTGTGTCTGGGTGTTAATATGTATTACGATGTACGTATTTACAAAAAAGTATATATGTATTCTATCAGTTGTCTGGTTCCCATAGTACAAGATATGCTTAGTTTGCGGTTAGATGGCGATGTGTTAAATGTCCACCAATATTTATTTATTTATTTAATTATAATTAATAATCCTGGCACCATTTTCCAGTGTTTTCGAACATATTTGCATAGTACTGCAACTTCTGATAATACGAAACATAAAAAACGACTCGAATCTTTAGAGTATAAAACAAGTACCTACTAGTATGTAAGCGTGCTCAGTTGAAGATAAAATTGCACTTGAATCCACAAATTGTTTTCTCTCTATAGCGCCACACTTCAGAGTACCTTATAATAAATTCTCTAAATCGTAGACATAGTAATTATAGCGTGGAAATGTAAAACATAAAATTCTGGAATATGAGGCGACTGCCGGGAAGAGCTAATTATATTTATTGTAAACTTATTTACAAATTAACATAACAGTCGTAAGTGAGAGCACGAGAGGCACACAGCAATGCGCTGACATGCAAATAACTCTTGCCTATGTGGCTGCATGACGCAAGCGTCTGGGTTTTGTTTGTATCAGTGTCAATTACCTACATTATTACAGGTGATAAGAGTATTATTAGGTGACTCATTTATTCGAAACATATTGACCAAAGTATTTGCAAGTTATAATTCTATTTTTGAAAGTCTTCAACCTAAATTCTTATGTATTCGGAAGTCAAAGCTTCAAAACAACTGAGTGTTCCTATTTAAAGTAGTTATAATAAAAATTATTGTTATACAATTTCAACATCAAAATCGACAAGTTTCAAAGATAATAACTTATTATAATAAATTATACGAATCGTTTGCTCTTCACGGTTATATAGGTATAGCCTAATCACATAACAACTTAAAATAAGTAGTGTAATTTTGATATGCTGTATAACCATAAAACCTGTATATCCTAACTTAACGAGCAGCACGAACTTTGAAGTTAAAACTAATAACCAAAAAACAATACACAACATTATGTTCTGCTATATTTAATTAACAATTTCAACAGCACTATGCACTAAGCCCGTATTGTTATAATAAAAAGTATTTGAAAATACTACTTACTTCAATTGGTTAACTATTTGAAAAAATGATCTAAAATAAAACTGTTTTTGGTCCCGTTTAGCTTAAATGAACACCAAAGCATAAACCTACATACTCGTAGGTATGTCTCTGACATCTAATCCATCGAAGATGATTGTCTACTACAAATTAATTATCTAATCACTTTACACGATAGATTTTTACAATTCTCGAATTGCTTATCATCCATGAGATCTCATATTTCTAATCGTTTGACGCAATTGTTCTATATAATCGAATTTACTAGTATGATGATTTCCATCGTGAAAAAACTGATGGCAGTCTAATCGTCTGTCCATAGATCATTTCCACGAAACTTAATCATGTATCGGTCTTATATGAGGCTATTAATCCTAGCGTAACTGCTGCTTTCGTCAAACTCGCCGTTAGTGTACTGCAAATATATATAAAATTGTAATAAATATAATATTTTTCTTTCTTTCTTTCTCACTTTTCATCCATCTTCCTATTGACCCGGTACTCTGTGGTTGGCACGCAGAAGTTAAAATTCTTTGTACTTCTGGCAATTCCGTTATTAGTGCACTAAAAAGCTCTTATTCAAACCCTCTTTCCCGATCAACTTTTGAAAATGCTTTCTAGGAAGCAGTATATTTGAAAAATAGATCACTGCGTCGTGCTCCAGACAGAAAAATCCCGTTTGAAAATTGAATGGTCGTAAGGATGTCTTGTAGACAATTTCCTGCTTGTCAATGAAAGATGTTGAATTTGAAGGTTACATTATATTTGAAGTACCTAATCTTTTTGGGATAGATGACAGAAACTGTAATATACTTCTATGATATCTTTTGAAGAAATAATTGAAAAAAAGGAGGCTGTGAATGCAGAATATTGTGACAAATGGCTTTTAGGGTTTTAACAATGAATGATGAACATAGTTCTGTGTAAATTGAAAACTAGAAGGTTTTTGTCCGGCGTAATGCTTATCAGACAGTCTACCAAGCAATACCTTGCAAATTAATATATAAAGCAAAGACAGGCTCACGGAAATATTGGTAAGTATAAGGAAGATGGCCCATGTGGATTTTTATTAAATATTATTTAGTGGGCATGCGAATAAGATTGTTATGCTCTGCGTAAAACCAAATAGGGTAAGGATTAGGAGAGATTAGAGTAAAGGAAATAGGTTTCAATGTACCTAAGTGGAAATGTTTTAAATAATACACGCGTTAAACAAGTAAAATGGCATTTAAGTACGCCCTACTCCCACCAATATCACCACCCACGTCGATGTTTTCTCCATTTAGTAACAGTAAGCAATTCCATCTTAGTAGCTCAGCCATGCTTACATTGTAAATAGGTACATACTTCAATTCTGCGGTGTTTATTGTTATGCTCTATTTTACAGTCTGAATATAATCGTTCTCAGTAATAGTAAGAATTCTTTGTTTACACTGTGTATATTATTGTTCGCAAGTTTACTCTCACTTTGCTGACAGTTTAACGGTTATTCTGTATGCATTTTAGTTTCGAACTAACCCGCGGCGTAAATAATCTATGAAAATTTATGATATTAGTTTACCTGATGGCTACCACAACATTTTTATGATACGTATAAGTACACAACTTACAATTAACAATAAAGGAAGAATAAAAAAAGCCTAATGGCTAATATTATAAATATTAAAAGACATGTAGGATTTTGTGTAAAGTATATTTGAGAATATTTTGCAAAATATTCAAACTATTCTTTCCGCTAAAGTTTTATGTATAGGCCGCCGATAGGACAATTTATATTGAGCAGCGTTTCTATCCAGTGGGAGCTTCAGCATATCCGCAGGTGCTAAACATATGACTGGACTGTATGAAAAGTATATACATAGATCCAATATCGAGCCAATTGCAAGGCTACATCGTAATACTTAATTCCACCTTTAATATTAAAAGGCTTACCACCGAGTGTGGGCGTGTGGGCTTCAATCTAAAGTAAAAAGGTCATCATCTAACGGTCTTTACCGCGGCGTCTATTCTAGATACTTCGCGCCATTCGCCTTACACAAAAAGGCAGTCAATATATTTTCTGAAATAATGTATGTGAAACATCTTTCTGTCCAAAATTTTGATCTTGAAATTATACACTTGTATTTAAATACGCTTTGTGTATTTATAATCCGGTTGTTTTCTGAGTTAAGTTTGCTATTTCTTACATCTTACTACATTTTAGTTGAACTAGACAGTTTCTAAAAATATTATAGTATTTAATATAGTTTTTTTTTATCATGTAATTACTTTTATTTGCATACGTACAAGTTACCTATTATTAAAATGTCTAGCCTTCATCGTGGTGCGCGAGTGCGGCTCGCACTCGAGGGAAGTAATTTATTCTTTATCAGCCAAGAATGCTGAGAGAAAATTCAGACTCCAATATTACTAAAAAACAAACAAACTGGTAGAAAAACAGTGTCAGCCGTCAGCGCCAACTACTATTGGTATTTTTTACCTATTAAGTAATAATCCTCATTGATTTATCAAAAAAGAAAAACTGAGCAGAAATTATTCAAAGAAACCAAAAAATGCTTTATGTTTTGGTTTAATTACATGGCTTAAAATAAATAATAGACCTCTACCCATCCCGCCTATGTAGGCGTACGTAGCCAACTCACTTTAAACAACCATCCTGATAAATAAAATAAAAATAAAATCTTGTAAAAAGAAAAGTTGTTTTTTTGTTGTTTATGGCGGAGATAATGAGTAGCCATGGAGCTTCCATCTGTAAGTAAAACTCAATGTGGAGATAAGTCGTTTTGGAGACAAGCGGGGCCATTTAGATGTGGGCGGGGTATCGATCGACGCGGCTCTGCTTGCGCTCCGAGTGTGAAGCGAGTGCGTGCTCGGTAGAGCGGCTGGCGGCTCACGCTACACAGTCCGCTCGGAGTTGGCATCGCCACTAAACACAAACGATCGTACACTCGGCCCGCGCGGCTGTCTCGCGATGAACTCCCTACTCGTACTCGGCGTGATCACTCTAACGGCGTGTGCTATCAACCAACCACCTGGTAACTAACTTTTAATTCAACTTTTCAAACTTTTGGTTGAGTTTCAAAACATCGTTATTAACGCTGGCTTTTCCTTATCGTGACTGATAAGAGCATCCCGCGTCGGCCCGTCGGCTTGTGGTGAAATTAGTTATATCTTGTCACGTTAGCCAGTCACAAACTCGATCGCGTTCAACAGTTTGTTAAAGAAAATATTGAAAATTAATACAAGTTTTTCACACAATTTAATACAAAACGGTAAACTGAAAGTGCCACCTGTTACGCGCAAATTGTTTGTCTACAGCGTTCTTATCAATTGTATAATTATTTAGTGTTTTAAAAGCTGCGAAGATTATAACATTTGCGCGAAAGTATATAAACTGTAAGTATAGTATTCCGAAAAATATTACGTAGCATCGCAATTTAATAAACTTTTTTGATATGTTTTACTGATTAAATTAGATCTTTTTAAATATAACTTGCCAATGCACTAATTAAAATGAAGTACAATTGTTAATAGCAGTGCAATTGAAGTATGTGTGATGACCAATATTAGTAAAATTGCGAAGCTTTCATGTCACCATATGCGAGCTTGTTTATTCATTCCATCTACTGTCAACAGTGTTTATCGCTTGTTTTGCTTTTGAAAAAGATTTAATCTAAACTTGTTATTAAGTTAATAGATTAATTGAAATTAAATCTTAGAGTTAAAAATAATTTTCCAACAATGTAGTTCATTTTCTAAATTATGTAAATATGAAAAATATCAGTATCATTATTCTTTTGAGTAATAGTATATTAATATGCAACGGTTTGAATGCACTATTCTTTCATATAATACGCGTTTTATTTAATCCATATGGAGAGCAAATTGAAGAAGCATACGTGGTTTTTCTTAGTCATGGTTAATGGGGTTTTTTTTATTACGTAAATATTTATTTTCTGTATGATTATAACTTCAGTTTGAGTAAAAAGTTATTGGTATTACGCTAACTATTATTAAAGACAGCTTCTTTACATCATTAATAATAGACGTTTTGTCAAACATCGGTGTTCGCAAAAGAACTATTAAAAAAATTATATCAGAATTTTAGTAACTTCGCGCTGGTTACCACACAACCTCACCGATGCCAGAAGCCAGAAACGAATCGCCATTCAACAGTTTTGACTATTTCAAAATGATCCAACGCCTACCAAAATTGAAAATTGAAGCGACCGTGAAGCGTAGGGAAAATTTCATTCTCTAGTTTTCTACTATGACTAGGCATCTGGCGTCAATATCTTAAGGGATTAAAGTATCAATAATGCCAGTAGATACATTACTGAATGCTTGTCAGAAGTGCTCACTGGTGTGAGCAGCGAGCGACCAAACACGAGACTCCACGGGCTGTGCTTCACCACTTCAACCGAGGGGCTTCCTGGACACTACACCAGTCAAACTTCTGGGTCATCCTCCTGATAGCCCTGATTTCACCGCGTGACTTCTTTATATTCATTAAAATAAAACAATACTTCAAAAGGATACAGTTTTCATCGCCGGAAGATGCGCTACCTGCGTTCGAGCAGGCTGTGTAGGAGGTGTCTCGGATTGAAAAAAATGTTATAAAATTGGTTATGACGCATTAAAATTTGTATAAAAATAGTGGTGGAGAATTATTTGAAAAAGATTTAATAAAAAACTTGTTCTTTATATCAGTTTTTTAATTTGCATTACTTAGTGAGTGTCCCACGTACATATATATTATTATTATTATTATTAGTCTCTTAATACCTTTTAAAATCTATACAAATACATAAAATTTAATTTTCTGTTTTAATGCTAAAATAACTACTTTTACTTTTTACTAAATACATAGTAAATAATTGACAAAAATATAATTGTAACATTTATGTCTGTCTGTCTGTTTGTTCCGGCTAATCTCCGAAACGTCTTTACTATTTTGACGAGACTTGCACTGGCAGATAACTGATGTCATAAAAAATAACTTAGGATATTTTCCGAGGGATAATTAAAATATATTCTTTTATTTCCTTCACAATTTAAAGTTTTATCGTGATAATAAGTCCATAATATTATGTAGTTAATGTCTTAATGTAACCTACGTTGCGATAAGCTGGTGCCTGAAATAGGTATATAAAAACAACCAGGCCCCACTCCGCGGTTTATTTTAGTGGTGTTTGTACACTACAAACGTGAATTATTTATAGCAACTAAAAAGTAAAAGTAAAATAAAACATAAGAAGAAACCTCTGAAGTTAGCAATAAAACTAATAACCTAATAATTTATTGGAAGCGTGTGTGTGTGTGTGTGTGTGTGTCTGAGACTTTGTGTGTGGGTGTGTGTGTGTGTGTGTGTGTGTGTAAGTGCAAAAATTATACAACATTTTGCGACTATCTAATTTGAAGAGCACAATTTTTCAGCTTCATCGTAACTTAGTGTTTTAAGGTATGTTAGAACTGTGAGTTCGCATTTAGGTTATTGTAGAGGATAAATATTTAACGCAGTAATTATTTTATGGTATAAAAACGGTCCTAAATAGAAGGAAGTTGTTGAGAAAGACGAGTGCATACGATACCTTTTCTCCGTTTGCCCTTCATTAGGTAAGGGTCATATTCTAACTGGTATAAAGTAACTGGATAAAATGGGGGTGCTTGATAAAACCGAATTCCATGCGGACGCAATTGAGGGAACACATGTTTTTGCTTGTGAAATGCATAAGCTACCCTTAAAACGTTATTAGCATATTATTACCCGTATACATATTTCATAAATTACCAGTATTCATAAAAAAACTATTAATCACGTAAGTAAATATATAATTTCATAATGCATCTTTAATGGTTTATTAAATTATATAATTGTAAATGGAGCAAAAAATAGCTACATATACTTTAAATGATATTTTATGACGTTGAACCCGTATTATATATATTAATATATATATGTGTTTTTTTTCTAATGTAATGCAGACTCCACTGGATAGATATTTTATATTATATATATATATATATTCTCTATATATATATATATATATATATATATATATATATATATATATATATATATATAGAGAGAGAGAAATATCTATCCAGTGGAGTCTGCATTACATTAGAAAAAAAACATTCAAAACCAAAATAGTTACCAAAAATGTTTAGCCATCCCGTGGGCGTCAGCGTCGTCCACTTTTATTCATACATAATGCATCCATTTATATATAAGATCTACTCGAAGGTTTTTTACACAGTATATAAGAACGATCAGAATTTCAAATAAAAGAAATCATAAAGCAATAAAATATTTATGCGGCCTCGCAAAATCATTGTTTTTTGACGGATGGACAGATTTGTGTCAATTTACAGTTTACATCCGGATTTTTTGAGTTCGGTTGCATTATAATAGTTACCGATGTGTAAACGTAATATGTAATATGTATAATATTTATGTAACTTCGTACCACCATATTTTTTTGCCGTCAATACTGTCTAAAGTTTAAGATTTTAATTTTAAATATTTGCTATTATTTTTTATTTTTTTTCTTACAAAACTTCGTGACAATAACGAACACATAAAACACAGATTTATCCAATTTGGTGCAGTCGTTTGGAAATTCATTTCGGCGATTCATTTTTATTTATATAGATAATATTTGTTGCCGAAAATAAAATTTCATTTCATTTCATTATTATCCTAATAGTAATCCTAGTAATCAAATTGATCTTAATAGCGGTTAAACGTTAAACAATTTTGACAATATTTTATTGGTGAAAGCAACACGTTGTAAAAGTGTTATACTCATAACAAGTCTTATGGAAATGCATTATAGCTTTTGTATATACAAGGTAAAAGGTACTTCCAAATACTTGCCATTAACCGTTAACCCATCAGCTCTATAAATAACGAAAACAACAAATAAATGGTATTTTTGCATTATAACGAAAAACTGGCTTCATTGCTAATGAACGATTTTCGTTATCTATTACTTGGATAACTTATCCCATAAGTTATTCTGATTTAAAGACCGAACTGATTTTGATGATACTTCTACGGGCCTAATCTGAAAGTATATCCTTTCATGGGACTAATCTGAAAGTATAAAAATAATTTTCAAACAAAACTAAAAACAAAATTGAACTAAGCAATAAACATTCAATTAACTGATGAAATAATATTGAAACCATTTTACTTTGAACCGTACGTAGTGTTTGAGCTGGAAACTAGATGCAAGATTTTATTTCATCGGAAAAATACCAATGTATTCCTGTGGGTATTATCTATATACAGAAAGATAATCTTGTCAAAGCATTCAAATTTTGAGCTAGAGAGCGATATTACGGAATATTTGAATTTATGATGTATCTATTCAATAATTCAGTATGTTGATATGGTTTATGTAGGTATATGTTAAGAGATCGGCCTAAACATATACCTAGACTCACTTAACATGTTTACACGCACATGCATATATAAATAATTCAAAGTCAAAGTCAAAGTCAAAGTCAAAAACTTTATTTCCATAGAATTCATAAAGAAATGGCTTGGAAACGTCAATATTCAAAACATAAGGTCACGCGTACTTATCGATAAGTTTGACGCCTGTTCAAACCCTATCCGTATTAACAAATATTAGTAATTAACAAATAAATAAAACTGAAGTATGTTTTGTGTTGTCAAAATAATAGCTTCTTACTAAATGCGCTTATGAAAGTATACAAGGTACTTAAAAAAATATTATGTGTTCTATTCCGCCTAATCTCCAAAATGGCTTGACCGATTTTGACAAAACTTTCACTGATAGATAGCTGATGCTATAGGGAGCAACTAGTAGGCTAATTTATAATATATTATAATATATTAAAGTAAATTCACAATTTGATAAAAATTACGTAGCTACTTCTTTAGTCACAAACTTAATCCAATTAAATTCAAACATTGTATGACATAACATCATATGTGTGTTTCTTTTTCAAAAACCACTGATAGGTCACAGTGATCTTGAAGCCATTTCAATCGAGATTAGAACCTTTTCCTGCATCTAAGCATCTCATTAAATATGAGTATGAACAAGGCTCTCCAAACGACAACAAAGCATGAAATTTCACCTTAGTATCCCTTTGTGATTCACTTACGTATTTATTCTACAAAGTAACATTTTGTGTTCCTCCTTTTATGTTGGTATGTAAAGTATAATGAATTGTGTTCAGTCTAGTAAAAAAGGTGTTATTTATTTTTATTTTATTTTTTGTTCGTTTTGGGAACGCCTGTGGCATATAATATCTAGACTATCTAGACAGCAAATAATTTAGTATTACTTTTTTCTTTCAAAATTCACTGTTATCACTAAGTGAAGATTTGGTGTACCTAGGTATCCATTTTTATTTAGTATCGGTGATCTTCATTACATTTTAATCATGATTATTTTTATTTAATCGATATGATTAAATTAATTTAAATTAATAATAATGTAACCGTAATTTCTGTATACCCTTTCCCACGTACGTACATAAAGTTCATCATATAAGCACCAGCCTGCGTGCCAAAGATCACAGCCACATTCAGAAACATTTCAGAGCAAAACAACAATATACATTATGTCAAAGAGAATTTTTCAGAATATAATTGAAGTGGAAGAAACTGGAAATTTTTTCTTAAGGATAAATGCGATTTCAGAATGGCGGGTAACCCAATTTGTCCTCAACCGTGCGAGTCTATTATAAATTATACTTAACTCCTTTCATTATCCTACAACAGCATCATTTTAATTGAAATCCATTCAATTATTGAACAGGGTGAATATTATTTTACTGAACGGCGCTTCATTATAATTAATAATAAGACAAATACGGAACTGAATCAGAAAATTAAAAACCAATGTGAAATCCGTCTGTGAGCTAATTTTAACATAGTTGTGATGAATTTTAAAGGTTGTTAGTAAACGGCAAGATTGGTGTCTGACTGGCGCGCTTTAGTTGCAACTAAACGTAGGTACTTCGTCGGTGTGAACTTAGATCTACCCAGCCTGTTATGAAACAAAATCTAATGTTATTATTTCTGGTTGTTTCTACGATTAAATTAATTTTTTTTGACGAATTCTTCGTCCTTGTCCAAAGAATGAGAAGCCACTGATAGAGCTCTTTGAGAGCTAAAGCGAACCTCTTGCTCTGTGAAAGTCTCCGACTCTTGCGACAACGCATGGCGCATTCTGTCTATCGGCCAATGCGCTTCGCATTCCTGCCTACTCTCGTAAGATAGAGTAATAACTATAATGCATTTCTTCAGGCAGGCTTGTATCATCTGGCTGAACTGACTCGAAAAATTTTTGCTACTGCTGCATCCTTGAAAAGCTTGCGGAGGTTTCTACCAACAGCTACCAAAGTTACATTAGGACAATCTATCTTGCTCTCTATACTTGAATATGCTGACGCCTGCTATTAACGCCTGCCACTGAAATCTTACTCTATAAAGCGGCTCCAAAACGTTTGCATCAGGTTTATTTGTGGCCTGCGCAAGTTCGATCACATACCTATATTATCTGATTACCGCACTAAGTTTAAGTGGTTACCCATCCGTTTTCGCAGGAATACTCATATTCTCTCTCTTGTACAGTACATTATTCAATCCAGCCACCCCACTCTAACGGCAAGGAGCGTTTCGAGTACCTCCATTTTTCCAATCCACGTTCAATACGTTTGTATAAAGCGTTGCAACTTCAAATACTCGTTCATACTTCGTCTTTCTACGGAAATTCGTTTACTGTACAAGTTATTCGCCTCTTGAATAACGTTCCTACCGATATCATGAGTGCCAAATTTTTGCACTGCCTATTTTTAAAACGCTTTTGCATAAATACTTCCTGTCCTTGTCGTCATAGAAATGCTAAATATCTTTCATATCTTAGATTTTTTCATATGTTTTAAGTATGTATCTATATGATATAAACTATTTTACACGTGTACTTATATATTTACTTATACATATGTGAAGGTACTCATAAGTTATATACGTATGTATATCTATATTTAAGTACATTTTTATATATTCTCTGTTTATTTAACACCACCCTCCCGTATCATTCTATCTAAACCAGTCCATCCAAAAGTTGCCAGGAAGAGACTACTTTAAACAATAAGGCTGACATTTTTTTTATTGGTGGACATTTCTTGTAGCACCGTCTAGCCCCAAAGTAATCTAAGCATAGCTTGTATCATGGGAACCAGAAAACTGATAGAATATGTATATGCTTTTTTTTACATACATTTTTTACATACTGATACCCAGACATAGAGAAAAACTCATATCTCATATCTCATATTCGTCTCACAAATGTTTGTCCTGGGTGGAAATCGAACCCGCGACTTACAGCGCAGAAGGAAGCATTACTACCAAATGTGCTGAGAGGCCAGTCAGATTGTATGTAGATACTCGTATATGTCTCAAGTTTTGTTACTTCTTTTGAACTTGTTCATATTTTTATATCTTTGTGTGGTATACAATAAAGAGTTTCCTATTCTATTTTATTCTCCCATGTTCGTCCGGGGTGTTCTGGAAATACATCTGTTCCTGCCGCCAAGCAAATCATTACTATGGTTCGGTTCGAAATTTGGTTGCCGGTGAAATTACAGGCACTTGAATACCACCTTCACTTTTAGAATATAGGCGCTGTACAAGCCCGTAGCCGTGCAAAAGAGAAAATAGTCGTAGTTAGCGTTAGTGTTAGTGACAGAGCTGTTAGCGCGGTGTTAAGGAGCAAATAAAAATGACCGGCCGAGTTCTTGGCTAAGTGCGAACTGTTTTATTGCCTTTAACAGATAAACTAGTAGGTATATTGTATTAAAGGAAAAGTCGATGTAGCAAAATGCATTACGTAGTGTACGGTTTCGTATAGGTGCATGCTGTGCCACTTGGGTCTTAGGTGTTATGGGCAGAGGGTACCAAGCGGTGAAGACGTCTCGCCACACCCCTCGTCGCCGGTGGCCTTACATAAGTAACAATTAACATTAAGTAACAACAAAAACAAAAAAAGTACACTCTCAAGTACAACACAAACAGTCTTTTTTAAGAGCAGTAGCCAATGCAAATGCCAATTTCGTCCGGGGAAGTACTATCACCATGCCCGTTTCTGCCGCCAAGCAGTGACGCATTCGCGTTACTGTGTTCCGGTTTGAAAGGTGTGGTTGCCGGTAAAATCACCTTCACGTCTCACAGTTATGGGCGCATACGATGCAACTTGGGTCTTGTCGTACCTCGTAGGGGAGGACCCAAGTCACATCGGTTGTTATGGGCAGAGGTTAACACTTAACACCAGGTGGGCCGTCGGCTCGTTCTGCAACTATGTAACATAAAAGAAGTCTATGCTTAAGTATCAACGAAGTACCAACGAATCATTTAGAAACATCTAGCGCAGCAATAACGATAACGGCGCCTCATTTGTAAAGTCAATATTGTCGGAACAGCGTCCGCAGCCGCTGCATTGATTATCGACGTCATGATCTAGTCTTCCTTTGCATATAGATAAGGACCTTGTGTCCTTTTCAACACAAAAGGTTAGACACCTGCACCATTTGACCTTTTTCTTTCTTATTCCTTTTTTTTGTTGTCTGTGGGGTTACCACTTAAGATCAGGTGGGCCGTCAGCTCGTTCCGTCACTAATGTTAAATTTGATAAAAAAGGCTTTAAGGTATTAAGACTGATCTTGGGTGTATGTACTTGAGATTTTGTTTCGTATGTACTTACTACTACTAGGCATTCGTTTGTTTATGTTCTACGTCGCTTTTGCAGTAGCTATTTTCATAGCTAATCACCCTTTGGGGTGCCACTATTTCAGCGGATGTATTATAGGGGTTTCTTAACGCTCACTGAATGTGTGCAAATTTTCATTAAAAAAATGTAATTTACAGACCTAATATAACTTCGATTCTCTTATAGTATTAAGTACAGTATATCATAGACTAGGGGCATATCAGAAAATTAATTAAACGTTACTTCTCACATCGGTACAGGACTAGGGGTCCAGAAAATATCCTGACACCGTTTTCTGTGCCACCAAAAATATTTTAACATTCTATCATGTGCCCAGGTGGTAATGAGGGCGGATCAAAATATATATCTACCCTTTGGAAACGAAACACAGCTATAATATAGCATTATTTTTCAAACTAGATATATATCTAATATATGAAGATGATGAAATTATTGATTTTCAGTTAACATTGCGAGGATTTTTGTATGATTGCTCTTTAACTTCACATAACACCTTCTTGTTTTTCTTTTTCTTACGAATAAAAGACAAAAAATATACATAATTTTTTTAACTATTTTTCACATAGGATAAATTTGGAGCAAACCGCGCGAACAGTAAGTAAGTAGGTAGTATTTTATACATGGCCTTCGGGCAACAACTTTCATCGGAAATATGTCATGAAGTCACTCAGGTGTTGTGACAAGCACGTCAGTCGAAATAGTCAATAGCAGGCGACATGATATTCAGCTCACTCACAGTGATTTTCAGGCAACACTTTTATTCATATCGTTTTTTTGTTGCCTATTTTTATGCGAGTACATTCCATTATCCAGATATTGAATAGGTAAAATGATTAAAATATCAATAAGCCTATTTATGACGCGCATAAATTTTGTTTTCGCCCTTGGAATGTTACAAACGTAAAAGAAAAGAAACCACGTGTTGTATTTTTAAACGCCTAGGTAGGTACTTATATCAAACTAGCTGTTGCCCACGACTTCGTCTACGTTGAATTCGGTTTGACGCACCCCTACTTAATCCCTCGGATAAGTAGCCTAAGTTACTCCTTATGACCTCAACAAGTGAAAGTCCCGTTAAAATCGATCCGAGATTAGCCGGAACAAACATAATAAACATGTTCTCTCGAGGTTAGAGGAAAATAGGTTTCTCTTACAACTATGTACAATATATTCACCTATATCAAACCGTTTAGTCAGCGAACGCCGATAAATCAACGCATTAGCCCGGTTTTCTTGGAATTAATTGACAAAAATTGTTATTTCAAATTAAAACATATTATTATTTACAATCAAATATTTAGTCACTAGTCAATCAGAAATAATGTACCTAGCTTCTTTATACATGGTTAAAGAATTATAAAAATCGGTTTTTAGTTCTAGAGATTACTCCCTCACAAACAAACACACAAACATACAAACTTTAAACTTAACTCTTTATAATAATAAGAAAGAGCTGGTTCAGAATCCGAATCAGCGCAACTATCCAACAATATAACAACTAAATAATTCACAAAGGTTTAACAAATTTACGAGAACACTAAGAATTACTCATTGTTCGAGTACATAGTCTAATACCGTTTGAATTGAGATATTAAATTATATCAAAACTAGAAGATTGATTTTGTAGATTTCTATAATATTTATATATTCTTCTGTCCTACCTTTATATGGTGTTTCTTTGAAACTGTAATAGATATTCATTTGAGTTTTTGAATAAGCTTAGTCTAAACAAATAAAAACCTAAAAACAAAAATAGAAGAGAGACCTCAAAAGAGAC
Organism: Chesias legatella; assembly: GCA_947359385.1. Classification (NCBI taxonomy): domain Eukaryota; kingdom Metazoa; phylum Arthropoda; class Insecta; order Lepidoptera; family Geometridae; genus Chesias; species Chesias legatella. Next base: position 7,287,807 of record OX375762.1, on the reverse strand, counting down.
GTGTTTTTGCATCTTTTTATTTCTCTAACGTAAAATCGGTAACACATATAAACAAACGCCAAGAGCTTAGAGTAACTATAGTGCAAACTCTGAAACGAAACAACAAATTACCAAAACTAGAGAGGACTAAACTGAATGAAAAACGAAACAATACGAGTATTTTGTAACCCTCAGTGTTCCTAACTTGTACCTGGACAGTTTATTGAAAGTTTAATCAACATGGAACCAACTGGTTTAACCATAACCATAGCGAAAAAGGGGGGGAAAAAAACCTTTAGGGGTTTCTTGACTGTTCTCCGCATGGAGGGTCGGATATGGTTTGAACAGGCGTCAAACTTAGCGATAAGTACGCGTGACCTTACTTTTTGAATATTATTGAGGTTTCCAAGCCATTTCTTTATGAATTCTATGGGCATAAAGTTTATGACTTTGACTTCGACTTCAGACTTCTTTCGAAGTTTTAATCGTATTATACTAAGTGCCTTTTTTTCCAAAGGTGTGCGTGGAGCCCTCAATGAACCCGCGCCAGATGACCGCGTGCCTCTGGAGCCTCCGACCCACCAGTTCCTGCGCGACTACCTCCTGCCCCGGTACCTGCGCTCTCAGTATGTGCCCAAAGAAGAACGCATCCCTTATCCTCGCCCCCAAATGCCCGCGTCTGATTGGCTGAACAAAGTAAGCGCTAGCAATACTATAGTATATAATGACTTCATTACAAAAGTTAAGGTGATGTTTTGGAATTGAATAGGACCAAGTACAAACAGTGTATTATTTATATATTATTATACATGAATTAATCAAATTGCGTTGCGCTTTGGATGCGAAAAACGTAACGGAATACAAGCTCCTCATACTAAATCCATGTTGAAAATGATTACTTTATGTCATGTTGCATTATGTCATAACTCTTCCGCTAGTCTTCATTCATTTTGTCGCACTTGTACAGATTTTGCAATTCTTTACGTTACAAAAGCTTATTTTCGTCAACGTCGTATGTGATGTAATATTAAGCTGCAGATAACTAAGTACACACGACTTAGAGTAAGTGCCTTAGATGGCCGATACATTTTAAAATTTCTCATGTACTTTTGTAGTCTGGTTTGAACACCATGTGAAAATAGCCCTTTTATTGCCAATACAGTATCGGATGGAAAAGACACGAATATTGAAATGTTTTTTTTTTTTAATATAACTCTGTCAAGATATCGATTAAAGAATAATCCTTCTCTAGTTGATTAAAAGAGCTTCGGTTGGTTAATCTCCAACTGGCAGATTATATTTTTTGCTTGATTAAATATTAAATGATTTTATATCAAGAATCTGAAGTATGAAATCAAATAAAATGGATGTTCATTCATTTTGTTATCGAAAATAACCAATCAATTTGAACTAAATGTGTTTTACTGGACTAATTGGCATAAAATCTGAAATTATAAATAACTTATTTTCTCACGAAAGCGTGGGTTTTCAAAAAAGGAAATGCATGGAATGGATTGAGGATAAAACCAACCATTTCAGTGGCATGTATGATTAAAAATAGGCTTTGACTTATACAAAAGTTACTTATATTAGAGAAAAGATAGGTATCTATAAAACAGCGTGCATGAACAGAAGCGGGTCGCTCATTACTCAAAGTTCTGGGTCACACTTTGATAACAGTCACAGTTTCGACGTAAGAAGAGGTAAAACTTACATCTTTGTATTACTGTGTAGCTACTTCTCAAAATTTCTCAGTCGGGCTAGAGGTCAGCATAAGATCTAGAAAAAGTGAGTTTGTGGTTTTGAACTATATTGTAATAGTTTAAATGAAAATTTAAAACATATTTTGACATAAACGGAATCAAATAACAATATTCTGGTAAATTTAATAGCTTATTCACGATTACCTTATTGTTTGTACATTTTTTCTGATTTACTCATTTTATACCAAAAACAAAGGAGTCGTATGTAGTGTTTTTAGTTATGTTTTGGCAGGGAATGAAAATTATGAATGTAAAAAAGATATTGGCACCATATGAAAATGAATTGTATAATTTTATACATATAACTAAACTTATATCTCATTTATATAAAAAAATGTGTAATTGATAATAATTTTGGACAAGGGTCCCTTATACGGACAGTCTGTCACTGAGATGGTTTGCAGCTCCTTGCATGCACTCTAATCAAGGAGACAGACAGAGTTCAAAAGTATATTAGTCAATCAGCCTTGTGCTTATTCATCGTCATTTATGAATTATGAAAAAGCCTGGGACTTCATCAACACGTGAGTTGTTTTGGAATCTTTAATACCGATGTCAAGGAGAATACCTTGGGTTGTGATATTTATGATATGCGCTACAGTTATTATGCAAGTACAGGATAATACCATATATGTAATCTGCAATACCTCCTAACACTTAATAGAATCGTTCACATTAGTTCTTTTAGAAATCACAAATAAGAATCTAGGTATCGGGAAAGTGTATTGAAATCACATAAACGTCATACACGTCACATAAAACAGATTTTTTTTTGTATCAAACGAACAATACTGGTTCTAAAACTTTTTATTTGATGTGGAGTTTTTTTTGGTAAATTTATTTAACGTTTAAGTATATTATTTCTTATATGCATTTAGAGCGCGTCCACCTAACTTTTTTTCTGTCAAATGTAACATTAAATTTTTTCATTGTTCCCAAACTCACTTACAGTTGTAGGTATAGTTTTGATATCATTACTAATAGGTCGTTCCGGTGGGGCGCAATTAAAATTCAAACCGCAATTACATATATTTCTATATTCTAAGTAGCTTTAATAGCCTAACCTATAGGTTGGAGCTACTTAAAAGTACTTAGTTTATGCCTAAACTTTTGAAGGTGTTCTTATGAGTCTACTCAAAAGTATTCCTTCTAAAGTTTTAGTAAAAAACATTTATTAGATAGGATAGGAAATAATTAGATTAACCTTTTTTTTACATATCCTTTTGCAAGATTTATTTAAAGTATACTCAAAATAATTCCTTGCAACGTTGAGACAGACCAGTGTTGATGATTTTGTACCTAAGTGAATTATTTTAATCAGTTTTGGTTTGGTACGTAGGAATTTCCAGGGCGAGCGAAAGCTGGCTAAAGAAGCTTGGAACACTTTCTAAACGAAGACGTACGTAGTCATTTAACCAAACAAAATTAGGTAGTCTTACAATGTTTCCAAGCTCTACGGCCAAGCAAATAAGTTGGAGCGCCTAATCAGAATTGTTGATGCTTCTTAGTTACTTATCAAAATATTTTACAAACGAATTGGTTGGTAAAATTTCAGAACTTTATTATGACGAATTGTTTATAAATGAAAAACATGAGTGGACTCATAAATAAATAAATAAATATAACCACTGACGCGTGTTTCATGATGTGGTCGCTAAAGTCCCTAAAAATAATCATTGTTTAAAATTTACTTGCAAGTTTCTGCCAGGAGTAGGTTTATCTAATGAACGGCAAACTCGGTCAATTAGCGACCGGGAACACTAGACTATTCTAGTGTTCCCGGTCAATATCTATGCTTTTCTATAAAAGCATAAATCTCCTAAACATAGATATTGGCACTGACTGAATATTTAATGAAATAAAGCTATTTGCTGTGAACATAATTGCATCAACTAGAAGTTGGAAAGTGAAACCGCGTATAGCGGTTTCAACGTACTTTAGCAAGTTAATTGTAACTGGCACTACGTTAGGAATAAAGGGTTTCCTAGTTTATCGTGTAATAATGAGAATACTGTACTGCAAGGTAACGTCAACTGAGTTCAATTAACGTGACTAAAACTTTTTAACGCAGTCTTCTTCTTTTTGCCTTCTTCCCAAATTATTTGGAGTTGGAATTGTTGCTTCCACGCTCATCTATGAGTCGCTGTCGAGTAATTCACTTTTTGAACTTATTACCGTAAGTAGTGGGTATAACAGAATATTGTACCCGCTGTACTACGATTATATTTTGGCTGTATTAAAGGTGGATTGAAAAGAAAAATAAAGGTGAAATTACAGGCACATGAGACATTCCACCTTCACGTCTCATAGTTACGGGCGCATACGATGCGACTTGGGTCTTGTCGTGCCTAGTAGGGGAGGACCCAAGCTGCATCGGTTGTTATGGGCAGAGATTACCACTTAACACCAGGTGGGCCGTCGGCTCGTTCCGTAACAATATAACATAAAAAAAAGGTAGTCGTCGCAATTTACTTAAGGCTAACTCAAGTCTCTTCTTTACCTTTACCTTATCACGTGGGCTGAATGGATCCACTTCTATTTAGATATCTAAAGCATAGGTACTGTTAGATAAATCAAGGCAAGCATTTGTATTCATTTGTCTAGCCTTTCTCGAACGATTTAGAAGTTGAAATTAGTTTTAAAACTCTTTTAAGCGAAACATCATGTATATAAAATGTTATAAGGTTGAAAATCTTATAACATGTTTAATGCAGTGTAAGCATTGAGGTTATTAACTTTGCTGTGTGTAATGCTATGTGTGTAGGTAAGTGCTAGACAGAATAAAATGTATAAAGTTATGACCTTAACAATATTATTTTTGTTTATCATTTTACATCTATACAAATAAATAAAATTGGAGTGTCTGTTTGTAATATTAAAATAACCGCTTTTTACTAAGTGCATATGGGTGTATACACGGTAGATATACCAAAACAACACTTTTTTTAAATTTCTGTCAGTCTGCTTGTTCCGGCTAATCCCTCCAAAACGGCTGGACTGATTTTAACGGAATTTCACTGGCAGATAGCTGATGTAGCAAGGTGTAACTTTTCCGAGGGGTAAAATAGGGGTGCGTGATAAAACCTAATTCCACGCGGACGAAGTAGTAAAATAATTACTACATATACAAACTTTTCAATCAATTATTTTTATAATCGTTTGGGTCAATACAGTTTCTTTACATACTGATAATTTTTTTTTGTATCCATATAAGAGAAATATCTATTTATAGTATATTTAGCCCTTTATTGAATTCAGATGTTCATTTTGTCACGGTAATGTGCTCAACTATATACGACTTCATATTATACTCTCTATATCTGAGCAGCGATGTGGTGATTTAACCTCGTATTGCTACTGTTTCGATCTAGAATGCTTGCCCAAAACGGTATTATGAGTATTTATAACTAGTCTTATATAAAAGCTAAAACAAATTTTTGCTCATAGTCTTCTTATACCTTATATAGTAAAAGGAAAGCATTTCAGCCATTCACCATATCAAGGCTTGTTCTCTATATGTTGTTCATTGTTCGAATACAATATTGTAATGATTTATTATGTTTGTAAGTTCCCTGACCTATTTTACGTCTGAGGTTAACGAATATGATCCCACTTGGCCGCAACCCTCGGGAATACAAAACAATGGTAGATATTTGATGATTGATATGCTTATTTTACAATATCTATATGTAAACATGTACATATATTTTCTTTATATATATAATAAATAAATTATTAACATCTATCACACAACGACATCTAGCCCCAAAGTAAGCTAAGCATAGCTTATATCATTGGAACAAGACAACTGATATAATAGTAATATACTTTTTTGTAAATACATATATATAATACATATTAACACCTAGATACAGAACAAACACCTATTTTCGATACACAAATGTTTCTCCTGGGTGGGAATCAAACCCACGACCTACAGCGCAGAAGGCAGGTATAGATACTTCCAACTGAGCTATGAGGCAAGTCAAATTATAATTATGTATAAATTCATACTTATCATACAAATAATTTTTGTAAAGTTTTGCTATTCTGGATACGCAGAAAGACATTTTTGGTAGCGTTATGACTGAAATAATAACACATACAATATTTACGCAGGAAATTGAACGTATAAATCGGATGGAGGAACAGCCGTCCAAAATAGTAGCATTCAAAACAGAACTGCCTCCGTGGATAACGCAAAATCCTTACAAACGCATATTTGGCCCGGTCGGACCTTACGGAACACGCAGCCATGTCGCGCCATACTTCGAATACCCGCAGCTCCTGCCAGCCAAAACACTAATGGGCTCGAGCAGAAACTCGCGCAACCCCGATAAGTTCCCGGACCCCGAAATCTTCGAGAACCCGCCACAATCCAGTGAAGTCCACGAAATGAAAAATGCTAAGGAAATATTTGCGCTCACTCCCCGCGATGCAGGATACTTTGAGCCTACTGAGAAAAACAACTCCACACGTAAGTAATTGGATAGAGGAAGAATAACTGGAAATATGGCTGGATAGGTCTCCACGATACAGGCTTTGCCTACTGTGAAGACCGCAGAATAAATTATAGTTCTGTATGAACGTAATCAGCACAATAATGTGCATGCTTTAGTTATGACTAGGGTTGCCAGGCCGTAAAACCGTAAAGCCGGACAGACCGGCTAGTTTAGCCGGTCATTATGGAAAAAAGTCGGGCTACTCTAATTTTTAGTCAAGAAACGAGGTAAAGAAACTTGCCATCTTCAAAAAGCCTAAGAAAGCTAAAAACCATCTATTTTGGCCGGACACGTAACCAAAAAGCCTGACTGTGTCCAGCTTTATCCAGACGCCCGGCAACGCTAGGTGTGACTACTTAATTATTGTTAACTCCTGTTCGTTTATTTCAGTTTTTCTTATTAATCTTTAAGCTAATTTAAGTTATTATTGTTATTATTATTTTCATCTCATTTTCATTTTCATTACCTTTAATTTTAGGTAATCCATTGGCTGAAGAACAAGAGGGTCCCCATGAGGGTGGTGGCTACCAGGAGAACTCGGACGACTCGTCGGAGCTCGGCCCGCGCCGACAGACTCGCCAGAATCCTAACCTCAGCCGCTCTAAGACCCTCGTCGCTGATAATTTGGACAAGCTGCGCATCGGGCTGTGAGTATACCGATATGTAATTTTGTTTTCTTAATTACAATGTGTTTTATGAGACTGTGAGCATTAGATTTTACTGCTAGAATTATAATAGCATAAAGTCAAATAAACGACATTCAAATCGTCTGTTATATTGAATTTACTTATTCATTAAACTTATGATTTATGCTTTTTTTCTCTCATATAGAACAAAATGAGCTGACTTCAAATAAAGTTAATAATTTCACAATAACCCTTAGAAACTTCCAACAACTTCCAACTCCGAACACGTAGAAAATATTTAATACTCAAAATTTACTAAGCTGGCATTGTAATTCTAAGTTGTACAAAATCACACAATTGTCTCTTTGTGAAAACCTGAAACAATGCGTTATAAAAATTGTAAAAACAATTCAATCTATATTTAATAAGAGTCGAATAAAAACCATAGTTTACATTTTAAAAACCATTTTTTGTTACGTTATTAATCCGGCCCACTCAAATATATAATGTGTTTACCTTTAGCTACTCGAATCACGGTAAGAAGTGATACGCGGCTCGCACAGCCCATGTTAAAAGCAGACCAAAAAAGATAAAATATCGTTCAGAATAATCATGTAAAAATACTCATGAAAAATACAGTTCGTCGAAAGAATAAAAATAAGTGACACAATTGTCAGGCATGCTATTTAATTTCAGCACTATACGGTTATTAGAGTTTTCCATTTTAGTAATTCAGTCGAACGGAAATCGTGAAATAAATATTAAAAATAAACTATTTGTAATCGTTCTAATACAATTATTAGAAGTTTGAATAAACGGTGTTTTCATTGCACATACGAGTATATGCCCAATGCCGATTTGTACAAGCGGACTTAAGAAATTTCACTCGCTTGTTAAAAAGATTGGTTATTAAATATCATACCATTAGTTGAATCAATGTATAGGTACGTATAACGTATAATAAAATCTTTCTCTTTTAAGATTCCTCGGAATTTTTATTTGGTTTCAACATTAGTTCCAGACAAAACAAACGTTAATTTTCAATTTCCAAGAAAAAGCAAAATACAATTTGTATGTTACTCTCTCAAAGCAAATACATTCCAAACAATGAAGAATTTATTTTTCAGTTGCATTTTCTTACTTTTTATCTTTTATTTTTTATTTTTTATGTAATACAGTTACGGAACGAGCCGACGGCCCACCTGGTGTTAAGTGGTAACCTCTGCCCATAACAATCGATGCGACTTGGATCCTCCCTTACTAGGTACGACACGACCCAAGTCGCAACGTATGCGCCCGTAACTCTGAGACGTGTAGGTGGAATGTCTCTTGTGCCTGTAATTTCACCGGCAACCACACCTTTCAAACCGGAACACTGTAACGCGAACGCGTTATTGCTTGGCGGCAGAAATGGGCATGGTGGCAGTACTACCCCGGACGAACTTGGCGAGAGTTCTACTGCTCTTAAAATTATTTTTTAACTGAGCTTTTATGTCTTAATTTCATTCCTTATTATTATTATTATCTGTTGAGTTCAGTACACAGGGGTTTAAGACAATTTAACCAGGAGGTAACTGTAAAGTTTCGGGATTCAGTCATAGTTATTTTCAATAAAATTTACCTTGTATTTTATTGTATCAAGAAGCGATCGCTGTACCGATAGATACGCAGACTTATTGGCGAGTATAACAATCTAACAGTAGGATTATCTGAACGATTTCGTTTACTCCGACGCTACGAGCAGTGACCACATTTCTAAAACCGTGATCGAATATTTACTGTAATTATTTCAACATCTTTTATAGTATAATACGAGTAAGTAGTCGTATGATGTACGTGTTTTAGAGTAGCCCGCGTTTGCCTATTGCATACCTGCGAGTAACAGTGTAATAAATGCCAACTATTATTGTTTAACCTGTGGACTGAGCTTGGACACTAGATTTCGGTCTCTCTTCTAAATATTAACCCAATTGGCTGTAACTTGTTATCGTTAGCAGGTATTCTGTGAATGTGTCGTTTATATAATACATCTTAGTTGACTTGCTTATTTTTTGAAAGCTTTTATTGTCTTAATTTCATTCCTTATTCATACAAAATTTCTTTATAAAATATTTTTTTATGTACATATTATATATTATATTATATATATTTCATTTTTATATTATTGATACATGTGTAATGATTATATAACTTTAAGCACTTTAATGAGTATTTTAAAATGTATATATTGCATATTTTATTATATTTAATAGTTAAATAATTTTAAATCAAACACTTTCAGCGTACGCGTGGTTACCTATCTTCCTTTATTGGTGTATGTTGTCATTACATACTTATAGCCTTAGACGAAGATATATAAAGTTAATTGAAGCGATGTTGCAATGGGCTTCGTAAGCAACACCTGTAGCGTTGAAATCGTATTTCAGCACAAAGATTTATATACTTTACAGGTCTAACAAGGAATTGCGCCTTCCGGTGTCTTTAATCCCAACAAATCTAAGATGGCTCAAAATAAATAAAGATTTTACAAATTCAAGCCGCTCGTAAGAATAAAATTACTTCAATTAGAATAATACATTGTTCGTTATGATCCCCTAGATGCGCATGATGACAATTTTATCCTATCCCCACGTTTGGAAACCTCACATCCGCTATGATTACAAGAGCAGTGGTAAATGTGTTTTTCACGGTTAACTGTAATCCATTCTAAACTAAATGAAAATTGTGTGTGTTACTCACTGTGCAAGTTTTATTTTGTATCGGATATTTTAGAACTCTAGTTTGATGTGATCGTCCTAATTGTGACCAAAATACACTCTTCTCACGAATGCACGTTAAACTCATTGTCACTTCTACATTCTACAACTTAATATACTGGCGGTTCCAAATCTGTAAAAAAACAATCATAATATAACGATGGTATTTGCCGCTAGTTGAAAACCTAGTAATGATTCGTTTTGAACGTCCCAAAATTTATACCAATTTATTTTTTATACCAATATTTGCGAAAATAATATTTTATTTGGGACAGTGCACTCAAGCGAGTGAAAGCTGTTAGCGTTCTGATCTCTCACTCTTCAGGTGATTTTATTAATTAAAAAAAAAACCTTCAGTAATTGATAAAATGTAATAGATAACCACATTTTATTTTATACCTAACGATATGACTATGACAACTCAGAATAATTACTTTATCCAAAGGTTTATTTATATATGTCTGTCTGTATGGCCGACTGTCGGAAATGCCAACGCAATATAAATAATATTTGAAACTCATATCATCTGAATGACAAAATAAAATTTTCTAACATTTACTTATGTATTATATATGTACATATCATGTATATGTTTAAGAATCCTTACTTCTGATTATTATAGTTTTATAAGAAAATATAATTATATAATATTATTTTAACAAAGCTCCTTACAGTTTACAAACTAACTCTTGAAGCTTAAGCATGAAACCTATAGATAATGATTTAGTAAATGTGTAAACCTAGATTGTGTTTGTTGTGAATGGCCATTGGATATGAAGGTACGATCAAACTGATCACAGCAACATAATAATTGTAATGAAGACTTTTCCAAATGGAAACTCTCTTTGTGTGACTTGAAACAATAATATTTACTGAAATATTAATTTCTTAGACGTATACTAGTTACTCTTAACATAAAGGTGTGAATCATTTGGATGGGTGACCATTACCTCAGTCAGAATTCAGACACTAGCCACACTATAATAAGTAAAGTAAGTTAGCGACACGAGTAGTAATAGTAGTATTCCATAAATGTACAATGTTAGACAAAAAAATAGTTATGCACTTTCATTTTTAAACATCTTCATATTTTCATCTATCTGCTTTTCACTGATGTGCTGATAGTTACGCTATAATGGATAGAAAAGTCAGTTGTTTACGACAACCAGTAGCTTCCCTGCGTGTTTAAAATGTCTTATAATGTCCATTACACAAAATAAGTCCCCTGGCTGAGGCGTAAGGCGAAATTTCTGTTTGGCTTTACGATAGTTCTTTTAATGCCACAGGACTTTTTTCGTGAAACAGTTTCTTTATCAGTGTCCGTAGTAGTGCTTCTCGGTGATCACACTGTAACAGCTTTGCGCGGGCACCTTGAATACAGTCAAGGTCGACTGAGCCGATATCTCTAAAAAAAGGGTTGGTCAAAAATAACACAAGATAAGATTCGTTTTCTGTCTTTCAATTACCGGTTTGAATACAAGTAATAAATATATGGAGCAAAAATAAAATTGTTTGTGAATAATATACGGGACGAGCAGATGTCCCATATATTAAGTTTAGTCAGGTAGGTATGCTAATAAAATAAAGCACTACGATTCTGGTCCTCCCCTACTTAGCAAGTATGGTAAGACCCAAGTCACATCGTATTGCGCCCGTAGGTTTAAGAATTGAAGTTGGAATATCTCATGTGCCCTAATTTCAACGGACACCTTTCAAACCGGAACACAGTACCGCGAATGGTTTACTGCGTGGCAGCTGAAGTCATGGCTAGCTACTGAGATTTTTTCACTACATCCATTGGAATATATACTATATATATATATAAACTCGTTTAGTGTAATTAGCTCCATGGTTAACGGTAATGGGAATATCGAAACTTTATATTTTTCACTAGTTACAAAGTCAAATTCATTTTATAAATAATATAATATACATAAATTGCAGTATTTAATTAACAGTTGCCAAATAACACACATTCACTACCCAATCGAGCTAACTTACTATTTGAATAAAACACTTACCAAGGAGACGCAACAACAAGACATAAACTCAGAGGCTTTACGATAATTGGAGGAATTGGAGAGGAAAGCGGTCTCACTAGTTCAATAAATTAAAAAACTACTGAGAAAAGTATTTTCATTGAAATTACCCTTGGAGCTACTGCGAAAAATAAAGTTTCTGAAGTCCAATTAAAATTATTCAAGAATTACTAACACTTAAATGTGAGTAAGCAATCTCACTAGTGCCATGGAAATGATTTACTTAATAGAAAATATTGTAAATGTTATGGCGGCCTCAAGTCAAAAGGCACAAGTTTAAATGCCTGAAAAATTCTTAACGGTCTCAAATTTATCAACGATAAGTTTTTTTAGTAAATTAATAATGGGATAACATAAAATTACACTTAGATTCATTATTAAATGTTCAAAAAAAGCAGTAATTTACTAATCGGCAAACATAAACCCATCTCTATTAACTTACGAGCATGAGAATCAGCCCGAAGGATGTCGTTGGTTTCTAGCAACGTAAAATTCTCCGAATGTTTCAGATACTAATTAGCCCTGCAAAAAACAGGGTCACGGGAAATATTTAATTGGAAGTTAACTAATAAATTTACAAACGGAAAGTGTATTTTGTACAGGCATACAAACCTAGTCTGACTATCTGTATTTGCAAATCGCACTCACACAAATGCAAATACCTCTTCAAGTTGCTCGTGTGCTAAGCAAATTCAGACACAAGATAAATCAGACCAGCAATCCCTGTCATACGTACGAGATGCTGGGTTATCTGATTTGCCTGTAGACGTTAGCATTGTAAGAACTTGATTTTGAGAAGCTAGCTCATTCATACGCTACTGGTATTCATACGCACAGTTATGTGTCTTATAATAGATCGTCTATAGACAATTTGAAAACATTTCCACGTGTGTACCGTGAGTTAACCACTTTGCATATATGTTTATTAAAACCAAAGTTGAAATTCTAAAGCGATAAAAAAACACTTTTACGATTAGATGTTAAAAATCATTGATGTTGAGACTAACGATGACACTAAATGATTACGTACTAAGAAAAGTATTACATTGGTTTTGTTTGAATCTGTTTAGCTTTTCAGCTTTGTGTTCTACCTAATACGGCACCGGTATGCACTTGCACATTGTGTTCGTTAACATTGAGCGCAATGTATCTAAATGTGTTTTGTGTGTGGTAGTGGGCCGGACGATGCTGACTCCAGCATAAAGCCCCGCCACATTCACGTCCTCGGCACGGAGTTCGCCACGGGAACTATATACGCGGTTGGCATCGCTACAGGCATTGGTACTGCCATTCTACTCGCCATCCTTGGCTTCGTGTTCGGCTGGTACACGTGAGTATACTTTTAATTATTAATTTAAAGCTTTTCTAACCATGTCATGTCCTTAAGTTCACCGATGGTAAAGCTTATTTAATAATGATCTGTTTCATTCTGAATTCAATCAATTTGTGGTGTTCGAGCCAGGTTAATATTTAATCACTTTTACGGATGCATAATCTTTAATTCGACTAGGTGAATTTAATTGATTATGACTGCTAGCAGTTACAATAGTTAGAAAAACCTATTACTTACCCACTTTTATAAATTTTCCTTACCTATTACAAAATGGTTCTATTTAATCGCTCGAGTACCATTGGTCCGAATACAATTTTAGGCTCCACCGGATACTTACGTATCCAAGAAGCACCTCTGTAAATATTCAACTTATAAAGACCATGGTTACCACAACGTATACGATAATTATTATCGCAATAACTTAACTTACTTTAGGGGCAATAGAAGTGCAAATATAGCTATTGCCACCAATAACTAATTTTGACCAGAAGTCAAATTACAATAATCTTTGGTTGTTCGTAGTTTCTTATTATCTTGTCGATAAAAGAACAATATGCATCTACAAATTAGGTGCACGTATTCACATCAAACTATTCGCAAGTGTTCGAAGTAAACAGTGTAATAACAACCGGAATGTCTTTAAGATAATAACTTTATTGATTGACTTCTTGACTGAATTTAAGAGCATTTAAGAGCAGTAGAACTCTCGCCATGTTCGTCCGGGGAAATACTGCCACCATGCCCATTTCTGCCGCCAAGCAGTAACGCGTTCGCGTTACTGTGTTCCGGTTTGAAAGGTGTGGTTGCCGGTGAAATTACAGGCACATGAGACATTCCACCTACACGTCTCATAGTTACGGGCGCATACGATGCGACTTGGGTACTGTCGTACCTAGTAGGGGAGGACCCAAGTCGTATCGGTTGTTATGGGCCGAGGTTACCACTTTCCACCAGGTGGGCCGTCGGCTCGTTCCGTAACTACATAACATAAAAAAAAAACTAATAATAATTACAAGAAATCTTAAATGATATTATTACATTTCTTTGTTTACGCTGCTAGAATTGCTTTGTTCAGTGTTCATCGCTCCATTCAATTAAAAGTCGTTTTTCAGCCCAAACAGTCAAATAGGTTTAATGATAGGTTAATCATAATCATAATCATTGAATAATTCGACACCATAGGAACTATACCATCTGTAATCGAATGAAAATATAAATTGGATGATCGTATAAAATGTGTGGATAAGAAGTTTTATAATGATGCTGAATATTACACTCACACAGCGCCATCTAACCCCACACTAGCATAACTTGTATTGTGGGAACTAGATAACTAGAAGTATATAAGTAGAATATTCGTATAAACACATACATGTAAATGTATATCAACACTCAGACACAAAACAAATATGTTCGTCCCTCAAATGTTTAACCTCGGTGGGATTCGAACCGCGACCTACATATGTCAGAGTTCCTAGCTTCTGACTTGCGAAAGAAAACATTCCTCCGGTTGTCGAATTATTCGTCGAATAAAGCCTATTTGACGTCCCTGACGTCTGTTGATTAAAAGTGACGTCAAGTAAGTTAGGTGCTAAAAGTATGCAATTATCTAAATATTTTGTAATAATATAACAAAAATTTTCAATTTATAGTAATAGGTGAAAAAATATTTATTCTTTTACATTCCTTCTTCGGTTGTAAATTACAAACAAAAACCTTCCTTTTCTTTGGTAATGAAAACTGTACCAAAATCCATACGGTAGTTTTGAGATTAGCCTATCAATACTAATTCTTAATATGTATTGATAGAAAATATATATGGAATCGATAATATCATATTTATTGTTTTTATCTGATTTATTTAAGTTTCAAACTTTTCTTCATATATAAATATTTTATAGTTTTCCATCAACTTACGAAAATGAAACAAAAATTCAGCAGAAGTAAACTTGTGACTTATTTCATTCGTTCTTCATCTTCAATGCATCGTATTACTTCTTATATTTTGTATTATATACCTTTGTAAGATAGCTGCTCCGCGAATATATAGAACTTATATGTATTTTTAGAATTTAACCTTACCTTATAATTTTCAAGAAGAA
The DNA here is from genome assembly GCA_947359385.1 of Chesias legatella. Taxonomy (NCBI): domain Eukaryota; kingdom Metazoa; phylum Arthropoda; class Insecta; order Lepidoptera; family Geometridae; genus Chesias; species Chesias legatella. The sequence goes on along the minus strand of OX375762.1, from coordinate 7,272,707 downwards.
CCTTGCAATTTACAAAATTGGTTTGCTAAGGCCACCGATCTACTTTTAAGCATAGAGGATTGTTATTGGGTCAATGTCAGTATGTCACGAAGGCTTGAATCAGTCAATGTGAAGCTATCCATGGATTTTGTCTTCAATGTTGAATGATACTAATCAGCATAATTTATGACTCTAGGTCTTTTAAACTAATGTCTCTTCATTATAAAATCAGCATCAAAGTCAAAGTCAAAGTCAAAAACTTTATTTCCATAGAATTCATAAAGAAATGGCTTGGAAACGTCAATATTCAAAACATAAGGTCACGCGTACTTATCGATAAGTTTGACGCCTGTTCAAACCCTATCCGACCCTCCACGGGGAAGAATAGACAAGAAACCCCTAATGGAGGGATTCCTTTTTTTTCGCGAGCACGTTCCTTGTAACAATTGAGTACTTAGGTCTATGTTACATTTATGACTACATAATATACTAAAATAAGATATTACAGGATGTTTTGTGTGTCGTTGAGCAGAGCGACATCAGACCATGGGGATTTATCATAATCATTTACAGTGTAATAAGCTTTACTTACCAGACCCTTCTTTATGTATGACTTGAATTTTTGTGTCGGAAGCTTCGTTGCTTGTTCAGGAAGTTTATTATATCAATTATGCACACTCGATTGGCAATTCGAGTTAGGCGCTTCTTCGTAGTTCAGAGTTAATTCCGTTGACCCAGCGTTACGTTTTGAACATTCCTGCGCTTCTGAGCAGAGCTGAGTTGATGTAAAGGTTCTTTCTACCAAGAGAATCTAGAACACACTCTGAAATAAGATACCTCTCTTGCTGTTTCGTATGAGAATTGCTAGAGCGGGAAAGGTTGAAGAAGAGGTTGAGGATAATAATTTATAAATAAATAAAACAACATGGAATCGTTTTCGAATGGTAAAGTTATACTCAATTTCTGTATTATATGATTCTATATTTCATAAAAAAGTTTTTAGAAGCACTTATTGATTATACTGAGATTTATCACAAATGTATAAGCTCCCAACCTACGACCTTATTTCATTATAATGTAGTTACAAAAAACTAGGATATAGGCAAACAACAAAAAAACAATACACAACACAAAAGCTGTGTTCCTTGTTATTAATATGTGACGTTCTGATTAGGAATTTATGACAGTCATGGAACTATAAAATTAAATTAACGACTAGTTTTTCAAATGAATAGATTCTGCGCAAGATAATGATACCTTGAAAGTTATAGACAAGGTTTTCAAAAGAAAAATACGAAGTTTGCGAACTGTTGGAATGAAAAGATCTATAATGAATAGATCTTTTCATTCCAACAGAGGAATTTTATTTTCATACTACAGAGAAGGCTCTTAGGGTTACCGTTTATTTCCATCTTACACGAGTAGGTTGCATTTTGTTTTATTGGTCGATAGCCGGCGTGTTGACATTTCCAGCAGGCGGGATAACGACTAGTGAAATTTGTCGGTCGATCGATACACAAAATAATATATATGCATATATATATTATTTTGTGTAAGTAACACATCATACCCACCTTTCGTTAACAAACGTTTTCTAGCCTCAAAGGTTTGCTGGAAGAAAACTCTTTTTAGGGTTAAGCTCGCCTTTGTACATATTTTTTATATAAGTTAATTTATGTTTATTTTTACTGTGTACAATAAAGAATAAAGAAGTATGCAGAGATTCACCGGGGACGGAATAACAGTTAAATCGTTCGTCGATAACACGGTCGATAAACAGCATGCGAGTACTACCAGTAAGAGCAGTAGAACTCACGCCAAGTTGGTCCGGGGAAGTACTGCCACCATGCCCGTTTCTGCCGCTCAAAACCCCTCAGTTTGAGCATGCGAGGAAAAGCACCTCCTCGCACTTCGAAAGTTAACTACTTAGTTACTTTACTTTAAGTTACTTAATTTTTACATTGTAACCAGGCTACTCGTAGCTCCTGTTTTGTTGTCCAAGGTTTAACTTACATATATTGCGAAAAAAGGAATCCCTCCATTAGGGGTTTCTTGTTTGTTCTTCCCCATGGAGGGTCGGATAGAGTTTGAACAGGCGTCAAAATTATCGATAAGTATGCGTGACCTTATGTTTTGAATATTATTGACGTTTCCAAGCAATTTCTTTATGAATTCTATAAAAATAAAGTTGTTGACTTTGACTTGTAATTCTAGTCTTGTCATAGCAAACAGGTTTATTATAGGATACTGCAATAAATTAACCAACTAAAACCCAAGCACATTTTCGAAGCGTACTTAAAAAAAAAACTATATATTTTTTTAAATATTGTTATATGACATAAAGTTTAATTACAAACTTGTATGTAATTTAAAATTAACTGATAGTCAAATGAACAAAAAATAAAAGCCTACATCATAACGCAATTACCTTCTGCACGCTTAAATTCAGGCTGTATATAGTGGCTTAGCAAACCCACCTCCAAATTCGGGAGAGATGCAAACTAATTTTAATGTTATTCTGTAATTTCTGAAGCAACTCTTTAAACGCAATTCTGCCCAGAACCCCATGCGTTATATAGGATTGAGAAGCCTAGCCTATGATAGCGATATTATGTTCACTGAAAAGTTCATCACCACATTATCCTGCATGAACACAAAACCTGCACCAGTTTCTGTCGGTGTGAAGCCGCAGTGGAGCAAAGCGGCGTTAAAGGCGGCGTTACCCTGCATGCTACGACTCGCACGCTGTTTATCGATCTCGTTATTGACCGGCTTATTTCACCGTTATCACGCTCGCGTGGAGTCTCCGCATGTTATCAATCTAGTTATCGACCAAAGTCTATGCGCTATTATTTATTTTCACATAAAAATTGTATCTGACCTGGCGGTCGTTGGACAGTCTTTCAAAACGTGCTAAAGCTGCCGCTGATGTGGACTACCCTGCGTACGGGGTCACCGGACCGACCCTGGATACATCCGGGGACCGCAAACTCGCGCACTCGGCTCAGATGTACCACTATCAGCATCAGAAACAACAGATCATAGCCATGGAGAGGTATGTTGTGATTCAACCGTTCAATGTTGTTTTGTTATCAAATTCGGTATTTGATATTAGAAAATACTTTTTTTTTATGACATTGAAGTGGCGAAATGAGCTGTCGGCCCACCTGATGTTAAGTGGTAACCGCCGCCCATAGAAAACAGCAATACCACTCAAGTCTTCTCCAAGATGACTCAAGTCGCACTGCGTTGCGTCCTCCTCGAGACGGGGATGTTATGTCTCATGCGAAATCACTTCAATTAATTCGACTATTCTGGAATATCAGATCACGCGGTTATAAAGAGTCTACACAAAATATTTCTATTCATTTGTTCGCTGAAATATACGAATAAAATTAAAAAAATGCATTGTTTTAAATGGCCCAGTTTTGAGTAATGGAAACTCATTACGTAGAGAGAATTTAATATTATCTATTCTATTCAAGAGAACCAGTGACTTGAATAGAATAGAACTATGTAGAAAATTCATACTGATATCACTTCCAAAAACAAATAAGGTTGCCTTGAAGAAATCGCTGTTAGCGATAAGGCCGCCCATTGTATTACCTTAGCTTAAATATTAATCTTTATGAAATTTCCATGTATGGTGGTCAATAAAGTATTATCTATCTATCTATCTAAGGACACTAACTAGGTGCAGTTCAATTATGATTATGACAAGCGTGCTGCAATTCTATTGAATAATATTGTTGAATATCTCGCATTGCTGACGCAGCGAGTCTGCGGTTTCACCCAGCTAAAATGAATTTCACTATACTGAACAATATCTCCACATTAGAGATACTCTAAATCATTTAAATATAACTAGCATGCAGTAAATTTTGCTATGTCGTGCTGTTTAGTTGGGTAATTATGCTTACACATCTTGCCAGTGATTATTATATAGGGAAGCAGGAGAGACTAAGGTAATGTAAAATTAAATATGGCAACCTCATCGTTAATTGACAAATTATACCTAAATAAACAACCGCGTTTGAGATAAAATTAGAAGGTAGTACTTAAGGTTCATAATAATATTTCCGAGTATTTAGAGAATCCGACTAGAACCATAGTGTAAGTGAATTAACATATATTTATGCTTACCTAGTTTAATTTCACTCATTGCATTATTATAATTTGTATTTTTGTGGCATTTGTCATACGTCCACAGATGAAAAGTACAGTCAGCCTCAAACTCTCTGGGGCAAACTATATTCGTTATAAACATGTGACAAGGAGATACTGCTGTTAAAATGCTAAAATACTGCAGGTCACACGCTAAAATGTGAAACCGAAAGAGTTACAAGAAAAAAAAATGGTATACATAAGTAAATAAACTCTCCTGGCATAATTTGAACTTTTGATGATAGTAGATAGATAGTATAAATAATATATTTGCTAAAGATGTATATAGCATTATTGGGTATCATTTCATATATAGTTTTATATACAAAACATTTTATATTTATATATATTTGTTTTGGATACTTCATCACTTTTTAACGACTATTTTAATGTATGTCATTTTTTTCAACGAGAGACCATACTCAGAAACATAAAATAATACAAATCCTCGGACTGTTTTATATTTATACCGATATTTTTCGATCTAGTTCATCATCTCCTTTCGGGGTCGCACTTTATCGCTGGAAACTGTAGGAGTAACTGTAACTGTCAGTCAAGTTTATTGGGAACTGCTGGGGAAACTGCTTTTAAATTTTCTTTTTTTCTTTTTTGTATTACTACTGTCGATACAGAAGAAGATAATATCGTAGATGCGATATGAACAATGCTTGATCAAATATTACAAACGAGTAGTTAGATCATATAGAGATATCATAGATCATCATAGAAATATCAGTGGCAGATAGACATACAAATAGTTTCAATCTCACCAAGAGCTTTGTTTATTAAATTTTGTTATAAAAGGATAAATTACTTGTATTTACATTTCTTGTGAAGCCTCAAAAGTTCTTAACAATATTTCTAGATGCCGATGTTCGTAAATTCTCGTTAAAATGAGGTAAAGTGTGTAGTATTTATGACTCATTACGCTATGACGCTTAAATATTTTTAATTGTATTTAGAAATGACGTCGAACAACGCAACGGCTCCGTCTCCGACCCAGAATCTGAAGAGGAGAACGAAGAAGGGGACTACACCGTCTACGAATGCCCTGGCTTTGCTACGGTAAGTACCTATCACTGTATCGGCCTTGTCTCGCAGGGAGATATTCTGTCTCTCAGGTGACATCAACACGGAACACAAAACCTTTAAAACCCTTTCTAATTTTAATTGTTTTTATGAGTGTGGCGTAGGATTCGTTGTCATCATTTTGTTGGATTTACTTACCCTTATTTTATATAACTTAATCGACAATTTTGACTTAATAGTGATGATAACTTTTAAATATTTTAATTAATAAAACGACACATAAAAATAAATTAAATTTACATCTAATTTACAAAATACAGTGAAATCAGTTGAGCTAACTAAAGACCGTTTTACAAAAATCTACAGGTAGCTCAACTGATCCAATTCACTAACAGGTGGGATTGGGCCCGAAACACTGGCGGTATTGCCTCGCTTGATGGCAATGGTATAAATAAAACTGGTGTTACGGATGCCGACTTCCAAATAGAAGGTCGGTGGTCCAAATACAGACCAATAAGTTTTTCGGTTAAATAAATAATGAATGCAACTTCACGTTCTTAAGGAAAACATCTTTAGAAATATAAAACACGAATCCAAAGTGGCTCACGTAATTAAATAAATGTCAAATTACTGTTTCTTGTCAATACTGTCCTTGCAGATAAACTTAGAAGCTGATAATAATGGAATATTGACTCAGGTCACACATATATATTGTACATACATAAAATCACGCCTGTTTCCCGGAGGGGTAGGCAGATATCATGGTTTTCTACCTGCTACGATCCTGGCATACCTCATTAGCTCCATCTACTCTCATCACATTCTTCATGCATGCTCGTCGGTTTAGGGTACTCTTGACCTGGCCTTTTTCCAAAACGTCATCGATTTGGTCTAAGTATATACGCCGAGGTTTACCCCTTCCATATATTTTTTATATTTTTTCTTTCTCTTAATATATTTTTATATGACAGACTGGTGTAATGGAGGTGAAGAACCCGTTGTTCAACGAAGACCCAACCCCGGCCACCCCTGGAATGTGCGAGGTGGTCAAACCCCAGCCCAAGGAGTAATAAACATCCGACTACTAAAGTTGCACGATTACCATTGATTAGCTTTCATTGTTATCATCGCTGCTTCATTCATGCCTAATCACACTCATCACCCCGCATATTCATTTTAGCTTTCTGTCATTTGTTTATACTTCTTCGTTCAACAGAAAAGTTTTATATATTTATTTATAATACCATAGTACTTTAAAAATCAGTATACGTTATACAGCACGTTGCGTTCGTTTCTTTTACTACTATGATTTCAATCTTAAGGTATCAGGTTCAGAGTGATGCACCAGTGGATACTGACGCGTATAACAAAGTCGCTCACGCAACCACACCTATGGAAATAAATATGACGCTGCTTTTGATTCTCCTGTGAGGTTATGAAAGACCAATGTGGCTAAAATTAAGGTAACGCTACCACGCCTCCTGGTGCGAGTCGATCGCAGTTGCATCTGACATGATTTTCCACGTCAATGAACGTGACCCGTGGAATTAAAGTCTCTGCAAACCGTTACAAAATTCTTAAATCTGCAGTAATATAGTACGGGTGAATGTAGATTTAGGGCCGTAGAATTGTCAATTAGAACTTAAAGGACGATTTATTTGGGTCGCGTAGGGCGCGTGTGACTGGCGCGCCATGGCTCACGCACAATACAGCTGCTACGTCGCCGTCGTAGCGGCAACGCTACGCCGTAGCGATAGTCTCTTTGTTTGGAGCACAAACTTAACACTTTCAGAGATTACGTCACTGTTACTGTTTGTGACAAACTTGCGGACATATAAACGTCAGCTCAGCGCGACAGTCTCAACGCACTTCACGAAACTAAATAGCTTGAATAATTAAATTAAAATCTGAATTGATCTTTTAGATAGAATTTATATGTCCACCTGGAGGACTTAGATAGGAATGATTAATTGTAAAGAGCTTTTGGGATTATCGGTGTCAACAGGAAATGTTTAAAGTACTATTTGAAAATCCAATTACTTTGTCCTAAGTAACTTGGCCTAAATAGCATATTAAAACGAGCTGGTTAACCATAATAGTCACACATCAAACTAAAATAACAATGACTTAAGAAGGGTAAATATATAATATTTATTGAACCGTAAAAATCATACAGAAGATTAGAATTTAAAACGCATATATTACATAGTCATACTAAAATGATTCAATCAGTAATTTTAACTAATACAGTGTTCGAATTTTGTATATGACTTAACATATCCAGCAAAATCAACTGGTAAACGATCGTTATAATATATTACCGTTTTTAACATATATTAAAAATATTGTCAAAAGTTGTATTTGATATATTCGTACGTACCTACTACATTTTTGACTGTTGGTATGGTTTTGACTAATCAAAAATTAAAACGTTGTTAAACAATTGTTCTATACATTTTGATTTTCAAGTCAGCTCCATATATACTCGTACCTATATAATTACGCTATCATGATCAGGTGTAACCTGTTATTTTATGATTAAAGTAAGTCTATTTTTGATATTGTTTTCATTATTCTCTTGTGCCACGTGCCGACCTGCATAAAATGCCAATTATAATATCTCCTAGTATAAAATATATATTATTCATACATGAAGAAGCCCATTACTTCTAATCCGCAACAATCATTTAATCATTTTCTATCCAATGTCATCTCTATACTTTCAGTATCTGTGCAACTATAGAACATATTTAAATATACACATATCCTTTAACTGTTCAATCGCACTTACAGCTATATTATTGTAAACGTGTGAGAAAAACAGTATTATGGCGGGTGTAGGCGGCTTTCACACTGACTGGGGCACTGGAGCAACACTAGGAGAGCTTCCTCCATATGATCGTGCAAGAGTAAGCTCAAGTAAGGCTCCTTATACACGGAGTTAGAAGTCCCCAGTGTATTACAAGTGTAAGCAGTCTGCTCCAGCCTTTAGTTTTTAAACAAGCAACATTCAAATTAAGTAGATATAAAAATGGTATCGGATAATATATATTATTTGTAGTTTTATTGTCAACATTACGATATATTAAATAAAGTATGGTATTATAATATTATATAGAGCAAATTGTTGTTTTTATTTGCTAATCCCATTTCCTTTACATTTAAATAATTTATGTAATTCCTGCAGTAGATTTTGACTGGCTGAAAGACTCCAGTCATAAGAATTAATTGTTTCCTTAAAAAACTACGGCCTCGGAACCTTTTATCATTATTTTATTCGAAAGTTATTTATTTATTACTTTTATTAAAGAATTCATTTGTAAAACTAAAACATGGTCACTCAACCTTACAAGTAATTTTTACGAATCAAATAGGAGCAGTAATTTGCTACAATCTTTGCAGATATTCCATGGTGAATTTTCTGTATACATGAAATCTAAGTGCAAAAGTTTTATTTACACTTCTAAAGTTCTTTTAAGATTTCTAAAGCTCCATTGTTAAGCGACTATCTAGCAAATGGTGACGCAACGCAACCCTTGGACTGGGAACTTGCTACCTTGCGACAGCGGGATGTTTCTAGTCCGCTAGCTTAACAGCTCTGCCTATAACAAGCGATGCGATGACTTGGGTCCTCCCCTACTAAGGCTCAACACGCATCATATGCGCCCGTAACTCTGAGACGTGTAGGTGCAATGTCTCATGTGCTTGTAATTTTATTGTCAATCACACCTTTCAAACCGGAACACAGTAAAACGAACCCGTTACTGTGTGGTGGCAGAAATGGGCATGGTGGCAGTATTTCCCCGGACGAACTTGGCATGAGTTCTACTGCTCTTAAATATGATGTAAGTAGCGGAATACCCCTACTTAAATACAAGATCACATTGTCACATTGAATGAGCTTAACGCTTAACTTGAGACGTGAAGGTGGAATATCTGAAGTGCCTATAATTTCACAGGCAGGCAAAACTTTCAAACTGGAGCACAACATAGAATGCGTCATTACTTGGCGGCAGCAATGAACATGCCGACCGAACTTCCCTAGACGAACTTGGTACTTGGTAACGTGTTCTTCTGCCTGTAATTGACTGGCGTCATAGCTCATTTGTTAGTAACCCTGCCTTCTGCGCTGTAGGTCGTGGTTTCGATTCCCACCTAGAACAAGCATTTATGTGACATGAACAAACATTGATGTTTGTTCTGTGTCTGGGTGTTAATATGTACGTATTTACAAAAGAAAAGTATAAAAGTATGTATATCAGTTGTCTGGTTCCCATGATACAAGCTATGCTTAGCTTACAATACTTTGGGGCTAGATGGCGCTGTGTTAAATGTCCAACAATATTTATATTTATTTATTTATAAGCTTATTGTAAAGGACGAAGTCTCAACCGACGTTGACTTAGTTAGCGTGGTCTCACGATCCTGAGGCGGAGCCGAGACGCGTTGCAGCTGGTTGGATTCTTGGAGGCGTGGTTTAATTACTCATTTATATTCATTCTACCTCCAAACTAAAACTAGTCGTCTACCTCGAACCTGCCTTACCTGACCTTATACTGAGCGCACTCATATGTGAGTAAGTTACGCACATATACTGCGCATGTGAGTGATGTGCTTTTAGTATCGTTCGTGTGCAGACATGTATCAGCACAAACACAAAAGAAGAATTCCGAACAGACACGGGCCAGCACCTGCCAGCATTGTCGACAGGAATGTTTTATTAGTGCCAGTACGTGGTCCGTCTCTATAAGTCAGCGAGGTTGTATGATTGCAAAAGCGTACTGCAAACGCAACTTGGTGGAGAAAGATGGATAACGAAAAATGAATTTAATTAGTTAGGGAATATTCATTTCTTTTCGATTCTTCTTTTTTTTTGTTTTTAATTAATGTTTAGTGTATAAATCAAGGAGAAACTAAAATATTTTGCAATTTCGGTCCAGCTATCTAGATACAAAAACTGCATAAATAACTTAGTACTGTATACTGTATGTAACTATTATAATAGGGTAGGGGCCATTTATTTATTACGTATGACGATTTAGGGGGGGGGGGGGGGGTAGGGGGGTCGACCATGTATTATTTTTTCTTACAAGAGGGTGGGAGGGAGTATCGATAGTTCTTACGTGAGATTACAAATATGCGCAAAGTTAAAATTATACTAATAACAAATGAAACTAAAAATGAAAAATACAAAACTAAATAAATGAAGGAGTCTCGTTGACGCGCACTTTAAATGATAGAGCCTAATTGAGGCTCACTTTAAAAAAGAGAGCCTCATAAAGGTTTACTTTAAATAAAGAAGCCTCGTTGAGGCGCACTTTAAATGATGGAGCCTAATTGAGGCTCACTTTAAACGAAGGAGCTTTATTGAGGCTCACTTTTAATTACAGAGCCTCATTGCCACAAATAATAATGTAAGTAACATTTTTAATGATTATTACAAAGAACAATTGTATTTTATTCGTAAAATCCTTCAGATCTAGTCAAAACAAACTTAATTAAACGATTTTTCATGTGAGAAGTAAAAATCCTTTATCTCTTCAACAAATGTGACCTTTCTAACTATAATGAATTTATTTTCCAATTCCAGTTAATTAGTTTTTCTCTAAGCTAAGTTCATTATTCAAGGTTTCAAGATAACTGGACAAATAGGTTCGACAAATTAAAATAAGCAAACACTAGACAAATAGATACGATCGCATAGAGACAAAATGACTTAATAATAATATATAATACAGTAGAATACCTTAAAAGCTTTTATGGTTTTAAGACTGTCTTTCTACACGTTGATCTCTCAATCACGCATCTACGTCGTACGCGCCTACACTACTAAAACAACGCCCAGCTTCCGATCATTTCCGTTCCAACTTCTTGTTTCCGCCGTAAGTATGCCGACCTACTATCAACAAGAATTGGCTTTTAATTACTAAGGGATCTACCGAGATTGGAAGATTTCACATTTTCACGAGTATTTATTCCTAAAACATCACCGTTCACCGTTTTGAGAATCGAACCTGCGAACTCCGAACTTGATTTGAACTAACGAATTGTGGGATGAAATTTGTAGATTGTACTTTGCCCCATGCTCCTCCACTTGATCCCTTCATTTTATGACAACAACATTAATTGACGTGTGGAGTGTATACCTTACATAATTTGATTGAAGATCTTAAATGGAACAATAAATTTATTTAATAATAAACCAACTTGCTTACAATTTTGCAAGCTATTTGTATTTGTAGCGGATATATATATTATCATTAATATTTTAACACCTTAAGTACTTATTCCCGGCAAATAAAAATAGTTCTTTTCATTTCAAAAAACATATTTATCTTTTTACAATATACAAAGAGGCGGTTTATCAGTTGAATTTTTTATGTTTGTTTGTCATAACTTCGTTATTTATAAACCGATTTAGAAAATTATTTAATTTGAAAGGATATACTTTCAGTTTCTTTCCATAAAAATCATAAAAATCGGTTCGGAAGTTTATCGGTTTAAATCAAAATAACCGGAAAAACTATGCCATATAAATGCGAGATTACGTTCAATGAATAGGTTAATAATATTCGATGAAATAGGTTTTATGACTTTTGCTGCTTTAAAAAATTATTCTAAAGACTATTATTCATTCGTTTGTTCAAACATCTGATTGTTCTCGTCAATTTTCTACAAACGGGTACAAACAAACTTACCGTAGACTGAGTTCGAGATGTTGAAACAATTGAAAGGAAAGAACAGATACAAAGACTGATAAACTTAACAATAAATAGTTTTTAATTACGTTAAATTGTTTTATTTCTTTACATTTCTCAAAAGTATTATTATTACAGCATTATTTTCTGGGAATAGGCGGTTAACGCCGTGTGCGTAGAGTTAAATAATAATTAATTCCTTCAACAATGAAATCGTTTGGGACAAATGCGGTTTAACATGTGATTCTTAGAATTAAATTGAATTTACAATCTGAAAGGTAAGGCGAGGTCTAAAAGAGTCTAAATGATGTAATTTACACTTTTGAAGTAACCTATCCACCAGCTCTACCTTATTTACGTTGTGGATAGTAGTTTATTCAATAAATTGCTAGGAAAATAACCAATAGCTTTTCTATTGAATTGAAACCTACAAATGCCAAGGGGAGAACTTAACTAGCACTGCCCGATACAGCCTTGGTCAAGAAACAGATATAATATTACACTAGTCTAGATCAACTTGTCCGCTTCAACACCGGGCTTTCCTGTTCATTTGAGGGTGGAATAGTTCCTCCCTGTTCGCTATTCCAACTATTTACCATATACTAGATAGAAGGTCGGCTCAATGGTCGTTCTATCCGAGAATCACTGGTATGAATGCTAATGAGTAACAAACATCCAACAACAACAACGCGAAAAAACCATCATCATCATAATCATATCAGCCGGTAAAAGTCCACTGCTGAACATAGGCCTCCCCCAAAGATTTCCATTTTGAACGGTCTTGAGCCACCTGCATCCACAGATTTCCTGCGATCCTGACTACGTCATCAGTCCTTCGGGTAGGTGGCCGCCCTACACTGCGTCTGCCGGTTCGTGGTCGCCATTCGAGAACCTTTATTCCCCAACGGTTGTCGGTTCTTCTAGCTATGTGGCCTGCCCATTGCCACTTCAGTTTGCTTATTCTCAGAGCTATGTCGATAACCTTGGTTCGTCTACGGATTTCCTCATTCCTGATTCTATCGCGTAGTGAAACTCCGAGCATAGCTCTCTTAGCCACTTTGAGCTTCTGTATGAGGCAGTAATAGTCAGGGACCATGTCTCTGTGCCATAGGTCATCTGGCAACACTGGCAACACGCACTGGTTAAAGACTTTCGTCTTTAGGCATTGCGGTATTGTCGACGAGAAAATGTGACGTAATTTCCCGAACGCAGCCCGAAAACTGAACTGCTACGAGAAAACCAGCATGTCCCGAAACAAAATATTGGAAGACGGGACATTATCATCATCAAAATCCATCCGTGGTAGACTGAACGTCTACCCACTCTTGCACCCAGACAGAACAAACATCTATGTACGTCACACAAATGTTTGTCCTAGGTATGAATCGAACCCACGACCTACAGCGCAGGGCAAGACAGGGCAGGGATCACACTGATCTGTGAGGGCAGTGTGATAAAGTTACGATACGAGTAGATGTTACACCTGGAGTTAAATGGTTACATGTGCCCATAATTAGGTGCGACAGGAACCAAGACACATCGTATGTCACCGTTCCTCTATGACGTGAAGGTGTAATGTTACATGTGCCTGTAATTACACCTTATCGTATTTTTTATGTTATGTATCTGTGTCAGTCCATACCAACTGCGACACAAGGAATGCTAGTGCTCGGGGTATGATATTGTAATCGTTTCTTATTATGATTAATAGTGCCCGAAATAGGGTTAGGTACTTACTTAAAAATTCGTTATTTATCTTACTAATAATAAGCTTTAGTTTAAATGTAGAGAGGCATATCGCAGAAACATTTCATTTTCTGCGAAATACGAAATCGGCAAAGACAATACTCATTAAATATTCAGGGTCTGAGCGATCCGGAGGTCAGATCAGAGATATCAGAGCATAAAATATGAATTAAGGTATATTTTCTAATATCCCACTAATCTATTTACTATTCAAACCTAATTTCACCTTAATATTATGGAAGTGAAACCGTGAAATTAAAAATATAGATGAACCTGAAACATTAGTATTCTGGTTTTATCCCAATAGTGGACTAATAAAGGTCAGATGGGCTACTAAAGTTAGTACGACCAAACTGAAAGTTGAAAACAGGTCGATTTTATTAAACTTAATATATTAACACAATCGTATCTAGGATGAGAGATTTATTGAAACAACCGAGCTCTTTCAGAGCACATGGTCTGGAGAAAGTAAAAAGGTAACTAACTATATTTATCAGTATTTTTTCTGCAAAACTGACTGAGTTCGTTTTTTTCAGGATTTATTCGAGCTGTTGCCTGCGACTTCGTTCGTTTGAAATTCGGTTTTATCACGCACCCCTATTTTACCCCTTGGAAAAGTAGCCTAAGTTACTCCTTGTTACATCAGCTATCTGCCAGTGAAAGTCCCGTCAAAATCGGTGCAACTATATCAGAGATTAGCCGGAACAAACAGACAGACAGACAGATAACAGACAGACAAATATTGTAAATAAATTGTTTTGGTATATGTACCGTATCTTTTTTTTTTTCTTTGGTATATGTCCGTCCATATGCACTTAGTAAAAAGCGGTTATTTTAATCTTTCAAACAGACACTCCAATTTTATTTATTTGTATAATTATTGTATAGATAAAATGCATTGAGTTGCGTGATTCAGTTAGAGTAGTCTAGGTGTTAATATATATTTATGTATGTATTTACAAAAAAACATACTCTACTTGTATTCTGGTTTCCATAGTACATAAATTACGATAACTTCTTCAGTCTTAGTACATACCTATACTTTACATGCATTCACGGTGGCTCTCTAACCTCAAGATCTTGTCGTGCCTGAAAGGAGACTAACTGGCCCAAGTAAAGGTATTCATTAGGTATTAGGTATTCAGGAAGGTATTCAATATCCCGGTCCTGTAGCTGTGGCCTGCGCTTTGTGCTGATAGTCATTAGCTAAGTCTTTGGTTCATTCATACTAAGTCCAACTTAGAGATTTTCGTTATTCAACTCGTTGAGCATCGTCCCAAGCTCTGAATTCGAATATAATTAATGGTATTTCTCAACTCCGTTGAAGATTACTAAGGCCGAAAAGTAGTCGTAACACACCTCTTGAAAAAAAACATATATGTAACATCTGTATACAGACACTGGTTAGTAAACATCGTCCTTCGTTTTACATCGATGCCTAAGTGAGATTCTTAAACATAAGATACTATACAATCAAAGATAATATAAGTACTTGATACGAGAAAATTGTTAGTGTTCTCTTAGTTGACTGCCTCGCAAACACGTCACGATGCAACGCAGTATGTATGTTTCCTGCAATTGGAGTCAATGTACAAACGTTCGTCTGAGACAGGCTTATCAGATAACCTTAGCGTCTCTAACGGGCTTAGCTTTGGCTTTGAATAGTGTTTCAACGGCAGAGCGCGTTTCTAGTGATCGTTTATAACATTCAGAGAAAACCTGCCGTAACGTAACAGACAGATCAGATTTATAAGTTCGGAAATTGAAACTTTATCGGTTGTTAGTGAAAACAACGTAGTATTGCGCACATAAATCTGTCAAGCGAAATCTTTTATATTTTAATTTTCAATTAATGTTTAAATGTATGTTATGCGTGTGGTGTTCATTAATAAATAAAATAAATAAATGTGTTTCAAGTAGTTTCGTTTATACATTTTGGGCTCTACTTGAGTTTTGATTTAACATGGAATATTAATCTGAGCAAGGCTAGGGATGAAGCCCACTTAATAGGATGGAGACCAGGCAACCACTTGTGTTGTAATATTTGAGTTGATGACTCCCTAACTAAGTTGGTAGTAAGACCGCTTATGTTTGACAAAGCCAAGCGTTTCTAGCCTCTACAACATATAATTTTTAGATTATTGCCAGAGGTAACCAAAAAAGTGGATTAAGTATCGTTTTTTTTTCGATCAATGAACCTGTGCTGTTATCTGAGAATGTTTTAGTAGGGCGGGGCTATACTTGAAATTTTGCGCTTAGGTACTTATGCTGCCGGTTTGGCAGACAGGGTTCCTATTGTTTGTTAGAATATACGCCATAATAACCAATGCTCCGTTATATATATCCAGATAAATTGAAGAGGAAACTGCAAAAGGTATGTCAGGATAGTAGCAGGTATAAATCCGTGATATCAGCCTACCACTGCGGGAAACAGGTTTGTATCCCCTTTATGTATCCGCACTAATGACGAGGACTATCCGTGGACTCCGTGGACTATCTGAGTTATTAATTTTTCAGCGATGGAGACTGAAAGTGATCATTTCAATATTCGTATAATTAACCAAGTATATTTGAAATTGGTCACGAATTTTAAATTATTGTTTCAGGCAAAGTAATAACGATAAACTGTATAACAAGAACACGACTTCGCGAAATCTCAGTACGAAAAAAACATCGTGAGGAAACCGACATGACCTAGAACTAAAAATTCGAAGACATGTGTCGAGTGCACGAAAGGAGCCTCTTTGAGGCGCACTTATAATCCTTTCACCACACTGGTTCGACAGAACCGGTGACTCGAAGAAGAAGAAGAAGAAGTACGAAATTAAAATATATATAACATTTTATTCAATTAGGTAGAGAATAATTAATTTTGATAACGTTCCTGTACTTTGAAAGATGTCTTATATTTACGAGTATATAGTATTACATATACAGTCTTAAGGTAGCTTTCTTAATAAATAGTATACAGCTCAAAATAATTAGGTAACTGAAAAGTAATTATTTGTCTTCTGTATCCATAAATAAATATAACGAAATGAAAATGTTCGTAGAATATTCGATGTAGTGTTTGCGTAGGTTTGCAACTATTAATAGAGGAATAGAGGTAACTGTTATGGGCGTCAAACTCAATTTGCGTTGACTGTCACATCCGTTATACTCACCCATCGATGCCTAGATTATGCTTTTAGCAGTAACAAAAACCCAGTTTTATTTTATAACTGAATCTAAGTACTAGAAAAAAATAATTTGTTTTTTTTTATGTTATGTAGTTTATAGAACGGGCTGACGGCCCACCTGCTGAACCGCTGCCCATGGGCAACAGCAATACGACTCAAGTCCTCTCCACCAAACTACGAGATGACTCAAGTCGCATTGTGGTTTATTTATTTGTCCACGATTTCAGAATACTTACCACAATCGTCACCATACCTCGCCAACTACAATCGGTTTGATGAACAACAACTACTTACTGAAAGGGTAACACTTTAAACTGATTCGCTTTCATCATCGGAATGGCGTGTCACCGTTGTGTTGTTTCATCGTCATATTGTCATGGTTCCATAATGTATTCCACGTCTGTTTGTATTGGTACGGCGGTGGTGTGTCATGTTACAGCGGGCCTGCAGTGCCTTAATTGAACCTGCTATAGCTACAGTATTTGGCGTTGATCCTATTCGCTTTAATTTCTCCCACTGCACTGGTTGAAAATAGATTTTCTTATTAAACATATCGATGACTAAGGCACAGAAAGGTTGCATCACAGCACAGGATACAAAATGATTGAAACAATCATATAACTTGAATCGACTCCCTCACGAATTGATTTATTTGTTCAAAAGTCATAAGAAGTAAATTAACTTACAGTAAGTAAAAGTGCTAATAGCTTTTGGCTGAAAATTATACCTATATATAGCACTTCTGTACCCGGCATATGTTGCAATGCCATGTAAAGTATAAAAGTTTGATTAAAAACGAAAAAATAAGTTAAATAGTTTTTTTTGGCCAGGAACCGTCGCGGGCCTCCCCAGAACACTATCAAAGTTTCATCACAATGTGATCCATGGTATCGGAATGTATAGGGAACATACATACAAACATTGATTTTTATTTAAATATGTAACACTCTACGCTGAATATAGCATAAACTCGATCTCCAACGGTTAAATCTTTACCACATCCATTACCGACCAATTCGTTACAGGATCGCTAATGATATTTTTAGTACATTACATAAAACAATTTGTCTACTATGAAATATGTACATCCACTGTATTAAATTCAAAATACCAAATAATGTAAAATATTTAGTTTCTAATTTGGTATTCAATATTTGGCTCCAAAAATTACCAAAATATTATTACACCAACTTCGTTACGATGAATCTAAGCGATGGACGTGAGGCCCCAAGTGTATGATAATAATAGGCTTTAATCAAATTATATTATATGATCTGTCATCTCTAACTCATTCACCGTATTAAGGCTACATAATTATATTCCGCATCAGATTATTAAATTTTTACAAGAAGTTTTTACAAATTGTTCACCCAAACATACATATTCAAAGATCGAGGCTCCCTGGCCCCCCGTTAGACGTTGGTTTTAAAAGCATGATATATTTAAATTGCATGCTTTCACTTGACCCAATTTTAAAGTTGTTTTTGCTTGTTGCGAAGTGAATTAAATGTACGTGGATTGGGGCGGGGTACACCATAAAACCACATTAAACTTAAAACATCTAACAGCCGAATTTATAATTTATAAATTAATTCATTGAATATTTTTTTCTTTGCAACATAAAAGAACCATTATTTTCGTAGCAGGTACGTTCGTTATTTAAATAAAGTAAAATGTCCATATATGGGTATTGAAGTAGATACACTTAGATTAATTTTATATAAAACATAGGAAGGTAGGATATGAAATAAATAGAAAAGCTTTAACCATATAAATATTACCTACTCATTTCTTAATTGTAATTATGTACACCATAATGTTTCATTGTGGCTGCGAATCGTCAAACCGTAGAAATTTGAGAACAGCAGGAAGAACATATCGTAGCCATCTGCTGAGCACTTTTTTATCGATACATTGTAAACTATAATCCACATTTGTGGATGCTGTTCTACCATTTGGTATAAATATTTGTGAGCACTTTTAAATCATAATACTTGGTTGATATTGGCACTCAGTTTTTGGATATTATAATGTGTTACGATCACGACCTAAGTATTTTATTTATAACGTGCCCACTAAAATATAAGCCCATAATTGAAATACTAAACAATTTTTTATGACATTATTTATGACGTACCTGGAAATCTACACTGGACATTTCAGCGCTAGGTATGTTGTGTGTTTGTGAAGCCCTAGGCAATGTTTACTTTCCGTGGTAATCCTATGGTCGTGTTACCGTTTGATATCCGCTTCCTGGAAAGTAAACAGTTGACGGAGGAAACTCAATGGGAAATAAAGTCAAATACAATATGCAGAGGTAAAATTTTATGTATTTCATTTATAACAGGTTTTAGTCATGTATTTTAAATTATTTGAATTACTGGTATTTTTTTTTATTAATAACAGATATCGGATAATAAACTAACTAATTTTTTCAGAAAGTTTTCAGTACAATTTTGAATGTGTTTTGGCGATGCTAAGTTCATACATATTTCCTTTTATATTCTGTCCCCGAGCATAGCTAAACATGCTTCCTTATTTCGCCCACCATTTATAGAACAGTACGGGGTAATTCTGAAGAAAAGTATTACATCAAAATCTAAGTTAATTCAAAGACGAAGCCGAGATATTTTAATTTACGAACTGTTTAATATTATATATATAACTTTATAATATTATACAATATAATATACCTGGGTAAGAAACGCATTGAAATAAATGGCAACTCGACCGGTATCTCCATCACTGAACTATGTACTACTTACTGCTGCTGTTGCTTTATTTATGAATATGTAATATAACAATAATTGAGCCATCAGCTCGTTAGATTCAGAGATAAATATTTTTCATAATATAATATAAAAACGTTTAATTAGGTAAACGAGATAAAAACTTTATCAACGGCGGCAATATTCCTATATCTATTTAATACAACTATAGTGAATAAAAGTGAAGCAAAATTATAAAATAAAATTTAACACAGCCATTGATTTGAGGAATAACAGTTTTCGCATACAAAAGTGATTACAAGGCCCTGTTAATGTGTAAAACATGATTATAGAATCTGCCATACTGAAAATAATTGAATGGAATTTAATTGTTTTGATATTTTGCACTTATTACTTTGCTACTTCCTCACACAAAATTATATCCTCATAGAGTGGTAGATTCATATATGAAACTTCAACTAACTGTAACATATTTGCAATGTTATAAGCTCTATTTGATAGCTTTTGATACATTCAAGTATGGTGTGAAGTTACTATTTTGATTATTTCATCAAAACATGCTGATACGAGTATTTACCCAAATATTCGAATCCAGTTGTGGGAATATAGATTTATCTATTTACCGTTAATGGAATACGTGGTACAATGATCCATCGCATGTATAATTTCTGTCCAGAATTAATGCGCGGTAAATCGAGTTAGAAAAAAAAAGATGTTGTAAATACCTAACAAAAAACAAAAAATGTAACTAATAAATCATTTTTTTTTTTTACCAAAGTTTTTATCGACTTTGACTAACGGCTATGTTGCCGTGGGTGGCGCCATACATTGCTTGGATTTGGAACTTGCTCTGAAGTGAGGTTACCAGATCGTACCGTTAGATCCTTTGTGTCAGATTTTAAACATGTTGTGTCTCCTGAACCTACTTGTTGAGTTGTATCCTATTTTAAATTTGTATTGCACTTTTGATATGTAGTGTAGTAACAACTCAATAAAAATATTTATTTATTTGGTATAATTAAATAATAATTTTGTCTGGAATATATTACGTTGGAGTTACGCAAGTCAATTCTGAGTATGATAACTAATATATTCGTGTGTTGTATGTTTATGTTCCATTAAATTACCAGTAGGCAGGTACGTTTAAATGGCTTGATTATTTATATTGCAGCTATTTATCTTAGTTCAACAACTACATGCGCTTATGTATAGATTAGGATTTTTTAATACTTATAAATAGTATTACAAAATGTACCCTACGTTGATCAGCAAACTAGCATTGATTTTTCGACAATTACAATTGTCATTTTAATAATTTTGAGTTTGGCAGTAACTATTTGTAAGAAGTAATAAACTTTAATTCAACCAAAATCTAGCAGATGTCTATATATAAAAATTAAACAATAACTATGTAACTATGTGCGTACAAAAAATATCAGTTACCTACTCATCTTATTACTACCGCCCAAACATACTTAACCGTATTATATACAATTGCAAATCTATGCCATATTCTACAAAAATATATAAATCTATTTATCTAAAATGAATTTTAGTACGAGCAGATATTTCTTAGTTATCTAAATAACAACCTTTCATAAAATATCATAATTGAAGGGTATCGCAACGAGAGGTCAAAAGGATAATAAAAATCACTGAAATCAAATATATCAAGAGTAATTTAATATTTCAAAGGACAATCCCGACTAGAGTCTGGTTACTCACCTTTAGCAACAAAATAATTTCAACGAAAGCTAATAATTTTATCGGCATCTGCAAATTAATTCTGATATTGTAGTTAAGGTTATAGAATCGACTAATTACTTATTTATTTTGTTTTAGTATTTTACCTTTCTTTATTAGTTACAATTTTGTTGACAGACCCAATAAACTAAAATATGGAAAAAGTGAATCACATAAAATAACCTTTTAAATAACATCTAAAGATAAATAAATTATACTGTAAATTAAAAGAAACCCATTATTGCTACTTTAAATCCTCTATTTATTTTAATTTTATTAGACCCTTACTTAGATCCTAGGAGTGTTAAGTCAACATGAATATATACAATTGTTTACAACATTTTGAATGACTATTTAATCTGGACTAATTAGCTTTAGAATTAAGGCCTCAAAATATTTGTTCTTGTACCTCATCTATGAACCACCTGTAGAGAACAATACCTGTTACTACTACCTCATCTCTCATCTATTTTTAGGCTTGTAATGACAAAATTTTATTTCTACTTACAGTTTTGCATTTGACTACACTAGACCTAGGTATAACAAATTACGTTATTTTGAAAGCCAACACCCAATTTTACATTAAAATATATATTTCACTGTTAATCTGAGGTAGGCGAATATAACTTTGAGGACCTTTTTAATAACACCTTCAAATTTGATTTCCGGCTTATAAGACCACGATTCCAATAACATTTTTTTTTCTGTTTCACATCACTGCTGCTTGCCTACGAAATATGATTTATTTGAAAAAACACTATTCACTTATATTTAGGTCTCAGTAGAAAACCAAAAAAACTTTGAAAAGTTCTTTAATTCACAGCTCCATAAGAGTCATGACTTTTAAATTATTATTTAGTGTTTCTGTTTTCGTATAAATAAGTATTTTTATACATATATTTTGTATTTTTATATATAATATATTAATGTACATGTACATAGATGCCACACATATTTAAATTTTCATCCAAAAAATCTTTCTCGTGTTTGTTGTTTTACGGCATAAATCAACCGGATGTTGTTTTTGAGATAAAGGACAATATATAATACATACTATTTACCTACTAAAAACTTCTTAAAAATAAATAAGAGAAATGCTTCACCGTAAGGCGTTCTATATTCGTTTTGCGATAACGACTGGCTCATTCTGGACAACAGTTGGCACGCGGTAACACAAAGTCACACGATCCAGTCCAGTCCAATCGTCTCTCCTATCTCATACTCCTAGCATCGTCAAATTGTATGCCAAATTCACGCTTTTCAACCGTCACCAAGTAACCAAAAACTACCTGCCCACCTCAAACGGCACAAACGGAGAGCGGCATTGACCCGGCGAAGGGGTCATGTTGCAAGGTCCCGGCTGAAAACCCTGCTTCTTACTGGCCCTGTTAAAGTCTTTTCTCTAGGACACAACATGCCATGGTCCATCTGGAAATCATTAAACCGACTTCAGACACAAGTTAGTCGGTGCAGGGAGAACTAATATCAATTGGGCATATGTGACACCACGTTAACTGAATACAATTATGGAATGAAAAATGAAAATCCATGTGTAAAAAAGTCAAAAGTCCAAATGTAGCGGTTTACGTTTGTGTTCTCTGTGGTCAGCTGGCAATCAATTATCAGTCATAAAATCAGTCGGGACATTTTCTAAACATATTGGTTGTCAACGGTTATATTGTATCTACGGTATACAAAATTATTAACAATTTACCTACCATACTTTGATAATCATCAAGTAAAAAAAAAGATAAGCAAATAACGAAATAAGAGATATCTATCATAAACTTGATTCATAGAATTAACTTCATTTTATTCTTGTTCTTCTTCTATACATATTTATGTATTAAAATTATTTATTAAATATCCTTTCGTCGTGACACCCTTAAGCACTTATTACATGCCTACAATAATAATTACATTCAAATATTAACTTTAGTAAAGTTCAAAAAACTTAAGGACAGTGCCGTATTTATTTGACAAATCTATATTAGTGTTAACTAGAGCAACTTTCGAAAGATACATAGCTTTCGTTGAAATAGAGTGTAAAACACATTTTAAAATGATATGGTTACTTTTATTGCAATAAAAATTTATATGTAATAACAAAGACAATTTATTGTCAGAATTTTTCACATATTTCACGTCATTCATTACTCAGTAGAAATGCATGCGAGGGTGTTTGTTGAGCGTCTCGCATGAAACGAGACATTTATATCTGTCGGTACTATAACAAAAAATATATTATAAAAGTCTGTACATAGATCTTTTTATGCAAAATTTATACCTAACAGCAATTACAAATACATTACAAAGTAACAAGAAGAAATTGTTTTATATTTTGAATTCTTTTCAAATATAAAACTTCAACAACACACGATAAAAACGTTATACACATTTCAACAATGCTCACGACATATATGTAACACATGCCATGCCATTTATACATACAAACACAAACAAAAACACATACAAAATGTGATAAATAAATAGTTAACCATAATGTGAGTAGCTGTACCTTTTAACCTGAATTAGTATACATTGTTTCTTCGATGACATCTAACACCCTCAGTAGTAACGGACAAACTTAATAAATGTGAGGGTATATACTCGTACATATTTTTTTCTTTACTTTACCGATATAGGTAGTCATTATTAAATAGAATCACTATAAACTAATTATATTTTAATGTAAATAACAGACAAATAGTAGATTTGAACAAGAATCAGAGAGATTTAATATATTGACATGAAATAGATTTCTATTAATCTTTGTTTAAGCGACCCCGTTGTACCAGCAGATTTAATACATCTATCAAAGTCAAAGCCTTTCAACCATTTTAATTTCAGTACCGTCGCTAAAATGGTCACCAAATGCCGCTCGAACGAAACTCATTAAACAAAAAACGTATTGTTTATAACGGTGACACACTTTAACCATAACTATACTGTTTAGGTACTTCCAATTCATGCACACAATCAATTAACGATCACACGAACGCCTCCCCGACGCGGAAGGACATCTGTCTCACCGGCGTATAGTCCTCATCCTCCTCCTCGATCAGGAACCTCCTGGCGTTTTGATTGGCACTTTGAATTGCGGGGTCGCTATAGTCCTATAAAAATCTAAACGGCATTCGGGTGAGTCTATCTCAGTCGTCATTGTCCATACCCAGCAGCTCGGCTTGCAGGCGGCCCTTGGTGCGGCAGCACGCCGTCAGGCACAGGATACGCAGCGCCAGCCGGAACTGCGGGCTCAGCGACAGCATGATCACGATCTTCCAGAATGAGTTCATGATGCCGAGCCACACGACGCCGAAGTGAAGCATCGGCACCTTCAGCTCCTGGTCGGTGATGTACTCGTACATGCGCACGCCGGCCCAGGGCATCCAGCTCAGCCAGAACACGGTGACCAGCACGAAGCTCATCCAGTGGCTCGGGTTCGACAGGTTCTCGGCGAGCGCCGTCGCGTACTCCTTGTCGTGGATCGGCGCCCCGCTGCTCAGCTTGCGCTTCATCGAGAATATGTAGAAGTAGTTGTACGCGATTGAGATGACGCTCGGCCCCAGCACGAGGATGGCCAGCGTCGCTGTATACGCGTAAGTGGTGCCCCAGTCCAGCATGCAGATAAACGTCTCTTTGTCGAAGTACGCATCCTTCTTGTAGCCCAGCAGCGGCGGACAGCAAAGCATCGCCGCCGAGATCCACGTGAACACCATCCAGCATTGACTCCGAGTGCGAGTTTGTACCTGAGTGACAAGTAGCCAATACACGCCGTTATATTTGTTTCAAACGATAGTGGCCTAGCTTATACGTACATTTTGTAGCAACTCAACACACAACTCTAAATTAGAAATCGTGACTCTATCTACGTTTCAGAAAAAATATCTCTCAAAAACCATGCCAAGCTATTTAAAACTCATTACATTACATTTTAAAAGGAATTATCGAAATGCAAATGGTTCAAAATCGAATAGAAATAATCACTTACAGTAAATGTGAGTGTTTGTATAAGACGGAAACTATTCTAGAATTCATTAACTGAAGGGGGCGCTGTCGGCGTCCGCCGTCTACGGATGGGAATCATTTTAATTACTCGAATGTACGTATGAAGCTGAAGGATATAAAAAAGGTAATGAAAAGATAGCTACCGTCGAACTAACCGTCTCATATCGGAGTGGTTTACGGACGGCGAGATAACGGTCGACGGATATCCACATGAACGTATATACTGAGACGGACCAGAGAGTCACTTCCACGTATCCTGCCAGTCTGCACATAAGGTCTCCGAACATCCACCTTCCGGTTATAGCCGGGTAGACCGACAGTGGCACTACAAATAATCCACACAGAAGGTCCGCCACTGCCAGCGATAGCAGATAATAGTTTATAACTTCGCTCGAGAGACCTGAAAATAATAAAATAAAGTTAGCTCTCGTGCGAGAAGTTGTACGGATAACCGAGAAACCTATCGGGTAATAATTCGTAAAAAATATGCTGAAGTAACCAAATCTGCCCTATTCAGCGATTAAACGGATTAAAGCAACATCGGTAAAATATTTCTCTCATAGGTTATTAACATTTTTCTCTTAAAAAATGCGGCCAATAAAGTTATAGATAGTTTAGACAAACGTATCACTCGTCAAATGATTCACTTTATTTAGGTATCATTTGGAATTAGTATCCAATAATGCACATAAACATGAATTAAATAAAATTGGAACACGGGTGTTTACAAACTTTATTTCACTAAATTATGATGACAATACTTTTATAGGCCAATATTTCCTTAAAAAAATTGTTGAAATAGATGTAGCAGTGTCAGATTATTTATTACCCACCTTTGAAATTGAGGAATGAGGCTATAATGAGCAGGTTTGACACAACAATGGCGATTCCCATGCAAGCGATGACAGCCGCCTGAGTGAGCGACTCGAAGGTGGCGAGGGGACTGTCCGCCACGCTCACCTCGGAGCCCGCACCGGCGGCACCGCGGGACCCCATCATCCTGGCCGGCATTTTGTTTCTACACAACAAAAAAAAATCAATCAAATCAATCAAACTTAGTTTTCATACTTCTCACGCGTAGATACTTTTGTCGCAGGTCACGAAATAGCACAGGATTTCGCATGAGACCATAACATTCCCGTCTCGGGCGTAACGCAATGCGACTTAGATCATCTCATATACTTTGGCGGAGAGGACTTGAGTCGTATTGTCGTTGTCGGTTACCACTTAACATTAGGTGGACCGTCAGCTTGTTCCACAACACGTATTACATAAAAAAAAATAGGGACAAGACTCACGGAAGTCACGAAAATACAGTTTATATTCATCACACAAATGCCCCCGCTAAGGGTAAGGAAAAAGCGACTGTTCGCTTTGTAACACCTACTGAACGTGAAACTCTGCAAACTAACTTAGAACCGCTAAGATTTTTTTTAATCCCGACATTGTGTACTTTATTTTAACCGAGTCGATGGTTTGTATACATAGTTCATAGTTTAATCCAGTCGCTCCAGTAAACCTTCAGCTAGTATTATTAATTTCCCGAACAACGGAGTTTAAACTGGGTTTGTCCCCTGTTAGTCGACTTTAACAGGGTAAGCTAAGGATACCGAAACTGAGACTATTTAATTTATGGATTTGTATTTAATATTACTTATTTACATATTTTGTTTCGACTAATATAAATAAAATTGTATAGGTACAAATACTTAAAATTTTAATAGAAAACTATTACATATACAGACACAACAGTTTGTAATATCTTGTCGGGCCGGTAATACGGTCCCTGCACGTTTCCTGAAAACTTACCAATGATTATTTGAAGCCGAAGTTTGTTTAGCCTTGGTAGAATACGCCACCATGCCCCAGACTCATGAACCAGATTTGAACCTGTGAAACATAAGTATAGGTAACCATCCCTGAAATTTTAAATCAAAAGGCTAGTGCACACGTCGGTTTTATAAGCAAAAACCATACGAGATTTAATGTGCTCAAATCAGCAGCAAAAAGATCGCAACATAAAGCACTGTCCCGTATAAATATAAAACCTTTGTTCCATATTGCTTGACCAAAACAAGTAACCGAAACTAGTTCTCTTTTTGTCTCTCTTTTTGTGCACGCGTGTCTACATTTATAAAATATTTATAAAAACTTAAGAAAAGGTCCTTATTCAGCACTAATATAGTACTACAAATCTCACCCTCTATCTGAGATTAGCCATTTTCTGTGCTTAGTTATGAGCAGATACTAGACCTTGTATAACCGTATTGCAAGCACAAGGTCGCTGGCATTTTGTATAGCTCTATACACCGCACAAAACAACTGAGTGGCTTGGGCCAGCAAGGGGAATTAAATCAAGCAACTAGTATAAGCTTCATGTTAAACTGCCTTTTCATATATAATATAATTTAGAAGTATAACAATCACAGCAAGCAATAAAAAAACAAATGACAATTAATCCTATTTTGTAACGGCGTGCCAAAATTTGTTGATATCACTAACGATCATTGACATAATAAAGTCCAACGTCCAATATCTGCTCTGTCTACCCCACCGAATACGCTCATCTGCACTTTACTGGTTATGGAGGTGGGCGCTGACTCTGCTACACAGTTAAATCTAACTTTTGGAGTAGTCATCGTTCCTTATTGTTTTATATATCATTGTGTTTCGTTCCAAATAAACTATTTGTATTGTTTATTCACGCAAATGGATTTGGTCACTTTCCTTTTAATGAAAAGTTAAAAAACATAGCACAGCGTTTGTGGTAAACATAACTGAGGTGCCAAAATAAATTCCAAGTTCATAACTTTGTTTATTAGAGTATTATTTCCATTGATTAGATCATTAGATAGTTATTAGCAAAGCTTGAATGCTCTCTTTTCTAATAGACATATAGCCTGGATAAACCTGTGTGTGGTTACTTAATGTAAATAAAATACTGGTATAAAATATTACCAGAGAACTAAACCCCCGAAACAACCGAAAATCCAAAACCTGACAAAAGAAACTCACACACAATACATGTCTAGTCACCAAACTGTGCTAGTCGTTTACAAATGCGCTTTCTAAAGCATGAAAGTGCATGAAAGCTCTTTACAGTAATAAATTGTATCTATACAAATTATTTACTATAAAGTGCTTTCATTTACTAAAAGCTCTGTACGGTGATATTGCGGCAGCGCTGAAAGCACCGCGCAGCTGCAAGACCAAGGTCAAACCCCCAGCTAAGCTCAAGGCCTTTCACTTTCTCTAATAAACACGACATTGTAAAACTGAATAATGATTATTTGAAAATTTATGGTATCTTCTACGTTTAAGAACTGAGATGAGTATAGAGACAAAGGAAGCATTCTTTTTGTAAACAGCACAGGTACCTTACGCAACACATCAATTTTAATTAAACTTTCTACAAAAAACAATTGAATAAATGGAAACTCACCCTAAAGTTAACGTTCCTGACTTTTACACTACAGGACAATACACATAACGGATATTCTGGTTGTGTTGTGGGCAGAAGCTTGTTGAGAGAGTTTAAAGGCGAAGGTTCGCGGATTACTAACGCAGGGATGCCAGAGCGCGCGCGTCGCGGGTTGTTTTGTTGGACGGGTGCTGGGGGGGGAGGCGCGTACAGGAGTCAAGGGCGTCACGTGGAGCTGGTGACGGCCGCGCAATCCAAGGTCGCGTAACAGCCTTCTTGTTCAATCGATAACAGCTCAATGATACCGTGTAGTCAGACGTGTCTTTTATTAACAGGAGTGGGTCGCTCTGAACTGAAAACTCGCAAATATCTATTTTGGTACTGATAATAAATTATCACCCGAGACATGTTACTTTTTTTGTGCAAATTATCGTAATCAGCACCATCTAGTTACATTATTGGAAACTAAAATAGCTATTTCTATTTTATGTATTGAACTACTTCGTGTTATGTATCAAATGATAGGTAAAATTTTACTTAATCTTGAAAAGTATCGATATGTGTGTTTTTGTCAATTAGTCATAAACAATTTAAATTTTAACCATTTATTCTAAAAATATAAAACTCCAATATTAGGGTTAAAATTAAAAAAACCAAGACAAAGAAGAAAAAAACAATTTTTATTTTATAAATTCAGAATGTTTTTATAATTTTTTTTTGAAATTATGATTAATTATTTTGTTAAGAAATCTTGACACAGCTGCCCAACCGCTAAAATCTACCTTCCAAATTATAATAATATTTTGATCAATCTACCTATACAAATTTAAAATTGCGTTGCAATCAGTAGAAGAGTTTCTTTTTTAATATATTGGTACATTTTATTCGTATGTCCCATTAGGTACATACGCATACAATGTACATTAGGCATCTGCATTAGACATTAGCCTAATGCAGATTAGTCCAAGTCAATTCACAGAACTTCGCTCACTCGATCAATTAATCATTAGCCTAGTGCGCAGTATGTGTAGATATACTGCATGTCTGTACTATTGTATTTTACATTACAATTCCACCTCTGCAGAATGCTGTCAGACATGC
Organism: Chesias legatella; assembly: GCA_947359385.1. Taxonomy (NCBI): domain Eukaryota; kingdom Metazoa; phylum Arthropoda; class Insecta; order Lepidoptera; family Geometridae; genus Chesias; species Chesias legatella. Next base: position 7,242,910 of record OX375762.1, on the reverse strand, counting down.
TTTCAGTGACCCGATAACATTCCGACAATATTCAGATAACCGATTGGTTAGAATTAGCTTAGTACGCAAATCTTCTTATAATTTTTACTAAGCAGCAATAAACGAATATCTCCTTTTGAAGAGTCACAAAACTAGCAGCAAAATTGTACGCTAATTAAAGCACTTAAGCAGTTAAAGTGGATATAATTTTTATAAATTTAGAATGATGAAAATATTTTTGATTACGGTCTTATATATTTTTAAGTATCGATAATTTGTTGGCACAGTCTTTCGAATAAATTTGTACGAAAAAGTTCGCATTACTTAATGATTCTTAGGCTTTATTCATAAGAATTTTATCGAGGTGAATTTGATATATTTGCCCATATGCTTGGGAAATGAGAAGCAAATCATTAATCCTTAATAATAACTCTATAATCCGTAGTCAAATTTCATAATCATATTTCGTAGCCGCAGTTACGTACGCCATCTTACGTCTACGGCTACGACCTGTAGCAACAGTTTGTAGCTCATATACATCTTGTTACCGTAGCTAGTCCTCGTAGCCAATAATCACTGCTCGTAGCCACAGCTCGTAGCTAAATCTCGTAACCTAAGCTAGTATCGTATCCACATACATAACTAGTGCTTGTAGGCATAGTTAATAGCTACACTTTTATCCATAGCTGCTGTTTTAAGCCACAACTCTATAGCTAAATAAGTACTCTAGTACCAGATTTTAGCCTCAGATTTGACTTCATTAGATGGTTGGGTTTACGTAATGTTATATTTAAACTTTATATGTATGTTATAAATAAATCTCATACCATTACCTCATAGCAGTACTTACGGTAACCAAAGTACGGAATGGCTTTCTAAGATTTATCTTAGGATGATAAGTTACAAGTATAATTATGATTCACTTGAATATGAGCAAAATTATTCATATTTGACACCTTTATGTCTTTTATTATCTGTACAATACAGGATAAATCAAGTCGAAAAACTAAAAACCCTATTAAATCTTAAGCTCTAACAAAGTTTATTATAAGAAAAATAAACGCGACACTTAAATGACAATATAGCAAAATAGAATTTGCGGTGTGAACTAAATTTTCACACGCTTCATGCTGTCAAACTTTAAAGTCTAAGTTTGCCGGAGAAGGTGCCTGAGGCATTCGAACTTCATACCTCAGAGTACGTACGTATGCAATGCATTAGTAACGTAGTTTGGTCGTATCACTTACTATACTATGATGGCACTGGGTAGTTATATTAATAATAACAAGAGGCCAACTTGCACTGACACAGTCATAATTGTACAAAATATGCATCAATGTTTTAATAAAAGTTGCTAAATATTTATTAGAGGAATAATAATTCTTTATTTTAGGCAACTAAGTAAAGAAATACATAGGGCCCATATGCATCAATACCTTATAAACACACACACACACACACACACACACACACACACACACACACACACACATATGTGTGATATAAATCTAAAACAAAATGTTCAGGATCTGGGTCAGAATGATCTGCATGCATGAATGCATGGTGTCCAGTTTGCATTGAACGAAAAGCCTCGTGGATTGTAATCATCTACGAGCGTTTTTGGTTCGAGATTTTGTATGTTACGTCACGTAGACACAAGCGGCTTAAACCAGGACAACACTGAGTAGGCGAAGACGAGCCTCGTGTGTCAATCAAACTGTCTTGTGTCAATGCGATTATGATGTGTCATATCTTACAAAAAATTGATTGGATTTAGTAAAAAGCTCGATTTAAAATTGTGAAGAGAGGCTCCCCCGATATATATTTTTACAATGAAATAGATGCATATACATGTTGAACAATGATTTTTATTTACGTTAGGCTAACATTTGACTGCAGTCTCACCTTATCTTAAGTGACGATGCGGTCTACGATGTAGCTCTTTTCTTTTTGTCTTAGTATTGGTATAGTCAAATCTATTTCACGACGATTTCTTATTTTTCATATTCTTGATGATATCAATTTGGTCCACTTTATTTTATTTTAAAGTGTCAGTTAAATTTTTAACTTTCAATGCCAATTTTTATTCCTTTTTTCTATAATTAAATTATTTAAAAAAAATATTAAAGGTAACTAAAGGTAAGTGTCTAGACGAAAGTTTTTGATATCTCTAATATCAAAATATCTAATAATAAAAACTTGTGAGCGTATAAATTCACTCTCTGAATACCATAACACAAGGTTTCAACAAGCTAAGCTTGAGATTCACAGATTAATCTACGAAAATAGGAACTTCACAAAACTTAATCAGAATTGAACTTTTGATAACACCTGCTGTTTATAACAAATAACTTTATTCTTATTCTTACTGAGTAAAGAAATGGCGTAAAGGCACTGCTGACGTTACGTGAAGAAACTCAGTAACTATGCAATAAGACCAAGTGCAAAATTCTTATTCGACAAATAGTCACATCAAAGTACACCATAGGAGACGTATGAATATGCAAAATAGACCAAATTAAAGATCTCGGGGAAACTTTGGACAGAAAATTGACTATAACTGTTAATAAAAAAAAATTGTGTTTCATAGTGAAAACCGTTCATACAGTGTTTAACTTTAATGAATTGTGCAATTAATCTTAAATATACAGTTTGTATGTTTGAGTACTGTAACTGTATATTTAATATTGTGACAATCGTTGTTATACCAATAAATTAAATTAATTACTTGCGATATATCAACGTCGTATCGTAAAAGGCCTCAGGGTGCGGATGCCAAAGGTAAGGATCTTCGCCAGCAGAAAGTCATACAGATTATTCTGCATAGGAGAAACATAAAATTCTAACCTATATTTAGAATCTCATCTAGGTCACTGCGATATATTCTCGCTCACGGAGACCTGAATTCCAATAAACATAATGTAAGATCATGTTGATACCATAAAAATAAATTCTTTATCAGAGGTTCTTATTATTATTGCTAATAATAATGAAAATTCAGTATAAAACGTCCATGTCAAGAAGCTATGTTGTCAGTAGCTCGTTTTTGTGTGCTTTAAGTCGTGGGTTCAATTCCCGCCTAGGACAATTTATGTGATTAACATAGATGCTAGTTTTGTGTATGAATATAAGTACAGAATGTATAATTTACAAAACAGAATATAAGTTTTACCATAATACAAGCTTTGCGCTGTTTGGAATTATGTGACGTCAGGTCAAATTAAAAATGTCTTTGGACTCATCATCCCTTTTCTATTCCAATATACTGATATTGGAATAGAAAAGGGACACCACCCATTAGAATCACCTAGTAGCTAGAAATTAAATAATTATGTTTAAATATGTCATGGGCAATAGCAGGACACATACTCTTTTAATCACATATTAAAAGTACATACATATATACCTATCTGATCAATTCATAACGAACGACGTCAGGGCAAATTAAAAATGTCTTTGGCCCATCATCCCTTTGCTATTCCAATATCAGTACTGATGCTCTGTTCTGTAGCTTTATAAAAAAATCATGTGAAAACTATCAGCTAAATTTCATTCAGTTCACAAAATAGGTCCATAATACTGATTTTACTCGAAAAGGGAACCCTCGTAGGAAGCGCAGAACAATAGCAATTGTTCAACAACCAAGGATGCAATTAGAGCATAAGATTACTTCCCACATTGTCACAAAAACAGGGAAGGCTCATTGTCTACGTTTATGTCGCCGAAACCGTCCGTGTTGGGAACACAATTAAAGTTCCCTATAGATTAGATCAGTTACCTGTTTTTGGGTTAAACTCTTCAGAAAAATAAAATATTATACTACATTGGAAGCGTTTTTTATCATGAAAACAGACAACTTTCCAACTGTAACTTCCAACTTAAGTTTTTTTTTTAATGTAATTCAGTTACGGAACGAACCGACGGCCCACCTGGTGTTAAGTGGTAACCTCGGCCCATAACAACCGATATGACTTGGGGCCTCCCCTACTAGGTACGACAAGACCCAAGTCACATCGTATGCGTCCGTAACTCTGAGACGTGTAGGTGGAATGTCTCATGTGCCTGTAATTTCAGTTCATTTCAAGTTTAACCAATTAACCAATTTAAAAGTTACCTACTTCAGAATTGTTATTATGACATACAAGAATACTTATCGCAAACTACGACATCAACTAATTTAGTAGCTACCTGAAATTTATATTTATTTAACCCGACATAATTATTAAAAAAATTCGGTCTACCTACCAATTGCTATACCTTATACAAAAGGTTCACATGTGAAACTACCTACTGTTATAAATATACAAATTACCATGTGACAGTAATAAATGTATTGAATTGAATTGAATTAAAACATAAAATATAATCATGTACAAAACATTACTTCTTTCGAGTCAGTCGGTCAATCCAGTCAATAAGTTTGCTCCTTCGAATCGATTTACATATATAGCCCGGGGTACGCGAATTGAATGAGTGTGAACAAACATTTAGGTAATTACTTATGTTGCCACTCCACTCAACATATTCGCGTATCTTATACTGAACGACTGTTTCTTACTCCATCGCATGCGTGGAGCCAACACGCACCCTTATTATGTTTTTTACAGACAACAGCAAAAAGTTTTTAATGAGGAACCAATGCACGCGTTTTGTATTTAAAGATAAAATCAAGTCCAATCCATGTCACCAGTAAATAAAACTCTTCAATACAATAAATAAAAAAAAACACTTCTTCACAGTTCCCCACGGAACTTTGTACAAAAATTAAGGCCAATTCTAATTTTTTTTAAGAAGAGTTTAGAAGTGTTAAACTTAGTTTGCCAAAAAGTTATTGCGACTTTATATAACTTGCAGGTAAACTACTTTTGCTGTTTTCCTTTGGGAGCTAAAACATAGGTTTTGTTTTTTTTTTTTGTTTTTTGAGCGGACTCAAACATCTGAGCGATTAAAAGGCAGTTAATCTGAAAGTCAACGCCTACAGTACAGTCTCTTTGACATTCCCTTGCATAGCAATCACTCTACTACTAGGGAGTTCCATTACACAACTTCTAAGGTATCAGAATGCGCAGGAGCATTATTAACGAGTGGACTTTCAGCGTGATTCAAAGTAGCCCATCCGTGGAGAGGGAGTTTCAAAACTCAACTGGATAATTTGTGGCGCCAGTTCTGTCGAACACCAATTTATTGAAATGTATTCCCCCGGATCTTATTCAACTGCTGTCAGTATGGTAGGCATTCTCCTCTTCAGTTGCAGTTTGGTGATTCGGAAATGTAAGTATAGATCTTTAAGAAAATCACGAGTCACCTCTATGACGTTACCGTACACTCAACGGTGTTCCTTGTCGAAGGACTATACTGCACAGCATTTCCGGCAGTAATTCCACCGCCTATATTTCAATAGGTTGATATATGAACAGAATTGAATAGATGCATTATGTTAAGCAATGTACTACATTTCGCAAGCATCCGTATCTTTACATCCAAAAGCAAGCGGCTCAGCATATGCTGATGATATTTAGGTGACGTAGCTCCCCGATTTGTAAAGTATATACCAACAAGCAGAAAGTATGCAGACATTTGATTGTCCTGCTCTGTAGCCCATAAAAAAGAAGTAGAATATATTAAAGCGACGCGTTAAATAGTTTTCGTTAGAAAGTTTTCTTTAATCCTTCCAAAAAAGGGATTCGGCACAAAAGTTCTACTGCTATCAACTTTCTTATACTGACCCTTAATAACTAACAACTGAACAATTTGCAATACTGAACAATCGCTAGTCCTGGAAAAATGAAAGAGGGTAACCTTCCTTTTATATTGTAAAAGTGCACTCCAGTACAAATGTATTGAACATGCATGAGTTAGAGAGGGCGGCTAGAGGCTAGCAACATTTACAAGTGGATCGCCTCGAACTCGAGTAGTGACTGGTATGTGCACATTCTACTTAATAAATAACATTGTGAATAAAGTAAATAGAAATTAATTATTACATATATATTTATTTTTAATACTGTTTCATGCGAATCTTTACCCAACCCAACCTTTATAGGCACGCTTTGGCTAAAAGTTTGACCCACTTTCATTTTATATACGAGTATACCAACCCTACATCCAAATTTGTCCAGGATTTCCTGTGTTAGACCGGATCGATGTTGGGGTTTCGCACCCTTTCCTTGTAAGCGCCAATTCATCCACTTCAATATCAAGTAATTTAAACTTTGTAATAAATACAACGGCCTTTTCAATAATAATAGAAGGGTAAGGACCCTTATTTATTTATTTATTATTTATTTATTAAATTACACAATGAGCTTACAGATAAATCCAAAGTGCCCAAACGTTAGGTAGTCATAATAAATAATACATACAAATTAATGGTTAGATACAATCATATAAATTACTTACATTAAATTAAATTAGAACAACAACAATGTCAAATGAAAAGAGATTGATTAATAAATAGTAATGAAATGTCAAATAATATAAAATATATTATAGAAATCTGTTTAGGCAATAAACAATATCATTATGCTATAAATTGATGATATTCAAATTGATAGAAGAAGTTGCCAGGCGATAGAACTTGGCAACGTTGTCAATAAATATGTCTACGTCAGTGTGAGAGATGAGCGTATTGAGTAGAGTGAGAGCACGTGGCGTTGGCGCCGCAGCCCCGGCACGCGGCGCGCGTCCTCACACCGGGAAGTTGCGCGAATAGCGCGGGGCGGCGACGCGGATATATGATATATATATATATGATATATATATTTTTCATTTTCAACATAGGCAACAATGTTGACGGGGTTCTACACTTAAATTTGGCCTTTCTTGTATATACGTATATATAAGACTTTACATAAACTGTTTGATTTATATGCTAAGATAATATTTTACAAGTTTTCAGTTATCTACATAGAAGCCAGGATACAGGAGAAAGATCATTTTAATAAAAGAAAACCAACTCCACCTTAGAGGATATTAACGGTACGGCTAGTATTTTTTACGAAACTACGTTTTGGAACGAGCAGATGACCCACCTGCTGTTAAGTGGTCACCTCTGCCCGTAACAAGCAATACGACTCACAGACTCGTAACTCTGAGAACATAAACGTGGATTGTTTCATGTGCCTGTAATTTCACCGGCAAATCACACCTTCCAAATCTGTACACAATAATGCGAGTTCATTACTGCTTGGCAGCAGGAATGGTGACAGTCCTTCCCCATACGAACTTAACATAAGGTCTACTGATACTAAAATTCATGTAACCGAAATAATTGGTTTACATTTCTCTGCAAACAAATCAAACTCCGGTTACCCACCTAAGAGAGCACTGAGCGCGGCTAGAATTCACGGTAATGTGGATCGTGTTTTCTGCAGCAACATTAATTATTAGGAATAAATAGTCACTACTACCTGTAGTGTAATTAAATTGCATCAACTTTCCGAGGGAGAATTTTTTACAAGGGATTGTATCCCATGTAAAAAAATCCCATGTATAAATAATACGAAACTAAATTAATATTTCACATCATCATGTGCAAATACACATACAATTTGAATGCAAAGACAACTCAATGACTAAGATAAGTACAATCGCAATATTTCCATATCTGAGTAATAAAAACATATGTTTACATTTAAGGCGTTTGTTAATTTACGTTTGACTACACATCATCTGATGTTATACCATTATGTAGGCCTTGGTGACGCCGCGCAACGCCAAGATTGGAAACCGACTGTCAGAGAGGTAACCAAATCACGATAAGGTGCTGGGGGCAGATTTTCAACTGGGTGGGGGCTACCAGCCGGGCATTTGCCCCACCACCTTGCGGTTGCCCAGTTGTGGTATCCTCAGGATGTTGCTTCATCGGGATAGTGCTCTTTATAGAAATAGAACCCACGTCACACCCTACCCACTAACAATTCAGCCGTCATAGCTTCAAAGCTTCAGCTTTATGTTATTATTTTCTAACAGCGAAAGTTTCCGATTCATAATGGCTTATTATGACGTTAACTATTGTTGCAAACTGTGTTTTACTAACTTTTTATTGGATTTACTCTTTGATTATATTTGTGTTTTTGGTTGGCTTTGCACTTAGTCACTATGTAGTACTGGTTTATGAAATGTTTTTAGAAGATGAAGGAACTAAGTAATATTTTTTTTTTAAAGAGTGTTCACCCTTTGTTTCTGGCCTCGAGATCCAAACGGAAGTGGCTGGATCTAAACCCGACCAGAATCAAAGAAAGAAAGAAAGAAAAATATTTATTTTGTTACCTAATGTTACCTAATTTTATTTGTAATGTAACAACATTACAAATAAAATTAGGTACAAATAAAAGAAAATGTGGCAATAATAGAATAAATAAATAATCAAAATAATAATATAAAAATAATATAGAATCAATGAGTTTAATAAATGTATGTGCCCGATACTACGTCGTTAAAACACTGAAGCTATCATACGAGTAAAACCGAATATTCGAAAACATGTGTCAAATGCACGAAAACGGCTTCTGAACATAAATCAATTATACCTTTTTCACTGAACTGGTTCAAGAGAACCAGTGTATCGAGTTGTTACTCTCCAAGTCAAGTTCATTCAGGCTTCTACATTTTCATTCCACGTAATTTTAATATAAAGCTGTTATTTCCGATAAAAAGAGAAACACTTATGACACATAAGAAAACTTAGCTAGTTCAACGTGTTCATTTTCTTTCGTAGGTTGGTAACTATTTTATCATTTTCCGATTCAAATTGTTGTCGCAAACTTATACTCTCTTCGCAGTGGCATCTGCGTCTGATAGACCTGGCACGATGCCAGTTCCCACCCCGATACGCTGGTAGCCAGAGGTTACTAGCATTTCTTCCCTTAACTTCATCCCCTATGTGATATACTTCTCGTAAATCTAAGTGTTATGCATCTTGTCGATAAAAATGGCCTTACAGTTCAGTTGATAGCGACGCTGCCTTCTACGCTGCAGGTCGTGGGTTCGATTTTCACTCATGACAAACATTTTGAGACGAACATGGATATTTCTTCTGCGTCTGTGCGTTATTATATTATATGTAAAATTTATAAGTATTATATCAATTGTCTGTTCCCATGATGCAAGCTTTGCTTAGATTACTTAGGGGATAGATGGCGCTGTGTGATATGTCCACTAATACAAAAATGGCGATATGGGCTGTAATATTTTCGTATCCTAAGTTCTTCCATCAAATATGAACAGCCATACAGGGGTTGACGGAGAAATAGGTCAATTAAGTTAAGCAAAGTTTAGTGTGTTAGATAACCTCCGTGAACTGTCGAGGAATTCTATAGCCTAATACAGTAAGAGCCCACGACTGCCAGACCTTCGTCATTTTATAAAAGCTGAAAGTTTTTCTGTGCACGCCCCCTGTACAGGTAAGAACGACCAGCGACTATGGAGTTTGGGCTGTGGTTACTTTGGCAGATAACTGGTAGTAAAGTTGCTAAAAATAGTACCTAAGTTTCGTTAAAGTTTAAAGCTCAATTTTTTTATATTTTCTTCGGGATAACTTTAGAAATCTCGTCATCCATTGCCGGACACTTATGACGGTTGCTACCCCCTGCCAGACACCCCTAAACTTTGAAAAAATATAATTATACTTTCGTTATAGTATAAAAGCTGAATTTTATACATGTTACTTGGGGACCTATAAAAAAATGTTACCTCAATTGCCGGACAGTTTTGATGGTTTTTACATCTCGCCAGACACATTGCGCGGTCGCGCTCGCACCTACAGTGGACTTTTTACAGGGGGCGTGCACAGAAAAAAATTTCAGCTTTTATAAAATGACGAAGGTCTGGCAGTCGTGGGCTCTTGGGTTATATGGTTAGGTGTAGAGGTAGTTCATTGGTGATTGTTCTTTTTTTTCTATGATTTAGCTTAGCAAGGTGGCCCAGCTGATATAAAGCGATAACGTCTACCCATAAGAAAAACAATACATCCTGGGATCCTTCCCTTATTTACGTATGAAAAGACCGCGTCGCATTTCATTGCGCCTGTAACTTGAGACGTGAGGGTGGAATTTCTTTCGTGCCTGAAATTTCGCCGGCAACCACATCTTGCAAACTGGAACACATCAATGCGTAAACGTTAATGCTAGGCAGCAAAAATAGGTGTGTTGGCAGTACTTCCCCGAGCGAGCTTAGCACAAGTTCTACGGTAAAAATTGTTATGTCTTACTTCTAATAAGACAATAAGTTCCTATTAATGCTCGCTCAATACTCGTAAATCGTCTACCGTAGAGGGTTACGCGCTCATTACTGTCAATATTTGCATAATTAATGATGGGAAACCAAACAAGTGACACAGAACCTATAAAGTAATAAGAAAAAGTATACATCATTTTAAAATTTAATGTGAACAAAGACAGCAACTATTAAATTTATTCCATTAATATATCAATCAGTTGCAGTGCAATATAGAATGAAATCAATTCGCTGGTTTAGTGCACTCGCTTGGGCTGGCTGCAGCATCATTATGGCTAAGGTTTAGTATCCATAGGTATCATTTTAAAACCAATATTCTTAATTTTTTTGTGATTGTGCGTATTATAATTTTTTGTAGTATGTTTTAGGGTTTAACAGTGCAGTTACCGATCACGGGAGAACTGTAGGTCGATTATATACAGTAGAAAAAAAATGATATAGCTAAGTGATCATACAAATAAAATTCTACATCAAGAACATAAACATAAACTTGATAGGTAATAACTTAATTTTCAAACAATAATCAGTAACCAAATTTGGCCAAATAAAAAAGTTAAATTCTTTTTATCAGAGATTACTAGTTATGAAAAATATATTTTTTCTACAGGGGACAAGCAATATACTACATACAAAATATTACGTACGAACTAATTATGTCCGTACCAAATTGAACGGTGTGTTGAGCATGCTCCTAAGTTTACTGTGTGGATTTTCCGGTTTTCTGCCACATGACTTTATGTGTACACTTTATGTGGACTTTATCAGGTACAATATTTGCATAAAACCGATACCAGAGCTCAATTCTGACCCCAATATCGTCAGACCCTGCTAATACTTGCCACGTGCAGTTATAATTTTCGTTTCTCGACTGATGTCGGTAATATTTTAATGGCCTGTTGTCATGGTTTATCTTCGCTATTGAAGGATATGCTAATTTATTAGGTACACATTAACACGTATAATAAAAAATTTAAATGTTTTGATTCAATAATGAAATATGATTTGCAGTTTAAGTATTGTGCGAAAATGTAGCCAGCGTAGCGTTTAAGATTAATATAAGCAAGCCTTTTTTCTGATCAATACAATACGCTTTTTGTGAGGGTGTATTGTGGTCCCAAATGAAACCACGAACCAACTTGCTTTTGTTTTACAAATGAAACCTTTCAATAATGCTGTTTAAATTATATGAAACTATTTACTACCTGTTTACAAAAGAAAACGTTTTATCCCTCGTGGAATTCTAAATGGTGTTGAATCATTAATCATTACACTCATTCTTTTATTTACACAACAACAGCAGGACTGTTCAAAAAATAAAATGCTAAATGTTGGAAGATATACAGAAAATTTCCAGCATTTTACTGAGGAAATGTTACGCATTCACGAACTAACAAACAATGGATTTTGTGCACCTGAAAGATGAGTTTACAGTTGCCTTTTCAAAATAAAGCTAGTAATAAATCCACCGTCTGTCTTCCGTTGTATATTAAAGTTGTGTTTGTAAATTCCGTTGATTCTGCAAAACAAAACTTAATCAAATTAAGCGTCTGCTTATCTAAGCTTTTAAATTGGTGAAAATTTTGATTAACTTGTGCTAATAGGCCTTTTATCGAAGACGGCATTTGTTAATATCAATCTAAGATACGATAAGCAAGGTTTCTGAGATAATCGTGTAATTTCGAACTGAAAGTAAGCCGCCGGTTGAGAGCCGTCTGCTCGGTTGAGAGCCGTCTGCTCTCACCAAAAGCCCGTGTAAACGCTGTCAAGGCCATCTGCGGCCAACAGCATAATGTCCAGTCATAAAAAAAAAAAAAGTAAGCCTATTCCCTTATTCATTCAGGTCAGACTTTGATCATTTATTATAAATCAGATCAAACAACTATTTTTACAAATTGAAGGATCTTGTAAAAATATATACTATTACTAGTAATATGTAAGTTGATCTGCATTCCTAACCAGAAGACATGTACTCGTATGCCTGTCTTCCGGTCAGGAATGCAGATCAACGTACTTATATATTCTACGTCACGAGAAGATAGTATGCGTATTCATTCGGCTTCACTAGTTCAGTCAAATTACGAAATAAATAAACATGAGCGAACACAGTTTGGGGATTTTGAGGATCGATAGGGGGGTGTATTCTGAGCATAAATTCCAATTTGAGGGGTTGTACTGAGGTCAGCTCAAGGCCATTTCGATGGAAACGCGTTTAATTCGATATCTCGAGAATGATCAGTGTTAGGCAAAAAATTGTAGAGACCTTTTCTCCTAACCTTTTCTTTTAACCCGTTTTTAGCCGTAATTTGACTGGACTACACCCATTTAGAACAAAAGCGTGTTACTTAGTACGTGTTGTAGTTTTGGCAAGAAATCAATTTCATGTTCTATATTTAGGTATGATTAGGTATGCTCCCAGAGCGCACATATACCTAACAACCCGTAGCTCGAGCGAGCGCCGGCAGACAATCGATTACTCCTAATTTAACGTTGCTACCGCGTTAAGGACATTACGGAATAATATAACTGAAGCTTTTATTTTTTCAGAATACCCAAAACATATATGCATGATTTATATACAGGCAAGTTCGTATGCTTGTTAAATATGTCTCATGCGCCTGTAATTTCACCGGAACAGCAATACGAATACATCCCTGCCAGGCGGCGGATAAACAGGTGTGGTGGCAGTACTTCTCCGGGCGATCTTAGCACAAGTTCTACTGCTACTTTGGGTTGCTCCTTTCGCACCACCCGGGGGACACGTGTAGGGATTGAAAGGGTTATCATCTACGGACATAAGCAAAGTGGGCTCCCCAAATAAATTTACATAGACTGTGGCGATAACGGCTAACTTTTTCCGTAAGCGGTTAAGGGACTTCCAGGCTGGCCAAGGGAGATCATGCCCTGGGGGCAGGTGTTCCTGTGGTCATATAAAGTCAGATGACAAAAAAAAAAGGAAGCCCTTCATTAGGGGTTTTTTGTTTGTCTTCCCATGGAGGGTCGGATAGGGTTTGAACAGGCGTCAAACTGAGCGATAACGCGTGACCTTATGTTTTGAATATTATTGACGTTTACAAGTCATTTCTTTATGAATTCTATGGAAATAAAGTTTTAGACTTTGCCTTTGACGGTGGTGGGAACTTCCTTCAAAACTTCAAACAGAACTTCAAAAGTCATTGATGAGTCAGGTCGACCTAATTGTTCGTGTGCGGTGCTTATCCGATCGGGGAACCGAATGTTTGATGCGAACACGAAGAGAAGCCACACACGATATGACGTCACTGCTACGACAATATACAATGTAGGTCGTCGCGAAATATTCCCTAAAACTCATTTGTAACATTTTCCATTGTGTAATATTTTACATGTAATTTTAATTAATGTTTCATTTCATGTACTTTATTGTTCAAATGTGCCTCATCGTGGATTCAATTAATATAAGTGCCTTCGTACAGCGTGTCAAGTGACTATGATGTATATATAACACACCAATCATTAGTAACTGGATCACCGTGTTCTCATTTCAGTTTACAGTTTCCATATAAATGTGTGAATCTATCACAAACATATTAAAATTAATATAAAATGTGATAGTTCGTTTTCATTTAAATTTTATAATATTACTGTTGGATGTTACAAAATTATGTGCATTTGGTCTATGCTCCTTATATTTGCCTATATATTTTACGCTCTGGGTAATTAAATCATTTCTAAAACTTAGTAACCAGAAACCAATTGAAATCTTGTAGACATAAATAACTGATAGTTTTTTTTTTTATATACGTATTTACATCCAGACACAGAACAAACATCGATTCTCGTAACACAAATGTTTGTCCTAGGTTGGAAACGAACCCACGACCTACAACTCAGAAGGCAGAGTTAATACCATCTGAGGTGTGAGGCCAGTCAAAGTCTAAATATAAAATGTGTAAGTGTATATTTTGTATGGCATGATATTTATTTATTTAGTTTTCGGTTATTTATCATATGTGATATAGTAATTATTAGATATGTAGAGTCGAATAATTAAATTATTTTTATCCACCGCCACTGCTATCACATCTTCCTTTTATTGTGAACAATAAAAAAACAATGAAAAAGATTAAATAAAATAGCAAACTAGGTAAAACCATCTTAAATGTACAACATGTTGAAGCGACTGAAGTCGAACAAAGTAAAAATTTCAAAAGGATAACTCAGTGTTGTGGATATAATGTGTACTGTATACTACCACGTACCGTATGATACCGTACGAATGTTTGACCGTGTTTAAGAAGGTGGCTCTACAAGGCCGATAATTTGTATTCGCTCTGAGGCTTAACCGAGCTAGCACCAAATATACGTGTTCAGTTAAGTAAAGTCCGTGCAGAATATGAATCACACGACTCAGCCGACGAATACACAATCAAACATAACATTTGCCATCGTTCAGGCCTTTCTACATCAGTAGTTTTTGTTTTGTAGTCACAAGGCGGATATTAATTGAGTTATAAAGTATTCTAATTAAATAAAGAGGTTTTAATATCACTTAGTCTTATTCGAAAGCTGTTGTTATCAATAAAAACTATGTAGATTTTGCGGTGAGAAACTAATCATTTCAAAAGTTTCACATTTCTTATCATCTCTTGTTTCTTTCGCCGAACAGAATTCACAATAAACTAATGCAACAAAAATAAACACATAAACCCCTAGTCTACGTTCTGATCCATTCAAAAAAATACCTTTATTACCAGCTTGATTTTATAAGGTACAAAGCAAAACGATATTCTACACTTTGAACAAATTCCAGATCCCGTAGGCTCCGACATAGCTGGCGAGCAAGCGATGCTGCTTTGGGTTTCATCTCGCAGTTTGTATAATGTTCAGCTTAAGCCACTTTAATATACATGCATGGAGGGCGGCGTACGTGCAATTTCTAGTTTGATGACGTATAATATCGTATATACGTAGAGGGCCATTGCCTGTAACTGGATGAGATTTTTTATAGCTGATGAAGATTTATGAAAACGGTGACTAACGATACTCAGCTTACTCGTAGTTGAGACCTTGACACGATAAAAGACATAGACAAAGACAAGGTAGTTCCCAAGATTTACGAGTAGTCATGAAGTAAAATATTCAACAAAATGTTGCGATATTTTTTTTCATTCGCCCAAGATCAATACAACACTATCAGCGTAATTGTACTACAGATTACATTTTCTAAGTAACAAAATCGAGCCGATAAAATTCTGTATTGTAACCACAGTATATGGTAGTATACTAGTGTTTACATGCAGTTCTTAAATACGATATGTGCACTAGTGAAGGAACGTACTGACGGCCCACCTAATGTTAAGTGGTAACCGCCCCCCATAGACAGCAATACGACTCAAGTCCTCTCCACCAAAGTATGAGATGACTCAAGTCGCATTGCATTGCGTGCGTCTATCAGCCCGAGACGGGATATTACGTTTCGACCCGAACACATCAATAGAATGCACCACTGCTTGGCGGCAGATTACCAGGTGTGGTGGCAGTACTTCTACGGGCGAACTTAGCAGAAGTTCTGCTACTTTGGATTGCTCCTTTCGCACCTGTCGTACAATGTGATATTGAGCAAATAAATCAGGTTCATAGATTTATAGGTTTACTTACCCAATATTATTACCGTTGCGGTTAATGCTCTTTCTGTTTTAATAACCGGTGTAAGTTTTACAAGCCTCACTATGAGTATTTCTCATAGTTAACACGCAAAACTGAAATGCCGAATGCCACTGCTCGTTGATTTGACCGATATTTTAATTCCTATGGTTTTACTAAAAAAAAAGGTCAAATGCATACCACCCCGTACAAACGGACTATAAATATGTATACCATATACGTACCTGAAAGTTGCTAACCAGTTGTTTGGGGTACTGAATTGTTTAATTTCAGTATTGCAATATGCGGTGGATTTGCGATTTTAACGCATCTTTATGTCTAGAGTACCAGATATATTGTTGTACAAATTATAATTCGACATCAAACTCTTGCTGTTTTTTCCTATTTAATGTTTAAATCGGAATTCAAATTGATTACATTATGCGATATTCTATTAAATACTATTTTGTAGGTACTTCCATTGTTAAGTAATGTGCGGGTAAAAAAAGTATGACCCAGTTCTCAAACTAATTACGTCAAAATCCATATTTAATGCCCAAATCAACATTTGTTTTAGAATCAGAATCCCAGAAGAAAATCTTCTGGGCTTTGATTGTATGACCCAGT
This sequence comes from Chesias legatella, assembly GCA_947359385.1. NCBI lineage: Eukaryota > Metazoa > Arthropoda > Insecta > Lepidoptera > Geometridae > Chesias > Chesias legatella. Next base: position 7,226,446 of record OX375762.1, on the reverse strand, counting down.
TCTCAAATTAATTACGTCAAAATCCAAGTTTAATGGCCAGATCAACATTTGTTATAGAATCAGAATTCCAAAACAAAATCTAGGTTTGATTTTAAAATGCCTTCGTATTACCTAGCTTCTAAAGTCTGTTAGAGCACCACTATTGGCATTGTTAATAAAGCAGATTATAGAGCAAATTAAAGTAAATCGTGTTGATGACTTAGAAAAGGTGCAAATTGTTATATTACGTTTCGTCAACCCCCCATAAAAAGTGTCGCAAGGCAAAATGCACCTACCTATTAAGTGTTTGAAACTACGAATATTACTTCCCCAGGTGAAAAAAAAATCAGATAATTTGCACATTTTGTTTACACACCTGTTATATACCTAGCCTGTATGAAGACCGCCGACAACGATTGCAAGGTTGCAATCTAGTTGTTGTTCGTGAAGTACAGTGCGACCGCCGAGTCAGCAACCTGATTACCGGAATCGTGTGAATTATTGTGAACGTGATTCTACTCCATCATTCTATTTCGCGGTACCAAATCGACCGGACATAGTCTCGATAGTTTTAATTATCTTATAACTAAATTGTACAAGTTTTTAATAAAGTACTTTAAAATCTTTTGGTTTATTTTTAAAACAATCGGTCGCGGCTTCCGTTATTCACCTAATAATATTTTTCATTGCCGTCAAACACACTTTGATCAACATTGTAATTATAAAGTGCTTTTTCTGGATCGAGTGAACCGATTATTATAATGTCCATCTAGCTAGATGGTGTGTGAATAAGCCGTTTATATTTGTTGTAGAAAATATTGTGTATTCCGTTCTGTGTGACGTCTGACACCAACAGGGGTTGCCAGCATGACGTCTATTAAACAGTGTTGGTATCTAATATGGCTCGCACAGTTTACTCAGTCACAAAGAATAATATAGCTGAACTACGTTTTTTTTATGTCGTATTAGTGACAGAACGAGCTGACGGCCCACCTGACGTTAAGTGGTAACCGCCGCCCATAGACAGCAGCAATACGACTCAAGTCCTCTCCATAAAAGTACGAGATGTCAAGTCAAGTCGCATTGCGTTGCGTCCATAAACTCGAGACGGGGATGTTACGTCTCATGCGCCTGCAATTTCGCCGGCACCCACTCCCTTCCACCGGAAGACAGCAACACGAGTGCATCACTGCTTGGCGGCAGATTACCAGGTGTGGTGGCTACTTGGGGAGAACTTGGCACAAGTTCTACTGCTACTTTGGTTTGCTCCTTTCGCACCACCCGGAGGGCACGTGTAGGGATTCAAAAGGTTATCATCTACGAACGCGAGCAACAAGGCCCCCCAAATATACTGCTCAGTAGCTAACTGGCAGATAAAAGCTTTTATTATACTTATGTTGAAAATATAATATTAAATTATACTGGCCTCCATAGGTCAGCTGCTAGTAATCCTGCCATTTGCGCTTTAGGTCGTAGGTTCGATTCCCATCAGTGACAAACATTAGTGTGACGAACATAGATGTTTGTTCTGTGTCTGGGTGTTTATGTATTTACTGCAATATAGCAAATAGTCAAAATCAAAGTTAAAGAAAACCTTACGTTCATATAATTCGAAGCGACTAACAAATTAGGTCTGAAGTCCGTATCAATCGGCTAATAACCAAATTACGTATATTTCATGTTTTACAGGTTACATAAAAATTTATATAATATGAAACCAAAATATCGAAATATACATAGGTATCTAATATAAAATTATACATAATATAATTTTGGTGCGTAATTATGTGAAAAATTTAAATAGTCGATATAAAAATATTTTGTTTTATGATAACTGGATTGATTCTCTAAAAATATATATTTGAAACCAGATTACGTAATCACTTCATTAGCAATAACATCAATTCAATATATAATCAATTTGGTACGTACCTACTTAATTATAATAAAACAGGGGTTTTCTTTGAAAACGTTACGTAGAAAAATGACAAAATAAATGAAACGTTAAAAGTTAATAATACAAACCGCAGAAAATAAAACTTCGTCTAACCATTATAACCTGAAAGTGCCGCACGCCATAAAGTTTTGCTAACTACAACCAGTGTGTTGATGAATTAAAGTACGGTTTAAAAGTGAATAAAAGTACTTACATTGTTGTTGTACGGAGGTGCGTAGCCGTCGGGAGCAGGGACAGGGCGCCGTCGCTCGTCTGAGGAGTGTCGGTACGTGGGAAGAGTTCGTCGGAGAAACCTCCGACCGTATCGTACCGGGGTGTCAACTGTGCGGTCGAGTTCGCAGTCTCGTTGCGGAGACGGGCCGCGCAAGCGCCCGCGCCCGCTCCCGCGCCCACCCCACCCCACCTCCGCAACACATACACCATCGATTCTACGTTTAGCCACTTTTTACCCCCAAAACTAAAGCAGAACCGACGAATTGGGTCACTTGTGATTCATGGAAGGCGACGAACACCTTTGTCCCGCTTGGAAGCCATGGAGTCGGCGGGAGGCGCGCGCGGTGCCGCCGCGCCGCGCCGCGCCGCATCGTTCACAGCGCTGCCGACACGTATTTTAATTAATTGTCAATGCGCTCACCTCGCTTCATAACTTCTGAGAAATTATCGTCTAGACTAGAAGGTATACCTAGAATAAATTACGTGAACTTTCTTAAGATTATATTCTATACGACTATGTATAAATTATGTCGTATAATTTTAATTTGAGCCACCAATATTTTTGAAAATATTCGTTTCTTGAAAATAAATCTAAATACAACCATATAATACATATAATTGAATTTTTATGTTGCTTAATATTTTTTACGTACACGCAATTTTTTTTGTTGTCATATTATTTATTATTTATGTTGAAAATATACTGCACTGTATTTAAATCAAAATCTTATTCTAATTACTATTCATAATCATTTATTTATAATAATTACTAACCAAAGACAACAATAATGTTATGCTCTTATATAATAGTAATAATAATACAGATTATTATTATTACTTCCTGCAACTTTTTATAAAAAATCTTAAGCCATAACAAACTTTTTGCAATAGGAATTTCAATTTTCACTTAGGTTTGTATCAGTAAAGAGACACCGAATATTAATTCATTATTCATGACTGGATACATATTGTTGGCTACTAATGGAATTGGTTCGTAACCACCCTCATACGTCACACTCCCTGTAGGCAGACCAATTTTAATAAAAATGCGGTTGGTCAGGCAGACTCATTTTTTTATAACAATATGTATATGTGGAAGTGTGAATATTGTTTCAAGTAAAATAACATTATATTTGCTGTAACGCGGTTCTAACCACATCGTTGGAAATGTTTCAAATATTCCATCACGGAAATAATTGACGGGCCAACACCTCATCGCAAAACGGATAGGAGTCGGATTAAAATCTGAAATAGGACTGATATTAAATAGACGGTATGCCGAAAAACTTAGTTTTTAAGTGATTTAATAATTTTCTTTATTTATATTTTTATAGGTAAGTAGATAAATAAATAAATAAAAACTATTTGGTACCTTATATTAACAGTTAGACAAAATGTGAATGATCCGTGGCTATAATCTTTCAATTCGAGATTCAGTTAAATTAATGAAAAACAATGTTTTTATCTTTGTGTTTAAACTTATTAATATTCAGAATGTTCTCAGATGTTCTTGGAATATGGTATTCCCTGGAATAGCATATTCTAATATTCCTGAATATTTAATTCCTTCTCTACCAACGTAAGTATAATAAATATATTGAACGCATTATGATATAATAGCTCACCTAACTAAGAGTCTTATCTGAATCAGAACGTAGATTATTGAATATAATCAGAATAGAATATATTATTGAAAAAAGTAATATTCGCATAGCTTACCTTAAGAGGTATTAACACTTTTTAATCAGCCAATTATACTGGTACGCATTTACAAATGTGTACAGGTCAATATTCAGTTTTAAACTCGAGTTAAATATTACATTGATATCCATTTACCAAAATAAAAAATAATATATATCAGAACGGTCGTTTTATTATTCTATTTTAGTTTGTGTAATATATAGGTACGATGTTTGTGTGCTTAAATAAATTAATTAATTAATTATTAACCCGAAAGGATGGAAAAAGGGGTTAGCTTTTACACTTTGCGGTTATACATTCAAGAAAATAAATAAGTACAAATGAATGTATAGAAACACATGTAGATATAATTTGATTCATAAATTAATTCAAACCAAGTGTTAGCATTGAAATATTTATGTATAAAAATAAATATATCAACTAAAGTGTTTAACTACTCATTTTTTTTACTATTTATAGGAAAGATTGATGATCATAAACCAAATAATTGAGCTTTCTTTTCTCTCAGAAGTTCAAGTATAAATAAATAAATGATAAAATGAATTCAATAATAAAAAAAAAATGGTTGTCTGTAAAGTCGGTTTACTGACGATAGTTGAACGTGACAACGTCTTAAGAAAATACTGATGGAATGGTAGCATTTTTCAAAAGAAAATTTTAATTTCATTTGTTTAATAGATTTGTATGTATATAGAGAAGGAGGTAATTGGAAATCACAATGAAATTGATCAAGTTAGATTTATTTGTACGCATAAATACAATTATGTCAATTTTTTTTTACAATTTAATAGTTTTACACTGCACTTGATACTCGATCAAAACATATAAATGTAAGTATTAGCAGCTGTCCACGCAGACGCATCGCTCACTCAAGTAGGAGAGAGACGGATGTCGAACGCTGCCGAACGCAAAGGCCGATTGTGCTTCTTTGTCGCTCGTTCCGCGCTCTCGCTTGCACTTGCACAAGCCTTACATGGAACGCCTCAGAGCGAGGTAACGCCGCATGAGTCATGTTTTTTCGTGCGTGCAGCCGGCTCTATCGAATTATAAGACGTTGTCACGTCAAAAACAACAAGAACTTCAATATAATTTGTTGATTAAAAAGTGACGAGGCATCTGAACAGACACTTAATTGGAGCAATTATCAATGATGAATTTTCGCAGTTTATCTGTCTCATTGGAAAACTCGATGTTTGCTTAACGTATTACGTTTTGTTTGTGTGATATTGGTATAAATCTATATAACTTTTAGCTTTACTGAAGAAACGTATGCAGAAAAAGTGCCTCTCCGTATATTAATACATACTTGTATTGTGAAACCACGAAGTGTCATTTTATGAATTGGAACAAAATAACTACGTAATTTTAAAGAATTTGCTTTTATTTGCTCAACTAATTAATCAAACATTGAGAATTCTGAATCATAATTTACAAGTCTTCTACAGTAAGTTACACGCACAATTAAATATAAGATGCAACCTAAAAGGGGTACCAACTAATGATGCGTTGAGACGCCGCTTTGTGTAAACGAATTTCAGTTAAAACTACATCTGAGCGAAGTTTGCAGTCAAAATAACTTTTGGACTGCATTTGCAGCACAAAGCAAAGCTGACTGTAACATATATAACTATATGTATGTCACACCACGATCAAAATGAGATATATCATAATATGTTGTAGAAAACGAGAGAAGTCCAAATTAAAAAAGTTTACAGCAAAGCCGTAATGGCACAAGCCGTCTGACTCTACGTCTAGTTACGATCCTTTTGATATCTGGGTCAGCAGATTTCTTTGAAATGGTTACATCTTTATCCATATTTCTATGAAACGGTTTTATAAAGCAAGAGTAAAAAAAAAGCAAAATGTATCATAAAAGTTGTAGATAATGATGACATAACTTGTAACATGTAATAATAGTTTTTAAGTATCTTTTTTTGTAATTAAACTAATAACATTCCGAATTAAAGAAAATACATATTTTTAGCTTTTGACAAAAAAAAAATACAAGCAGTTGCAGGTTAGTTATGGACTGTTATGGATGGTAAATTATGGAAATGCAGATTATTTCATATAAATTGGAAATTCTTATTAATTCTAATAATTTTACGGTTATAGTTTTATACACATCTTAAAAACACAGGTCCGTTGCTAAATATTATTTTTTGGAAGCTTGGTAAGAACACAAAAATTTAATATTAATAATGTTATTTAAATGTGTAAGCAAATGTCAATAATAAGTTATTATCTAAATTGCAATAGTCGGTAAACACACTCAAACGATTGCAGAACTCATTTAATTTAAGGCGAAGATAAATTTAATAATTATTCTTTAGATAATATTCACCATCCTCCAAAATCTTGTAAAAGCATAGAATACATTACAACTATATGATACTTACGGAATAGAAGTAGGAAACAAAAATAAAACAATACCAATTTCCTTATTATATTTATTGAACACGAGAGCACAGAGCGCTCCAAATTATAGACTTAGAGTAATACCGAGCAATAATAGTGCCTCGATTTATCATACATAGTCGACATAGTGGATTAAATGATATTTATTTCAACAACACAAACATAAATAATAGGTAATTCCAAAAAAAATATATCACTTCGGTACCTACCTAAAATATAAATGGCCGATACAGACAAATGTTCGATGTAATTAGAAGGCTAGCCGCAATCACACAATATAATATACAAGTATATTGATGAAACAGTCAGATATCGCGATCTAGGAAACGAACCTTAACAAATATTATCATGTATAAATTGATGAATATAAGCTATGTAAAATAGTTTTTTTTTTATCTAGGAACTAATTTCTGCTTATAAAAATGTGTTAAACCTAACCAAACCTAACTACCTAAAGGTGACGTGAATTCTATTTTAAATATTCTTTACTTATCAAATTCCTTGTACCAAAAAAATCATCAATTTGTTAGTTTTAATTGGTTATCATAAATTTTATTCTGGCTGCTGGTTATATACATAACGTATGTTGCTTCTCATTTCTTAATTAGTTTCATAATGGTTATACACATTAATTTGAAATCAGTTCATTACTGGCGGCAAATTTTATTGTGCTGCTCGATTCGTTTTCGTCGCACTTTGGAGTTTTAAATATTTGGTTGTAAGTTATGGCGATACTGTTTGTTGTGCGGCCAGCCTGAGACAAGTTTGAACCGTGCTGGTGTCGCTCCGCAGACCGCAGCTAAGCGCGAAAACCCCCGCACATGAGATTTAGACCGACTTAGTTCCAACTTAGAACTTCACCGCATAGATTCCAGTTCAAACACGTCTATATATTATATGGATGGATTCAACAAGTATCATGTTAAACTTTAGTAACTAACCCTCTTCCTCTAATTTACTTATAGTAGCTTCGATTGCGTTTAATTTTATATATATTTCTGATAGAAATCCGTGATTACTGAACGATGTAGGTATATAAAAGAAAGAAAAAACCTAGTTCAACCCAGTATTAACGAATTATAACAACGTGTCATTTAAAATCCCGAAAAACAGTTGTTAGTTAGCTGTGTGGTCAATTACTATCCACGTTGAGTGTTGAGGTATAAGCTAATAACCAATCGGTTTGTTGAGTAACAAGATGCAATGCTAACTATGATAGTTAGCATCGATGGGTTTGCTACAAGGCAGGGGAGCAAGTGTTATGGCGATTATTTGCACCAAGAGTGTCCATAATCTGCGGTGATATACTCGTAGCTGCCAATTAGAATTGGATCGTTCGTACTCATAAGTAATATTTTTAAGTCAGGCATGATTTTTAGATTACGATGATAGAGATATTACTTTATTTTCCTTTTTTGACACGTTCTCGAAGCTACTGAAGATGAAAGAGGTTAAATTCACATTTCCAGTGAAAGCTGCTTTATATAACTTGTTCGAATCCACCCTTAAAACATTATTAAATTATATCACTATCTTGCCTCAAAGCTTACTAACAATGACTGTATCTAAGAATAATTTCAATATCAGTCGAATATCATCATAGCCTCATTAAAATACAAAAAGATTATTATTATAAAAGTTAATATGATAATGATTTAGTAGCTTTGGTAATGTTTACGATTGTTCATATTGAATTATAAGATCGAATGTGATGTGAAGCAAAGTTTTTATTCATTTTATAATTAATTATGATTGTGTGAAAGTATTTCAAAACGTGTGTGATGTATTAACTTATTTTAATAGTCATGTCATGATGATTTTTACACCGTAGATGAGGAACCTAGACAGTAAAATGTCATCTAAGATTATATAAATGGGGTGGAACCGCACCCGTTCCACATAATCGCATTGCGGGAGAATGACCTATTTCCAGTGAACTGAGTCAAACTGTTGCCCATTAGCGGCTCAACTATGAATGAAATTACTGAATAAGATTTCGCTGAGCCTACAATGGTTTACTTTAGAAACGTAATTAATCTAATAGATCATTTGTGAAACAGAATATGTACACACGGTTGTTCATTTGTGATGTAAAAACACATTTCGTTTCGTGATGCGATAACGTAAACTTTCGTGTGAGTAGTCATGTCACTTTCTATACGTTAATAACGCGTGCGATTAAGTTACTCTCGTAGCTCTGTGCTGTGACTATCGTTTGTTAAAGCAACTTTAAACGCGCTTCTGACGCGTTCACAATATTGTAGTATAAATGTAAGCAGAAATATAAAGTTAAGATGTTTTACAATAGAAACCACAATATCAATAAATAGTAAGAAGTTAAATAAAATTTTAGCTTCAGCGACTGGAATGGCAAGATTATGAAACGAATATGTACTTTCACTTAACTCTCAAAGCTCTTTCGTTACAATCCAATAGCTAGTACATAAAAACAAATTTTTATACATTCGTTGCTACACAATTACTGAAAATTTTCACATTTTAAACGCTCAAAATGTATGTTCTTTCACTGTTTCATTTGGTAAACTAAGTACTCCCCTGTAAGTCAATATAAACGACGCACCATTTACAAACAAGTGAAATTGAGTGACACGAGGGTTGTGTAAGCTCGCAACCACATTACAAACAATTTCCGATGCGTCAACTCGTTGAAATGCGTTTGGCGTTTCATTATCAAATAGTTCCTCGTATTTTCGTTTTGATCGTTTTGATATGAAATTTGAAAAGCATATTACACTGATCATGCAAATTTTTAAACAGTCATTCAATTAATTTTATACAGTCGTAACCGTATCGAACTGTGAGCAATACAAACACACAAATTAAACTACATTAATTAGCACCCGGCGTAAGAAATATGTCATAGCGATGATTAAAAATAAATATAATACGTAAATGTATCGTGAAAAGCTTATCATTTCGAGTAGTATGTAATTACTGTTTGGTACGAGGATCGTTTGCAATCATGATTTGAGAAAAAAGAATATTCTTTAAACCGATTGACGTATATTCCTGTCAGCATAAAATCAGTATTAGCCATAACTACTAAATGTGACATCTATTTAAGCAGAATTGATTGGACTTTAATTATTAACGCTTCTTTAATCTATAATGCTTCATGCCTAGAAAATATACTTACTGATTTCAGTTATATTACAAACCTAAAACAATGTAATTACAATGTAATGACCACGTGTTTGTGGATCACGTAAATTGCATTGTCTTTTCATCCTTGAATGCTTATGTTCTATCGATCCATTACACTTACCCTTGGATATAAATATATTGTTTAACAATGCAAATACGCTAACAAATAATCCGGATTAACGAACATTTATGCATATTTTTCTGAGTGTAATGGTGTCGATAGCATGCTAGTTTATTTTATGTCAGCTTCATGATTTAATAAACAGTAACACAGCTTTATCGAAAAAAATATGGCCAAGTATTATACGCCATGGTTTGATAAATATTTAATGAAATTAGTACGAGACAGAAATAATATACGAAGTAGATATAATTATATGAAATAAAGGGAAGAACTTGCTTTTCTTCTATTAAGTAGTTGTCAAATTCGACTGACAACATAATATCACATCCGCCATTTGTATGAGTTGCCAGAACAGAAAGATAATGGAAATGACTGACAGCAATAAATGCAACAAGTCCATCGCTAATACTGATTTTAAAGGTTTATCAAATGTAACACCAATTATAGTGCCAATCTCCGTGGAGAATTTCACCAAAGAATCAAAGGCCTATAAAGCATCCTGTTATTACTGACCGAAAATGTTAACTTTTGATCAAGTCAATATGACCAGCTTAGTGCAGTCTTCGAGGGTATAGCCAAAATTAGTTTAACTCAGGCAGAAAACGATGTCTGCTTTGCCAATCGACAAACAATACAACAGAAATTCGTACCCGCCATTTAACAAAGAATTGTTAAAAAAACTATATCTAGATATGAGGAAGTAGAAGAATGCGGAAGTAAAGCGATGTCGACTGAAAGGCGCTCCAATGGAATTTGTTAACTGGAGGCCGTCGAAATGCCCGAGATTCAGACATAAAGCGAAGTAATAACGTTGCCATTTCGCAGAACTCCTCTTCACTTTTATAGAGTTCGATTAAAATTGTAAAAACATCACAACTACGCGGCGGGTATTGGATTGAATTATTCCGCCAACGCTTCAACTGAATTGTCTGGCATTTTTTTTTCATCTGAACCTATGCTCAGTTATTGTCGGAAAAGTATGCAAATTGCGGAGTATTGGGATAACGGAAAACACTATGCTGTAAACAAAGTTTATTTACAACGTCGTATTTTATTGGCTTTTACGACAAAATATTTTCGAACATATTTTCGTTTAGAACGAGGTGGTATATTTGAAGGACCAGCTTTTTCAAGTAAAATAAATGTCATAGAACAGCGACTTTTGTCCTCAACTACCCATTGCTCTTCAATCGCGGTTACAATGGCCTTTGGTTTGATGATTTTATGTCCCAATCAAGGGAAAATCGCAAGCATAGTATGGAAATAGAGAGGAAACATTTAGGGAGGTATTTTCAGCAACACACAGCCCCACAGATACCGTTAGTGAAATCTCTTAATATCGACGGGCGATCAAAGGCAAGTATTAAACGCTTACAAATATTGCTATTACCGGTCACGTGGTTCGCACCTGTTACCCATCTCAAAGCTCTGTTCGGAAATAGCACCTTCGCCCCGGTCGCGTTTAATACGGGCGTTTCATATAAGGCAAGGGGGTTACAGGCTATTGTAGCAGCCAGTTTCAATTTACAACTAAAAGACGGCGTTTCAGCTTTGACTCCGCCGGACATAGTAAGCCAGATATGTAAAACATACAAAGGAGATGAATCTGTTTTGGTATAGTCGTGAAAATGGCCTGCAGGCGAGATGCTAGAATTAGACTGACGAGAAAAATACTACAAAAACGTATGGCTTGCATCCAGTGGAAGACATTATAACTTTCAGGGTGGATTGAAGGCTCATTTATCGCTTAGAACGGTTTACTTAAGATTAAGTTATTAGTTATACTAAACTTACTCATGTTGGAGTTTTACTTCAATTTTAGACAATTATTTAAGTTTATGAAACCTGTACAATTATAGACAAGAAGCAGGACAAAAGCGTGTTTTCGTTATGAATTAAAATCATTTGCATCAATAAATTATTGTTACATTGACGTATTATCTTTGCTTATCGAATGTTGTTTCCACAATCAACACAGTCGATCTTTTTCAAACCCGATCTCAAAAATCTTGAATTTCGTACTCGCATGAATATTTAATTCCTCTGCGTAGTAAGCACTCTGTAAAATATATTTTGAATAGGTATTTATGGAATCTCTGGCCTTCGATGCGCATATTGTGTGCCCAGTCTATTGACACAAACGTACTTTGTGCAGAACAAAATTGTGTAGACGCTTGGCATTTTGCATATAAAGAGAGCTTTTTAAAAACACTAAACCAGCATAGTTTCAGCATTTTTGTTATTTTAGTTTTCAACATATTACTCAAAAAGTGTTTTACTTGACGTAGAAAGACATCGTTTTCTTCCGCTTCCTTTAAGTCTGTATTGAAACGATTTAATGGTGTTAAGAATTCAATATTTGAAAGCACAAGTAAAAATTGTTTGGGTAAACGGTGTAAACTCGTAGGAAGACTTAAACGCTTAACATGTTATCCCATATGATCTGGATGTGACCACAAAAATACTAAAACTTATGCGCTAAGCTCTAAATATAGTCAATATAATAAGGACATGAAGCGGATATTTACGTACTAGGTCACAACGTCGAATTTGCGAAGTTTGGTGAAGGTATAGGTACTCGTATAGGTACTATGCTCAAACTTTGAGAGGAAACCCGAAACTTAACATGAAAAGAGGAGACCAAAATACAAAAATAATATTCAAGCTGGTAGATGCATTTACGAATTTTTGCGAGACTAACGCACGGCGACTGATTTTTATATAAGATTGATACATGATTTGTAGGTGTTTATAAAAACAAAAATATTAAGTTAAATGTTATTCGTATACATGCTTATTATTTAATTTTATTGCTGTATTTTTGCACAATATTCGCATTAATTTAATTTATTCAAATTGAGATTTTGAACCTGTACCAAATAAATTGCTATAAAATATGAACTTAAGGACGAAAAATAAAATCCTTTTCCCAATTGTTTCTACCTCGCACTCGTTATATCCTAGTACAACTTTATTGCTTGTATGTTTAATCAGTCTGTAAAACAACAATACGTGAATTTTATTTTGAATAAACTACATTCAGGCGTAATATTCCTTATTATCTTTCAATCACTAACAAAATGTGTACTTGTTTTATTAATTACTACAGTATTACCACGATATTGACACAGTTTACTATTTTAGGAATACATCTAAAATTTTGTGACTCAGATATGTATTAGGGAACCGTGCGACAGATTCACTCATTACGTATAATTCTAATATATAATGATTTCTGTTTCTATTAAGTGGCACCATTATAGACATAATGCTAACTACTTCAAATACTTAATATACGGAATACTATCATGTATATCGAGCCTGATAATAATAATATAGTACATACAGAAAATAACAGATTAATAATTTATGAATATCGGCGGTGTACGCGGGGTAACACAGCTCACATAGAAAACCCAGACTGTGCCACGCCACGCCACACACGATACATATTAATACGTCATAACAAAAATATATGTTGCACACAGTTAAAGCTACCTATTAAACTAAAAAACAAACATCGTTCATAGAAAAATTTCTAATGCAGTCAATATAAAACAAAGTGTAACTTGCAATAGTTTAACAAAATGAGATAATGTAAATACATCGATTCAGATCACTCAATACGTACGTACGGCGATAAGCGGCGTCTATTCGAATGACATGAGATTTGCCGGGAGGGGCTTCATCGTTTTGTTTGAGATTTCTTCAATTTTCGTCACCCATTGTTTGGCTGCAGGTTCAGAGCCGGTCCTGCAACAAATTGTTAATTGAACTGTTTCTTTGAGATGGAACATGGTAGTATTTCCTATTCCGAACCTAGACCTTCAAACGTCGTTATAGAAGAAAGAAAGAAAGAAAATAAATATATTCATAACTAAAACTAAGACGTACAATAAATATATAAAATAACAGAGTTAAAATAACCTAGGTATAAGTACGCTCCGAATTAGCTACGAATTAGGATAAGGCTCAGCATGATGCGCTATGCAAACCATGTACGCACACCATCCCAACAGAAGATATTTATATCTATACAAATAAATAAAATTGGAGTGTCTATTTGTAATATTAAAATAACCGCTTTTTACTAAGTGCATATGGACGTATACACGGTATATAAACCTACACATTTTTTTTTAAATTTTTGTGTGTCTGTTTGTTCTGGCTAATCTCTGAAATGGCTGGACCGATTTTGAAGGGACTTTCACTGGCAGATAGCTGATGTAACAAGGAGTAACTTAGGCTACTTTTCCGAGGGGCAAAATAGGGGTGCGTGATAAACCCGAATTCCACGCAGACGGAATCGCAGGCAACAGCTAGTTTATATATATAAAAAATAATCCCTCACCTACACATTGGTGCGTATGAATATTGCCTGCTGAGTGATATGTCACATGCACACTGATATCTAATATTAGATCGGTAGGTACTATTGTTACGTTAGCTACAATGTTCATGACAATCACAGTTTCAAGTAAATAACGTCGTTATTCGTATCATATTCGCACCCTGTTCTAAGCACTCTAATAATTGGTCATTTAATTCAAGGTGAATGAATTACTTTCACGTACCCTCGCATACCCACTACCACTGTAGACAACAAACATATTTGGGTATTCAAAATATAAAATGTACAGGTTTGTATATCTGTGTGTATGCAAACCACATGTGACACAAGGAACTCTAAGCTTTTGTTTCTTGTATGTTTACTAGTCGCTTAAAATCAGAACGTGACACATCAGACGCAAAAGAGTCAAAATAAGTGTTCAATATTTAAAACTTATTCAGAAAAGAATAATACATAAACATTTTTCCTTTCCTTGGGTTCCGACCTCGACACGTTCCAACTCCTTCAACTTTCCTACTTGTTATTGCAGCTTGCGGGAGTGGCAAGGTCTTTCAGATAGTGCAAGGATAAGGTTTTACGTAACTATAGGAACAGTTGGCTTAAATGTTGGTTATTGATTTCTTGTCACCTTCTGGCTTCATCGTTAACAGCTCAACGGTGTCAAGATGTTATATCGTCACGTTAAACTCCTATTTGTGCAAAAATTTCAGCTGGTTTCGTAAAGTGAAGCACAAAATCAGAAAATGAAAGCTATTTCAACACGCAGCTTCTTCAATGAAAAATCGGTGAAAAGTTTGGAATAGTCCCTTTTGAAACGTTTCCATTGAGTTTTCTTTTCGTGACGACTAGGTACCTACTCTCACCATTTTATCAATAATGGATGTTAGGAATCTGCTGCGGGCGAGCGAACGAAATAAAACATAAACAGTAATTGATTTAAAGGAAAAGAAATATTCACGATGAGCTCTAAGAATACAAATTTGAATTAAAGCGACGGTGATCCAAGTCATATGGACAATTTTGTGCGACTATGGTACTTAAAATAGCTTCATTATTTGTTTGTCAGTGAAATATTTACCAATCATTATTATTATTATACATAGTATTCTCAATTTTCAGATGTACGTGATTTGAGACATGAGGCTGTTTACGCATTTTTCTCATCTACGAGTACGCATTCTCTACACAAAATGAGACATTCTTATCTGGCTAGGCAACTTGAATTTAAAGCTGTCATTAATGTGAGCAGCATACTGTCAAGCCATTTATCATTAGCATGTATGAATTCAGCATAAGCATGTTTAAATTTCGGGGGCCTGTTTGAAGGATACAGAAAAAATAAAAAGACGTGTGGCACTCGGAGACTGCCGCGGTAAAGCTATTGCGCGTGATATTTCAAAAAGTCATTAAAAGTTCTGGTATTTATCGATAGATGGAAAAACTAAAAAGTATCACCGCTGTGCCGGTCGGAGTGGGGGGTGTTAGGTTTTTTCGTTACGGAATTTCTGGATTCTGTCTCCACGCTCAAGGTCCGCGATAGAAGCTATGCAATAGATTAAAAAATGCACGAATAGGACGCGTAAAATGTAGAATAAAACACTCCGGCCCGATTATTTATACTCTATAAATATCCGTAAGCCTGAATAAAAATAGAAGCCCGAAAAACTACGTTTACCCATTATGAGCTTAATCGCCATACCAATATACAAATACAAACAAATATAACGTTCAATTTTTGAGGTGAAATTTAAATAATCAAAAGCAGCATCAATTGCTCTTCTGAAAAACACATTCAAACATCGATACTTTTTTAAACGAAAGGTAATTTTACGTGATATTCAAAACTGCGTATTTTAATATAATAAATTAATTGAATTGGGTGTTTATGAGCTTCATCAGTTGGCTCCGGTGGCTTTCCATACACTTATAAATTAAAACGCTTCTTTACAATAACTTGCGCTAACTGTAAGAATCCTAGAAAGAAGATTCCCTGTATGGAACATAATGTCAATAAACTTTGTCATTTACATACGTTGTCGCGTGCCGTGCATATGTGAACTAGTGCCGTGCCAAGTTAAGTTCCAAGGAATAACTTTCTTACAACATTTTGTACCAGCAATGGTATCTAAAGGAAATTTTAGTTATATTTCCCGGAAATTAACATAACATCAGGTGAGATTGGGGTCAAATGCTTGCCTATCTCAAATAAAAAATAAAAAATATATATTCAGAAACTGAAATTAATAACATATTCAAAGGGCTTTTAAGAGATAAATTTACGATTTCACAATGGGCGTTATATTAATGTGTAGAGAGAAACTGGAGAAGTTACATTACAATGCAACGACAGGGCTATGCAAATTTCTAAATACCATTTTGATAGAAATGGAAGTCGTTATTTGTGAACAAAATATAATCATATGAAAATGACGATTTAAATTATATTGAGTAAAAGAGAGTACAGTGAACTTACACTGCGTGCTGTCTAGGCATCACGACTGTGACGGCTAGACAGCACCCAGTCTCATCCGACATAGCACGCCAACCGTCCAACCCTGGTTGTGTGAACTTAGCACCCGACTTCAGAAAAATTGAATTTTTAAGGTTTGTATGATAGATTTAGGTTGGCAGTGGATAGTAGTGTGAAGCTAAGTTTGAACAAAAAAAACCCCCATTTTCACGATATTACTTTTTCCGACTGTTTCTTACAGGAAATCGTTAGAAGAGAGTTAAAGTGCAATTTTTTTCATTTGTAGTAACAGAAAACTGACAAAAATAAATTTGAAAATAATATTCGAATACGTTATTTACATCATAAATTCATTATATACTACTACTAAAACTGAATATGACTGAGAGACGTTCCTAAGGGTTACTAATGGAAGAATTTTCAATTCTAGTAGAACAAAATTTGATCAGAATCGATCAAAATGAGAAAAACTAAATTTGGACTGTTTGTTACTGGAGTTACTTCCGGTCTAAGGACTATAATAATAACGCTGAATATGACTGAAAGACATTCCTAGAGGTTAGCAGTGGAAGAATTTTAAATGGTAGTTTTACTAAATTTGATCAGAATCGAACAAGTTCAAAAACTCTTTATTTTGAATTTCTGACTGGAATTACTTCGGGTCTAAGTACTACACGGCTACTACTAACGCTGAATATAATACTTAGTCATATTCAGCTGATGATAACCTGATCGATTCTGATCAAATTTAGTTATACCCTCTAGGAATGTCTTCCAGTCATATTCAGCGTTAGTAGAAATCGTATAATCCTTAGACCGGAAGTAATTCCGGTCACAATTCCAATAAGATGTTTCGACCTGATCGATTCTGATCAAATTAGGTTAAATCACAATTGAAAATTCTTCCACTTCTAACCTCTAGGAACGTCTCTCAGTCATATTCAGCGTTAGTAGTAGTTGTATAGTCCTTAGACCGGAAGTAATTCCAGTCACGAATTCCAAGAAGATTTTTTCGACCTGATCGATTCTGATCTTAAGACTGGAAGTTAGTCCGAATTAAGATTTTTTCATTTTGATCCATTCCATTTTGATAAATTTTAGTTCTGCTAAAATTGAAAATTCTTCCACTGGTAACCTACAGCAACATCTCTCATTCATATTCAGCGTTAATAGTAGTCGTATAGTCCTTAGATTAATATTTTCTCATTTTAATTGATTTTGATCAATTTCTGTTCAACTATAATTGAAAATTCTTTCACTCCTAACCTCTCGGAATTTCTCTCAGTCATATTCAGCGATAGTAGTAGTTGTATAGTCCTTAGACCGGAAGTAATTCCAGTCACGAATTCCAAGAAGATTTTTTCGACCTGATCGATTCTGATCAAATTAAGTTATACCACAATTGAAAATTCTTCCACTGCTAACTTATAGGAACGACTCTCATTCATATTCAAACTTAGAAGTAGTCGTATAGCCCTTAGACCGGAAATAATTCCAGTCAGAAACAGTCCAAATTAATATTTTCTCATTTTGATAGATTCTGATCAACTTTTGTTGTACTATAATTAAAAATTCTACCACAAGTAACCTCTAGAAATTCTCTCATTCGTATTCAGCGTTAGTAGTAATCGTATGTCCTCAGGCCGGATATAATTCCAGTCACAAACAATCCAAATTAAGATTTTCTAATTTTCATCGAAAACGTCCGTAACTGATCATCTTGATAAAATACAAAAGGCTATCGATATATTCCTTTATTATTATATTCGTTCAATGTTTTTATAAATGAGTTGTACAATACAAAACTTCGCAATTGTAAAATAACAGCATATGCTGATGATACTGTACTTCTAAATACTATAAATTGAAGGCACGCCTTACGAAGTATAGGGAAATAAAAATTCTTACTTGAACTCCGTGCCAAGTGGACTGCGGTTCACCTGGAAAGCATCGGAAGAGTCGGCGTCTCACGTCACACGCGTCCGTCAAGGGGAAGCATTTAGCTTATCTCTAAATGTATGTCGCATCTTGCATTATAGATAGGTAAATATAATTGCTTACTTGAACTTGTACTGCGTGCCCAGTCGACGATTCGTTAGCTGGAAGGCATCGGGGGCATCGGCGTCCCACGCTGCACGCCATCCCTCCAGCGGAAGCACTTTACATCTCTCCGAACGGAAGTCATTTCGGGCGGTCCTGCAAAACTTCATCACTAAGGAACAAAGACTATGGAAATAATGTGAAATATGGCGACTAATGCTCAGTTTTATTTTCTAACGTTTTTTAAGAGTCTGTTGTTATATGCAGTATTTTTAATAATATCAGGATAAAGCTATAATAGAGTCAGAGAAATTGACTGACAGTCATATCGAGCCAGTTATATGGCTTAATATGTAATGTGAGCTAAATACTGATATGATAATCAGTTCGAAACATTGTGTACCCCGACCTAGTGGAGAAGTTACACGTCTTTTGTAGAGTCACACTACTACGACTCCAGAGTCGTTCCAGAGTAACTGAAACATTTGTTGGCTTTGTATTATGACATCATGATATGACATATGATCCATGGGCGGCGGATACCACTTAACATCAGGTGGGCCGTCAGCTCGTTCTATAACCTACATTACATAAAAAAACCAGTACTGACTTACCCTTTGAAAGACTTGGAGGCATAGAAGACCAGAATATTATCGGCCATTTGCAACCAGTATCGTTGCCACGAAGACAGTGATATTTTCCTGCCATCTTTTGCAAGAGTCTTCCGTCTCACAAACCCTTGGAAGTCGCATGGCAAGTCCTCAAGAACCAAGAGGTTACTGTAAAAAAAAAATGTTGAATGTTAGTTAACGAACTATAAGTAGCATAGTCCTTCTATCGTCTAGCCCGAAAGGGTGTTTTTTTATTCATTTTTTTAAATTACATAGAGCAGGCGCACCTCGTCTTAAGTGTTAACGTCTGCCTATAACCAGCAATACTAATTTCTAACCCCCTATTTAGGTAAGACCTAAGTCAAATCGTATGCACTCGTAACCCTGAGACGTGAAGGTGAAAATATGTCTGTAAATTCACCGGCAACCACACCTTTCAAACATTTCATCATTCATTCTGCTTGGCGGTAGAAATAGGTAAGGCAGAAGTACGAACTTGGCTGAAATGTCTGAAAGTTCTACTGTTACTAAACGATTACTTAAAGTATAATAATATGTGGTAAGAAATGTGACGTACCTGGGTGGGAAAGTTTTAGAAAGTTTGTCGCCTGCGACTGAGCCTGGAGATTCCAACAACGTGTCGTCAAGTAGATTGACTGAACCTGCCGGTGTTTTCTCTTCCATTTTCTCATCCGTATGACTCTTTCCGAAAATGCTACAAAATTAAAATACATTAAAAAACAGTCTACAGGCCGCTGAAGATTGTTCGTATAGCAGGGCAGAAGCTTTGAAGCAAACTACGATCTAATTATTGTAAATTCATATTTTTTGTTTATCCTTGGCAGCAATGGAAGCGTACTCTTGGTGTGACATCTGCTGTATGATTTAAATAACTATTTAAGCGTTGTTTGCTAGCAGCGCGACTCCCACGGGACCCGTTGCGGACTTTATTAAATACAAATTGTTTTTGTCTTATTTTTATACAAGGTGGCACATGAGTAGAGAAAAGGGAATGACGAAGAGGTGAGGCCAACAGCTTTTCAGTTAGCCTCAATATAACGATTATAGCCCCACGGTTTTGGATAAAACATAAAAAAAATAGGTAATGGTGGGCATTGCACCTTTAATCAGTGATATTATTATATATGGCAATTGATAGTTTTCTCAAGGAATCTAAGTTATATGTTTTTTATTATCTTCAGTAAAACTTTATTTTGGGTCTTCTAGGGTAGTCTTATACCAGGGATATAACATTACTTATTTAAAAAATATTTTACTCATTCTTGTTAGTGTTCAACTTGCAACAGAAGTGAGACAAAACATTCTAATTGTGCCTATATACGAAGCAAAGCAATATCACAGCTTACTGCTAGAGTTTTTCTAATTAACTACGTAATAATATATATGCATTTTCTATGTAATCAATTTTAATAAAATGCAAAAGTGTTTTAGGCATGCTTCAAACAAAATCAGATATAAAATCAGATATGCACGTTCTATTTGGCTTTTTATGAAAAAAGGGAGAATGAAATCCGATGGACTAAAAACTTGGATTATAATAAGAACAAAGAGTTATATGGTTCCCATAGTACAAGCTAAGCTTAGGTTAGGGCTAGATGGCGCTGTGTGAATTGTCCACCAATATTATTATTATATATAGCGAGAATACAACGTTGCGAGAGCTTAGAAAAACTGACAATCAAATGATAAAACTACCAATTCTACAAATAATGTCATCTATCAATGTCACCGAAGCAGTGAAGTAAAGAAGTGTCGACGAATGTCAAAAGAATCATCTCACTATTAGCACTCTCACTATTAGAATCATGACTGTTGGCGACATGAGATATTTAAAGTACTATACGCTTTGTATAATAGTATAATGCGTGATTTTATAAATGTTTATAAGCCGGGACATGCGAGCATATTTTAAATTTCGTAATCCAGCAGACATAATCATCTTTAATACCTGGTTATTTAATGTTTCTCAATCAAAACACTTGTATAGGTGGCCTAAGTAGTGATTTAACTACTTATTCGGAACTTGGATTTACTCGAACAAAACCATCAGACGTATAAAAACAAAGTAAGTTCTAAACATTTGAAAATATAACTTATGGGTTATATTATGGGTTTAAATTAACTTTCAACAGCATCTGATTAGCTACACACATCATTATTTACGTACTAATGGGCTTGCCTACAAATTCATCAAAAAACTAACAATATTAACTGGAACATTTTTACGATAATAACCACAGTTTATTTTATTTTATTTTTTATTTTAGTTTATTTATTGTGTAGTAGTTATTAAGGTCAATAAAAATATTTTCTTTCTTCTTTCTTTCTTTCTTATTCCTAACCTCATAAGCAAGTTCATTAATAAAAACAAAAGCCACAATGTTACCGGCTCACATTTACTAAATTAATTTGGTAATATCTCATACACAAAATGTTCATCGCACTATTTACACGAAGCGCAAATAATATTATGAAAAATAATTATTATAAGAACTCAAACGTGAGCTACTCGATGTAATTAATAAATACCACGTGAAGTAAGTCGTTGCGCTGCAGAATAAACATTTTGAAACGAATGCGTTCACTGTTATTGCCTTTTCTGTATTATAGCGCCTTGTTTGTTGGGTTTAAGCTCGAGCAACGTTACGTTACGTTCAACCTGGTTTCATGTGAACCATCGATAGGAATAAAGTAATGGTGTTTGGTATAATGTTATGTTTGTAAACGATTTGACAAATCCGTTTTCAATTATATTAGTCTGAAACTGAGGCTATTATCAAATGATTTTTTAAACAGTCACTTTATATAACCAAACCAAACCAACCAAACGCATGCTACGTTACGTATATTATACAGAAAAATCCATCCATCCATAAATAAAAAAAATACAGGACATACTCACGAATTCTCAAACGGTGTATACACAAATCGAAAAAGAATTCAAATATTAAATACATAGTAAATAGTGAAAATAAATGTAGAGCAACGTGGACTGTTATCAAACGGGAAACGACAAATAATAATAAATACGACGAACATTTTAATAACATTTCAATAAATGACATTACTATTTCTGATCCTACTGATATTGCTAATACTTTCAACAATTATTATATTAACTTGACAAACAACTTGACATCCTCTCAATTGAATAAAAATATTATTACAACAACAAAACTAAATTCAATGTTTCTCTTGCCTATGTCTGAGAATGAAGTAAAAAAGGCAATTTTGGCTTTTAATAACAGTAAATCAGAAAGATATGATGGTATAAACACAAAGATAATTAAAGAATGCATTTCGGAAATAGTAGCTGTACTGACGCACTTAATCAATTTATCGTTTTCGACAGGTATTTTCCCAGACGCCTTAAAATTATCATTAGTCCGATAACTCTTATACCAATCTTCTCAAAAATATTTGAGAAGTGTATGTACAAGAGACTCTTAGATTATTGTAATAAATGTAATATTATTAGGAACGAACAATTTGGCTTTCAAAAGAAGAAATCTACCTTTTTAGCCATTTTCACCTTAGTGAAAACTGTGTTAACTAGCCTTAACATTGGCCACTTAACTACAGGACTATTTTTTGACTTATCCAAGGCTTTTGACTACGTTTCACATGACTTACTCCTGAAAAAACTTGAAAGCATTGGTATCAGAGGCCCAACTCTACAATGGTTAGCTTCATACCTAGCCAATCGAAAACAATGTGTCATCATCAATAAAATGACGGAATACAATGAATTATTGGCATTTGAATCTGACTACCACTGTAACAAATCGGGGGTACCGCAGGGAAGCATTTTGGGCCCTATCCTGTTTCTTCTGTATATTAATGAAATAATTGATGTGACAAACCATAAGTGCATATAGTTTGCTGACGAAATTTCTGTAATTGTGACCTCCGAGAAGAAACTGACCAGTATTAATGACCATGAAGCTGACATTAATAATACGATTGATGATATTATAGAATGGCTTGACATAAATAATCTTCAAATAAATCTAAGTCAATATAATAAATCAAAATATATTCAGTTTAAACTAGCTAAACCCCTACAACATGACATTAATCTTAATATATTAAAAATAGATGAAGTCGCGCAAATAAAGTTTGTAGGCGTAATAATGGACGAAAATATGAATTGGAAATCTCAGGTAGAATTAGTTAGTAAAAAAGTTAACAAATTTGTATATGCGCTAGGACAAATAAAAAACGTCACAAATATCAAAACTGCCATTATGTCGTACCACGCGTACATAGGATCGGTACTTCGTTATGGGCTAATAATGTGGGGCAATAGTACGGAAAAAAACAGAGCATTTTTAGCGCAAAAAAATGCATCAGAGCATTATGTGGAATCCCGTGGAACCGTTTTTTAAGGATCTTGGTTTATTGCCTCTACCATCGCTTTTTATTTATGAAACCTCAAATTTTGTGAGGAACCATGGACATTTGTTCCACAAAGCACGTGACAAGAACCCGAGGCAATGTAGAGACCCGAATAGGCTTATTATAAAAGAAACTTCGAAATCCGCGAGACATCAAAAAAGTTGCTTGTCTATGTGTATAACAATTTATAATAAGATACCTAATGAATTTAAAATATTGAACGACCATTTATTTTAAAAAAAACTATTGAATTGGTTATTACAATGTAATTTTTATGACATTAATGAATTTATTAATTTTAAGCCATAATCATAAGTAAATAATTGCATGCTATAGAATAGTTAAACTTGAGCTCTTAAATAACCTAAACGACATTGTATACCATGTTTACGCAATAAATTATATCATTTATCATTTATAATATTTGTAAACATCAAATCTTACAATATTGATAACAATGTCTAGAACATACGTAACTATTTAGAGCCAACTGAAACCAGGCAGTTTGCGAATATAAATAGCGGTGCGGTTCTCGAACGCAATAGCAAATCAAGCAGCTATCTTCCATTCATAAAATATTAGTTATGCATTGTGATTAATTTAATCGGCTGCCTATGTTTAGTTGTGATCAGTAGTTTACAATTCAAAACGCTTTCTCAATCAGTTCGTAACTAATACGTAAGCATGCTCTCAGGTATTCAACGCTTTCTAAATGTACAAACATAAGTACATATACTACAAATCACAATACAAGCCTTCGATTTCACCAACCAGTAAAATAACTCACCCAACACCAAATTTCACCGTGTGAAAATTTCTGGGCAAACTCGCGCTACGAAACCTATGTACCAAGTTTAAAAAAAATTTTTTTTTTACAATATTTAAAACATGATTATGTCTCGGGGATTCTTATATATATATCACTGCCAATCAAGATTTCAATTACGGAGAAAATATTGTGTTATGAGTTCAATGGTGTCAGTAGTAATGAATTTTGGAAGTAAGTATAATATAATAAAGTAGAAAAAATTCATTAAGTTACCAGATATGCTTTCGTTTATCGCTAAGATGAGGTAAATAAGATTACTGAAATGAATTCAATAGCATTTTCTAAATGAATTGTAAATTTTGATAATCATCTTTATCCCAACGATGATAATACTGTAGTGGTGGATAAGTCATCCCAAATTAGTGATTGTAAATATAAACTACATCATTTTATCGGGATCGAATTAATACATTATATTAATCAACATCGAAAACAATGATTTATTTTTATTAAGATTTATTATTTCAAGCCTTTTTTAAAATAATATTTTCAAATTTATAGATTCTTTGATAAAACTGGACGATAAAACTAATTATTTTATATGTACCGCTAAATGCCATTAAACTAGTTTAGCAAAAGGGAAGAAGTCGCAATACCTATACCGCTTAATTTGTACATTTCACTACCTTTTTTACCTCACCTTTTCTAGTAACTTAATTAACTTTTCAAGGGAAATGTTAGGCTTTCCTAACTAGAGCTACTGAATAATATTAAGTGTTAAAAAAGCAAATTGGCATTACTTACTTGGACCCTAGGGATCGACATTTTCGGTGCGTCGGTACAAAACGGCCCTGGTGACAGGAACCCTGTAGTCGCAATGAGCCCGAGCCGATCTTAGATGGTGATTCGTTGAATGGTCCAGCGGCTGCGTGTGGTATACCATCTTTGACAGACTCCTTGGATCCTATGCAGCTGCCTATTGGAGAGGGTGGCTCTAACTTTAGGGATAACCTGGAAATAAAAGGTCATGTTGAAAAGATTAATTTCGAAGTTGAGTCCTGCTCTCAGTCATAACATCTAATGCGATTGTCGGGATGTTTAACAGGCTGTATTAATATTTCATTAGCTCACGTTAAATCCATGCTAATACTTCGCATCACTATTAATTAACTTACTTATCATCGTAACATCATTTTTTAATAAAATCTGAATGTTCCAAATTCACAAATTCACCAAATACCCTATTTGTGGAGTCAGGAAATCTAAACAAACAAGAATTTACGTACCATTTTTTGGTATTGTTATGAAGGTTTCAAGACAAGTTAATTAGTTCCAACTAGACAAGCCACATCCTTGAAGTTAAGAATCTATCGCCGAGTATAGTTGTCAGTTAACAACTTAAACACGAGTTGGCGAAATGGGGCAAATTCGCGCATGTACTTACACTTGTATGAAAAATGACTTCTGTATGTAGTGATTTTTCAGGTTGTCTGCCAGCGTCTATACCAAACGGTATAGATAGATAGATAGATAGATAGATATATAGATAGATAGATAGATAGATAACTCTTTATTGTACACCACAAGATAAACATTAACAATGTTACAAGAAATAATAGTTTAATGTGAAGTACAATGAGCGGCCTTATTGCTTAAAGCAATCTCTTCCAGGCAACCTTTGGATGGACTGGACTAAAACAGGAATGATAAGGGACGGTGGTGTTAAATTAAAATAAAATAAAACATTAAATAAAATAACTAAATACATACTAGATATAAAACTATATTGTATATTGCAGTAACTACCATTAATCCAGGAGTTGCCTGAAGTAAAAATATTCTAGAGTCACTCAAATTCTATTTGATGGATTGCAATGCAGCGCTACTAACAAAAACTTACTTAAACTGATCATCAACTAGGAACTTCTGCAGCTCTTCAATATACCGCACGCTGTTCAGGTAGTTAGCGACGTGAGGCAGCACCGGTATGTCGTAATCTGAGGTCTGGTATCTTTCCAAAGCCTTCAGTACGACGGCCATCTTAGCCGTCCGGTGTGGCGATCCCGCCGGGTGTGCGATGTCTATGTATACGAGGTCCGTCAGAAATATACCTGAAAAACATTATCATATATTTTTTTTATTTACGTTACGTAAGTATATCTATACAAATAAATAAAATTGGAGTGTCTGTTTGTAATATTAAAATAACCGCTTTTTACTAAGTGCATGTGGATGTATACACGGTACATATACCAAAACAACATTTTTTACATTTTTTGTCTGTCTGTCTGTTTGTTCCGGCTAATCTCTGAAATGGCTGGACCAATTTTGACGGGACTTTCACTGGCAGATAGCTGATGTAACAAGGAGTAACTCAGGCTACTTTTCCGAGGGGTAAAATAGGGGTGCGTGATAAAACCGAATTCCACGCGGACGAAGTCGCGGGAAACAGCTAGTATATAATAAAATCGTAGACATGCCGTGTGTGTACATTAAATATTTGAGCAAATATTAAACTGGGATATGTAACAGAATGTACATAAACAAATTTTCAAATATTTGTGTTTGTTTGCATTTGGATGAAATATGTTAGCTTATATCCTGGAATAATACATAGGCTTCTTTGATCCCGGAAAATGCAGTGGTCCCGTGGAATAACTAAAACTCAGTAAAGGCTCCTCATACAATTTTCTGCCAATGCCCTATACCATTTTTTAATAGCTTCGTTACATAGTCCATAACACAAGCACACTCATAAATTTATCTAAAATAAACAACTAACAGATGAGGTTTATTTTAAATGACGATTATGATTTGTACTCTTAGTATGATTCTTGGAACTGAATGCAGAGTCAATGTTATACATCACGTGATAATGATAACCCCCGACCGGCGATACAAAAGGGCTGAGTTGGATGCAATAATTCCATACAGAATAATTACGAAGGTTTTATAGTACTAAAATAATATACATACATATATATATACATCAATGTGAGGCTGACACTTTTTGTTTACATTGTCTCAAATAAACTAATAAACCACTTTTGACTTCTGACCACACACTCTTGAGAATCATATTTTTATTTGGTATATAATCAAATTTCTAATACCTTACCTAGAAACCTACTATATTTTATATTATATTTATTATATATATTATATATATTAACCTAGAAAAAACAGAAAAATATGTCTCACCAAGATATGGTATACAGGGCAGTGAAATGGATCTCAAGTATTCTCGAAGCGCAATCCAGTTGTCACTCTCTCCAAATAATTCCGCGAGTTTATCAAACTGCTGCTTATCCTTCTTCGATAAGCAAGCCCAAGTTTTCGTCAACCTGAAATTGTTCTCAGATGTCAATAACACTTAGGTCAAAATTATACTTAAACAATGAACTATTAGTGATATTGCAATTTAGTTGTATGGTATGTCAATAAGTTTGGCACTGACAGTTTTATCTGTTAGTAAGAAGCCTCACTTAAGCCACAGAAAATAAAGTTTTATTTTCTCTTTTCCATCTCTTCGGTTCACCCTGCCACATCATATCATTCATGCTACCTCATGCACTACATTGCTCTTCCATTTTTTTTGCTTGCTGTCAGGTTCTGCATTAAATGCTTTCATAGCAGTGTTAACATCCATCTTTTCTTAGCCCTACTTCTAATTTTATACCCATACATATAAAAAAATACTAGAATGCATCAGAAATGCAATTGTATCAGTACCTGTATATGCCAGCACTCTGTAGAGCTGATATAACAGCAAACAAAGAATGCAAATTATTCAGTTCATGCAGTTTTTTGGCTACTTTTATAAAATGAGTCAAGATCTCAGCCCTTTCTTTCGCTGATTGGCCATTAAGTATTTCTTGGACAGTCCAGAAGCTCACCTGAAAATTTGAAATTACCATTCATGTAAGTAAAATCCATATTAGTACTCGGTAAGGCTGGGTAAAACAACCGAAATGTTCAAAGGATATTTTTTTTTAAAGAAAATGTTCACAAAACTTAAAACTCAATAATATTGTCATCATCATAGTCATTTCCTTTCATTCACACCTACTGCTGGGTACATGACACCTCTTTTATGTCACGTTTTGAGGTCTCAACCATTACTTTCCTGGACTCATAATTGTATGCTACAATATTATCATGTTTATGTTTATAGATAAGCATTATTGATCTTCCTGCTCATAAGGTATTTACCCCTGATAAGAAATGTAGTAAAGTACAAATGTTATTATGTTATATAAATGGTAATCTTAGGCCTTCCCATTGAATTTGGGCTTTATATGTCATACAATGACATATTAATCAATTGGCAGATGGCAAAACAAACAAACTAAACCTATTTCTGTAAAAAGTGGCAGGAGCTTGCAAATAGCATGATTATTTTAAATTATTTTGTAGACTTTTGTATTCTTATTAAGAGCTTAAACACTTCAACCTCTTAATTCTTATGTTTACTGTACAACAACTTCACCAATTAACAGCAATGAGATACAATTTTAGTTCTTGTTTCACAGATATGTTATTTAATGCAATAGCTGTCTCTTCAGTGGACTGATGAATATAGGACTATACAATGTGCAATTTGAAATATAACTATATAGAAATTTAATACAATTATAAACATATAACAAAATTCGGTATTGAAAAAACAAAGAACATCTAGTATTTAACTTACCCTATTGAATCTTTTTGTGAATGCCACTACATTAGGAGCAACAGTCAGTTTGTTCAGTTTATTCCACCCGCATGTTGTGAGCTCTTCTGGACGAATACTTTTGAAACAAGGCAAATCTAGCAATGTCAGTTGATTTGCAATATCTTCTGGAGTCAGTCTTAGGGCAGAGCAAACAATTTCATCCCACGATTGATTCATTGAAGATGCAGCAGGCAAACTGCTTGTTTTGTACTGATATACAGGATCATTCGGCCGAAAGGCACCATTATCACCATGCCTATAATATATTATTTAATCTTGCTTAACTAAAGACTTGCTTAATGAAGAAACAAGTGCATAATGGGAGTATGAATGGGACCACTGGAAGAGGAAGGCCTCTGCATACATACTTAGACCAAATTGGTGATATTTTGGAACAAAGTTATGATTCAAGAGTACTCTAAACTGACAAGCAAGCATGGATTATTTGACGAGAGTGGATAAATCAAAAGCAGAATGTCAGGGTTGTAGCAGGTGGAAAACCCTATTCTCTGCCCACCACTCTGGGGAACAGGTGTGATTTTATGTACATAATTATGTATTAAAATGTTAATAAAAACATTTTTTTAAATTTTCATATGATTGGGAATAATTATGTTAGATGCTTACGCATAGTTGTAGTAGCATGCACAATCATCTTTTGTGTATGGTTGTTGACTATTCAAAGGTAAGTTGGATTCCTTTTTGTGATGTTGTTTACATGGTGGTTTCTCATCAAGAGGCCAGTTTTCTTCATCTTCATGCTGGAAAGGTGTCAGAAATTTGTAATAACACTTACTATTTAGGAGTACAGAAATGGATAACATAAAGGAAAATTACCTCCACAATTCGCAGCACAGCCAAACTGTCACTCAAAATATCCCTTGGCATGGTTATTCTTTCTATGGCACATCATTTATTAGGGAAAGATTAATCTACAACACAATACGCAAAACACTTTAAGTTTATGATTCAAACAGGAAGGGGATTTCATTTATAACTTGTAGAGGTCCAATCATCCTAGATCTGACAGAACTACAGTGTTAATGAGTATATATATAGCAACACAATTATCTTTTTCTTTTGGTCACAGTTATGACTAGGAACTTGAGGAATTTGATATAAATTACCTAGTTCAATACGGAAACCACCGCCGGGATTTCACACGAAATTTGGTCAGATAATAGCAATAAATTGAACATAACCATTAATGCACCATAACTTCACACGTACCTTTCGTCTAGGTTGCACAACATATAATTATCAATTTTAGAAATACATAAGAGGATCGGCAGAAATTTTAAAGAAAGATGAAAATGGAAATGAAATGGTGATTGGCATTTTGACATTGATGGATTTGAATGATATCTAGTTTTTTTTTAGGCGAATGAATGTTGCCGTCAAATGTATAGACAAATAAAAGCTTTTTTGTTATTTCGTCATCTATTAAGGTGTAGGGTGTAGGGATATAATTTATACATTAAATTGCTCAATATCTACGATGTAATGTAAAACATGTAGAGCAGATCCAGATATAATGCACAATGACAGATTAGATAGACTAAACAGGAATACCAATTGCCAACATCACAACTGAACTGAACCGAACTTCCGCCGTACTATCAAACGTTTTAGATCTAAATACATTTTATTTTGACTGTAACGATTCCTATATTGTAATCAAATATGTATTAAAAACCTGAAATCGAATAAATACTTCCATGATTGACTGCAACAAGTCAAGCTGCACCTAAATAAATTTGTACCACGAATAAAGTGATTCATTGTACGACTAGTAGGTAAACTGTTATGGCGTTTGGTTCGATATACACAACGCATATTGATATACTCATCTCAAAATAACAAGAAAAGTTGAAAATTATGTTTAGATCAATATGAAAATATGTATTACGCCTAAATAGAAACATTTACTGAGGTGGTTTTTGATAATTAGACCAGTGAGCGATTTTAAGGTTATGTTTCCATCTTTATTGGTATTTTAGGTGGGTTTCAGGAAGACGGGTCTATAATTGTGACTATTTCCAATGCAGTGACGTTAAAAGTAATGTCTGAATGAATTTCTCACAATTCCTTACGGTGCAATCATGGTGGGAAGTGCCCAGTATTGCGTACTTTTGTTCCCTATTCAGGACTGCATTCAAGCTTCTGGATTTTGACATCGAAGTAAGTGGAAAAACAAATTGCGATCTTTTTACATATATTTCAATGTTTTCCAGTGTGGGTGTGACATGTTTAATGTTTAATTGTTAATTTCAGGAATTAGAGGAAGCACTCCTAGCAGATGGCTTGGAGGAGTCAGCTAGTTCCCTCCTGACTGAGCTCATAGTGCGCCTCCTGAATGGATGTTTGGGCAACAATGACATCTCGGCGTTTAATTATCAGGTAAATAAGCTCATATGCCCATGGTGGTACATAATTTCTAACTATTCCTATAATGCTTATGATGAAATTGATATGTTAATTTTAGATGTATTTGAGGCGTATATTTAGACAAAAATGTCAAGAGACAGGCCGCTACAACCCATTCAATACTGACATTGACTTTCAATTTCTTCCATTACGGACTAAAGTTGAAATCTTATATGCTTTATGTGACTTCCGATTGGATGCTGGAGATGTATTGGATTTGTTCAAAAACCTTGAGGCTGAAAGTTTGAGAGTGGAACCTCTTGGGTAAGTGACACACTTTACTCAATACACAAACATAAGCACATTTTATTGATTTATGTATAATTATTTTTTTTCATTCACTCGACAGTTTTGATAATGACAGTTCAGCATACTGGTATTTTTATGGCACAAGATTATATCGTGAGGATTTAATAAAACGAAAGGGCAAGCACAAGAGGAAAAAAAAAGATACAAAGAAGTTTTGGTTGTATGGTGATGACTATCTGGATGAAGACGATACTGAACGTGTGTGGCAAGTGGTCTGCTTCACGGAAGCGGACTGGATTCACTTGACAGATAGATTCAGCAAAGCAACAAGCAAGGTTGAAAAAGAGTTGTACCATTCATTATCACAAAACTTCTTGCCTGAGATACCAAGACTATTCCAAGAAAAGGAGCGTTTGCAACGTAAAAGGTAAATTATGATAATATCTTATATGTATATATATATTATATGTATGCATGACATAATTATTTTTTCTTTTGAGAATTGCTTTCACAGTTGGTTAAAATCACTGAAATGAATATTCTCCTTATACTTATATTTTTAAATTTGCACTTGACGTTGAGCTGATATCCTATTTATGGAACAAATTATTTGATACTATTGAGATCTGAATCTTTCTTTGAAATTTTGATGAAATTAAAAAAAGGCTCCAATGGGCATAAAATTGAATCAATGAACTAAGAGTATTAAACTTTTCTTAAAAACTACGTAAATGAAATCACATATAACTGGATCTCTTGTTATAAATAATTTGGTTCATTGTTACACAAGCTTTGAAATGTTTGTTCCAAAATGTGTTATGTATACATGCAGCTATGCAATATAGTTTATAGAGTCCATTTGGTTTTTCAACCCTCTTGATAGGCTCAGTTCACATAGATAGTAGTGACAACAGCGCATTGTTTAGCACAGTGACATCTAGTAAAGCACACTGCTTGACAGTCTTCATAGAACGAACGTAATTCAGCGGGGGGACCGAACAATGAATATTGCCGCGAGTGTTCGCGCGCTTCCATTTTAAGTTGGTTGCGATTCGGTGCCGCAAATCTTCCTTGATCCCCTCGACCTGTTTATTTTAGCGGCGAAGGCGCTGCGCATCTTATTGTTCTCCCGGGACCGCGAGATAGTAAGTCATCTCAGAGAGAATAGATAATTAATTTTCTCATTCTTAGAGTTCGGAAACACGTGCTGGAGAGGATATCGGTAAAGAGAACTTACGGTGCATAAGATTTCACCCTATTTTGCTATATACCACCCTATTTACCACCTACAGATATTTATACTTCATAGTCACCACAATTATACAAAAAAAATGTGTTAACTTTCGCTCAAGTGAGTAAAAAAATTATGTATTTAAATACATGCAGTACCAAAAATTAACCAATATTAAAGTTAACCTTACCTTCGTACGTGATTAGCGTATTTTATTTTGTCTTGGGATATTTTTTTCCTGCTCACTACCTATATGTCTCAACTATGATTTTATCCTAGTGTGAGTAGTTAGTGATAAGTGATAATCTCACAAAGTGGTCTCGCATACTACAATCACAAGATTTCATATATCGTTTGAAAAACTCTTACTGTTTACGTTTTACGGTTTAAGAAATTATTTCTGAAAATAATTACAGAATTCACTTATAGAGAAAATACATTATAATAAATTTGCCGGTATGCGTAGTAACCAAGTAAGTACATTTGATTTCCAACAATTAAATTCAATCCCATATGCTACATCAAAGTTTGAGCCTAAATAAAACCAAAAATAGAACAAAACTAGGAATAAAAAATAAAAAAAGACAAATAATAGAACATAAGAGGGCTACATCGAGTCCGCGAATCATACCCACAGAATGCTGTTAAATACAATGTAGTTGTTTGTTAAGGCCTAATGCACAGTGATAAACCGAAACATTAAGTTCCAATTATTTGTGTTTTATTGTTCTGTATAACTAACCAGAGAGGAATCCTTTAATATATGGCCTAGAAGTATTTTTTTGAAAAGTGCAAAGGATTTTACCCCATTAATATCCTTTGACAGTTGGTTGTACATTTGTGCACCTTTAAAAGTTAAGTTCTTTTTGCAATAGTTTGTTCTCGGGGCTCTTAAACAAATATTGTTCGCTTGCCTTGTTACACACTTTTGAAATTGAGCCTTTTTTGTAAATGTTATTTGCGAGTTAATATCTTTAGTTAAATTTTTTCTAATTAATAAGCATGTGTTATATTTGTACATCTGAGCCAGGTTCATGAGTTTCGTTTCACCATAAATCTTAATAGTAGGTGTTAAATAGTGGTATCGAAATAAAGTTTAATTATTTTATTCTGAGCCGTTTGAAAAACTCTTCTTATCTAAATCAGCCTTTAGTCCTAGAAGTAACAACATTTTCATGCCAACTAATCATTGTTTGACAAAAATTCACTAATAAGTGAAAGTTTTACGACATTTGACACGTTAGATAATATCCTGAGCTTCATTGACACAAATAACAGTGACGCCTAATCATTATAATGGACAAAGCTTATTATTGATTTTATTTTTTGCTTAACTTGATTTTATCTTAAGCATATGTACCTGTGCCTCCAGTGCCGAAAAAGGGGTTGGCTCAGCATATGCTGAGTAATTTTACTCAGCGCTGGTTTTCAGCCAAAAACCTTTCAGACATTGACGAAAAGACGAATTAGTACATTTGCATCTGAGCTGCGAACGTTGCGTTTGTAACTTTTTAAGTTTTAATTAATTATGTTCCCATTTAAAGCCTTATTAAAGTATATCTAGAAGTTTTGAGTAAAATAGTAATTGTTATTCTTAACTCGCAGAATGTATAAATTAGGTTATTTTTGAATTGAGTGATAGTCATCGGTGCCGATGCATACTTATGCATGAGCTACGGACTCTTGCGGGAAAACAGGAAATTGAATGCAATTGCTTTTGATTGACGTGTGTATATTGATTTACCACGATCCTCTTCACTCCCATATAATATTAAAAATAATTTAGTAGAAGGACGCGGGTACATACATATTAACTTCATATTGTTATTTCTTTAACCTTGCCCGGTGTTTACATTCAGGAGTAGGTACACATTATCATTATCCAACTGACAGATCGGCCTAGCGACTTATTGCCCGTGCTGTTTGTTTACTATCATTGCGAGACGTCTTCTACCGCTAGCGTCCTAGGTCCTACCCCATTGTACTAAATCTACGAATAACTCAGTTCGATTAAACAACTACTGGATTGTGGGTACTAGGGCAGGTAAACATGTTCCTTTACCCCAATTTACGATTAGTTTGAGTTTAACAAAACTAGCGAAAGATATACCTGATTGATTCAGTATCTTCCCATAACAACAACGCTAATTAGTATCCAGTATTGAATTATGGGAAGACCTGAGTCACAGCTTTGCGCCCGTAACCTTCAAGATGATGGCTGTGCCTTTTATTTATTATTACCTGTGCTTGTAATATCATTGGTCCTCGTACCCTACCAACCGGAAATTAGTACATTACGTGTTTTTCTCCTTGCTGGGGACATATTAATACGAAATTAAGTGATCGGTCGGTAGCATTACCAAGTAGCTCGCCGGGCGAACCTCGTATCTATTTACCTATTTTTGGCCATCACAAGCATTGCGAATTAAGATGCGTTGATATGAAATACTTTTCACTGGACTAATTGTGTCTATATCTCACTGGTATTATTTTTCCTGACTGTTACATAATTGAATGTATTGTTCTAGAAGAAAGAGCTAAGCGGAATATGATTTGTTAAAAATAGCCGTGATAAACAGCACGTTTATCATGAATATATAGTAGACTGAATAATCAAGTGACCCGTTGCCAATATTACGTCTTATGTACCTTACTGTAAAATATTCGCATCTCAATGCGCCTGAGACGTGTTGACGTAAGATCTCATGTAAAATTATTATAATGGTTGCCTTAGTTTTACACCTGGGGACAGTATTGCGAATTCCCTAATACGCACAGCAGATAAACACTTAACTATATTTGTTTCGTGATGCCTGCTCGCTTAATATATTTATATGCTATTTTACCTCTTATTATTTACAATGAATATAAGTATTCACAGTAAACCCTATAGGTATGCTAAATAAACGATTATGTTTTAGTATTTAGCGTGATTAATAGTTTATGGGTGTTGTATATGTAATGTGCTTTTTAGTTACGATTTTTTAAATGTTTTTACAACTGTATTATACATAATAATGTTAATCTATGTGCGTTTTTTGTATGTGGTCTAAGAAATGAAAATTAAATACAGTATCATATCAAAAACCATCAGCCTGTATAAGAGAAAAACTTAGCAGGGGGTCAAATTTACATAACCTTTTCTATCAATTAATAAATTTATAGAAACTGTCTGAAATGAAAGTTTTGTAACCATCCCAGGTGATCCGATTCATTAGTTTCCCTGATCGGATGAACCCGACCCGCGTTGTCCGCGCCTCCCAACGTGAAAATAATGTAATGTAACGGACGCAATCAGACTTATGCGGTGAACAATTCTTTTATATGTAATTGACACCTTCAGGTGTCCTGATTCGATAACATCACGGCGTGTGCTACCGGGTTTTCTACCAGTGTTGCTGCCAGTAACACGTGTATTTTTTTTCTCCTGTTACTTTGAACTCCTACTGGTTAAATTCTAATTAATAACTTCATATCATACCTTAATGGTATAAATAAGCCGTAAATCAATAACAAGATGCGTTGTTCAGACAATATATCTGAACTTCTATTTGTATAAAATTTTACAATACACCAAACCAATTGTAACAAAGCCTGTGGTGTTAATCATTTACTGATAAATCTAGAATAATAATGAAATTACCAGTCAGATTATGCCGCTTGAAATAGATTTTTTAGATGTTCAGAGCTCCTTACCAGATTTTCATTGCGCCATAGCATATAAGCAAATATATTTTTTCATAATGTTATATTTTTCAGTCTAAATACGGATCATACCGGCTATAAAAATCATCGCAGATTTACTGTATATTCGTTAGAAACGATTATTAACTATCAAATAATTTATTATTGTCAGTTTTGAACAAATCCTGTGGCCTGTTACGAAACAATTTTACCGTGTATTGCCGTTTCAATTCTGAATAATCAAAATCTCTTAATACCTACACTTTTGTAAGAATCCTGGCCGTTTGCGTGAATAAATGAAACTGTATATTGACTCGCTTTGGTATCATTTTAAGGTTGCTTGAAACAGCGCCGCGCCGCACGTCGAATCGCGTTCTGCAGAAAATTAAACAGAAGGAGGAGACCAAACAAAGTACCGATGACAACAAGGACGAAGACGACGAACCTCAGCCGACTACGTCTTCAGGCGCGCGCGCTAATAGAGCCAAGAGACGCAATTTGATACGGTAAGATGAATATAAATGAATAAAGATTACAGACTCCTCCGTATTTAGCGAATGAAACAACGCTGCCAAACAGAAAGAGAGAGAGTTGCTACGATTCAGTGTCAGAACTGTACCTTGCGAGGTTTCTCCAGAAGAACGACACATTGTTGTGAGGATGTGTTGTCCTTTACTCCGCCAAGACTCAATTAAAAACATAACACTGCATAACATTTTTTTTTCTTTATATCCAGTTCCAAATCTGAATCATCATCAAGTTCTGAGAGTGCTAAAGAAATGCCACAAAAGGTGGCCAAAAGGCGAGTTAAAAGCCAAGACAAGCGGTCAAAAAACTCGCCTGCTACTCACAAAGGTGAACCCCCGCCAGAAGCACCCGTCAAAACCTGCCGAAAGACCAATAACTCTCTAGCCTGTGCAACAGGGCAGATTCTTATACCCGACAATGACGAGCCAGCTAGCAGCACGCGGAAAAAACTTAAGACTTCACAAATGTAAGTTCTAATATCATACACGCAGCAACAATCAATGGATGGACGTTTTTAAATGTTTATGGGCTGGATGGAGACTGACAAAGTCTACTTTTTAACTCTGAATAATGCATAGTGTTTTGGGATATACCTGGAGAATCACTGCAGCGCAGCCGCGTGTTTAAGCTAGTTTTTTTAATCTGACTACGTTCAATTCGCTACATGTCACCTCTGATTTTATGCAGTCAATGGTGGCGCCACGTAGTGCTTGGATTCGAGGACTGGCTCTCAAGTAAGGCTCCCGGGATACACTGTTAGATGATTCGTGGCAGACACTTAACTTGAGGGTAATAGCTAACCAAGATGGCATTTCCCATAACACTATGCTGTGGTTATCTCACGATGTTCTTCTTTACCGATAGTACAAATTACCGCCACAAGCGGTGAGTACACGAGCTCAACGCCAGATGCGAGCCCGCCCCATGACTACCTGAAAATAGCGACTGAGCTCTCACCCCCTACAAATTTGATATCCCACTGAGCCTACTAATTCACCTACAATCGTAACAGTTACAACTCAGTTGGGATTAGTATTAGTTGTAGTACTGCAGTGTTTCGAAAAACTTTTTTTCTGTGCAAGCCTCAGTCGTTATAAAGACACCTTTCATTTAGATTTGATACATTCAGTTTCAGCCAAACTGAAGAAGATATAAAAACAGACATGTACAAAGTATTGGAGCAGATCACAGCTCACGACGACGCTTGGCCCTTCATGGATCCAGTGGAAGAAGAATACGCCCCTAACTACTATGCGGTGATAAGACGCCCAATGGATCTGCGCAAAATGGAGGAACGCCTGGATAGTGGCCATTATAGGGACTTTGCGACGTTCAAAGCCGATTTCAAACTCATAGTTAACAACTGTCGCTTGTATAATGGACAGGATAACGGTAGGTTTGGTTCTTACCCGTGATATGATCTTATTTTTTTAACCCATATTATGGCAAAGCTAAAGGAGATTTTGCCATTTATGTAAACTGATATTTTTTTGTATCGCCCATTTGAAGCTTAGTCAGTAAATGATTATTTGTTTGATGTTTTGAGGCGTATTAGATCTCACGTCTTCTGATCTTTGGGATCTTTGGGAACCGCCATTATACCGTAACATATAATTTTTTCTTCTTCGACTTGATCAACTTTTATTGGTATTTTTGGAAAATACCAAGTGGTTTGACGTATAATATATAAGTAAAATAAGTCTCAAGTAGTTCCTTCAACTATTTTCAGAGTATACGATGATGGTTGACAATTTACAAGCAGCTTTTGACCGATTGACCGAGAAATACATGCATCGACTTTCATCCTCCGATGAAGAGATTGCCGTAGAGTTCCAAATACCAACACCCTCGCGCAAACATAAGATAAAGCGAAGTGAATCTCCAGTGCCACGTAAGAGAAAGAAGCATAAATCTCATTCAGAAACAGGTGAGATAAAATGAATTATTACTGTCGCATCATGCATTTTCAACAAGAGCATCATCATATCTTCTTGTAATAAAGTTACATAAAACCACCGCTTTTAGAGGTAGCTTTCGCTATCAAGCCACGAAATGTTGGAACAATATTCCCCCTCCTTTACGTCATCCTATTTCTAAGTACACCTTTAAACGAAAACTTAAAATGCTTCTATTGTCCTCTCAAATGGCTTCATAGCGGAGGTAACCACTAGTGTAGTACACCAACAACCCCTTCTATTACTCTTACATATCTGGTCCATCCAAAGGTTGCCTGGAAGAAATCGCTGTTAGCGATAAGGCCGCCCATTGTATTACCTTAGCTTAAGTATTAATCTTTATGAAATTGGTCAATAAAGTATTATCTATCTATCTATCTGTCTAGCTACCAGATACTGTTTGTAGGAGCTGGCGGAAGATCAGCGCACTGCGTACCTGTACGTAGCGCATTATGCTGAGCCTTATCCTAATTCGTAGCTAATTCGGAGCGTACTTATACCTAGGTTATTTTAACTCTGTTATTTTATATATATTGTACGTCTTAGTTTTAGTTATGAATAAATTTATTTTCTTTCTTTCTTTCTTACTGCATATTAGTTTCAATTTGAAAAAATTTTTTGCTGATATAATTTAATGTCATGTTAATGTCTTCATAATTGACACTGTTCTAATAAGAATCTTATCATTATATTTGAATAGCGCTGATTCATAACAAAAATCACCACTATATTATTAAATTTTTTCTAGAACCGAAGTCGAGCTCTTCAGATATCGCAATGGAACGACAACATCACAACACCTCTGTGCTGGGACGTGAACCAGCGCGAGAGCCAAAGAAATCAAAAGAATCTCATAAGAGTAAAGAAGGAAAGAGCAAGAAGAAGCGCAAAGGACACCATCGACGTGGAAAACATTCCAAAAAGAGACGGGAATCACACAAGTCTGAAGAAGGTGAACGAGAGGAGAGGAGGAAAAAGAAACAGAAACACAGCAAGAATAAAGAGAAAAAAGCTAAACAAAAGAAGAAGAAAAGCAAACATCAGGAATTAAAGCCAAAAATAGAACCAGAGCTAGTGCCAATCGCAGTCACGGAACCAATGCGAGCCGACACTCCTGAATCGATGGAGAGCTCCAACAGGAGCCGTAGCGCCAGTCCACTTCCCTCCATTCGAACCGTCTCCCCGTCCCCACCGCCCACTCCAGCTGCTTCTGAGTCCGCCCCACCTTCTCTACCGCCCTCCCCTGAACCTGAGTTGGACGACCCTGAACCTTCAGATCAGCTCTCCGACCCGGAGTTTTTCAAGGACAAATACGACAAAATTAAAGAACGACGCCGCCATGCCGCTAAAGATGCCTGGGAATCCCTTTTCGACTACAAGCAAAAATGCGTTCATGACAAACAGAAGTATAATCTCTCCGTACCAGATAGAGACAAAAATCCTAAACTACGAGAGACAATTGAGAAGTTGAAGGCTAAAAGCGAAGTGAAGTACAAGGAGAGCCCGACGCTTCGTGACTTATTCTCGCCGACCCATGGTAAATCGCATAAATCTAAATGTAAAGAAACAAAATCAAAGGGTTCCAAATCAAAAGACTTTAACACAAAGGAGCCGAAGATGAAAGAGCCGAAATTGACAGACTCAAAAACGAAAGAAAGTAAATATAAAGAATCCAAGTCGAAAGACACAAAGACAAAAGATGTAGATGAAACAGAGGAAAATTCAGCTGATGATGATGAACCCATTGTTAAGAAACCGGCCAAAGGCAAGTCTACTAACAAAAGAGGTCCCAAGAAAAGTTCCGCGAAAAATGAGTCTGCAACGGAAGCTTTAGAAGAAGCTGTTAAAGATATCAGTAAATGGTTTGAAGATGGTCCTAAAGATTCTGTCTTGAGCTCACCTTGCGATAGCCCATCACACACCATATCTACTGAAGAACAGGATAGCCGACAAGATGATGAACTGTCTCAAAGTGAAAAATCAACCTACAGTAGAAGGGATGGCCGCAAACGTCACGCTTCTCGCGAGCCTAAACTACTTAAAAGAAGAGAAATTCAAAGAACCATTGACAGGCTGCAGCCCGGAAAGAGTAAGGGTAATCTAATAACAAATGTTGCCAACAAGAACATTGATAAAGTTGAAGAATCTGCTTCACCTGGCGCAGTGACTAAAATACGTGAAATCAGCAAATCTGGTGAAGCTAGCCCCAAGTTAAGCCTTGGTTCGGTTTTACCAACTGTGGACTTTTCTCTAGGAAAAGATCACACTCACAACTTTGACAAAAAAGAAGCTGAAGTGGAAATCAACATCAATACTGAGGATCAGGTACCCGAGGAAGAAGTGAAACCTGTAGAATTGATTGAGAAGAAGGAAGACAAAGTGGTCCCTGAGGAAAAGAAAGTAGAAGTAGCAGCAGTCCCAGTTACGAAGAAAGATGCTGAAGTGGAAACAGAAATTCATATGCCAATCAAGCCTAACCAGGCCACTCCCAATCTCAGTGCTTGGTTCAAAGCGTTTGGCACTCCAAAGACTACTCCTCCAGTAACCGGTGCAACTAAAAAGAAAACTGATGATGGTGAAACCGAAGAAAAAGCACCAGATCAAGCTCAAGAAGTCAAACCGACGAGTCCAACTAACCCTGACACCCCCAACCCTGACGGTAGAGACAGCCCACTGCCAAATGTCAGTGCGACGAGACAACGAAGAACTAGCACGGGCAGCTCCGTATCCGAAAGATCTTCATTCAGTCAGGATCTAGATTCTCCGCGCCACCAGATGTCATTGACATCGCCACTTTTGCGCTCTCCGGCATCGCCTAGAACGGATGACTTCCAGAAGATTACTTATCCCATCATAAATGGTTCTGTACGCGCTGGATTCTATCAAGATACTACGTCTGTTAAGAGCAGTCCGGAGAAAAGCTGCAGTCCGCGCGAAGGACCCACTTCACCATATTCTCCACACAATCTACACGTCTATGCGAGCAACAACGCTGCTGGCTCGGTGACCCCCCAATACTTTGTCGACACCAACAAGAGCCCTCTACCCACATACACACAAAATCCACCTCCATATTACGATACTACTAAAGCATCCATCCCCGGCAAACCACGTGCTCACGAAGATTACACTGCATTAGGACCCGATACGTTTCAACAAAACCAGTTCGCACGCTCATATTCACCAGTTTATTCGCCATACCCTCAGACGTCTTCCAGCTACACCTCAGTTTTAAACCTGCCTCCATCTGTGTCTTCCAATTCTATTAATGTATCTGCAGTAAGCGTTGACACTAAATCTGCGCATTTCCCAGTTAAAAAGCGAATGTACAGTGAGCCAGAACAATCCGCCATATCACCGACAAAGCCGATCGAAAATAGGGACCCTACCGCGACGCAACACAAAAATGAATATGTCAAAAGCGCATCTTTGCAGCCGACATCCGTTGATGACATCGCGTTGGCTCTGAGTGAAAAGTCAGAATTGGCCAAACTTCGTCAGAAGAATGCGGCTGATTTTGCCGCCAACGATAGACTTGCCGAAGACAGAGACAATTTAAAAATGGAACAAGTCAATACTGAACGTGAAATAAAAAAGGATTCTAACACAAATGGCACAAAGCCGTTCGGTATTTCAAATGCCGATAACATAGACATGGTCAACATGGGCTACATGAACCCCGATT
The DNA here is from genome assembly GCA_947359385.1 of Chesias legatella. Classification (NCBI taxonomy): domain Eukaryota; kingdom Metazoa; phylum Arthropoda; class Insecta; order Lepidoptera; family Geometridae; genus Chesias; species Chesias legatella. The sequence goes on along the minus strand of OX375762.1, from coordinate 7,183,756 downwards.
ACGAGCGAAGAATCAGTGGCGACACTGAATTCACTGTTATGCGTGACAAATCAAAAACGAATGCTAACTCACAACATAAAGTATACGACGTCGACGCTATAGCCTTGAATCTGGGCATCAATAACCAGCCTCTGCATAAGACATTGACAAAGAATTCCTTACCGGTGTGTGTGCCACCTGCGCATTCCCAACCCCACGTGCATTCTCACCTTCCCGCCCATACTCAACTTCCAGCCCACACTCAACCTCCACATACCCAGCCGCCGGCCCATTCTCAACAACTGGCGCACAACCAACAGCCGGCACACATTCAACAGCCGGTACATATGCAACAGCCGGCACATATGCAACAGCCGGCACATATGCAACAGCCGGCACATATGCAACAGCCGGCACATATGCAACAGCCGGCACATTTTCAACAAGCGGCTCATATTCAGCAGGCGGCACACACCCAGCAATCGGCACACTCCCAGCAGTCGTCCCACAGCCAATTACCGGCACATACACAACAACCTGCCCATTCTCAGCAGCCGGCCCATTCTCAGCAGCCGGCCCACTCTCAGCATTTGGCTCATTCTCAGCATCTAAGCCACTCTCAACCAGCGCACTCCCAACCCGCACATACTCAGCCTCCTGCTCATTCGCAACTCCCCGCGCATCAACCAGCCCACTCTCAACATACGGGCCTCTCACAGTCCCAACATCCAGCCCACTCCCAAACTCCGGGACCTACCAAGTCACAGCCCCAGGTGCATTCACAGCCAATGGCACACTCCCAACAAGCCACCAGGACACTACAGTCAACGCATTCGCAACAGGCCGCTCACGAGCGCACCCACAGCGATATGAACATAAACCAACATGCGGCGCATTCTCATCACCTCAGTCATTACGAACATCTGAGCGGTGGTCAGGCGATCAGCAATTTTTCAATGAGCGATATAGAATTGGCTAACAAAAAACTATACGCTTGCAATACGAACCCGTCCTCCGCTGCCATCGATTACGGCAGCTGGAAACTCAGTCAGATGCGCAAACAGGAAATAGCTCCCTCGGACTATTCAACATACCAGCATGGTGTCAATCAAACCGAAAAACACAAACACGAAATCATGGCTGGTTCAAATTATAACAAAAACATGCAACAACAGTATAACTTATATAACGCCCCAAGAGCTGCCTCGCAAAGATCGCAAGATTTACAGCAAAACCTGCCTGCCGAGTTAAGGATTCCGAATCCTCGTAGCCATTTAAAGAATGATCACATGAGTACGACCGCATCTGTTGATAGCGATCTGGCCAATAAACATAACGATAGTTCGACCAAGAGTCATAAATCCGAAAAACTTGTACAAAATCACCCACTGGTCAGTTCGAATCCATACAAAACTCCTTATACGAACCCGGCGCTTCAGCTTGACAGTTTACGGAATTTGCCAAATATCCCACAAATGCTAGAACGCTACAGCAACGATGAACGGTTTTTGTCTTCGTTCGCTAGCAGTAGCTCTGCTTTGTACGATAAACAATTTCAAATGGCTCAAATGTTCAACAAAAGCATGGCATCCGAGATACCATCGTCGTCGACTGCATCCGCCGGGATCTACTCGCAGTCCTCGATGTCGCTAAGTAAGGACAGCGCCGCATACAAATCTTCGCTCGCGGCCAATCTGCAGGTGGATTCTAAGCAGAAACAGAAACGAAAGAAGAAGACTTCGGAGAGCAAACCGGCTCAAGTGACAGGGAGCCAGCAGTATCATACTCCGACCTCCAGCAGCGACATGCTTTCGTCCGCGAAAACGGGGATGATGCCGTCGAGTCCATTCAATTTCGCAACTTCGACTAACATGGCGACGAATATGGCATTGAGCAGCGGGATATATGGTGACAACGCCGCTTTTTCTGCGAACCAATTGATGGCAGCTAACTACATGGTGGCAGCGGTAGCACACCAGCAGCGGAGCAATGAGGCCAACGCCGCCGCCGCCGCCGCTGCGGACAAGATGGCCAAGCCAGCGCATCAAAGCTCGAGCCACCCAGCGGCGAACGCTTTTCCATTTATCGGGCACGGGCAGGTGCGCTCCGGCTACGGGTTCCCGGGCGTGGAGCCCGGCTCGCCGCTCTACCAGCAGTACCTGCAGCGGCAGGAGGAACTACTGCGCCAGACTGGTGCCCAGATCATGAGCCTCTACCCTGCCGGGTACCCACCCTCCCTCGGCGTCACGCAACCCTATGACTCTATCAACATGAATAGACATTCATGGCTTTGATATTTAATGCGACACTACCCCTACGGCTACGACTACGACACACAAAACGTGAAAGACTTTGGCTCTTAAACTGTCCGACATCATGCCGCAGTTTCAGATGATGAGATGTGCAATTGCACTGGATGGAACGGATTCCCGACTTTGGATGTTTGCGTTGACATTCATGTAACAACGTCCACGACCTAAGCCTGTGGATCTCTTATCTACTCCACTAAAGTAACCAATGCATAATTATTTGTCACAATTGTTGATTATTGTATTTCATGATGTTTGTAGATTGATCAAAGTAGATTATGTGAAAATATTTATCAATATTCTTTATTTACATAAATCATTACAAGTTTATCTTTGATGAACGATATATTGATAGTTATTTTTGTTTCGATGGTATTGACTAATTAGCCTGTGATTGTTGTAGTTCAGACTGCTTCTGTACACTTTACACGTGTTAAATTGTTGTGTTACAATATAAAGTATGTATGTGTATTATATAATTTATAGTGCAAACATCTAATTCCTCCACATAATAATAAATAAATTCTATTAAATTTAGTTGACTTTATAGCAAGTTTGTTGATCATAACATATTTTATGAAGTAGCTTAATAGCAAAATATATGACATACAGTTAGTTATATCAATTTTGTTTTCTGCTTACAGATTTTAGAGGCAGTCCTGCGATAACACTAGCTATTTTATACATAGCTTAAATTGTTAATATAGTTATGTATTATGATTATTAAAATTTATTGTTCTATAAACATTTCGGCATTAAGCTTAATTATGTGAAATCTTTTTTTTATTTAAATTAGAAATCAATAATTGTATACCTATTAATTTGTTGTAAATTTGTAATGACTTTTTTTTGTTAATATATTATGATGGCATAATACATATTTTTTGAATTATTATTTACAAACATTATAATTTAGATTGTTGTGTATATACCTTAGTATTTTATTAACGATCAGTGTTTAGCATTTTTAAAGTTAAGATTTACTATTATACTTCATGAATATATTAATAAGAAAGTTGTTTAAGAGATATTGAAAACAGTTCTTCTTGTGTATAAATGAAAATAAAGATTTTCGAAATATACATCTTTTTTCTTTCTATTTAACACTCATAAGTGGAACTATCAATGCAATGCAAGGTAGGGAGAACGGCGCACCGTAATACCGGCACTCCTCTCCCGCCGCGGCCCCTGCCCTCAGCTGCAGTGCCGCCCATACGACACCGCAGCCCTCCTCAGTTTCGATGCCCCCCATAAGGCACCGCCACCTACAAGTGCCGCTCCTTCGGGGCTTGGAGGCAAAGCCCGAGGAGCGGCCCCTCTCGGGTTCCTTTAGCTTCTCCGTGGGTTGGTCAGGTCCACGGTTACTCAGCCCCCCCGCCGCGACAAGGCAGAAACCCCGGTGGGGGACGAGTTGACACCTGCCTGACGTTGCTTTCACGACAGAAAAATAAAGTTTTTTGTTGAAACTTGTAACAGGGGACGAAAAGTGGGCTTACTATGAGAATCCTAAACGTCGAATACATTGGGTAGACCCAGGACAACCAACGACATCAACACCAAAACGTAATGTTTTTGGGAAAAAAATATTGCTTTGTATTTGGTGGGATGAGTGGGGCGTGCTATATTATGAGTTACTCAAACCAGGAGAAACCGTTACTGGAGAACGCTACAGTTGTCAATTAAAAAAGTTTGCAGATGAAATTAATAGTAAAAGACGATTTGCGGGACAAAAACCTCGACCAGTGATACTGCAGCATGATAACGCCAGGCCTCATAGAAGTTCAATCGTCCACCAAACTATAAATGATTTACAGTGGGAAGTTTTACCGCACCCGGCGTTTTCACCAGACCTTGCACCGTGTGATTTTCACCTATTCCGGTCATTGCAAAATTACTTTACTGACAAACACTTACAAAATGAAAACGAAATGCAAAAAACAATAGATGATTTAATTTCGTCAAAAGATCAAGCGTTTTATCGCCGTGGGATTCATCAGTTGCCTGAGCGTTGGCAAAGGGTAGAAGATGCTGATGGTGGTTATTTTGATTAAAATTTGTATTTTATTTAAAAAAAAAAAATTTTTTTTTTTGCTTAAAAACGGGTCGATCTGTTTTGTAGTACACCTAATAATTTGTTCAGTAAAGGCTCTGTACGGTTTCCCCAAATTACGAGCCCATACCTCAACCATGGTATGCCATGATTGCAGGGGATTGAGGAGAAATTAGCAGGCAAACCTATTCTGGCCACCTGTCCGGTGAGCAATCTCGGTAATGGTTATGGAAATGAGCGCAGCAAACGTGTAGACGTCCATAGTAAGTCATTAGTAGCCTACACACTGTGCCGCTTGTTCTTGGTCTGGTCCCCTCAAGAACAAACCTAGTAGATCCTATAGACGCAATTCTACCCCAACCTAATTCCTTATCCGTTACGATGTGCTATGGTTCGGCTTTGTGGGCTTGTCATCCAAAAAGAGAGCGATGGCAGGTAGGAGGAACCACCTACGTGTAAGATGCTGCGCGTGAGGAAGGATGCAATGGTGGCTGAGCGGACAGATGTCCCTTTCGCAACACTTCGGTGTGAAGTTCTTCCTAAAGTTCCAGAGGTTAGCATTTGTGGCGACAACCGGGAGCATAAGAACGGCCCCCGACTGCTGCACTGGAAGCACTATTAGGACTAACCCCCCTACACCTTCTTGTGCAGCTTGAAGCAGCAGCTGCTGCCTACAGACTGGGCCTTAAAGCTATTAGAGCATGACACAAGGGCTACCCACACTACTATCTTAAATGAGTTCGCAGCAGACAACCCGCTACTACTTCCCATTAGTGATAAATTACCCATAAATAATAATATACCACAAGAACTACACTATACGAGGAGACTAGTGACAGGCCGAATACACAGGAACTAAGAATCTACATAGAGGTTCCAAAACGAAAACAGGAACTGGAGTCAGTGGTCGTCAGTGGTCCTGGGTGCACACTCAATTTTCAGGCAGAATGTTTATGTATAATCCAGGCTGCCTATGCATTGCTACACAGAAAGGACTTTAACATCAGAATAATCTCAGATAGTGCTACGGTACTACAGGCTATGCAAAAATTTGCACATGCATCACGGTTTACTAGCAATGTCTCAATCTGTTGGAAGAAATATTTCAAACAAAATTAAACTACAATGGATCAAAGGACACAGGGGATCCAAAGGTAATGACGGTGCGTACGCATTAGCTAGGTTTTTTTTGCTCGTTAATACTACCAGCAGGTCCAGAGCCTTTACTACCCTCTACCTTTTAGCCAAACCGACACTGGATCCGCCTACCTTCAATCTACACAGAGATCTTTGGGCAAGTACTCAAGATTGCAGGAGGCGAAGGAGGCATTTCCGGACTTATATCTGCAATACTCCCGAAAACTTATCAATCTGAAACACAACCAACTCCAGTGTATTGTTGTTATAGTCACAGGTAATTTTTTGCCATTGCCCATTAAACAATCAACTATTTACTTTGGTTGTTACAGACAGTCCCCTATGCAGAGGCTGCCTCAGTGCAGAGGAGACGGCCACGCATGAGTGTGATAATGTGGAGCAACCTACCTCAGGACACCAAGGATACCCACCCAGGCCTGCAACGGTATAAAGCTGCTGGCCTTTCTGGTGGACATTGGGTGGCTGGAATAGCAACCTCCACCCATCACTCAAAAAGGGCCCACTAGTGGCTAAGTTGCGGAAACCAGCTCGTGCTACAAGTAACAAGTATGCCATGAATGCTGTTTCAAAGTTTACCATCTTGCTAAACCTATCTAAAACATAAACATACCTATTTTTACATATTTTATTTACTTTTCCATTCTATTTAAGCTGATTGTATTTACTCCCAGTAATGAGACAACAGGTTCAGGAAGTTTAACATTATTAAACACATGTTAGATAGTTTATTAAAATGTAATAAATATGTTTTGTCAAAATTTAATTTAACTTACTTATGACAAACCTACTAAAGTATTGATTCAATTGTATTCATAAATATGTATAAATAATACAGTCATCAGATTAATGTCTAGTGAAAGTAAGCAACAGGCTTCACAATGCTATTAGAGATGCACTGAACCTTTCCACATTTAAGACCCAGTTAAAAAATAGCTTGTTGAGCAGACTTTTTATACCTATGGTGACTTTTAGGCTTTAAAAATAAACCACGTTTAGTTTAAAATGTAATTTAATTTATGATTATGACTCAGTATTATTATTATTATTATTTTAAATTCATATCTACTGAAATTGGTAGATACTATTTTGTATAATTATTTTTGTTTGACATATAATTTATATTACCAAAAAATGATTATTATGAAGTTAAACAGGATGAAATGCATGCCTAACATAGTAAATTTTTAGTATGTTACAACCAAGTTAAATATCTAGTTACTCGTAAACATCATATTAATACTTTTTAAGAATGCAGTAATATTAGTTTGTTTCTTTGTTCTTTCTCAGCAGCACCATTTTTCTGATATTGTCTTCGGTTTCTTTCAGATTCTTCTCCAGATATTCTTTGTTTTCGTTCAAATCTTTTATCAGTTTTACAAGTTCAGCTTTACGGACCTCAAATCGTTTCATGACACTTTCTACATCTCTACTGAGAAACATTCTGCCCACAGGTTCATAATATTTCGTTCCTTCTTGCACTGAGACGATTTCAATCGAACTTAACTGAACTTTTTCTAGCAGACGGCTGAGGGCATTCTCCTTCGTGTCAATCTCGTGAATTTTCTTACTAGTTTCAATCGTTTTTGCATGCAATTCCGAAAATGCTTCTTTAAGTTCAAGATCCAGTGGCGTAGACATTTTGAACTGTGGGATGGTGTTAAGTTGAAGATATATTATTTAGGATAAATGCGGAGCACACTCAAATCCACAATTTATTTTTGTAATTTGGAATGAGAAGCAATAACGACTCGCCCAAGAATTAGAGGTTATTTTAATTTTCTGCGAAATATGTATGTCATTGTCATAAGTAAATTTTCGAATTGTCATTATCTTCTCGGCTCACCTTTATGAACGGATTGTTCCGGTAATTGCACAGAATATATAATTCAGGTCATGTACAATTTCCACATGTATATTAAGTATGTTCGTTAGAATTAAGATGAAGAATTTACTAACTAAAATTGAATGAGAAGTACTCTTATTTACATCACACCACAAGCTAAAGGATTATATTAGACTTTTTTTTATTGCATAATCGATAAAAAGCTGAACGAGTGTATGTAATAAATACATTATCGGTCGATTGATCAAGGAATAATCTAGCCGCACCTTAAACACCATAGACAAACCATAACTTCGATCATCTCTTTCGCGCCCATGTGTACTCTTTCTTTCTTCAGTGTAGGCATGTGCCATATTGTTGAATATCGATATTGGTATCGATAACTTAATCGATACTATCATATTGTTGCGGAAACATAATATAAAATTTATTTTCCAACTAAGTGTACAATAAGGTCTTAAAGATAATTTGGTGCTTATAACTTTATCGCCTTTTTCAGGCATTGCAAATTTATCAATATCTTCCAATATTATTTTGTTTGCCACACCCTTGCAGGGTACATGTGATGTTCTTCTTAATTTAATTAATAAGTTCTACATGCGTGCAATAATAATAATAATAATATCCACGAATTCAATTAAATAATTTATACTAAATACTCATAAGAGACTATGATCAACTGTAACTTAGCTATTACTAACAATACTATAAATTAATAGGAATTATATTTTTCATAAACAAACACACATGATATGGATAAAAGTGGAAGAATCCTGGCTACTTGTGTTTATGGCTTTTATTTATGCTCCTGCCAAATGTATTCCGTTAGTGTTTTTCGCATTTTTTGTATTGCGTTATAAAGTAACATCCAATAACATGAAATCATCATCATCATCAAATCATGTCATCACGATAACAACTTTGCAAATCATTTATTGTTATTTAACAATAACATGATTTACAAAGTTGTTATGGTTAATCAGACTTATCGTACAACTTTTACTTTTTTTCTATATGAATACAAAGGCATACTTTATAGTATAAGTATATAGTATATTGATGCCACAAACATAATGTTATTTTTTGACAATTGTAACGTAATTTAGCGTAAATACTTTTGTCATTCGGGCTTAGTAGATTGAATATATTGTCAACTTTGATGTCGATTTTTAAAAGTTGACATTATCGATACTTCACCAATATCAATATATCTCGCACATCCGTACTTGAGTGTTTCGAATGTGACCGTAGTGTACTCTTTCTCTTACTAGTCTGTGAATGTGACATGGCGTCCATCAAGATATATCACGGCCTTCTTTAAAAGTGTTTTACATGATAGTAGTCTGATTTTGCAGTTTATTAGTGAGACCGTTACAAATCGTATAATTGCATTGATGGTAATGCATGCAAGGAAACCTCTAAAGCGAATAAGCGATGGGTATGATATGGCTTCAGATGCTTCGGCTTACTAACTCGGGCAGTGCCTATGGCGGTCGCCGATTCACTTGTTCTGTAATCTCATTTTGTGGAATACATATTTTTGTCTCGTTTCAGGTACTTCGAGAAGCATCAAGCCCATCCGTATCAGGTGAGAACCACAACAAAAGTTTGTTTTTTTCAACGGTAGGTAATTGTGTATTCTCAATTTGCTAACTGTCGCGAACTAAGTATTTCTCTAAGTGATAACTGCTCCTGAGTACTCGTTTCCTGTTATTTATCGCTCCATTCCATGCATAGCACTATCAGTACCTTGGACAAGCCAGATGGAGGTGATCAAATTTATGTTGGAATAATATCAACATAGACAACAAATAGAAGCATCACATTATTATATTGTTTCAGCAGTGAGAATATGTTGTCCTAGATAACTGTGACTTGAAGTATCAACACAGCTATTTTGTGATTATGAAATGTAGAAAGATCTCAACATCATTATTTATATGAGTAATATGACAATAACTCATAATTAATAAATAAAGAAAACTTGCTACAATAACAACTAACAAGGTCCTATCCTATCATATGTTTAGTTTAACGTTTTTGTGAACAGAAATATAGTTCCAAGAGTGACAGAAGAGCAGCAAATGATTATGGGAGTTCAGACACCCGCTACACTCCGCTGCGCTCCCCAAATGGCAACGTTTCATCACACGGGCACAGCGCACACATGGGCCAGTCAAGCCATAGCCACCACCATTATGGGCATATGGCTGATGAAAGAGGAGTGTATGCTACACCGAGGAATTCCTATCCACAAAAAAGTTCCGAAAAGGAGAGAGATAGAGACTACAAATCCTCTAGAAATAAGTACACAGGTGAGAATCTAATAGTCACATTATTCACAGCAAAAAATGTAAAATGAAGAGTATAAAATAGCAATTACCTTATTTAAATAATTGTTGGTTTTTTGTTAATAACCTTACAGATTCAAGTTCTCAAATACTAATCAGGTCAGAAAACATAGACATCTCAAATAGGTATTGATTTAAGAAGCCTTTGTTTTATATGAAAAAGTGCTGCATGTTACTTAAATTATAGAGAAAATATTTGTTATTTGTTTATGAAGTCTTTACACACACTAATCATCTTTTGTGCTGTTCAGTGGATAAAGTATTTTATACTGATACAAAACTAAGAAGTATTATATTAGTTGTCTGGTGCCCATGATACAAGCTATGCTTAGCTTATTTTTGGGGCTAGATGATTCTGTGTGTAATGTACAACCAATATTTATTGTATTTATTATTTTTTAAATAATATGTACTTAACATTTCAAACCTACTCCCTTCCGACGGAACACAGCAACATGCTTGCATCACTGCTTGGAGGCAGATGACCAGTTGTGGTGGCAGTGCTTCACCGGGGGCACAAGTTCTACTGCTACTTTGGGTTGCTCCTTTCGCACCACCAGGGAGACACATGTAGGGATTCAAAGGGTAATCACCTGTGGATGCGAGCAACGTGGACCCCCAGTGTTTGACTACAAAGAGATTTCTGCACTGTGTTTTACATGTTATTGTTTTATCATGTAACTAAATTCAACTTTCGGCTATCTGTATAAAAATAAGAAAAATTTAGTGGAATGTTTATTGGATACCTGGATGGTTAGATTTGACAGTTGTACCCCATAGGTGGCGCTGCGATCGGGTTCCATGACAACATCTGTCAGGCCTGCTAAGTTATATAAACTACTGGACCATTTTGTTGTTTTTTTTTTGCGATTTTGGGTTGGTTGGGTTGGTCCCTGTATGGGTTAGACACAATTGAACCTGATAGGTGGCACTGCATTCAGGTCCCAGGATAAAATCTGTCAGGTCGTTATTATATATTTTTCATCAAACTTGACTAGGCACCATTTGGTACAAATCAATCTTTTGTATTTTACTAATAGTTTACAAGCATTAAAGTAGGTAATTCCACTTTCTTACTGGCTTAAATATTTTGACCTTATCCATCAGGTAAATGTATCACCAGGGTAATCAAATCGGCTCCTTATGCAAATAGTGCATTGGAAGAACCTTCGTGGTTCTTCAATGCACTATTTGCATGCTATATCACTCGGAAGGCCGAATAACTTATTGATGTACAAAAATAGGTGAAATAAGGCATAGAATTGATAAAAATATTACTATTGTATCATAACTGATTAATCTGTGTCATAATTGTAGTTGTTCATATCGATTACTTTTAATAAAGTGATGGTGAAAATTGTTACAGAAAGTGTTCGATCACCAAAAGAACGCACCAAGGAAAGTGAACGTGAACGTAGCAATCATGAACGAACTGAAAGCCAAGAGAAGAAGGGCAGCAGAAGTAGTGGCTTAAACGCAAGTGTTAGTAGGAGTAGCAAATACGACAAGCGCACTGCCCCAGGTACCAGTGTGCCCCCTGGACATGAGTGGTCAGAACACATCAGCTCTCATGGCAAGGTCTATTACTACAACTGCTTAACCGAAGTGTCACAGTGGGATAAACCAAGAGATTTTGACTTGAGACGAACATCATCCAAAGATTCATCATATTCCTCCAGAAGCAGTAAGTATTAGCCATCCTATATTCAGAATGGTGTTATTTTCTTACCTTACCCTTTACCTTACTTACACCTTATATAATAGTGATGTTATACTTATATAAGTCTCAGTTGCATCAGTCTTCAAAACATAAATCTTCTTAAGAACATAATTGTGACATACTAAATAATTATGTTTTTTTACTGATTTCTGTGTGACCAATGAACAATTGATTATTATATAATTTTGATTCCTCTGGTCTAGTATTATGATTAATTTTAAGCAATACTCTTGAATTAGGCATGCTATCTAGAGATGGGAAGTCAAAACTTTATAGTTTTCTTCAAAGTTTGTTTATTTTTCTTAGATCGTGAAAAGAGATCTAGATCTCGATCCGACAGACGGGAGTCGGAGAAGTCTAGTAAAAGAAGCAACAACACCTCGGACCGATACTGGAACAGCAGCCGTGATGAGGAGACACATGAGAGATTCAGACCAAAACACGCCGGCGGTACACATGACGGTAAAGGTCAGTATATGCAGCATTCATACTCGCCTCAAACTCTTTGTCAGTAACTGCCTTCTGGGCTGTAGATTGTGGGTTCATTTCCTACCAGATGTCTAGGTGATAGGACCAATTTTTTTTGTTTAGGTGTTAAACATTTATATTTATAATATTTGTATTTACAAAAAGTTAGAAATATTCTTCTCATAGTACAGCTGTTCTTAGTTTGGGGCTAAGGTGGCGGTAGTTAATCATTTTACTAGTCAAAAGCGCGTTGGACGTGAAATAGGAGTTGACGGTTTACTAACTTCAACTCTCGTTACGTTCACGTATTCTTTAGAGATAAATATTACTAATTCACCTTTATTGCATCATTAACAATATTATTTATTATAATTTTCAAAGCACATGTTCGCAGTCGCAAGTTTCATTGAAGATATTTTATATTAAATGCTAATTCATATAAATGCACGAAAATCTATTATTATTCATCAATTAACACTATTTGCCATAAAGTAAGGTTAGTTTTACCTGATTACCTAGTCAAAAGCCTAATGAAACAATTACTCACACTTTTATTTTTGTTAGCATAATTAATAAAACACTAGAATACAGCCAGCCAGCCAGCTGTTACTATTACAGTTTAACATTCCTGCAATCAGAGTAAAGCCATGATCGAGCTCTTAACTCAGTCCGAATTTAAATACATAAAATAGCCCCTTTAAAATATATGATATTGACTCCACCTTGTTTCAGAAGGACAGTCAAGTCAAGATATGGATATATCCCCGGACCGGAGTACACCGATATCGGAGAATTCGTACGGCGCGCGGGAATCTGCGGGGAGGAACAACACGGCGGAGGGAAGCGCAGTGCCACCCGTCGTCATTTTAGACAATTCCAATCAACCAGTATGTACCAGTACAATCAACCAGTATGTACCAGTACAATCAACCAGTATGTACCATTACAATCTTAGCGTGGTGGCCCAGTGTTACTCCGAGTTTCAACCCGGAGGTCGCTGGTTCAAATCCCGATGCAAACCAATGAGTTTTTTCACTTGAAAGATTTATGCGCGCAATACCACGTTCTCAAAACGGTGAAGGAAAACATCATGAGGAAATCGACATGTCCTACAAATATTAATTCGAAGACGTGTGTCAAATGCACAGAAGTAACTAAAATAGTGCAGTAGTAGTCAGACATAGATATGATATGAGAACTTTGAACGTTAGAGAAGCATGCCAATATCATTCCAATCAATCAGTGTGTGGCATATGACATACCTCTTTGCAGTAAATTAACTTGAGAATATGATAACGGACCGAAGTATGCCAATATTGGAGATCTCTTTGGACCAACAATATTTAACTACAATTCAAGAGTAATACTAATTTGCATTGGGGGTGTTAATGTCCTGCTCTGACGTCCTAATTAGGGGTGAATGCAAAACTACTAATTACAGAGCATTATTTGTAGTAGCAAAGCACTGATTAGCTTATCAATCCGTAGTCAAAGTTTTGAAGTAAGGCCCGTAATAATTAACAGGGTGGTTCCCTCCTCGCCGCGGCACTACCCCGCATAGTGAGCGCGCAGCACCCGGTCACGTCGGCGAGCAACAACGGGGGTGCGACGCCGACGCTCTCGGAGGCGTGCGGGGGGGATACACCGCACCGTGACCAGGGCCCCCCCACCCCGACGCACTCGGAGAACACGGACCCTCACGCGCCCCCGCTACACCTAGACACGGCCCTGCCCAGGAAGAGTATGTGTTGGCACGGGTGCACGCATTGAAACACCGCGTTACATAGATAGATAGATAAGACATTTATTTGTTGCTTCAATCACACATGAACATTCCTCTATAGTTGATATAAAGAAAGATACATAACAAATATACCTAACTTATACTAACATAAAAAGAAAACCATTAATATATTTGCCTCCGCGTTCGCTACCTTCTCCACCACCGTGCAGTCTGAGAACACGGAACCGCCACGCTCTCAGTGCAGTGTCTTTGCGACACACCGTGACCGTCCACATTCGTAGTAAAGCAAACCACCCCTTCAGGATCATTATCAGTATTCTAGGATTTTTGCAAAACCAGAAGGAAAGGAAGAAGTCCAACATTCCTCGAATAAACCGGATTGTGCATTTTTGTAAATGGAATCTTTATATATATAATATATACAGGGTGTCCGGTAATGAATGGATAACCTTGAAATGGGTCTTAGTAGAACTATTGGGCATTCGGAAAAAAATATCAAATAAAAAAAAACCAAGTATTATATATATATATATATGTACAAACACACACACACACACACACATCTTTTATTACCTTTTATTCTTGTTTAAAAGGACTTATAGTTAAGCCTCTAAGTAGCATAAGACAATATGTATATAAAGACTATTTGGAAGAGTACTGTGTCCCGAGCCACAGCTCACAGTTCTCCGGGCGGCAGGGACTTATATGAACTGATAACTTTTTATATGAATTTGTTACAGAAATGACAAATGGCCCACATGGTGTTAAGTTTCCATAATTTCAGATCTTATTCCAAAATACATACAAACATACAAATTTTACTTCTAATAATGTCGGTTTTGTATTACTAGTGTAGATTTTGATCAAATATGTGCTTCCTAAAGTGTTTGGTACACTTATAATTTATTAATAATAATTATCTTCTTATGTTTGAACTGCAGGGTCACTAGGTTGCAATGAATAAGATGTGCGATAACTCATATAGTCTCAGTAACATTGTTTAGTCATTGGAAAAATCGTTACTATTCAATAACTAACATATACTGGTACGATTTTAATAAAGATTAATCCTAACATATAGCACTAACATTTTTAGATGCTCATTGGTTGTGTGATCCATTTTTATTTTATTTGTTTATCGTTTTTTTTCAATTCTATTCATTTATTACACTATGTTATTACAAAGATCTTAGTATATTTATAGGGTACAAACATAAACCCTGTTAGGGCACTGCAATACTGATTTGGTGTTACCGAAGTGTTAAATTAATAATTTATACAATGTTTTATGAACTTAGCCTCTAAAAACCACTAGGGTTTGTACCGGTGCTAACGTTAGTCTATATATTATATAAAAAACAAGAAAATGAACACCCAACATTATTAATCGGTGCATTAGCAAATTTGACTTGCCCGCTGAGCGGAATTGTTTGGTGAACACAGTACTAATTGTGTCTATTGTGTTACAGTGGAATGTCTCGGGAGCTACTCGTCTGTAGTGGGCGGCACGCTGCAGCAGGCAGCTCCGATGCTGACTCCTTCGCTGCAGAACTACGTACGCGCTGATCTTACGGCGCACCTCACCGGGTGGCCCGCGGAAATACTAGAGAAACAGGTAATTTCCCCTAACCTTTGTCTTCGCTGTGAAACTAGGTGTTCACTGACTTCATGTCAGTCTCCTGTCTGACCATGTTACCTTCGCTGCAGAACTACGCCGTAATCGATCGCTTTCCAATTTTTGTTACTTAAGTATTGTAAGATGAACACTGAATTAATATTGTATTGACTGGCCTCATAGCTCAGTTGGTAGTAACGCTGCCTACTGTAGGTCGTGGGTTCGATTCCCACCCAAGTCAAACATGTGTGTGATGAACATAGATGTTTGTTCTGTGTCTGGGTGTTGATATGTATGTATTTACAAAAAGTATCTAAGTATTATATCAATTGTCTGGTTCCCATGATACATGCTATGCTTAGCTTAGTTTGGGGCTAGATGGCGCTGTGTGAAATGTCCACCAATATTATTGTTATTTAAATTAATATAATTCTGGGAATTTAATATTTTTATAATAACTGAATGTTTTGTGAAATATTTTCGTCGATAATAGGTTAGTATAATTTCAATTTCCGATTGTTTTCCAGGCTAACAAGTACGGGGAGGAGGCGTATCAGTTAGGACACCTTCAGTGCACACAAGTGTCGGCCGAGCTCAAGTGCTTGCGTTCCGTCGTGCGTCACACAGAAATAAAGGCTACATTACAAGAACAGAAGTGAGTGAACCATCTATTTATTTCTGAGGCGTCAATTCGAACTCTGACAGGTTGTCTCTTGAATCAGTATTTATGTCAAAGTCAAATATGTACCTTCATTTACATAGAATTCATAAATAAATGGCTTAGAAACAAGTCAATAAGTAATATTCAAAATATAGGGTCACGCGTATAGCTAAGTTTTGATGCCTGTACAGACACTATCCGATCTTCATTGACAAATTATTATATAATTATGCAACCTGCAATAAATGGTATTGATTTCGTGGCATCAAAATTATTATTAATATCTATTCTTTCGTTGAGTAGAATTAGATGTGCCATAGGCTTGTGTGGTGAGAAACATCCATCAGAAACTCCATCGTCCGCTACTTGTATATATTATATTTGTCAACAGAATAATGTACCTGCGACAGCAGATCTCGATGCTAGAGGAGCTCAAGTCGCAGAACTCGTTCATGTCGGACGAATAGGAGTTGTGGTGGGGGGCGCGGCCCGCGCGCCCGCCCCCGCCCCCGCCCCCGGCCCCGGCCCCGGCCGCGGGGGCCCCTGCGCAGTCGCCCGCCTCACCCACCAACCCCTCCGACATGTACCCGACGCGGCCCCCACACTCTGTCTACGTCGTCACACCTAACCAACAAACTTCATTCCGTTCTCTTACATTGTAATTTAGAAATGGTTACTGCATGTTGTGTGATTTGATGTTAAATGATTTAGCATCCACCGGCGGCATGAGTCGGTTTAACATTGTGGAACTCGCATAGTTGCTAATATCTCGTTTATTATTCACGTGGGTAAATGTGAGTTTGAATCACTACGACGCTGATTTTGAACGTGTGATTCTGTGAAGTTGCATTGTAAGTAGGTTAAGTAGGAGTGCGGTCCCGCGGTCCCGCGGTCCCGCGTTGGTATCTCCACCGTTTAGGAACATTTCAAGTAGATATCGTCGAGTATTGACGTCGATAATACCTTTTTGTCTTTATAAAATTTGAATAATCTGTTTTTTAAACTTCATATTTAAAAACAATCATTTAAAGTTATTATTTCTGTAACATTGTAGGCTACAAAGTTTTGAATGTGTTTTTATTGTAAAGTTAATAGTAATATTATTATAATACTTTCCTAGCAAATTTAGTTGTATAGTTTTAAGTGATTCTGTGGATTTGTAACTTGTAGTGGTATATGGGCGCGCGCTGACCGACGGCGCGCCGGCGCGTTCGCATCATTCACCAACCAATAAATCATTCGATCACTTCTTGTATATATGATGTTGTCTTGCAGGTATTACATAAATAGTAGTAACCTGGAATATCATTCATGTAGTATATTAGTTGTTTTACTATGCAGAAATGGTAATAATGTGTACTTGAATAAATAATCGTGCTTTGTCCTCAAGCATTATGGTGGTAGAATATTTATAACATACTGTTAATTCAAGGGAAACTGTTGTTTGTTCACTTCTCTGATGATAACATTAGGCAATCGTTAGTTAGGTAATAACGACACTGGTTCAAGTCTTGTATTTTCTTCGCTGCAGTAAAATAACACAATCTGTTGTATGTTGCGCCCATCTACAAGTTGTGTTATGTAAAATGTTGACACGGTTTTTGGTAAAATGTACATAATCATAAAACACTTTCACCTTTATAAATATTGAATTGTTTTTATATGACAATCAGCTGTTTCATTGTCCATTAAGCCGTTACCTTAAAAGCGACATAGTATCGTGGTTGAAAGGTCAATAATATTATATATAGTATAGTACTTGCACATTTACTGAAAACACAAATGTCTTTTTCTATCCATTGTTATCTTTGGCCTGCCATTAGTGGCTTTGGCTTTTTAGCAAATGGTACAGCTTATCCTGCACCTTTGCCCTTGACAAAGAGAGAGAGCAACTGCTTTCTTAGCTTTCATCTTAAACCTAACCTAACTCAGGACTTTATTAACCTGATTGTGTACCTTGTATCTACCTTTATTTAGATTTTATAAATTGAAATTAACAGTATGAAATTTTCGATGATTGGAAATTTATACTACTATTTGAAATGGAAAATGTTTGTATCATAATAATCTTGATGTCAAAATAAATAATTATTTCATAGATTTGTGAACTGTTTACATCACTGTTACATCACCAAGTAGCTTTATCAATCACTACTGTGAGATCATCACAGGTTGTGCCTGCGGCTTCATTCAGGGTAGCTTTGCATGGTTTAGTCATATTAGCACTTTGGGCCAAATTGTGGCTCACGTGTAATTGTATTGTTTAAAAATATTTATTAAAATCAATCAATTTGCTCTCTCTCATCAGTATGGAAAATATTCAATTTTGAAAATAACTTAAAATAAATTGGCTAAAACTGAAAGTTCCCTAAAGTGGAAATACGTCTTTGGCTCCCACTTCACCTTAAGGGTTGACTTGTTTGTGATTGATGATTGATTTGTGATGGAATGAAGGTCTGAAGGTCAATGACCGAGACATTCAAGAAACAGCTGACTTTTGAGTGATTATTACCTCATATTTCTTTGATAGTCTGTAATTCTATGTCTGGAGAACAAAATACATTGTTCATAGACAAGTTCCCCTTACAAAGTTGTTAGAATATTACCAATAACCCTGTATTAATAATTTTGTCTTAATATATTTTTTGGAAAGCAAAAAATTTATATTGGAATTTGTATAAACTTCACCATTCTGGCTTTGAGTGTTCATTTGTTGTGATTGTTACATTTAAAGAATGAAGGGCCTCAATCTGTCATTACGTAACCTACCAGTGACTACTGGTTTACTGATTACTGATTCACTAACATGTTAAGTAATGTATATTAAATTTGGGATTCTTGCTATGTGTTCAATATTCATATACAACAAGTTCTATAATCAAGCTATGTATAACAGAATTACTGTGATATTCATTCAGTTTCACGATAAATGTTCTCTCGGGTTCTGATGTGGAGTTAATTTAATATAGTAGAATAAGGAGTGTATGCTGTGTATGATTATTTAATTTGTGTGGGGTCAAGTGTTTGCAGAGATGCAGCGCTGTGCAGGTTTATGAGTCAAATGTGAGGCGCTGATAGTGCATGCGCCGCGTGGCTGCATGCGATATGCGCCATGTGGTAATGGTCATCTACATTGTACGATATACATATGCTTCACCAAACGCCCGCCATAAACTTAGCATTATATAAGGATAATCATTTGCGATTGTTTGTTGCCTCCACTCAGAGTTCCTTTAAAACTATATCAATATTCAAAAGATTCTGTTTCACTTACTTTATTCAGTACTAAATAAATCCATTGATAAACAAACCTATATCTTTACTTACCTCGACTATTTACTGTGTTTCGCAGGCTAAAATATACTATTCTGAAAGCTTGACAGACTGAGAAACCATGGAAATTTAGAATAATATTCCAGGTTTTTTTAATCATGTATATGTAATTTTATTATAGGTGTAATACCTCTTATTTTGTATGGGTACTATAAAAGAAACATCTCTAATAGTATTTGTAATATTTATAACTTTAATTATGATATTAATACTACATATACAATTTGAACTGTTAATGTTCTGAACTTTACACTTTCCAAATTACTGCTCTGCAAAACTAAGTTGGGTGTTCATGCAATTTCTTCCTCAAAAACAGAATAGAAGAGCACTTGGCTACATTGAAACCGTGTCATTGATTAACAAGTTTTATTACGTTCTCACTCATAGCCCAAGAGCCCAGGACTGCCAGACCTTCGTCATTTTATAAAAGCTGAAAGTTTTTCTGTGCACGCCCCCTGTACAGGTAAGAACGACCAGCGACTATGGAGTTTGGGCTGTGGTTACTTTGGCAGATAACTGGTAGTAAAGTTGGTAAAAATAGTACCTAAGTTTCGTTAAAGTATAAAGCTCAATTTTTTTATATTTTCTTCGGGATAACTTTACAAATCTTGTCATCCATTGCCGGACACTTATGACGGTTGCTACCCCCAGACGGACTGGGCTTTTTAAAGCTAAATTAAAATTTAGCTTTAACCGGACTAAACAAACAGTCTGCCAACAATGTCCAGCTCAGCCACACAGTTGCTGGCCTTCACAACATTCACACTACAAGCGTTCCAGGCCCTTCAATGCCAGGTGGAAGGCTTTGCTAAAATTGCTAACCAATTATGAGACTGACACATTCTTCATCTGCATGGTTTGCCCGCTAAAAACTGCTGAATTCATCACTAAAGTGTGATTGAGAGTAAACAGAATGACTTTACTAATGCTGGCATAGTCACTGCTACAGGATGGATAGCTTGTCATCCAATAGGCCTTTTCGCATACTAATAACTCCGCAGTGCATTAGTTTGCAACAAAATTGAGTCTTTAGTCTTAGTTCTCAAGGGTACGGGAGTCACAGTCTTCAAGGCTATAATGAAGAGCTGTGATATTCGTTCATGCGTAGTTTATCAGTATCATAGTTTCTACAGGTTCTCTTTCACCACTTCAAATATTTCCTGAAAATATTACACAAACAAATAAACTGAGACTCAATCAAGTGACGAAGATAAAATAATTTGGCAGAAAATGATTTAATGCCTTACTTTCAAGTTTTCCTAAGCCTACTGTTATTATGTGAGTTTTTAACTATCAGCATAAGGCATGGGGAAGTTCCTTATCACACTGCCACGGTGAAGACCTCTTAGACTTAGTAGATAGGCAAAATCTCTGCATATTGAACAATGGGTCACCAACAAGTCACACTGGACCATCTAAAAATGATAGTGCACTGACTTAACAAGTACATCCCCTAGTTAGGCTTCCTCTATTACTTGGGAAACTATTACCAAGTTCACAAGGAAGTGACCATTATCCCATAAATTCCAAAAATTCTTCATTTAAAATAAATCATATTCCTTGACAACCTCCATGCATAAAGCATAAAATAATCAAAGATAAATAACAAGTGTGGAAAGCAAAGTTCAAGTATTTATTAATCATTTGAGAGCATTATTTCCTAGATGACAATAAAATTAATAAGGAATGCCATCTTTAGCTGGTACTGTGTCAGAATTAGGTGATAGCATACCTTCTAACTTATGTAAATTGAAAGGAGCATCAAGGAAATAGAGGCATGAAGTTGTGTGGATTGGGTAAGAAAACAGATCTCTTTTGAGTTGAAATGGTCCATGAAACTATTACCCAGAGAAGGAGGCATTACTGTATAACTAGATGTGTTTACAGCAGATCTATATCGCTTTATATTTTGCCAAACCTCAGCTGATTTAGTGTATGGAGAAATGGATAGACAATATCTCCAGCAGCGTTCGAATTTTTTCCCTTCAACAATTGTTTAGTTTTAGCATATTATTATTATAGTTTATCTCGGCTTCCTTTCTTTGGCAACAGCCACACTGCTATCGGTATCCTACGATGGTGGAGAAGGCAATTTATTAACAGTCTTTTTTTGGCAGGGGAAGGTGGCATCAGCGCCTTCTATTATCACTGTTGTAAAATTATTTGCATCAGCTGTAATATCTTGTTCTTGACATATAAATATCATCAACCACGTCATGCTGATAGGATTAGGAAGGTGTCACATCAGTCAACAAGGATGACTCAAATAGTTGCCATTTTCAAAAACCCGATAAAATTCCGGTTGATTCAGTGTCATATCGACTCATTGCTTTTATCTCCCGTTGTGATCAAAATTGCCGAACAAAAATATTGTTAACTACCTAATAGTCAGTAGGGTTTTCGGAAAGGCAAGAGTTCAATAGAAAGTGTTTGTGTGTTTAGTTTCTACAGATATTCGTTTAGCCTTCTCACAAAACAGTTACCCCAGCATTTCTGGACATAAAAGCGGCCTACGATAACGTTGTAATAGAAATATTGAGAAGAAAATTGAATAACTCGAAAATACCACCAATGTTATCAAATTTCATTCAGAATATGTTATCCGGTCGCGAAATCGTCTGCATATTACAAACCTAATAAAAATAATACGGAAAGGTTTGCCTCAAGGCTCTATTTTGAGCCCACTGCTGTATAATATATACATATGATTTAGAAGTATCCCTAAAAGGCACCGATAACATCTTGCAATACGCGGATGACTTATTGCTTTATTCTATTAGTAACTCGGTTAAGTTTATTTCAGTTAATATCTGCATTCAAATATTTGAAAAGACGGTTACAGGCGCATGGATTAAGAGCTATCAGCTAATTCCTCACCTTAAGAAATGTTCGATTCCCCATACAACATTTCGTCCCTTATTTCACGCCCTTCAAGTTTTATTTCCACGACAAAAAGTAGCCCATGTCCTATTAAATGGTCCGATTTGTCTCTATACCAAAAATCATCAATATTGCTAGAGAAATTATTGATTCCTTATACAAATTGTCATCCACTTCAAGTTTTATTTTTGCGACAAAAAGTTTAGACAAATTATAAAAATGATACACGAAATATTAAAATAGCACGGTTATGTCGTAAACAAATAAATATCACGTGGAATCGTTTGTAGCATCTAGAAATTGAAATATGACGCCATCTACTGGATGTCTAGCCAACTTAGATGTCAAAAGATGTTTGTGTTGTGTCGATGAGTTAGCTTACACCGACATCTGTTAGGAATTCATAGAACTTACAATAAATACGCACTATTGTAGTGTAATTTAATTTTCAATAACTAATATTGAGATCTTTAATTGAGATAAAATGTATCCTAGCTTTTAAGTTGGACCAAATTAGACATAGTTGTAAAATTTCATCAAAATCGGTTTTGTAGTTTCGGAGTTTATCGTGGTCATACATCGTGACACGAGATTTTTACATACAAAGA
Organism: Chesias legatella; assembly: GCA_947359385.1. NCBI lineage: Eukaryota > Metazoa > Arthropoda > Insecta > Lepidoptera > Geometridae > Chesias > Chesias legatella. The sequence goes on along the minus strand of OX375762.1, from coordinate 7,161,037 downwards.
TGAACAACAGTAGTTAATAGCGACAGATGAGATGTTTTCTTTTCTTGATCTCGATTTAATATCAATAAGACGTACAATGGTATCTTAAAGTGGTACTTGAAATTCAGCACGCTTTCCTTGAAATAGGGGATGAAAGTCTGTATGGGAAATCTATCATTTATCAAGTAATTGATTATTGAGTTTTGGTATACAGATAGATTGGACCCTGGAGGATACAGGTTACTATTTGTCGTGAAAATTAAACTTGAAAGGGATGAGTTTGTATGGGAAACATAGGTAGGTAGCATACAAATACATTTGACATTTTTGGTTTTTGGTTTACATTAGTATCATTTTAATTTAACAACAATAATGATTGCATGTAGGTTGTAGATATACATTAATAGGTATAGGAAGATTAATAACTATAATATAATTCGATCATAACAATGAGTGAACTTATGATGTAATAGTATAGGTAGGTTAATAATTGTAATATAAATCGAATAATAATAATAATAATAAATGTTTACGATGTAATGTAATTTATTTATTTTAAGTTAGTCCAAATATTCTCAGCTCCATTGTAATCTTGTGGTAAGAGCCATTATTTTATCGTTCTCTTAGTTTTGTAAAGTGGAATATATATATATTTGAAGCTTTTTTGTAAAGGTAGGGTCTTATTAAGTATCTCATTGACGTGCAAATGATGTGCGACATTGGGTGATATTGCCTTTGAAAGATCGTGCTGTTGTTTCGCTGCTATGTTTATAATAAAGTGTTTGATGAAGAAATACTAGGTATGGACTGAAGAATAAAAAGCTTACGGACAGATAGAACTTGGCATTCGTTATAAAGTGAAATGGTGAGGTAGCGAAAATGCCTAAATTTTGTAACTTTAAGAAGTGACCATTGGGCTCTTCTCGCTTTTATAAGATGCGTTTTGTATTCTCCACCCAAAACGGATATGCAGTAGCTGAGAACTAATTGCCCGAGAGCAACATACACAGTTTTTATCAAGTTCTTGATGTAATCGAATTAATTTGCGATATCCAGTTCAATTATCTATAACAACTCCTAGATATTCAATAAATGACACTTGTTCTAAATGCAGGCAATCACAATTCAGACCAGGAGAGCACAGATAGCTGATGTTCTAATCTAAGGAGTAACTTGGCCACTTTTCCGAGTAACAAGGAGTGAGTGATATAACCGAATTCCACTCGGACGAAGTCGCGATCAACAGCTAGTCGTGAATATAAAAGATAATTAAACAAAGTCGAGAAGCAAGAAATGACACCCATCGAGTTTTTAAAAAATAACAACAGTTAATAAATTAGATATATGTAAATAAATATTATATTACATGTGATTGATTTCATTTTATTTCAATAAAGGTACAAATGAAAAAAACAATGTTTTAATTACTTATCTAGATATCTGTAATGTAGAATACAAACGATAATACAATCATTACACTATCTGGCCTTTCGGCGAAAAAGTCCTAAAGCGATGTAGTCATAAAGCTTCTAACCCGTAAATTTCATCATCTTCTTTCAAATTTATTTGATAGAATGGTGTGTAAATGTTGTGTAATGTGTGTAATGCCACACAGATACAAATACGGCCATAAATAGTCCAAAGAAACTGCTTGCTTCTGTTCCAACAAATCTGAAAATTCAGTCATTTTAGTCGTAGCGATATAAAATTTTATTTGTGTGGCTACATTTTTTTACCATCTTTGCAAATACCATCCCTGTAGTTGGAAAACTAAATAACTAACAAAACCAAAATCGGGAGAAAAACGCGATTTACTATTTTTTTGTGTGTAATATGGCTATAAATTTTTGTTTGGGAACATTTATACTATGCGTCTTTTGCTATGTTATAGATTGTTACTTAAGCTATTTTTAAATATAAAGGTCTTATACGTTAGTTCAATAGTTTGTAAGAAAAAAATTTAAAAGTGACTATGTATTTTCCCTCAACAAATTTATAAAGTTTTTAAGCACTTATTTATTTTTTCATGTCAGTTATTTAGTTTTTCTTCGTCAATGTTCTCCATATAACTTAAAAAAGCTAGCATTAAGTGCCTTTATTTAATTTTCCTATATTAGCTAATTAATAAAATTGAAAATGAAAATTATATAAATGCTCTTGTTTAATTATTCCTAACTACATTGATCCTGTAGACCGTAGAAATGTGTCGAAGGAATAATAATACTGAATGAGTAACTTTATGCATTTTATTCGCCGCAAAGTTAACGCTTAATTACACTTAGCTATTTTATTGCTGAGTTAACTATTTCTCCTGTGCTACTTTTTTATCATTACTTCAAAATTCATTTTTTCATCTTTGACGTCTTGACAGGTTCATTTTTGTATATTTTTTTATTGAAATATGATATCAAAACTTTAGTGACACAGAAAGATGCAGCTTGAATTGGACTTTATGAAGGTGCTATAAAGTCGATTTGGCAAAATGTGTTAGTTATTTAGTTTTCCAACTACAGGGACGATACGCCTTCAGTGTTACATTCAAAACTTTTATAAAACAAAAAAAATATTCAATGAGTTTTTTTCTAATAACCCTTCAATTTTCAACACGTTTTCCAATCCGCGTCACCTTCTCCACAGCCTGCTCAAACGCATCCAGCGCAGCGCATCTTCCGGGGATAAAAACTTATCTCTTGAGTTGATTTTTTCCTTTATGGTATAATTATGGACCCACATTCGTGCAAATAAGTGATATGATTATGAATATTATTATGAAGTCCATTAAACGATTCTTTCGGTTTTAGGCCACATTTGAAATCGTAAAATGTCATTGCGCGTAAAATGTTCTCGAGACAGTTCCATCTGTCAGTGAGACACGAAAATGTGGGTTCGATTCCTACCCAGGACAAACATTTGTGTGAAGAATATAGTTGTTTGTTCTGTGTCTGGGTGTTAATATATATTATATGCATTTATTTACAAAAAAAAGTATATATGTATGCTATCATTTGTCTGGTTCCTATAGTAGGTACAAGCTGTGCTTAGTTTGGGGTTAGATGGTGATGTGTAAATTGTCCACCAATATTATTATTATATTATTGGTGGTATATTTATGACGATGTAATTAACATCGTCATAAAATGGGTAATTAGAATTTGAAACATTTGTATTTTATGATCTCATTTTTAAAATCAATAACCGGCCAGTGTTACATTCATCCACATCCATAAAAACTCTTTTTTGCATAATTTTCTAAGTGACCTGATTTTATAACATTTTAAATACTCGATGAATGTTTGAGGGTTGAAAACCAAATGTGCACATTTTTAGCTGTTCACATGCGAGAAAAAACTTCTACGCTTGGCAACCCTGGTGTGACGTCCTTCCGGCTTCCTCGCCAATCGCCATATTCGCCATTCGTGAAGTCGCCGCGCTGCCGTCCGTCGTTGGTCCGAGAGTCTGTTACAATGGCAGAACGTTGCTACTTTGTCTTCAAAACTTGAAAAAAGTTTCGTCAGAGTTTTCGTGAAATAATTCGACTGCAGCACCGGCTCTACAACATTAGCAATGTGAGTTGTACTTTTAAAGTGTTTAGAAGCAGCAGATCTATTAGTAAGTGCTGGTAGGACATGGTTTTTATGTACGCTACGAAATTCACCCGACATTTTAATTTTTTTTTCTTTGTTACCTTATTATCAACGCTTATTTAATTGGTTTTTGCTTTCTAGTTGCCGTATTAAAGATATACCATTAAAATCATTTGTATAAATATAAAAACGAAGGTAGGTAAAAATTCCGGACTCAAAAGGACGGCTCCAACGGCTTTTTTTCAATTTTTCGATATAATTACATTTGTAAAAATCACAAATTTTCATTAACTGTATAATATAACACCTAATTTGGCTGTAAATAGCAACTAAAAAAAAATTGCACTTTATGAACGAAATTGGTTAACATTAACACGAGGCATTTTTCGTAGTCAATGTTTCCGGTTGTTTCCTGCGTTTTTCTGACGAATCCGGTTAACTTTAAAGACCTGCAACTTTTGAAATTGGAAGGCACGAAATGCCAGCCTCGCCGTGTGTAAAGAATGTTTTCCTCTAATGAGAATTTTTTTGTGAACTCTTTCTGAGATATTTTTTCTGATTTCAGAGTAATCGGAGTACGGAAAAATACTTTTGTTCGTCCGGTTACCAGAGTAAGGTAAGAAGATTATTTTATTTCCTTTATTGTTAGTCTCGTAGTTTCGTTCTCGTCGGGCATAAGCGGCATAACAGATGTCATCCTCATAAGAACTACTACTCATGTCACTAAGCTAAGCTCATTCGAACCGAAAGAATTAATGTGTGCCTCAAAGACGCTTCTTTCGCGTACTGTTGTCGAAGTATCACATTATTGCCGTTAAATTTATTCTAAAATTCATTATGTAGTAATAAAATGTTATGTACAAATTTATACCTTGTGGCAATGTGTAAAAGAATGCTACATTTTATTGTGAATATGAAAACGTTCATACTACATGAGGCATATTCATAAACTCAGAACTTGCAGGAATATCAATTCACATCCAATGACTACAATTCTGTGATGTGCAAACTTTTAGTATTTGGACAACTGTACTATTTTTTGAACTGTAGGTTAATTCATAATTTAAACCATTACCAAGTTAGCCAACCCACATAGAACTTTTTCGGGCGAAAATGAAAAGAAAATGCAATTCGATGACATTAGTTCCCCTTCAGCCCGCCATCGTCTCGCTCCCTCGCACTGCAATAATTCGCAAAAAATTACTTAGATAGTGAATTTGTGTGTCTGTGCTGATATTTTAGACACTTTGTTGATGACGACGATCTTTGTATTTTCTCTATTGTTTTTTAAATGTTATGAATCATCATCATCACATGGCAATCTATATAGTAGGTATATAAGCTTAAATATATACCATGTACAAAGCTACGAACTAGCAGTAGAACTTATGCTTAAGTTTGTCCGAGGAGTACTGCCCATAAACATTTCTGCCGCAAAGCAGTAATGCATTCGCGTTACTGTGTTCGATTTGAAAGTGGTTGCTTGTGAAATTACGGGCACATGAGACATTCCATCATCATCATCATTCCGTCTCAGGTGCATATGACTAAGTACGGAGGACCCAAGTCGTATTGCTTGTTATGGGCAGAGGTTATAACTTCCCAGGCCAAAATGATTTTTCCGTAACGTTATAAAAAAAAAATTGGTTATTTTAGGTTATTTCCCAGTAAATGCGACTTGAGTCACCCGTACTATGGTGTAACGGACTTGAGTCACATTGCTGTTGTCTATCGGCAGCGGTTACCACTTAACATCAGGTGGCCGTAAGCAAGTTCCGCCACATACCAATAAAAAAAAATATGATTGAAACGCAGATAACAGACATATGTACTTAGGTATGCAAGTATTTATAGGTACCTAATCAACACGCTCAAAGCTCTAACTTTTTAACTTTAAACTACATTGTTTACTCACCCTCTTAGCTTAGGAGCTATTTATTTATTTTTACATGTTATACAATCAATGAGAATTTCTGTGCTTTAGTGACCATGGCTGGAAGATCCTCACTGACTTGGGAACCATACAAGCTGAGTGACGAGAGGACCTACGTGCCTGCAATTGGCCGTAAGTAAAAATAAATTTTTAGAAGAGGAACTGCAGCCCTGATTCCCAAATAGTTTTTAATGCCCTTGATCATTTCCTATCTCGTAATTATTTTTTTCAGTTGGTACTCACAAGGTTCATGATCGTGATACAATATTGAGGGTGGTAGATGTAGCATTGGCTGCTGGCTATAGAAGTTTCGGTAAGTACCAAAGACTGCTTTTGAGTTATACTCGTATATACCTACCTATCAATTAAGGCGCACACCTATCATAGCACGGCTCATATGTGTTTCGTTTGAGTGGAACTCATTGGAAACTCGCCAAAACATTAAGTTCTTCTTCTATTCGAGTCACTGGTTCTAGAGAACCAGTGTGGTGAAAGGATTTTAAGTGCGCCTCAATTAGGCTCAACGTGAAGTTTATAAACTATTGTTTTTTTTTACTGGTTTTTTTGTAATGTTTTGGCGAGTTACCATTCAGTCAAGAAGCTATAGCTTCTTATCTTACAGTTTTTAACTTCTTACTGGGTTGCGCTTAGTATATATTATACAGTTATGGTCATACAATTAGGAACGACTGATACTGAAGCCACTTTTGGGAAACAAGTTACTTTTACTTTTGTATTAACTTGCTGATAAAAACTTTCCATCACACAAAATAATAGCTTTATTAGTAGATTTTAATGATGCATACCTACTAATTAAGCGAAACAATAATAATTGCACTTCACTATAAAAGCCTATTTATCGTAAAATGACATTGTATTTCAAAAGTACTGGCCGTCTGGACAAATAATTAAGAACGCAAAAAATATGTCCTCAAGTTTAAATTTCGACAACCAATATCCCTTTTTTATTTCCCGCGTATTCTATGGTTACTTTCTCCTAGGCATAATAATATAATGAATAAGTACAATAGGTTCTGCGTATAGGTTGGTCTAGGCAGTGCAGGTGTAGTGTGCTGGTTATGTTTTAGCAACTTAACATCACCCCCATTTACATTATTCACTTTCACAGATACAGCCGCAGTGAATAGGAATGAAGCATTCTTAGGAGAAGCCTTCAAGAAGTATTTACCAAAATACGAATTAACTCGGGAGGATATATTTATCACATCTAAAACACGTAAGTCATGAGACTAATAAACTATTTGTATGTATTAATTTTTACGTTTATACTTATAATTTCTATAAATTTCAGATAATGCTAATCATAGTAACAAAAAACGCATTAGGGATATATACAAAAAATGTTGTGAGGCTCTTGAAACAGAGCCGGATCTGTATCTGATACATTTCCCTAAATCTATAAGTAGCAAAAAGAATATAAAGTTCAACTACGAAGCTTGGGGTGGCTTGGTTGATATCTTCAACGACGGACAACTAGCCGCCATCGGTGTGTCCAACTTCACAATTGCACAGCTTGAAGATTTGAAACGAGAATACCGCGGCGATGTTCCTCTTCTCAATCAGGTAATTACCTAGTTTATCAACGCAAACATCTCATAGTCAATAATCATTTTTGTCGTGTAACAACTAGCAATTTATTTTAGGTTGAATGGAACCCAATGAGTCACGACGAAGAACTACTAAAATACTGCAACGCAAATGCAATTTTACTTCAAGGATACAAATCACTGGGCGGCCATAAGCATCGCAAAAATCTATTCGAAAATGCGATTATCAAAAAGATGGCCGAAGACCACTGTGTAAAACCTGCTCAAATACTTTTCACTTGGTCGCTGCAAAAAGGTGTCCCTGTGATACCCAATTCTATAAACGCAAGAGAGATCAGTGAGAATATTGATCTAACATTCCGTCTGCCTCATGACTCAATGAAAAGATTGCAATACATCAAATGGTGTTATTAAGGTCACCGGCTGCGAATTATAACTAATCTTTTGTTTTAGAGAGTGAAAGTGCATAATTGTTTTTTGAAATGAAAGGTACCTTCGCTTATAAATGCTTGGGATTCATTATATTTTAGGATATTCAAATCGTTAATCACATTATAAACGATTAAGATATTTAAAAGAGAAGATTAGTTTAAAACCATTAAATTTAATAAAACACGGTCTTTATCCGTTTTATAAAACAACTGTTTAGAAAGACTGAAGTAAATAAAAATAATTTGAAGTAAAATATATGAAAAAAAATATTTTACTATTAAATTGGAATGATTAATGCGAATGTTATAGTTTTGTTTGTAATTATTGTATTGGATATTGTTCGTAACATGGATAAAGGGTTGTTGATTTGCTGGCTATTTCATGGTGTTTGGTTGTTACAAATAAATATTAAAATTATATTCTAGAGTATGATAATGATAATGTATTTTTTTTTATGAATTTTTATTATTATTTAATTTAATATAGATATACTGATAGTTTCGTATGTAAAATTGGATTAGATGTGGAGCTTATATTATTTATATTAATTTTTTAATATTTATATTTAAATTAATTTTTTTTTTATTTAAACTTTTCTAATTTACGGTCTACAGATTTAAAAGTTGAATTGGTACTTAAGGTGTAGCTTCTAAGGAAATATTCACAACAACACAGTATAAGCTATCAACTTAATGTATTGATAGTGCATACATTAGTATTATTCTAAAGTCCAGCTTTAGAGTACTGCGTCACCTGCTCACATATTTACCTTAGATACCTAGTTTAATGAATAAATAAATAATTATGTACCTAATTTAAAATAAATATTTTAATCATTTATTAATATTTGATTTTTATTTATCCTAGCACAAAGATTCAAATATGATTGAGTACCATTTTCATAAGATTAAGAAGTTTAACAGGTATTCGAATAGACTTCATCAGCTCAAATAATGGCGGTAGGTACTCGTATATACCACAAAACTGAACGGTGGCATGCAGCAAGAATTATTATATTATGTAATGCCAATGTCATGAAATGACAATATAGTAATATAACTTTACGTTTGAAATATATAAACCTTAATTATTTTTTAGAAGTTAATTCCGCCGTGCATCTCACTTGGTGGCACATGATACATTCCACCTTCGCGTCTCAGAATTGCGGGCACATACGATGCCACTTGGGTATTGTTCTAAGGGATGAACCAATTGGTATTGCTTGTTATGGGCAGATGTTACAACTTAAGATCAGGTGAGCCATCTGCTCGTTCCATAACGTAACAAAAATAAAAAACTGAAAAAATATAATTATGAAATGACCATCACTGGACCGGATGTACCTAATACCAACTATAGCCGTTGTTCAGAGTAGGTATGCGAAAATGTTTGCCCTAGACCCTAATAATAATCTATATATACCTATATAAAAACTAGCTGTTTCCCGCGACTTCGTCCGCGTGGAATTCGGTTTTATCACGCACCCCTATTATACCCCACTGAAAAGTAGCTTAAGGAAAGGCACTTAAGGAGTACCTTGTTACATCAGCTATCTGCCAGTGTAAGTCCCGTCAAAATCGGTCCAGCCATTTCAGAGATTAGCCGGAACAAACAGACAGACAAAAATTGAAAATAAAAATATTTTGGTATATGTACCGCGTGTATACCTACATCCATGCACTTAGTAAAAAGCGGTTATTTTAATATTACAAACAGACACCAATTTTATTTATATGTATAGATGAATCCCATTTTTTTTTTCTTTTTTTTTATTATATTTCCCTTGGTCACGGCATCACGCGTGAACGGCTGGACCAATTTCACTAATTCTTTTTTGTTGTGTTTGTTTCAATAGAAGGTTTTTATGAAAGAAAAATTAAGAAAATTGCGTGAAAATTAGAAAATTTAATACTTAACCACCATCTTAAATTATTTCTAATGTAACCATAGCGCTTTTGACAATACAAACTTTTTTTATGTAACCTTATGGCATTTGACAGAACATTGATAGAATGCCTGCTACAAATATCGTCAAAGAGGATGTAAAAAAAAAAAAAGTTTAAAACAGATGCTACGATCGGAGTCATTATTTGATAAAATACATATAAAATAAAATAATTAATGTATTATTTCTAACAAAGAGGATGTAAAAAAACTGAATATCTTAGTGCACACACATCACACATCACGGTTAGTTCAGAGCTTTCACGCCTAATATTAAAAGTTCAATTTAATATGGAGTTTTGGTAAGTTTGGATAGAGTAACATACACGTTACTAACATAACACGTGGTATACTTGGTTATAAAGAAGAATACAATAGTTTTCTTTACTTAACAGATGAATTTTCGTTTTAAACAATGCAAGCAAACCACGCGGTCGAAGTCGCGGGCAACAGCTAGTTTCTGATAAAGTTGTGGTGACGCTCGCGAACAAATGTGCTATGGAATGAACATAACATCTGAATGCCAATAATGATTGAAACACTTTTGATAATGCATTATATTTACTTGAGAAATAACAAAAATTACAACAAAAAAGTTAAAAAAGTACCAAGTAAAGAATGCCCTCGTTAGCCGAAAGTCATTACAGCGCAAAATTTAAGAAATCGCATACTTCTAACGATTTTGTCTACCCTTACGTGGCTGCCCGTGCAGAGAACATGCAACTGTATCGATAAATTGCATCCAAAAAAAATTCAAAATATCTATATTGTAAAGAATTGAACTAGTTTGTTTTATTATAGGTATAGATTATGTTAGGTGCTACGTTTCCACTTCGAGGAATCACTCGAATGTTAAGACGAATTTATTCCTAAAGGGAAGGTTGCAGTCGAAAGTACCTGTCTCACCTGTTGCTTCGTTTTTTATATGTTACAACCAGGGGCCCTATTCCCGGTCCCATGTGAGACGTAATATATTATTTTTCCAAAAACAGTACGAATCAGATAAAATAATAAATAATAATAATATTTGATCCACAGATACAAAAATTTAATCGAAAATTAATTATCATGTCGTTGTTTTTTTAAGCAGTAAAATGAGTTCCCTTCGTTGTTAGTGGCTATTCGTAGCGAGCAGTGTCGCACCAAGCGAAGAAGCGAATTATATCGTGGTGGTTGCATTTACAGCGAGTATTTACTACTATTTAATACTATAATACTTTACTTGTCTGATGCTGAGTTGTGCGAAAAAGATGTGCTAGCGAGCTAAGCGAGAAAACTAACTTGGAGATGCCAGCTTACTAGAAACCTAACCGAAGCAAAGGTGCGAAATGCAAAATATAACATACCTATACTACTGAATATATACTACTGAAATAACAAAACTAGTCATAACATCTACGATTTAAAACTTTAGGAATATTCCACGCAGTAGCAGTAGAACTTGGCGGTTAACACTTAACATCAGGTGGGCCGTTAGCTCGTTGTATCAACAGAACATAAAAAGAGAAAAGTTGGATGTGGTACTACTAATCGAGTCAATGCTTTTATCTCAGTCTCAAAGAGGTTCCTTTCGTTCACACATGCCTTCGAATATTCGGTGATCGGCCTTGTCGGATATGCCCAAAAAATTTATTTGTTTTGAAGGGGCTAAAATGTTTATGTCAGCTTAAAAATACAAACGATTAACAATTTTAACGTTTATTAACTCTAAGTCCGGCCCTGTGAGCCGGTACGAAGTCCAAAAGCACTCTGTGTGATCAGGCTTGGCGAAAACAATTGTTCTAATTTGCTTATTACGCGAAGAAATAAATTAAAATTACGAACACCCTTTTTTAATTTTCATGTTTTATTTAATGTAAGTACCTATGTTTGTTTTGCTATTGCTAGCCATTACAAATGAAATAGTGAATAACAAGACTTTTCGTTCGATCGATTTTGCATTCTGTATCCGACTCGTTCACTGTGTAAGTAGTTATAATAATATATTTTTATATATTATATACGCTATAGTCGATCGAGTGATATGTACCTGTATTTCTTGAGAATAAAGTAATTTAATAACAACAGCATCTAATAGAGAAGGGTTCGTTGACCCTGTCGATGCAGGTCTCACAGCAATAGTTAGTATACCAACAAGTGCACAAGTCCGCCGAACTGCATAAGCAACAGTAATGTCGATGTAGGTATGTCTCTTGCGGTGGTCTAGTCGGTGATCTGCGTGAGGAGCGCGGTCCCGCGTATTATCCAGAAGGGTTGCGGTCGGCTGGCGGGCAGCAACACGGGCAGGACAAAGTTGGTGCTGTGTCCGGTCGTAGACAGTGTACCGGCCCTCTCGGATGTCTTGTACAGCGGTGCCTCGTACCGCGGGTCGGGCTTCGGCAACTCGAGCACTGGCTTGAACCACACCACAGGGAGGGGAGGGTTCATCAGACCTGTCGGTCAAACGGCGCTAGTAAACACACACGTTTCACAACACACGGTTTCTGCGTTATCACAATACTATTGCTAGTTACGTGCGTCCCGTTTAGACTTCGCGGAACGGCAAGATAGTGATAATATATATTTTAACAATGTGTAAAGTTTTAAAGAATTTTGTGTTGTTATTGTTATTTCTACCTCTCAAGCAGTAATGCATTCGCGTTATGTTCCAGTTTGAAAAGAATGGTTAACGATGAAATTACAGGGACATGAGACATCCCTTGGAAACTTGGGTCCTCCCCTACTAGGTACGACAAGACCCAAGTTGCCAATGCGCCCGTAACCGTGTAGATGGAATGTCTCAATGTCACTATGATTTCCCAAAATCCCAACACAGTGGGCTCCATCCGCGAGTCTGTGAACCAGTGCTTCTCTGTTAGTAGTGTGATGTGATGTGATAAATGCGTTACCCGGTATAGCGTCGACAAGGCAATTGTGCGCGGCGTCCCACCGGCCCGCGTCGATGAACAAGCCGTGTATGTTGACGCCGTCTTTGGGCGGTACAAGGTCGCCGTACACGCACGGACCTTCATCCTGCAGTAACCAGGTAAATGACACATAGATAGATAAACACTTTATTGCACATTACACCAATAAAACAGAAAATACAAAACAATTTACGTACAAAAAACAAAAGAAATGTAACAACAAATAAGTGGTATTTTTTTAATGATAAATAAGACTTTTTTTATGTGATAATTTTAATATTTCGAATACATGTGTTTCAATCTAAAAACTCTTCTTCTCTTCTCCCCTCATAGATACAATAAGAGCCAGTCGCATCTTATGTACGGTATGAGACGTGAAGGTGGAATGTTTCATTTGCTTGTTCACCTGCAAACACACTTTTCGAACCGGAATAAAGTAACGCGAATGCTTTATTAATAATAAATTTATTTTTATTTGTAACAAAAAAAAAAAAAAAACATTTCATTATACTTAAATAGGTAATAGGTATTTGAAACACAACTGAATCAGTGAAAACGGTGCAAGATGCTGGAAGGTGCTTTATTGAAATAGGTATAGTGACAGCACTTCCCTGGACGAACTTGGCATAAGTTTTAATGCATTTCAATTATATTTTGATCAAGTGTATATGAGGGATTCTGTTTAGGCTCTCGAGTTAGATAGATAAACAATAGAATGGTCGAGCCTTACTCTTGTATACGTCACGCGGAAAATAAAACGTTTAATTTTCACACTAACCTTATTTTTCCTTTTGTTGTATTTATACACGTCATCTTGCGCTAAGAAGAAGGGGATAGGTTCGAAGTCAAACATTAGCGCATCTATCGGGACACGATAGCGACGCGCGTATGACTGCAAAGAGCCAGTGAGCATACCCTGTGGGAAGAATAGCCCCGAAACCCAACTGCTTGGCTGCAGACCTTCTACCAACCATTTCTGAAATCCAAGTGTTATTCGTGTTTTTTTTCATTATGGACCAGACTACCTTGGGATATATTGGCGGACATTTTATACATCTCCATCTAACCCCAAACTAAGTTTAGCTAGTAGATACTATGGGAACCATATGACTGATAGAATACATATATATATTTTTTGTAAATATAAACAATTAGCCTAGAAACAGCGCGAACCAGTTCAATTCCGTCCATTTAGGGGCGTGGCCTGTCGAAGGTATCGCGAGCGAGCAACGAGCGCGCTATAAATAACGTCCCCCCCGTCACCTCCTTTGAGGTTGAAATCTGTTAGTGTGATGGTGCATTTCTTCGCAGCTGAGAGATTGTCCTTGAGGTATCTATTATGTACTGATACGATTATCGACTTTGTCTTGTCGGTGTGCATGAGCACTCTCACAACATAATTTATACCTATGTTCTCTAGATAATGGGCATTTCAGACAGGATCAGGGAGGAGGAGGGAGGGAGGACAGATCAGGTCGGTTAAAATAATGGATTACAGAACTTACTTCCATAAAATCAAGGCGAAGTATCAAGTCGTGAATCCAACTACCTAGAGACTTGAGTGAATTGTATCCTTTCTTGTGCCACATTGCTGGCACCTTGTTGTTTAGAAACGCATTGAAAACAGCTTCGAATTCCTCTGACATTACAACTACACCCTGAAATAAGTTATAATGACTGGTATAGCTTATGAGGCTGTTTTTTTTTATAATTTACGTATGGTTTAAACTATCCATTCAAAGACCTTAAAACATTACATAGGTAAAAGCAACGGTGCCATGTAAGTACTTACATACGAGTTTAAGCGACCGTAAGTATATTTATTCCGAGTTTTTATAAGTAGGTACGTAAAGCAAAGCTATTATTTTTGACTGGCCTCACAGCTCAGTAGGAAGTAATTTTATCTAATGAGCTGTGTTCGATTCCCACCTAGCGAAACATTTGTGTGAAGAACACACATTCTGTTCTACGTCTGGGTATTTATAATAGTTTTTTACATGTGATACAGTTCAAAACGAGCCGATGGCCCACCTAGTGCTAAGTGGTAACCTCCACCCTAACAAGCAATGCGACTTGGGTCCTCCCCTTCTTAGGTACGACAAGACCCAAGTAGCACCGTATGTGCCCGTAACTCTAAAATGGATTGTCTCCTGTAATTTCACCGGCAACCACTGCTTTCAAACCGGAACAATGTCCTTGGCGGCAGAAATGGGCATAGTGGCAAACTTGGCGTGATATCTACTGCTGTTTAAAACGTATGTAGGGTTGTTTTAGGTGTGTATGTAATGTTGTGAAGTTACCTTAATTGCTTTCTGAAGTTCGTTGAGTGATGAATGTATCAGTCCAAGCAAAGTGTTGAACCTCTCAGTTTCGTGTAGCAACACTGTGGTGAGGGAGTTGAGCTGGCCCATGTCGTCTGGTTCCATCAGCGCCGGGTTGATTTGCGACTTGTCTATCTTGTTGAGTACCGAGGTGCGGGTTTGGTCGCAGATTCGCCACACTATCTGGTCGGGGGTGTCCCCGCTGCCGCCCCCGCCCGCTCGGGGTTGCACGTCTACTATTGTTTGTATAAGGGTGGTCGTTTCTTTGTTCTGTATATATAATAAAATCAATTTTTTGTATAAGGATGGTCGTTTCTTTGTTCTGTATATATAATAAAATCAATTTTTTGTATGAGGATGGTCGTTTCTTTGTTCTGTATATATAATAAAATCAATTTTTTGTATGAGGATGGTCGTTTCTTTGTTCTGTATATATAATAAAATCAATTTTTTGTATGAGGATGGTCGTTTCTTTGTTCTGTATATATAATAAAATCAATTTTTTGTATAAGGATGGTCGTTTCTTTGTTCTGTATATATAATAAAATCAATTTTTTGTATAATGATGGTCGTTTCTTTGTTCTGTATATATAATATAAACAATATTTTGTATAAGGGTTGTCGTGCACAGAACGGTCTGTCGTCCACGTATGATTATTTATGATCAACTAGCTGTTGCCTGCGACTTCGTCCGCGTGTAATTCAGTTTTATCACGCACCCCTATTTTACCCCTCGGAAAAGTAGCCTAAGTTACTCCTTGTTACATCAGCTATCTGCCAGTGAAAGTCCCGTCAAAATCGGTCCAGCCATTTCTGAGATTAGCCCGAACAAACAGACAAACAGACAGACAGACAAAATTTTTTAAAAAATTTTGTTTTGGTATATGTACCTTGTATACATCCATATGCACTTAGTAAAAAGCGGTTATTTTAATATTACAAACAGACACTCCAATTTTATTTATTTGTATAGATGTAGGCCTTAGCCTCGGCAGATAGCACCTGTGGAAGGATCGTCTAGTAACGCCAAGAGCATGGGCCAGGACCGTGAACGCCATTCTGCCGCTACTACAAGAGTGGATAAAGAGGTCTCATGTCTGGTTTTCTTCTTCTTCTTCTTCGGTGAGATGTGAAATTGGAAGTAGTTGTGTAACAACTCATAAAGGAAATATCTATTTCGATAGATGAGGTTAGATTGTTCCATTCCGATTAATGGGTCGCTAAGTAGATAAAATAGTGAGGTGATATTTCACTAACATTACCTTATTAATGTTGTTTTAAAGGTGTAGGCATATCTAATACGTCAAAAATGTGTGCGATGTGCTTACTTCAAACGCAATATTGGCATTCTCGTGCATGCCAAACACTTCGGGGTCTTCAATGACCGGTAAGGTCTCCATATAATCCTTGTAGACCTCTAGTTTCTCTGCTCGTGGGCAGTAATATTTCCCAGACTCTGAGTATGCGTAGCCCTCTTCCAGTGTGGGCGGTGAGAAGAATAATTTTAATATGGTTGTAAGACATCTTTGATCCCACATATCAGTCACTCTGCCACCATAAGTGATGGAACCTGAATAAAACATCCTTCAGTTATAATAAGGCGTTATTGTTTATTTTTTAGAATAAGATTTGAGCTTTACTCAAGTGCCTAAGTTGGCCACTGCGAATATCTGGAAGTAATTGTTATATATACCTATAGAATATCTTATATTCAAATATTATTATTAATCAGGTGGGCCGTCAGCTCGTTCTGTCACTAATAAATAAAATTGGAGTGTCTGTTTGTAATATTAAAATAACCGCTTTTTACTAAGTGCATATGGATGTATACACGGTACATATACCAAAACAACATGTTTTACAATTTGTCTGTTTGTCTGTCTGTTTGTTCCGGCTAATCTCTGGAATGGCTGGACTGATTTTGACGGGACTTTCACTGGCAGATAGCTGATGGAACAAGTAGTAACTTAGGCGACTTTTCCGAGGGGTAAAGTAGGGATGCGTGATAAAACCGAATTCCACGCGGACGAAATCGCGGGCAACAGCTAGTATGCGTACTAACTTGTTATATACTCGAGAGCATCCCAGGGCATATGTCCGTCTTCGCAGAACATCTGCAGGTTTGACATGGCGCACTCCCGGTCGCTGTTGTTGAATTCATACGTAATGTTCCATCCGAGAGGGCCGAACTTCTTGCGCTCTTGGATAATGGCGTGGAACATGCAAATTCCAAACAGCATTGTCCGCCAGTCCTGGCCCAGAACTATTGGGAATTACAATATTCGGAACTAATTTATTATGAAAACGCTATGAAAGAATTAAGCAGGTTATTAGTCATTCAGATGTCTTTAAATGTGCCTTTCTACTGATGAAAACGGGTGAGCGGTGCTTACTTCCAGCAATCTAGGGCAACCGCAGTGAATACTACTTTATACGAGTAGATAGGGTTATACTTTTGGGAAATGATAGATTGCACATGCTTTTGAACTGAACCATTTTTAAATAAAGATGCATTGTATATGGATCTGCAACTTTTGGAGCAAGACATGGTGGCACATCAATAAAATGAATTTGTAAGCCTGAAACTTGAACCTACAAATACTAACTACTAATAAGTGGAACAGAACCGTACTGTGGTTTTCAAAAAAGTCATCTTCCATTTCAATTAGTGCCCTCTTCACGTTCGCTTTGAGTCCTTTGGGTGGTTCGTTTGTCACTTTCACAGAATTTTGTAATACAGAGACTGGGAACTTCGCAGTGGGCATGGAGCTTAGATAGAGACGGAAGTCCGGATGGGGACAGCCCTGATCGCTCGCTAGATTCGCCACTATTAGTTCCAGGTTAAGCATCCAAGATGCTGCTAGGTGACAATTCTAAAAGAAACACATTATTATATTTTGAGTGTGATTTGTTGTAAAAACATCGGAGTACTAGGTAGAACAATTTGAAACTTAATTTTATTTGTATGTCTTACTCTTCTTATTCTTACTTAATTAATTTTAACTTTCATAGTTTAAAGTATTTATTTACTTTTTTATTAATTTTCTATGTGTTACGGTAAATGTTATGTACACATATTATTGTCATATGTATCAGAACGGTCTTTTTGTTATTCTATTTTAGTTTAATCGTGTAATATATATGATGTTTGTGTACTTAAATAAATAAATAAATAAACCACACCATGCTACGTTTTGCGTGTTGTAATACAGTTATTTATGTATTAATCGGTTAACCGGCCATAACAAAAAAGTACACAGTTATACGTAACAAAACATATAACACAGCACATCTATGTTACTGCCACCATATTATTTTCTCAATTACCATTATTTATCTTGTTTCAGATTTAAAGTCCCACCTAATGCGGGGCTTATCTACATATGTATGAAAACAGATGCGTTCCAAGGACACTGTGTTCAATGCAAATCTCAAATGAATAAAGCTATAGGTACCTACAAATGGGCAGCGCTTCACAGGTTCCTCTAGTATTCACCACACAGGCACCGCATATAACGTGAGCCAGCACGGTAGCTAACGAACATAATTATTTTTTCCTACAACAAGGGACCTCCAGAAAAGCCTATTTTTTAATAATTGAACTCGTTGGCTATTTTGTTCTTTCTTTGTAGCTTATTTGAAGATCAGGTGAGGTATAGAGGTCCGGTTGAACACCAGGGCCATCGACTAGTAGGTACCGTAACTGATCAAATAAAAATAAAAATGGTGTAATGTATATATGTATATAGCATATATAGCATATATTTATATATGTATATACATATATACATGTATATAGCATAAGTGACTGTACCACTACGAATATTGAACTTTACTTGTAGGAATATCCAGTCCCCTCTCGGCTTGGCCGCGTTGATCATCTTCTCGGCCACGGGCCCCTGTCCCTGGCCTAGCGATATCGAATGCACTTTCTCTCTGACACCCATTTCAGTGGCGAACTTTTGGAATGCACCAAACGGATCAGAGCCGGTGCTCAAGACGAATACAAGAGGAATTATAGACGTGGTGTCAGCGTACCTGAAAACGTTTTGAAGTGTGCCTAAACTGGCTGAGTTATTTAATACCGACTGGCTGGCCTCGCAGCTCAGTTGGTTAGTAGCCCTACCTTCTGCGCTGTAGGTCGTGGGTTCGATTCCCACCCAAGACGAACATAGATGTTTGTTCTGTGTCTTATCTTATGTGTCTATCTTATTACCTATGTGTTAGGTAGGTATATGTATTACACAAGAAAAATATATAAGTATTATATCAGTTGTCTGGTTCCCATGATAAAAGCTATGTTTAGCTTACTTTGGGGCTAGATGGTGAAGTGTCCACCAATATTTTTTTATTTATTTTATTGATTATGAGTGCACAACGAGCTTTAACCGATATTAATGAAAATTGATATCGGTTAAAGTAAAATATCAGAACTATCTTTTATCCATTGTGTTACTTAAATTTACTTAATAATATAACCAGTAAAGTATTTACGTTTGCCCATTAGGGCAACACGAGGGAGTAATGTGTCTTTTAAAATCAATACAGATAAATTATTGTTTCGTACGTACAATGTATTGAGCTGCACAGTAGGACTCTCTATGAACACGGAGCCGAGACTGGTGCTCACGTACTGAGCAATCGCAAACACCAGCTTCTCTTCTTTCAGACTCTTCACTATCATCAACTTCTCGAAAGTTGACAACTTTTCGTCCCAGTTTATCTTCGCTGGGGCCTTGTCTTTCTTGTTCACGTGAATTTCCTATAAGTTTTGTAACTTGTCATATACACCCTTCTTATTCCTTACAAGTGATAGTAAACTACAAACCGACACTTTCGTAAATTATGTATAAGTAAAATACTTAAGTTTATGCCTGTGTGCCTGTAATTTCACCGGCAATCACACCTTTCAAACCGGAACACAGTAACGCGAATGCATTACTGCTTGGCGGCAGAAATGGGCATGGTGGCAGTACTTCCCCGGACAAACTTGGCGTGAGTCCTACTGCTACTAAAAGGCATGTCTCAAGTGTATGAAAAGTGCCTCTTACAGGCGCACTTAAATCCTTTTCAAAACCCGCAAGATTAGTAGCACCACGTCCAGCTACTTGGAATATTCGTATTAGTTTCTCTTCTACAGACTAGACTTGTATTAGTAGTAGTATTTTTATGGCTTAAGAATTTATTTCTAAAAAGAATTACAGTATTCACTTATAGAGAAAATACATAAATAACTTTGCCGGTATGCGTAGCAAGTACTTTAGTTTACAACAATTATCAATCTTTTATGCTACTACAAAAAATATGCCTTAATGAAAAAAAACAAGAAATAAAATAAATAATGAAACAAAAGGGTAGCTACATCGAGCCCGCGAATCACAGCCACTGAAAGCGTTTCAAGTACTAGTTGTTTGTTAAGGCCTAGTGCACAGTGATACACACGACGATTGAATCGAAACATTCAGTTACAATTATCTGAGTGTTTTATTATTCTGTATTATCAAATATACTCTGTTCGCCGAGAATGTCTAATAGGGAAATCAGGGACTGCACGTGATTGGTCGCAGATAACGAACATAGGCACGCGTGCACGTTGCTAACAAAGTCAGTCTTATCTGTCAGCCGTGCGGTGCGGACGTGCCGTTTAGTGAAATTTACCTGCGTTCTTAGTATTTGGTTTAACGTCGACTTGTTTATTGGATTTTTTCCTGTTTACCTCGTATAAAATTATAAGAATTCTTTCAGTGTTTTATTTAAATATACCCCACTCTAATGAAATTATTATTATTTATTATATTATTTAGGTATTGGATGAAGTAGGTAAATAAGTGATTGCTCCAATTTAATAAAAAAAATATGACTGCCCTACGTATTAAAAACAGGGTTCATAATATGTAGCCATAGTCACTCGGGATGATGTAAGATCTATATCTATATCATATAGACTAACATAAACGTTACTAACATAACACGTGGTATACTTGGTTATAAAGAATAATACAATAGTTTACTTTAATTTACAGATGAATTTTCGTTTTAAAAAAATGCCAGCAATCCACGTGGACGAAGTCGCGGGCAACAGCTAGTGTGTTATATTTATACATTTGAGCGAAGTTCATGAACTTGGGTTTCACCATAAATCTTAATAGTAGGTGTTAAAATATACCTAGTCGTATCGAAATAACATTTGAATTATCTTATTTTAAGCCGTCTGCAAAGCCTGTAAATTGGATTTAGCGATTAGCAATTGAGAGATTAGCGGTTTTCATGTCAGTTGGCTGTCTAAAATAAGACCTATTTATTGTTTTACCGTTGATGGTAAAAGGATCAAGATTTGCCATAATTTTTTGTTTTTGGTCGTAAATGTAATATAGTTTGTTTTTGTTACAAGCCAGATTATTAATAAGTTACCATATTTTCAAAGAATTCTTCTCACAATTTTTAAATGCCCTATAGTAGTAATTATTCTTATCTTATCTGTCTGAATATTTATATGCACTGATCTTTTTAGATGAATGAACTGCGTTCCAAGCTCTTCGTCTTTCGGAGTTTGTTTTAATTTATGCCATAATATATGTCTCTTGTTTATAGATGTAATAATATCCTTGTTAATCCAGTCTTTCCTTGGTGGATTGACTAATTTAGTGTTAATTATCTTAGATTTTTTTGATATCAATTGTAGCAAGTACTTATTCAAATTCATATTCCATATTTAAGTCAGTAGTCATAGAAATACTCGCTAAGCTTATCGTTCCGCTATACGTGCGCTACTTTATAATGCGACAGGTAGACAATAGCCACCGAGCGCTGGCGCCAGAATGCTGTTCCTTTCACTCGGAGGAGCGAACAAGCGCACACGCAGTTTTCGCCTATAGCTAAACGACGTATGAGCACAAGCGGCGCGTATTGAAAAATGAACGTTTCTCGTAATAATTAAGACACAAAATTGAGTAAAAGTTACAATTTTGTAATAATAATTTTGCTACACGTCAGCTCACTAATGTAGGCCATACACGCTACGGTCTACCGGAGAGGTAATCTGTGCAGATATGCCTGCGCAGGTCAACCGAACAATGGTAGCGTGTGTGGGGACGTTCCGGTGTATCGGAGCGGTCTTCAGTTCTCTTTGCGATGGCATCGAATATGGACGATGACGCGCTGGCGTTGCTAGGTCTTGCTTTAATTTTGAAGGAAAATGATACGAAAAACAAGCGAAGAATGTGGTGTAAGCACTGGTTATTGAAAAGGAAAACATATAGTCATGTTAATTTATTAAATGAATTGAAATTTGAACCAGAAGATTTTAAAAACTATCTTCGAATGGACGAGAAAACATACCTTAAATTACTTGAAATGGTTACTCCTATGATAAAAAAAGAAGACACAGTTATGAGAAATAGTATTTCTGCGCACGAAAGATTATCAGTTACATTGAGATTTCTCGCAACTGGCAGAAGTTATGAGGACCTAAAATTTTCAACAATTATTTCGCCTCAGGCACTTGGAAAAATTATTCCTGAAACATGTGAGGCTTTGTATAAAGTACTTAGAAGAGATTATTTGAAGGTAAGTCATTAAAACAACAGATAATATTTATTTAAAAAAATACGATTTTAATTTTAATCATTAAAGTACAAAACTTTCGCGTACAAATTATTCATTATCAACATTGAAATTATTAAGGAATGTCACTGCCGAATCTGGAATCGATAAAACTACCTCTGTTTCATTGGGCTGATTTCCTGAAATTGTAGGTGTTCGTATTTGTGGCGAGTAGGGATTGCCTTGGGAACTGTTGAGTAGATGGCTAGTATGAAATGATTGAGAAATATACTCTGAATTTTGACTAGTGGGAAATGGAAGGCAGGGTGGGCTAGGACTTCCGGAAGAAACAAAACTTACAGGGGTATATGCCCTATTGGAATTAGGAGAGGACTGATATGCATGTTGTCGATATTGCTGAGCAGGAACATAGCTTCGTTGATTTTGTTTCAAAATATCTCTCATGTTAATATAGGCATGCTCGGGAGTGAGGTTTCCTATTTCTGCTTCAAAAAGTAAATCATTTATAAGTTTTTCTGCGACTATTATTTGTTTCGCATCTAAAGCCCTCAGTTTCATTGCCACATTTTTGCCAATAATATCGCACCTATCTTCTGTTACAATTGGGCGAGGACGCTTAAAGTGATCTCGTACCGATTCCAATACTTCATTTGCTAAGCTTTCATCTTTTCTTTTTGTTTTACAAGGTTTTGGTGGGCGAGATGAATTATTATTTGACGATGTTGATTGAGCCTCGTTGTCGGTAGATACGCTGTTGGATGAATATTCTTCAGCGGCATTTGAAGAGTCTTCAGTGTTGTCTTTCTAAAAACATAAATAATTACATATTATATTAATAACATAAAATAATAATGATAGATTAGATTAGATAAATTCTTTATTGTACCATATGAACTTAACACTAACACACATACAAACAAAAAATAATAAAAACTAGAATATGGCACAATGGGCGGCCTTATCGCTAAAAGCGATCTCTTCCAGGCAATTATAATGATATATTTTTATGTCCTGCCGCTATAGATATTTCACATCAAAAATAACTACTTATTGTATAAATGATAAATCTGTTATTTTTATATTACAGTTTCCTACATCTGAAGAAGAGTGGAAGGCAATAGCAAAGATGTATGAAGATCGATGGAACTTTCCTCATTGTCTTGGTGCAATAGATGGAAAGCACATAGCGATTGTTCCACCGGCTAATAGTGGATCGTATTTTTATAATTATAAAGGGCAACATAGCGTAGTTCTTATGGCAATTGTTAATGCAAAATACCAATTTATGTATATAGACATTGGCATGAATGGCAGAATATCCGATGGAGGGGTTTTACAAAACACTAAATTTTTTGAAAAATTAGAAAATAGTGATTTACGTATTCCAAGCAGTGAATTGTTAACAGGAAGTAACCGAAATTTACCATATGTATTTGTGGCAGATGACGCGTTCCCATTACGCCCCGATATGATAAAACCATTTCGGCAGGCAGATTTAACATCGCAAGAAAGAAAAATCCTGAATTACAGATTATCTCGCGCGAGGCGGACTGTTGAAAACGCTTTCGGGATAATGGCATCACGATTTCGCATATTTTATACTCATATAAATTTAGAACCCGAAAATATCGATAAAGTAGTGAAAGCATCTTGTGTATTACATAACTTTTTAATTGAACACTCAAAAAAGTCATATGCACCTCAAAAATCTTTTTATCGAGAAAACTCTGAAAACGGGACTATAATTTCTGAAGGATACAATACACAAAATAGTACCATGGAAAACTTGGAAAGAAGAAACCCAGGAAATACTTTGAACAACGCGAAGTTAGTCCGAAACAATTTTATGAATTATTTCAATCAGGAGGGAAGGGTTCCATGGCAAAATGATCATGTAAATTAAAAAATAAGGCTGAACGGGCAGAGTAGGTAGTTCTAAATACATAGTTATTAGTGATGTACAGGATCGTTAAAAATGTAAATACGCGGATACGGATCTTTATTTTCGATGATACGGATATCCGGAACATCACTATTAGTTATATTATAAGCTTTAGTGAAATTTAGAATGACTGTAAATACAAAATAATTATGTGTTACATGTATTGAACTTAATAAAAATTATACTACAAAGTATGAAATACTTTACTTACCTCACAACTATTTTCGTCATCACTATCTAAGTTGGATGAAGATTCCCTTGGAGTGCATTGATCATGAATGAAATTGAACAAATCGTAGTACCACAGTTTAATACGGTACACATCATCAGCAGATGCCCCAGACTTTAAAGATTGCTCATATTTCTTCTTTTCTTTCCTAACATTGCTTCTTAAGTTATTGATCTTTTTCACAACTACATCTTTGTTCGCATCTGGCTCAATTTCTCTCAATTTTTCTGTTAGTAATTTATAAGCAGCTTCTTTTTTGTCTCGATTATGGTAATCTTTGTTTTTAATTTGCCAAAGACATGGATTACTTCTATACATTTCGATAAAATCTTCAAGGATTTTTTTAGTTGAATCTGGTGGCGCCATTTTCTGGCAATACGATGCGAGCGATGAGACAACCGTCCGACAGAAACACTAGAAAACAACTGACGCGACCTGCGCAGGCTACCGGAGTACACGCACACACGCACAGGTACACCGTACGGTGTCACTCGAAAGAATCGATTTTCGATCTTGCGCCGGTCGCCTGCGCAGGTTCAAAAACCTGCACAGGTCTATTCCCACACACATTCCGGTCTACCTGCGCAGGCATACCTGCACAGATTACCTCTCCGGTAGACCGTAGCGTGTATGGCCTACATAAGTTTGCGGGTTGGCGAATTTTTCTTCGTTGTTAACGATCAAAGGTTTTATTTCTCACATTGATAAGTAATTAAAAGTCATATAGCGATTGATAATCAGTAATTACGGGGTCAGATCGGGAATGGTAAATGACAACGAACGTCTACTGTGTTGTGTTGTAAAATTTAATTTATTCTAAAATTAACTGATTGTGCCATAAAAAAAAGGAATAATACATAAATGCTACATACACTTTATTTATACAACTAAAACTTGACAGATTGTGTGTACGATATACGTAAAAGTATGATTAAAAGTATGATTGCTTAAATTCTTAAATATTGCTAAGTAAATGTTTATGGTATAAATGATTCACACGAAATTGCATTAAAATCATATTATGCAATGACAGGGGGACATTGCTTTATTGACGCGCGCACGAAAATTGTGCACTATAGTCCGTTCTACGAGATAAGTCTTGCGGCAGGTAAAGGAACTAACGTAAAACTGAACTGATATTTCTCTTTTGCGTAGAAACTAGCGCCACAGCCAGGAGACTTTTTTCGTGGAACGGGCTCTACGTCAGTGTCACGTTGCGGCGCTGGTGGTGGGGTGGGGGGGGGGGGGCGTGGTCTGTCCCGCTGTATCACCGGTGCTGTGAGGGAGGACGCGCCCCGCCCGTGCGCACACGCAGATCGCCCTACTCCAACCAGATCACGTACCTAGGTAACGGCATAATCGTGATACCATATGCTCGTTGTTAACGTCGCGTCGTTATATGATAATGTGCTCGTTGTTATACACACGTATACTTCACGATATTAGAATGAGAATAAATTTATTAAGTACCAAACTTAAGGCAGATCACCAGTCCGATGGTCCGACGACATAGTTCAAGTGGTCGGCAAACAATGGTCGAGAACTGCAAGGAACCGGCAAGAATGGCGTTCTAAAGAGGCCTATACCCGGCAGTGGAAGCCAACAGGCTGAAATGATAATAATGATGATGATGATGATGAAACTTAACTAACATTGTATACTTCCGCTATATATACCTAACATAGGTAGTTGTAATGATTTTGTAGCGTAAATTCATTGTTTTTACAAATAAATGACATTAGGTGTAGGTACAGCTGGTAGAACATTACCTCCCGTGCTAGTAATAACTGTGCGGCAAGGTAATATTGATCTGATTGAATATCTCTCGCACTTATTTTGCTAGGTAACCCCACAGTCCTCTCGGTATGGAGACATTGATATGATGTATACACTGGGGCAATCTGAGTGTATATTCTCGTTTTTTTTTTCATGCGCAATGATTACAAATATTTTCCAGTTTTTAATAACTATACCGGCTCGAGTCATCTGATGCTCAGTAACTTTGTAACGGTTCGTGGAATGAACGCAGTTAACACTGATTACATGTATATAAGGGCCGATTCGTTTTTTTTTTATATTATGTAGTTACGGAACGAGCCGACGGCCCACCTGGTGGTAAGTGGTAACCTCGGCCCATAACAACCGATGCGACTTGGGTCCTCCCCTACTAGGTACGACAATACCCAAGTCACATCGTATGCGCCCGTAACTATGAGACGTGTAGGTGGAATGTCTCATGTGCCTGGAATTTCGCCGGCAACCACACCTTTCAAACCGGAACACAATAACGCGAACGCGTTACTGCTTGGCGGCAGAAATGGGCATGGTGGCAGTACTTCCCCAGACGAACTTGGCGAGTTCTACTGCTCTTAGTTTATTATATATATTAGATTAGTTTCACATGTTTCCCTTGTGTGACAGTTTTTTTTATCGCTGACGATTTTATAAATAGGTCCGCTGTTCTTCTTCCGTTTACTACTAGATATGGTCTAATTGCGCTCTCGAACACAGAAATGTAGATGACCTTTTTTAAATTAATTGCTACCTAGTTTTCTATTGATTTTATATTCATCATGATGTTATGATTTTGTAGAGATGGTGCGAAAATATCTGCTGATTCGAGCTTAACATCATTCTTGATTTAGTTACAACAGCTTGAATATTATTGTTATATCAACATGAATATTAACGACAACGTCCTGTGACGTACTGTCCTTAAGATGAAGATGGGTCCAAATAATGTTAAGCTGATTCTGCTGTACTCGTATGCTGTATGGATTCAATCAACTTGGTGTGACCGTGCGTCAGTTGATTAGGTAATCGAGTGTTTAACTACATACTTTGCAAGTAGATTTGGATGAAATTTAGTACCAAGATACCTTATATTCTGAATTAACACAAGACTACTTTGATCCAGGGAAAGTGCAGTGTTCCCTTAGGATGACATATTCACCGCGGGTAACACCGCGGGGCGCTGCTAGTTGTTACAATATAATACAATTATTTTCATTACATGTTAACTTTTGTTGTATTGATTAGCGGCTGTAAAGAGATTGTTGATTTATTAAGGGACTTCATTCCTTCCCAGTGGTGGCTGAGTTTGATAGTATACCTACTACATGTTAATACATACTCATCAGGAATTAGGTATGTTCGTGTTCGCTAATATGTCAAACTACAGATAGTTGACTCTAAATTCGGTAGGTGACATTCGAAAGTTATGATGCTGAGAAATAAAATTAATGATGCAAATAATTTTGTGAGTTTTAGAGATTTTGACACTGATGGCATAGATGACTGATTTTTCCCTTTTACTCCTTAAATCCTTATCTTCGTTTTGATCATCATCAGGGGAGATTGATATTTTGTTAACTGGATAACATTTCACGAACGTCCATGTAATAAACATGATAGATTTACCTACACACTAACGAGTGAAAATAAATAAAATATAACTTTCACCACACCAGCTTAAAAACGTCGTATTTGCATACAAAAATCGATGTTTGTATTGTATTTGTAATTGTATTTTGTAATTTTTAATTTAAGTACCTAAAATTGAAGAATTTATGGGAGGAATACCTCGTTCTCAAAACGATGAAGGAAAACATCTTTAGGAAACCGACACGTCCTAGAACCAAATATTGCAAGACTAGCAGTAGAACTCAAGTTGCACGACAGAAGCCTCTTTAAAGCACAAAAAATCCTTTCACCACATTGGTTTGAGAGAACCAGTGGCTCGACTATTAGCAGTACTTAGTACCTAAACAAGCGTGTTTGAAATAACTATTCTAATGTGTACAGGCATTTTTCAACAGTGAATAGAGTGGCCACCATCAAGATATTATAGTGTGAACTAGGAAAATGCTTAAGGAAAAAACATAGGACAATTTACTAATCAAAAATAGATTAGGAGACAAACATACCACACTGAAGGACCCGAGCGTGATGGGTATCCTCCGTAAGCAGTCCTCGGCGAGTCCGACAAATTTCTCGTCCGTCTCTTGAAGGTGGTTTACAGCTAACCACATGGCGTCTGATAGAGTTTCTATGAACGGCTTTTTTGGAGGCACCTAGAGCAAATCGTATCGTACTTATCTATTTATTACTTTATATTGTAATTTTAATGACCGGGACAATCAGGTTAGATAACGATCTAAGTTTTCTTTGGTTGCAACTTACGGCACGAACGTGTGTCTCGTGTGCACCTTATTTTGCTGGTTTCTCCCTATACCTTTAAAACCGAAATACTTATCAACAAGATCTAAGTTTTCAAGAGCATTAAAACTCATGCCAAGTTCATCCGGGGAAGT
Organism: Chesias legatella; assembly: GCA_947359385.1. NCBI lineage: Eukaryota > Metazoa > Arthropoda > Insecta > Lepidoptera > Geometridae > Chesias > Chesias legatella. The sequence continues at coordinate 7,132,323 of OX375762.1, read as the reverse complement.
ACTGCCACCATCCCTTTTTCTCCCTGTGTTCTGGTTTTAAAGGTGTGGTGGCCGGTGAAATTACAGGTAGGTACATGAGACATTCCACCTACATATTTCAGAGTTATAGGCGCATGATGATGCGACTTTGGTCTTATCGTACCTTGTAGGGGAGGACCCATGTACCTAGTAGGGAAGGACTCAAGTCGCATCGGTTGTTATGGGTAGAGGTAACCACTTAATACCAGGTGGGCCGTCGGCTCGTTACGTAACTGTCTCACATAAAAAGTCAGTAGCCACACGGGTGAATTCTGCATATTATTATAGATTTAACTATACTACGTGATAGAGATACTTATACCTACGTAGTACCGTTAAACGTGACTGCTTGCTTTCAACTAATATAATCTGGCACATTCCTATAGAATCAAAAGCACCTTTTTTTAGTGATCAGCTGTAGACTGTTTGCGAGTTTTCTGAATACCTACCTCAGCTAGTGTTTTTATCTAGCAAATAATTTTAAAATAAGATCTATACACCGCGTCAAATTTATTCTCAACGGAGTGCATACGAAAACTGCTTTACAGATATATTTTTTTGCAGTCATATATTTGATGAAGTCTGTTTAAAGAAATTCCAAAAGCGCATATCAAGATGTACGATTGCACGGCGAATGAACGGTAAATATTTAAACTTAAACAAGATAATATCCAGTCAACGAGTACTCACTACTTTAGTTCCCGCTGGTCCTCTCAGTACGAAATTCCATTGCTCGGGCGTAACCAGACCCGCGTTTAAAAATATCGCCATGTTGAGCAAAAAACTGAATACCAGCTTGTGTCTCTCGAAAAGCCCTCTCGAAACATTTCGATATACGGACAACGTGATTTCGTTGTGGAGTATCTCCAATCGAGTTTCGAGCACATCACATTTTTCACTTTTCTCTATAACTTGATTAAACACCTGACAGAAAAAAAAAACGGTTTAGTTAGTCCATTGATTGTGATCCCGAACTACATAACATTGGTTTAGTCATTACACACATTATATCAATCTTAAAAGAAGAGATTCTAACTCACATTATTGTTATTATATTTTTATTTATTGGAATTATTGTTTTTATACTATTATTACTAGGCGAATAACTCTGCATTTAGCAAAGGACCTAGTAAGACCTGTACACTGTTTTCTCCTGGATGAAACTAGCCACCCACAACACAGGGAATCATAGTGTAATGACTAGAATAAATGTTGAAATATATAAATCTGAAATTGTTTAGTTAATGCATATATCCAAGTCCAGTGGAATGGAGTCGAGTATTCCTTGAAACGCACTATTATCTTAATATAATAGTGCTTCATTTCAAAGTAACTCGAATTGGAATCAGCGAGTTGCGATAATTAATTTACATTTTACTGCAGGTGCTCTCAACACTTGCAGTAAAATGTAGGGAGAAAATAGGGAATTTACAGATAATTAGCTAATTTCATCGGACAACCCGAACAGATATAATGGATTCTCTGAACTGAAATTTAATTTGAACATTGCGTTTCGCATAGTTGTATACGTGCACGCAGAGAGCAATAATTTGACATACCCGACCGATACATTCTACACAATCCGCGTACAATGCTAGCTATCAAACGTAAAGGGGTATGCACCTGATTGAAATACTTCAGTGAGAACTGGTACATAGGGTCTATGTCGGCCAACTGCGCTACAGCGAAGTACAAAACGGCGCCTCGTGTTGCCACTGTTCGGTATTTCTCCCGGGCAGCAGAAATACTGATCTCTGTCGCTTCTGTTTCCTCTAGACGAGCGTTTATAATTTCCGACGTTTCCTAGTAACAGAAACGATTATCATGTTTCGTTATAATAACAAAAATATATGAAACACTCTAAAAATAGATCAAATATCCAAGCATACTTCGGATAAGATATTGTACCTACATGGTACACGAATAATATATTATTATAACCGAATAAAAATATTCATTACAGTTTTTCATTACATAAATATTTACCTACAACCTGCAGGTCACTTTAACTCATATTCTGTTCCCGCGTCAAGGCAACCCCTAAATTATTTCTTTTGTTAAGGTAACAGTTACGATTCGTGTAGAAATCGGTACTGTCAGGGAAAAACAGGAAAAATACGACACGCTAATGTAAATTCATTAAAATTGTTTTTAACGAGTACTAATTTAAGTTATTTTCAACAGATAAGGGCGTTAAGTAATAAATTATTCATATAATATTATGAAGACTTCCTATCTGGATAAATTATCGTAAAAAGTAGTACAAATAAAATATAGTAATATAATTTATAATTCATAAATAGCTGAACATTTCACATTATTGCGAAATGGAATTGTCCACTTTAATTACTTAGGTTCACAAAATAATATTTAAGCTAAATTCTTACCTTGCTTTCATTAAGTGTTTCTATAAGTTCTTCATCGTCTAGAATATTTCCCGAAGATGCATATAGAAGCCTCAAAATTTTGTCTTCTATTTCGAGAAGGGTGGCTTTGTCTGTGTTTATGCGAACTATGAGTTCTGTTCGTAAAATTTCCAAGTCCGGCCGTTCCAATCTTACCACGTCTCTTTAACGGTATAAATTAAATGCATTTAAGCTTTTAAAATTCTTTGTAAAGTAACGTGTACTGTGTCGATAAAATAATTACATATTATAAACTTACAAACAAAATTAATATGTTGGTATTATTAAACTTTATCCGTATAAATAGTGGTCTTTACAATTATTTTTTTTGTATTATTTAGGGGACTAGCCATGAGAATACGGGTCTGAACAAACCTCCCTACGTATTTATCACCAGGGCTTCAGAGCATACTTTAGTGTTATTTATTAAAGCATTTGCTTTAAAAGGCAAATAATAAAACACAGAGATGCAACGATATATACACAGGAGCTCATAACGTCCACCCTTGTTTGTTTAGTGTAAACAGAAAATATACTGAATATCAGTCAAAGGCCTTGCCGTGTAAATATTGTGTTAAATGAAAATGAAACATCGCAAATAACTGTACTGAAATGTTGATGTTTTACACTAGTAAAAAGGAGATTAATTTTTTGTTATAACAACTGAAACTTATCGCGAGTAACGAAATATAACTGATAAATTAAACTTTATTCAAATTCATATTTAATAAACAAATAAACTAGTCTAAGCCGCTTTCTAACCAGCAAACTTTCTAATTTACTGTTTATCATATCTAATTGATAAAGGCTATTTAATAAAAATAAATATTTATATATAGTATTAAGTAAATAGATGTGAGACTTATGAAATTTATCAATAAATATGACATATATCTAATTGAATTATCTCTCCCGAATCTAATTCAATTGTCTACTTAAGTTATCGTTATAGTAAGAAAAAACAAAACTTAACATTTAAAAAATGTAGCATCAAAATGCTGAACTTAATAAGTGATCAAGATAAAAGCTGGAATATTCCCCCTCGAAATTGTTGTAGCGGGGGCTCTAGTAACGGTAGATCTGGTCAAAAATTGTTGAAGTAAATTGGTATTACAATAGTGTTAACGAAATAGTAAAATTAAACAGATAGCACTAAAATTGACTGTAAAATAATACAAGAAAAAGTAAGGTCTCTTAGAGTAAGCAGTTCATTTTAAACAACTGTCCGATTTAACTGAGATATGAGCTTACGCAAGAAGTTGGTCTTCCAAACCAGACAGCGTCACGGTGAAGTTCACTAGAGTCACTTGGATGCAGATCTCAGGTAGATAGTGGGGGTTGGCCAGTTTCGTAGTGAGATACAACCGGAAATTAGTGTCGTATTCGATATCGCTGTCGCCCAGGTGTATGAGGAGACGGCCAGCCTGAAATCATTGTGTCGATCGAGAAACCATTGTCCGTCCACTAAATCCACTGCCTCGGGATGACGCTTCGGTTCCTCACAGATTATTGACTGGCCTCATAGCTCAGTTGGTAGTAACCTTCTGCGCTGTAGGTCATGAGTTCTATTCCCACCCAGGACAAACATTTGTGTGACGAACATAAATGTTTGTTCTATGTCTGGGTGTTAATATGTATTATATGTATGTATTTACAAAAAAAGTATATAAGTATTATATCAGTTGTCGGGTCCTCAAAACACAAGCTATGCTTACGTTGGGGCTAGATGTAATAAGACGAGATGAGATGCTGTGTGAATTAATATCCACCAATATTTATTTATGTTGTGAATAGAATTTACGGGCATAAAAGATTGTAAATGCCATAGTAAGATTTTCTACGAGTATTCTTTAGATTACACCAATGTTAAATGACGATACCTGTAAAAATGTTTGTTTCAAGAGCACAGGAGACAGCGTAGCTTCCAGCGTTTCGCCGAGGTCCTCGATAAGCATCGGCCATCCCAAACGGATGCAGCTCTCTAATATGCGCAGGTAACTGGGATCGTTCAGTTTCGTTATTTGCAATCCATTTTCACGTTCCATGTTTTTAATCCATCTGTTTGCCTGAAATGTAGATTGATAGGGGAAAAGCCCTTACAAATAAACGTTATTTTCTAGACTGTGTGAGCATGAGTTTGTATATTTGGGTTTATTGTTTACAGAGATGGAAAAATCGGAGAAAAACAAAGTGAACGTTTGTCACACAAGGCATGACTGGTGGTGCACAGAGGTGTGTTGATGCTTTATGCTTTTGAGTATGGCAGATGTGACAGCAAGTAGACTGAATGCGTTACATAACGATGAGAGCGTTCATTATGAGTGGTTTATCCCTGCGAGTTTCTTCATTATGTGGATTACCTATTACTAATTCTAATTTCATTAAAATAAATGCTCGGACGATGATTTTGGATTATTCTATACATGAAGACAGGGTTGTCAGATTAGTTATTCTGTGTAACAGAAAGGACGAGTGAAACTCGAGGACAGTGAAGGCTATATAAATACGTCCAAACGAACGCACACACAATTTCATATCATTTTAATGTAGTCCTGCATTTTTGACATCAGAACCAAATTTCGTTGTTCGTTGACAATATTAAAAATTCGTTTCTACGCGTATAGCTGATTAATATTATGATTTACATTTATCAGAAATCAGAAATCAGAATTTATTTATTGCATAACAGTTGTACATAAAAAGATCTTAAAAATATATGGTACAAGTTTCGTACAGCTTGTCCGTTTCGGTAATACAATAATGTTTTTTTTATAAAAAAAAGAACAGAGGAATGGAAAAGATAGACAATGTGCATTTAATGCTGGAATTCATCTGACGGCCATTGGCGGACGGCGCGCGGTGGAATTTTGCCGATCAAATGCGTAAACTAATATTTCCTATTCGACAACAAATACTTTATCAAAGTATGCTGTTTGTAATTACAAATGTTACGGCAGGTATTCATGTGGTTCTGGCAGCTATTCAGGTATTCAGTAGAGAATATTATTTTCATTTTCGAAGTAAGAAATATTGAAACTGGTTATTAGGCATCTGTTTATAAATAAAAGTAAGTTATTTCAGCATTTCTGGAAACCAATTTCTTGAATTAAATAGTTTATATGTATATAAAAAGGTTTATAGATTTATAGTTATTTATATATATATAATGGGTTGATTAATTTAATACAATTTTGTTCCTATGATGTTGCCGATGGGAAATTACTGGACACGGTTAGTTACACATTTTTTATATATTTGGTATTGAAAACTTACTTGTTCTTGCGGGTCAATAGTTAATGGCCAGCGACCAGCCCTGGTCACCAATATCCCGTTTTCTGTGGATATGGCATCTCTCGGCAGCCCTTGAGAGTTCCAAGTGCGAACGGTGAACGAGTCCGCCATTATAGCTATCAAACTAAAATATATATTCTTATAATTTATAGCTATCAAAATAAATTTATTATTATTTAAAAATGATTTGATATTAAGCCAAATGTGCAACTACAATCTTATTTTTTATGTTATACAGTTACGAAATGAGCCAACGGCCCTCCTCGTGTTAAGTTGTAACCTCTGCCCATAACAATCGCTGCGGCTTGGGTCCTCCCCTACTAAGTACAAGACTTAAGTCACATCGTATGCGCGTAACTCTGAGACGTGTAGGTGGAATGTCTCATGTGCCTGTAATTTCATCGGCAACCACACCTTTCTAACCGGATCACACGAATGCATTACTGCTTGGCGGCAGAAATGGGCATGGTGGCAGTACTTTCCCGGACAAACTTGGCGTCATTACTACTGCTCTCGGATATGGTGTTCCGCTGATTAAATTCATCGACTTATCTACACCATTTACTAAACACTCACTCGAACGTATCGGACGAAGGTATCTCTAACTGCGAGCATTGTTGTATCCATTTGAGTTCAAGCTCGCGTCGATAATGCGATGGGAAGGCACCGAAATATGCTATACATCCTGACGCAACCACTATATCGCCGGTGGTACAATGTAGTTGGTATGTTGCCGTCTGAATTAACGAAATAAGTAGACCGTTAGTGTTGCCATACAGTATAAAATCTTAAATCTCGTACATTGAAATAAATAATAAATTATAGTTATTGTGTTTATTTTGACTGACTCGCCTCACAGCTCAGTTGGTAACCCTGCCTTCTGCGCTTAGGTCGTGGGTTCGATTCCCACCCAGGACAAAAATTTGTGTGACATTTGTTGTGTCTGGGTGTTAATGTGGTGCTAGATGGCGCTGTGTGAAATGTCCACCAATATTAATATTATATTATTGCCATAAAGTATCAAGTCTTAAATTGATAAAATATATTGAAATAAATAATAATTATATTTTATGTGTTTATTTTATTTAATACAAAGATAAGGTTCATTTAGAGACGTTTAATTCTCTATTTTAGAGTGATGAACGTATACAATTCATCTTGGGCCTTTCTATTACTTTGGTTGGGGAGGACAAAATATTAATTGTCTGTTTATGCACCTAGGATGACAGTCGGCGTGGCATACCTTAACACTTTCTTCCCATCTGGTCTGCTCATCGGCTAGAGCTTGAGTGAGCTTACCGGCCCGGGAAAGTCGGGCCGCTGCTAAATCGACATCAGCTTGAAGCTTTATACGTTCATCTTCTACAACCTAAAGGATCAGTTCATGAAATATTTTTAAAAATACAAGAAAATTTACTAATTGTATATAATCAATTATATATAGAACTTAAAAAAAATGTGTGAAACTGTATCTGTGCGCTTTTTTATTTACGTTTCTTTTTTGGATATATGCAACGAAAGTCTGCCATTAGTTGCGGTTAAAGCCATAAATAAAGAACTATAACAATATTAAATACTTTTCAATCGAATTTCTAGCAGCGTACTTGTGCCTTGACAAAATATTGTAAACATGTTTTCATGACTGAATTGGTCATTAGTTCACAAGATCCTGATTCCTTACTCTTAATTCATCCAACATCTTGGCGAGTTGTGCTTCGATTGCTTCTACTTCTTTCTGCTTTGCTCTCAGCACTGCCATTACACTCTTCAGAATAGCAGCAGCCTCTTTGTGACTGTTATGGAAAGAAAATTTTAGTATTTCTACAATATTGACTAATTGTGAAATTATTCTTATTATATAAACTGTTGTTGCTTTAAATTAACAAATACAAGATTTTTTCAAAGGATTCTGTAAGCTAACAAATTATCAAATTGTTAGAATAGATACTCGTATGACAAAATAGTTACGCCAGAATCTTCGGCTCCACAATCCGAAATACTTTGGCATACATGTCAATCGCTTGCACCCAGAGAACCATTGAACGACACACCTATAAACATAAAAAATATCAGGTTAAATATTAAGATCAACTTAATTAATTATGACGAAATTAAATAAAAGTATTCTTGCCTTCGAAACTTTGACTACTGTGTCAGGATTGAAATCCTTATGTGTCAAATAAACTTTTATTTTCTTCAAGGTAGCATCGGGTATGTGATCTTTGTCATATTCTTCAAGTTTACCGATAAAATTGACATCTGCCAATAGCTTCTTTGTAGAGTCCCAATCGGGCCTGTTTAAGTAATATTTTTTAATTAAGGTCAAGTTGATTTCATTTTTTTATTTTTTCTTTTACATTAAATTATAATGTCAATAAAGTAACGGAACAATCAGGTATTAAACGGTATCGTCTCCCATTAACTGTATGAATATTGTTTAAGATTGTCTGACTGTCTGTCTGACTGTGACTTGTCTGGTTAGGGATGGGAAGACAGAGATTGCAAGTCTCGTGTGCCTGACCTGACACCAGCATCTACACCTTTAAAACAGGACACAACAATGCTAGTGCACTAAGATCAGTATTACCTCAGAGCAACTCTGTAGGTACATTCTTATGTTACAAAAATCTACAAGATTCGATTATACGAGATCAGGCAGGGCATGCACTGCACTTACTTCGATCCAAAGAGTATACATATAGGTTCCATTACAAAGCGCACCAACGCCGGTGGTTTTTGAAACGCTTTCAGCTCGTTAATGTCAGCCTTGTTCAAGGCTTTTAATGCATTCTGGGCGGCCTCCATTGCTGGCATGGCAAGCGCGAGGTCAGCCTTAGCTTCATCTGCAATTTGCTTAACTTCTTCAGCTTTTACCTATTCAAAAGTGATATTTTGTAGGTCTGCTAAGTCACTAAATGTATTCAATTAAAAAACTATATAAGTTTAAATCATGCACGTCCATGCAGCTTATAAACGGGAATTTTAACATAATTTCTGAACTAGCAACAATTCGTTATTAGGGCTTGGGTTTATTCTACACAGTTCATAATAACGATCAAAACACTAAAATTAAATTAAATACTGACAATAATTTTGCATACTCACACAGATTTGCAATAATATAAAGCGTCACTGTATTTTGTGTTCTGAGGATTCATTTACCTTCGCTTCCGCTTCATCTTTCATTACAGCTTGTTTGACTTTATCGGCCGACTTTTGCTCTATTTTCAGTCGATTCACTAAAGCTATACCTTCATCAGCTTTTTTAGCCAGAATCGGTTCCATATCCCGCACTTGTTGCTCCATCACTCCAACGACTTCATACGTTTCGTAGAGTTTCTAAGAAGTGCGATATAATACAAATTTCATGGTAAATGAAAAGCTAAGTGATATATGCAATCAAACATTATATAAAAAAGAAATTGACGGTACACGGATGAGTTTCATGTTAATAAAAGGATAAGAGGATTAAAAAAGAACAATATTATTGTTTCGAGGCGATATTATTTGATGTTGCAAGGCAAACGGCTCGCAGTTGCTTTCAACAGCTTCATTTTATCAATCAAAGAGTCACTCACATGCAAACCACATGATATTCTGTCTCTTCCCCGAATGATTTGCTGCTGTTTCTTATCCAAGAGCTGTAGGTAGAGTTTAAGTAAGTCCAGATAACTGCTGGGTGTGGTATAGAAGTACCTCCTCATTTCATTGTATAACCGGTCAGTCATAGCATCCACATCCTAATAAAAATTTAAATATTCAGGGAATAACATACTTACGGGTAACGTCTGTACATAATAGACATTTCACTACAGGTCTTTGACCTTCAGACTTATTCTACGAACTGAATAAAAAGTTAAATGTTAAGGTTATGGCCTGAACACCCGGGAACCAGCTGCTTTCAGAGTTAACTTCCAAAATCTGATAGCAGTACAAGAAATGTTTATTAACTACAGAAACGTGTTATGCTTGTTTCTAAGTCTTTTCTTTTCTAAGTTTTGTCCTGAGTGGGAATCAAACCCACGACCTACAGAGCAGAACGCTTAGTTACTACCAACTGAGCTGTGAGGCCTGTTCTTCTGTTCGAGTCACTGGTTCTCTCGAACCAGTGTGGTGAAAGGGTTTGAAGTGCGCCTCAAAGAGGCTCCTTTCGTGCACTTGACACGTGTCTTCGAATTTTTAGTCTAGGACATGTCGGTTTCCTCACGATGTTTTCCTTCACCGTTTTGAGAACGTGGTATTGCGCACATAAATCTTTCAATCGAAAAACTCATAGGTGCACGTAGGGATTTGAACCGGCGACCTCCTGATTGAAACTCGGGGTCAGTACCACTACCCCACCACGCTCACGCTGTGAGGCCTGTCAAATGGACACAATCCTTTGGTAAAAGGATTCACCAACTATTAAGAGAAACCATCAACAAGGTGCAGCTAAGGAAATAGTACCTCATGCATGGTGACACATAAAGTGGATATCTTCTCGATGATGTCTTGGTTTCCGAGAGGCTGCAGGCACTGTTGTGCGACAGAATGCAGAGCTTCTGGTGGCCATTTTGTAAACCAGTCTATAGTGCAGCAGTTCACCAGCGAAGGGAACATTCGACAACGTCGTCTGAAATTGATATAAACTTCTACGCAAGTACTAAATGAGGCACGTGAAGAATACTACCCAAAGCTTATAAATAAGTCTAACCAATAATTAAAATGTGTCAAAAATATTTTATTAAATTCCAGATAAGGTGACGACAGTTTTTATCAATAGGCATGTTATAAGTCGGTGGGATATTCCAAATATGTTAATTATATCAAATATATAAATATAAATAACAAGATTTGAAAATATCTATTTTGTACTAGTTTTCAAATAGTTTATTTTTATGTTTGATTAAGAGTTTCGTAATAGTTATAAAGGAAGTTATACAAATTCATGAGCCACATTATCGGGTGTGTATCCGATTTTATCGATAATCTCTGTCAAATAATTTAACGGGAAAATTGCGTGTCAGACCATACACAGTAAAGAGACTTAAGACTTAAGATTAGTTTATCGGAAGCAAATAAAGATTTTAATCATTTTTAAATAATTAGATAATAGTTAAGTGTCGTATTACAGGTTATTTCTGCGGTTACTAAACTCCAAACATCATGTAACCGAAAATATCCCATATCACAAAAACTACACAATATGCGATATTTATCTTAAAAGCTTTTAAGTTCTACAAGATGTCAAATTTAATTATATACTTTGTAAAACATTAAGACAGTTAGTTAACACACAGTTGGTTAAACTAACCTGAATGCCTCTCCCACAGGACTCATACATATGCATAAATGTAGTTTTCCTCTCACTCTATTGATAAAAAAGTAATATACTGCGTCTCTGTCTGCTGGGTTGATACCACACTTCCCGGCATCGCCGCGACATCCCGTTTGAACCTGCTCATAGGTGTCGCCTTCAAAGAGATTCGGCACTTCACCTAGTAAGTGTAACGAAGATGTGTTAAAAAATTGAGATATTTCAACATTTAATAATATACATGGAATATAATTTATAATATGATACGGAAGTAACATTTGTTTTATTTGTATGTAGGAGGTAATCGGAGGTCACTTAAAAACTTACCTGAATTCAGCATATTATTGATATCCTCCAAAAACTCCTCTTTGGTAATCTGCGTATCAGTGAACAAGAAGACTGTATCTTCGTAATTGACCCCAGCTCTCATATACATTTTCCGTAGGTCGTCATGAAATTCAGGTGTATCATAGTTCCGTTTAAGTTCCATTCCCATGCACCTGATATAACATTATTATATAACTATCTTTATTTACAAACGCCCTTCGTAAATGTAATATCCACAATGAAATTAATTAAGTTACTGTATGGCTTTCTCTCATTGGATATGGATAATGAAATTTACTCCATCTAAATTATCAAAGATAATTTGTGCTTCCATATGTTATAAATAAAAGAGCTTAAGAAATAACCTACACGTTTAATGACATTATCACTTAAAACTTGCTATGGTGGTTTTTCATGGTTTCAGAAACTGATTACATTAAATAAAAAATTTAAGACGGGTATTGGTACCTACATTAATTTACGCTTGTGAGTATCAACTAATAATCAAAATTTGATAAGCATCTATAATAGCCGTGGTAGTCTTGATATTTTACATATATGCATTGACTTCAGGAATTGGTTATTAGCTGTTATCTAATAGTATTGACGTTAAACTAACTAGTTGGTAGACGATATTTTTGCCTACAACCCCCAAGAGTGATATCGGATCGCAAAATTCATAGATTACATGTTTATACTAGCATTTCAATTAGATTTGTGCTGAAAAATGTACTAAGTTATAGTAATGACCATCGTTCTTTTAGCCACCGGCAATTATGCTTTAAATTCTTATCGGATAATTTGATCATGCCGAGTCTGAATCGAAAATCAGGATGCAATTAACAACGTAAAAAGCATTTATCGATATGGATAACACAAGCTTTGCATCAACACAGTTAAGTTTTAAACCAAAACTTAATGATTTTACGATCGAGCAGTCTTACGCAGAAGAACTTTTTAAAAGCTTTTATATAAGAGCTTGATATAGCTATTTTATAAGAATTAAAAGCTCGTTCAATCTTCAATCGCTTTGTCTTGTAATCGTGATTATAATTATGCCATTGAAAAAAGAGTAATATTTAAAATTGTCTTATTTCAAAACAGAGCTTTATTCCCCTAAGCTTTCTGATAATCATGAAATATTTAGAGTCAACAATGGATTCAAATTTCACAGTTTCATGATGTTTATACGTTGCAAAAATGAGATTTTAGAAACAATATAGCTTACAACAAGGAGCCAGGTGCGACACTTCAAAAGTTGTCGCACTGATTACCCCAAACACAGCGACAGTAATGGGTACAATGTATTACGACGAGAAAAAATGCAGTAAAGGCTCACGAACTAATTCAAAGACATTGACGACGCACAACGCAAGTATTGCATTTTTTTTTCTTTGCTATGTAGTCAGGTGCAAGCTTTTTGATGATACACCCACTGTAGGAAACGTGTATGAAACGTAGAGAAACGACTTCCGTGTAGTTGCGGAATCGTCACACGTGGGAAAACGTATAGACAATATCGTTTGAAGGGTGTCGTACTGTAACTCGTGGAAAAAGGCTGTTTAAAGAAGTACATCTTACTTGCATTCATTGACGTGTCCCGCAAGCGTAGCAACACTCCGGCGGCCGGAACCTCCCGGGCCCACCATGAGGCAGTGTCCGCGCTCGGCTCTCAACACCCTCGCCACTCGGACAACGTGTTCTACGGCATCTTGAAATAATACCAGGTGCATTTCCGCTCGAGCTGTTGAGTTGTACTCTTCCAGATATTCCTTGCGAAAAAACCGAATATCGTATAAGGGTTGGTTCACGATGGCCATGAATTTATGTATGGATTGATAGGATAGCCCATTGGGGTTATTTCAGCATCAACGTGAAAGATGTCCTGACTGATTGTCTGTTTGACTGACTGATAAAAGCAGAAGTATAGCTACTGGTTCTAGATTGTCAAGTCTGGATGTTCGTTCAGATAAGCACAAAATTTTACCCCTAAGACGTCTAAAACCATGTTTTAGAGTGAAAGGAAGAAACGCTTTACTTCGAAAACTGTGGGAAGTTACATTTAAGTTACAATATAAATTTTTATCCTGTAAATTGAGTTACCAAGCTCAAGTCCGATCAGGTATGAAGTAATGGTGACACCTTTGGATAAGCTCAGTAAAGATCCCATAGTCATAGTCTAAGACGTGATTGAATGCAGATCATTATAGGCTTGTAAGTGACTTGCGGCGAGTAAGACTCAAAACCTCGAGCACCACCACAAAGCCTTTCAATCTTTTAAGGATAGAATACGGAGATTGTGAAAACAGTCTTAACCCACTTTGTAATATTGTCAGGTGGTTTTATTTTTGTTATTCTTAGGAATATTGTATTTAATGAAAATACTTTATATTTGGGCTTCGGTACTCTACCTACTTAATCACTATAGAGTTGAATAATAAAGGTTCTACTCGATATGGTATTTCTTATATATATACATTATTTAGTTATATTATATTAACTAACCTTCAAAACGATCATCAATTTCGGCATATCAGGTATCTCCGCATAAACTCTATTCTCTTTAGGGACAGCAGAGTTCAAAAAGTCCCCAAAGAGAAGCAATGGTGGGTGCTCAATGACTGGATCTTCGGGCACTTCCAATATGGGTTGCTGAAAGTTTTTCTGGCAAACTGTGCTCATGAGGTGGTAGAAGTAACTCTTGTCTTGAATGTTAATTAATCGATCATGAAATACGCGAAGGCATTCATGGTAGAACAACCTTAAAGAAATAAACGGGAAGATGTTATAAAACTCCTTTTGTTCAATTTAAATGTTTTATAGGTAATTATATTTTGATCATAAAAGGTGAGTCTTTTTACACATTTACTGCTTATACAATTACTGGAGGCTACTGATAAATCAGTCTAGTCTGAACGCGCAACAACATCGGAATATAATATCTAGCTCACGAAGATTTACTTAACAATGCAAATAAAACCGACGTTGTTTGCAGAATAAGTCGTGCGTAAAATATATTTACCTGAGCATGGCCTGCGGGGAACGCATGTATGCTGCGTCGGCTTGCAACACGCCTTGCATGGACTTTGACAAGTCGCGTAAGTTGAACACATAGTGTGATTTTGCTGGGGTCGGGAGTAATTCAGCACATATCTTGAGGTAAACGTCAACAGCAGCATTTACTATCGGTTCGCCAAGAACTGACACTTCTGGTACGAAATCTTCCATGTGACCTTTTAGGATAGCCTGTGGCACATATGTCGTTATTTTTGTAATCATTATTATGCTATATCTGGAAAACGTCCAGTTTTGCTATCTGGCTGCAATATGTATTCAACCTTCCCACATGATTTTCCATTAAAACCACTTAATTAATTCTAATAATAACAGATATCGAGTAGTTGGTCTGCTCATATATGCGGTAGCTACCGCGCTATTAATGGATTGTAATTAAATAGTATTCAAATGGTTAAAGCACTGTGTTAGTAAAAAAACCGTATATAGACTTGCTAGATGAAAACCTTTAAAAAGTGCCATTATTGTGGTTTTTTTGGTCGTCACTGCTCTGCATTATTGTAATAGCATAAGCATCAATGAAACGTTCAATCAGTACGTCAAACCATATAACACTTTCATCAGTTTACCTTGAAAATAGTCTTCATGGCCTCAGAGTTAGGTGCGGATATATAGAACATTGCAAAATGCCTCACAAACCGAGCCGTTAGAGGATTCCTGCCACCCCCTGGTGGAGCACAGGCACATGACAATACTACGTCCAAAATATCCTTCCAATACAATTTATCCCGATCATATAATCCACCGAAATCCAGGAACTGCCTGAGCAGAGGAATATACATATGTATATCGTACATGATTTAAAAATTAAAATTTTAATTGCGGAATTATTGCGGCAATAGTAGTAATGAAAAGTCTGTATATATTCAGGTCATCTTCAAAACATATTCAAAATGACAGGTAAATCAGTCATAAGTTCTCATCTGAGGAGTAAAAAGCATCTAAACAAGAAATTTTCACATAAAAAAAAAATATGACAGTACAAGCGGTGACTCTCTGACAGTAAGTAGGTAATGCCCAAGACTTGTTAATTGATCAAGTGATATAATAAAGCTATGCCTGATGTTTTTTAAATATTTTGAAAGAGGCAAATAAATATTAAAGAAAGAAATACTTTCCAAAATGGCCACGAAGCAAGGAATAGCATATTTTTACTAGATATGACAAAATTCCATTATATTTACCTGAGTAGCTCGATAGTTGGTTGTGCACCGTAGACGTCCAACCGTGGCATATTCACGTCATCTATAAATATTATGACTTTCTTGCCGTGAGGAGCTCCTATTGCTTTCCGCGGTCTTTTATCCAATCTCAGTTCAATTACTTCCTACAACATTATAAATAATAAAATTATAGCGGTAAAATTTCGATAATTATTGAAAAAGTCAAAGCCGATAATTAAGAAAAATATATCATATTGGACTTCAAAATCATGTTCAGGTAGCGTGTGGTTATTAACAGGATTGACCACTAGCTCGTGGTAACTCGTTTATTTACTACATTATGCAACAATGTAATATAAATCTCAATTGCTTCGACAAATCGTTTCCTATCGTCACCTAAATTACCATAAACGTTACGTACGAGATAATGGAATTCGGTGATTGTATAAACTTCGTTTGCATCAATTTCAATGTCAAATTCTAAAATTTACCATTTAAAATGATAGAAACTGAATTAAACAAAATTTTTGTGATCGACTTCCACACATACTTATGAAGGATGTTGTAGTGAGACAGATAATAATTTGTCTCGGCTGAATCCAAGCACGCGACCCGTGGAAGGCTGACTCTTAATTTTTTTATTTGATCACAGCCATATGTTATGTAATTAGTATGCACTGGCTTCATTACTGTTTCTATAGCTACAATAAATAACTGAATTAAGATGCTCAAGTAATATAATAAATTAACAATTGACAACTACCTGTGTTCTCGTAGAACTAGTTTGGGCCGAGAAGTTCAATATTATTGGTATATAGTATCCGGTAGCTGACATGCGGTTCAATATTTCAGCGGCAATACAGGTTTTGCCCACACCTAAAATTTAGCCAAAATATCGTATATATAATGTTACTAAATATAATGAATACTGTAAAACTCTGTTCAAGTTACCTTACATTAATGATATGTCTAACGTTAAACTTGTAAATTTTACATACCAGTACTGCCAGTGAACATGACTGGTTTGCCAGATCCAAGCAGTTTTTGAAATAAATATCCATAACGCACTGTGTCTATTGTCGGCACTAATGTTTCAAAGAACGGTTTATCGCTGTCATAAACAAATTCAGGAATGATTTCCGCCCAAACCTTCAGTCTTCTCAATTTTGTATCCATGTACATGTCGAAAAAGTTAAATCCTTGTGGAAAGCTATTGAATAATGAATATGCTATTACAAATATGTAAATATAGTATTCACATTATCATGTCTAATATTATAATCCGGAATCGTAGCACGTCGTAGACCGCAGCTACAGTTTTTCGTAGAACCTGTAGTGTAGCTGACTCATTAAATCGCACTCCACATCTACGATATGTACGGTTTATAGTCAATTCGCTCAAACACGGCGCTATTGAAACCAATAAACATCAAAACATGCCACCCGATTTGTTAATTTTTATTTATTTTATTATAATTTTAAATTTCAACTTTTTATACAATGATATTATGTAATCTCAACTGGATGTACTGCCACTTTAAGTGCTGATAGAATAAATACTTACTATTCCGCTTCTTCATATTCCTCAAACTGTCTTTTAATAACTTCTTCAAAACCTTTACGATTGGCTTCTAAAATATTACCACCAATACTCCATACATAACAGAATATAAAGCAGTGAGCTATGTACACTTTAATCGCAGCCTTGTCAGAAAATCTCTCTCCTGGTTCTGACAGTAAAGCACCCATAAGGTAGCATATTGCAGACACTTTGCTTATGTCCACCTGCAATTTAAATTGAATGCATAAAAACAAAAACCTCCAAAAATCTCCAACGAAGTCAATATCAAAGCTCACCTACCTGTTTGATGCCAACACTGCACTTAGTATTAACATGAGCCACCCCTACACCAAGCATTCCAAATAGTTCATAAAGGAAGTCGGAGTTCTCCTGATTGAAAATGTTCTTTTCGACACCCTCTTCTAACCAAGAGCGGACGTAAGGAAGGTAGCCCATTTCATTAGGGTCTATGTAGACCATACCACATCGAGACACAGTAGCCGGTGAGGCTTGTGCTAAATCTGCAACCTTAAAAAAATATTTCATTTAAAATTATATAACCGTATGAAGGTATTTACGTTGTAGTGCATTGTTTACCTCAAACACCATGTGGACGTACGGTGTCAGCTTAATTCTTTCAGAATTTGAAAGGCACAGCATCTTATTATCATCAAGTACGGTGTTCATGTTCTCGATCCAAACAGCATCAACAGGACCATCGCAAATTAACCATTGATGATCTGGTTTTTCGCACTGAAATTGTTTAGTTAATTCAAACAATAATATCACGTTATTCACCCTGTTCAAGTTTTCCATTTGTAGAATTCTTCTTTATTCACTATTGTACACAGATAACAAAATACAATAAAACAAAGGTGAGAATATAATACATGCACAAAAAAAACAAAAGACAGCTTTTACCCTATGAAGAAAATTCTTGATAATCTTTCCTGTAAGTTTCTTTTGACTTTTGTTGAAGTAATTAGTAACAATGCCGATTGAATTTAATAAATTCCGGGTTATGAATCACATCACTCGACATTTTTATTAAATCTTGTTATCTTTAGTTATTACATTATGTTCCGTACGAGAAACGGCATCGCCTTAGGTTTAAGATAGTTAAAAATGTATAAGTTAGAAATAGCATCATAGAAGACAATAGAATAGTTCTAAGTAAGATCTTTTGTTATAACACCTGGTGTTTACGTGTAAAAATACAGATAGTTAATTCCCTTCTTCGAATAGTTCTAAGTAAGGTCTATTGTTATAACACCTGGTGTTTACATGTGAAAATAGTAATAGTTAAATCTCCTTCTTAGAATAAATACTAAAAGGATAAGCCGCAGCATTGTCATACCGCTCCCATTGGCAGCTGCGGCACAAGCCGGTTATAGTTAAATAGAATTAAATAGAATTGTAGTACAATAAAGGAAACTGGAAAGGGGTTCGGAAATATATTTGTGACGAGTGGTATAAATATAACGCCATTTCGGGCGTAAGTTGTAGTTGGTTAATAGTCGCGTAACAGTTCACACGTATAGTTCAAGTAGTTGGTTAATAGTCGCGTAACAGTTCACGCGTATAGTTCACGTAGTTGGTTAATAGTCGTGTAACAGTTCACACGTATAGTTCACGTAGTTGGTTAATAGTCGTGTAACAGTTCACACGTATAGTTGTAGTTGGTTAATAGTCGCGTAACAGTTCACACGTATAGTTCACGTAGTTGGTTAATAGTCGTGTAACAGTTCACACGTATAGTTCACGCAGTTCGTTAGTAGTCGCGCTATAGGCGACACGCGTTCCGTAAATAGTCACGTAACAGTTCTTCGCAACCAGTGCGTTAATAGTCCAGCGTCAAGTCGAGCAATAGTCGACACGTTGGCTTAAATAGTAGTGCGCTAATCGCGGAATAATAGAAATAGATAGCAGATCGGCAGTACCACTCGGAACAACCGGAACCCAACCCTCCAGTATAGAAACACCATCTGAAGTTTTCTTAACAGAATCCCAGTAATAGCGTGTACAGACCCCTCGCACCGGCGGAATAACAACAGCAACATACAGTCCACTACCACCTTATAGAGCCCGGTCGAGCCGTCCCGTACACATTATCTCATCATAGCGATTTTAAGAGTTCGCACGTTTGAGGTTTTTAAGATTAGCTTTGACTTGTGCTCTCATTCGACTTACCATTATTATTTAAAAAGTAGCATTCATCGTAAAATATTTATTGGAAGTTTGCTGTTCCTAGTATTTTTTATACATGCAACAGACCAATATTTAAAAAAATACATACTTGGACAGCAGTTCTCAAACTGAGCGGTAAAATTCCGTCATGCCATTCCAGAGTTTGCAGATTTACTTCACCGTACAATTCGCCAATGGTGAGACTTTTGGGGTTCATAATGTACTTGTGTACGAGTTGGTTCTGAGGGCCTGGTACTTCATTATCGTAAAGCCTCGTATAAGTATCTGCCAGAACCTGAATACAAAATAGATACTATCTATCTATTCGAATCACTGGTTCACTCGAACCAGTGTGGTGAAAGGTTTTTATGTGCGCTTCAAAGAGGCTCCTTTCATGCACTTGACACGTCTTCGAATTTTCAGTTCTAGGACATGTCAGTTTCCTCACGATGTTTTCCTTCACCGTTTTGAGAACGTGGTATATTGCACATAAATCTTTCAATTATTGAAAACTCATAGGTGCACGTCGGGATTTGAACCGGTGACCTCCGGATTAAAACTCCGGGTCAGTACATCTAGACCATTACGCTCTCAATAGATACTAAGAGTCATAAACTATAAATCAATAATGTCCGTTATAAAACGCTTTCGCTTGTTGCTTGTTTTTCAGATGTTTTCATAGACGTAAATTCCAGAACGATGTCTACATAGATGCATACATAGACATAGACATAGACATGCAACTCAGCAATAACAATAGGATAACTCACATGCAAGACTACAGTTTTCCCTCCTCCAGTTGGTCCAACAAGCATCACACCCCATCTCACAATCATTGTTTCATGCAGCTGAATCACTTTTCTGATCTGACAAATCTCGATTTGCATTTTCTTTTCGCGTAAAATGATTCCTGTGAATTAACTCATTACTGTACCTAGCTAGATTTTCACTTTGATTGTGATTCAATTACAGTAGTAACCTTATTTTGTATGACTTGTTTATATATTTAGTTATTAAGAAACCAATAGCAACATATATATATATAATTAATAATAATAATAATTAAGTAACTACAGGCAATAAAATGAAGGTATCTCTAGTTATGTATCACAAAATAAAATAAAATAAAAATAAATCACTACACTTAATTAGGGTATAAATATATGTATAAAAGTGTTTTGTTATTTTATTTGTATGTTTTAATATATACATACACAGTATAGGGTTGATTAAAAATTTTGACATCAACTCTTTGGCAACTTTTGCATGGGGAATTAAAATGTTATGAAAATATCATAAATACTTTAACACACGTATAACATCCTCCATAATCCCGTAGTCCCTAAAGGGGAGGCTGACCCCCGGGAAAAGGTCGGACAATATCCCCGCAAAGAGGACCGCGTCTGCAGCTAAGAACTTAGGTAAGTTGCTGTCATTAAGTGCGCAAAGGAGCGTCATCTCTTCAGGTTGATCGGGACTTGCACGTTTTAAGGCGCCAGCCATAACCTATAATCAAATGCATACCAAATATGAAAAACAAATACAACCGAAAATCATATGAATTTTCAAGTTTTTTGCACCATCTCACACTGACAGCTAATTTTCTCTATAATCTGTTTTAATGAAAATTATATGAAGGCAATGTATTTTTGGAGCTTGTCACCTTTGTTGATTCGTTAAAGTGGAAAAAATAACAATTGTATGAATCAAATCTTACCAGTACACTCTTTACCGCCCTCATGCCAAAATCGTAATGGTCTTGTTTCGAGAGTTGTTCACTGGATAGTTTATACATTTGCACCATTTTTTTTGCTAAACCTTTTGATGATTCAAATCCTTCAGAGTATAAGATAACTTCGGCAATTAATGCTAGAATATAATAGATATATAAGCGGAGGGCGGTGTAGACTCATATTAACTTGCGTAGCAGTGAGCTACGTAGCGCACTATTACGCTGAAGAGGCTCCGTTGCAAATAGTAAAGCTCTCATAGCATTTCCGTTTACGTGAATTGCTACATAACGATATGTTTTGCATTACTGCGTAGCATGCAAGCAGATATTAGCGTAATGCAAAGCAAGGTACATACCATAATCAGGGACCATCATAGAGATAGGTCTAAACAAAGCTTTCAAGTTATCTGGCAGTTCCGTTCTCCCAGCGTAACCTGGGTTCATGGTAATAAATGCAGCACATGTGCGAACCAACTTTATTTCTCTGCCTTCAAACATAAACCTAAAATATAAATATATTTAATAGAAGATGCATCCTCACAAATCTTTGATAATGGTTTTTTACGAATATTGTGGAATAAGTGGCCTTCCTGCTAGTTTGTACATAAATACTGGCCCTATTTTGAAGAAATTGTTAATGTTTAAAATGTTATGATAGAGAAAAAACTGTTATACCGTGACTGGAGATGGAAATAAATGTTTCATTCATACGGGCGAAGTAAGAATTTAATAACTACCAATGTCAACTCTCATAGACAATCAAGCCTTCATCCAACCCGACAATACTACATTCGTACTGTTATTCAGAAATCTTTAACCATCTAACTTGATAAAACGATGCAAACTAATCGGAATGCACTCACCTTGCCTGCTTGGCAACTTTGGCATTCCTGATAGTTATTAACTGCTGAGCTATGACCGACAACACTTCAATATCAATACGGTTGAATTCGTCAAAACAACACCAAGCACCCGACGTGGCCAGACCAGAAAAGAATCTGCCCATCATTTTGTAATCCAAACCTAAAAATATATTATTAATATGAATTCAGCATTCCTTGTATATACACTTGTATATACACTTTACCGTAACTAAACATAAAATTAAAATCACACTTAAAATCCTTTCGCCACACTAGTTCGAGAGAACCAGTGACTCGAATAGATAGACCATAATAACATATAACCATTTTATATTATATATATAACCATTCAATGTAAGAATACCGACATGTTTCTTAGACTTCTCTTTAATATAATTATAATAAAACTGGTATTAGATTAGTATCAAATGAACTTAGTATTATTTAGTGCTAGGGCTCGTTACACAATTTATTTCATATGTATGCAAATGATATAAATATTAATGTATACAAATAATTTATTTCGATATTAATTTAATTAGTCTGTGCAAACCTTCTGAACAGTTGAAGACGACGCATTGTATAGCAAGAGATTTGGCTAAATCCTTGGTGGTCTCGGTTTTGCCGGTACCGGCAGGCCCGGCCGGCGCTCCGCCGAGATCCAGCTGCAACGCGCCCATGAGGCAGAGGTAGCATCGGTCCGTTAACGGCGTTATTACCAATACACCTGTTAATATTTGAAGTGCATTTTTTATTCATGTTGAAATTCTGGGTAAGTAAGTGTTTTACAAAACTTGATATTAAAAGATTACCTTACACAATATAACCGTCGTTGGAATTTAATTTGAAGGGTACTTCAATATCCCCTTAAGTTTACTATTAAGAAGCTATAATTAATAACAACTAGTTGATAGGTATTGTCTATTGGTATTGGTTTTATGAGATGTATATATACGAAAGTATTTTTAATATTATATATATTATTATTTATATAATAATAATATTAGTCTTATACCAACATAAGAATAATCATAGCCTCTAATATTATTATTTGAAACAGTTCTAACAATATTGACACTATTTGAATAAAATGCAAAAAGTAACAAGATATTCTGAATGTGATCAATGTGACGTCACTCTACCTCCAGCTCCTAAATATTCGTGGCCGTATATATACAAGGCACTTGACATTCTGGCTACACAGTTGTCAATATCCTCTTCCCAATAGTACCGAATCATTTTCAACCATTCGAAGTCGGTTCTGAAAACAATGATATACAAATTGGTAAAACTACGTTGAAAGTTTACTTTTTCACAGCACTGTTTTTTGTATGTAATATTTTTATTTTAGGATGCAAAAACACATTATTACGATCACATTTAGCGGGTGAAAGCGTGCAGGACTTTGTGCAACTTTCTGGTTTTAACCGGGTAGTGTTGGGTGTGCGGGATGACCTTCTGAGGCGCGATTTATCAAAGAAAAGGACCTCACTTATGAAAAGATCTTGCAAAGTTGTCTCAATTATCAAGAGACGTTTCCAGATTTATACCCTGCTGATGCAGCCGCGTTCAAGTAAGCTCAAGGAGCAACAAGTGTCGCTGAACCAATGGATATTGGAAGAATTAAGTTGGTGGGATGCACACAGTACCCGAAAACAACCTTTGTAAAAGCCAAATGTTTCTACTACAGTTGAAGATTGGCCACATTACGGTATCATGTCTATATCTAAAAAGATGCAAGTACAGTTGATCTACTTGAAAGCGGAGAGGAGATGATGGGCCTTTGCTACGATAGAAATTATCAACCATCATTTAAAGTAATAGTGACAATAGTAACAGAGTAAGACTCATCAGAGTATGGATTGGGAGCTATTACTGCTCAAGTGATGGATGATGGTCAGGCACGCCCAGTGATGATGGAATCCCGCACGTTACAGCCATACGAAAGACACCACGGATATTAAACACTATCATGGGAACTGTGATGAGCGGATAGTTTTAAGATTATTTGGAAACAGCTAACGGAAGAAGACTTAAAAATATCTCGTCACTAAATTCTTTAACTAAAAGCTACTATCAAAACTCTATTAAAGTACTTTCTAGCTTTTTTTGCAATAAATCGCCAAATAATACCCAATAGAGCTCTCTACATGCAAATTAAAACAAACATACATTTTATTAAATATAAATTAGCATAAAAATTCTTACGCTCGTTGTACATGCTTTTCCACCATATGGCCTATAGTATCTCTCGCATGAACATCTATGGTTATGAGGGCGCAAAGAACTTTTCTGAACAGTGAAGTCAGGTTCTTCCTCGTAAGCGCAGCCAAGTCATTCAGGTCTACTATACATTTCTTCTCATACTCAAGGAGGCTTGTGTCTATTCGCAGTGGTATCTCCAAGTCGAATAGTTCATGAACGCCTTTTGCCCACATTATTTGAGAAACAGTAAGAACAACCTGAGCAATAAATGATTGGGATTATTACCTTTTCCTTCGCACTAATATATTTGGATATTCTTGAAGTTTACTAAAACCGTTTATAAATAAGAGAATGATACAAGAACAATAGTAGCTTTAAAACTAAAACCAGGCAAATCTTACTTGATTCGGATGAAGCTCTACCCACTCTACTCTCGGGCGAGCCGTGTAGTCCTTTAGTGCATACTTCATACATCGCTTAACAGATGCAAACATTGCTTCTTCCACTTTACCAAGCCAATCTTCAACATTTCCACGAGCTTTGAGACCCTAAGTGAAGAAAAACTCATTAATTAAGAAGAATATAAGCATTTCTGGCTTATCTCTCATTTTATTTTTTATACCTTGCCCAAGTTAACTCTTTCTCCTTCAGGTGAAAGCATCGCAATTATATCCGTAGTGAGGTCTTCCGGTTTGGCAGTTTTTGCGAGTTTGGCTTGCAGCATATCTCTGGTTTGGAAAGACATCTCCCTTTCTACCAGAGTGCCGTCTTCTGCTATTTCCATTTCACTCTCGGGCAGTTTCACACCGAACTCCAGTTTTGCGATGGCGTCGAAGCATTTGCGAAGATGCGGTTGCACCGCGTGTGGGTTACGAGTCTGTTAATATAAATTAATATAAGTTAATATAAATTTCTTTTCTTAATTAATATTAATATAGGACCCAATTGAATTGCTATATTTTTATTTAGTTCGTTCCAAAATACACACGATGCGTACGTGTTCCGCGAGTGACAGTGCAATGCAGTGGTGCAGTGTACGCTTCGTCTAATGCACACATGCATCACACATGCTACATGCATCCGGTGTTTTGGCCTTAATCTTCCAACAATAGACATTGCAAAGTCACGTCTCTGAGTTACGGGCACATACGGCGCGACTTGACTCTGTACCCAGGTAGGGGAGGACCCAAGTTATATTGCTTGTATGGTAGGCCATCCGTTCGTTACGTTAACTTTATCATATAAAAATGTGTTATTTAGCTTGAGTCTGTGAATAACGAATTAATACTCAAGGAAAATGCCTTAACCATACCAAGGAGAGTTAACAAATTTACCAAGCCGATTCAAAGTCAAAGTCAAAGTCAAAAACTTTATTTCCATAGAATTCATAAAGAAATGTCTTGGAAATGTCAATAATATTCAAAACATAAGGTCACGCGTAATTATCTTGACTCTGTTCTTTAAGTCTCTTCTGATTCTAATCAGATACCATGACTTATCCTTTAAAGACGGATTTTTGTTAGTGGAAATTTAAGACACGATGTAAACATACATCGCAATTCATTAAAAGGTTATCACAAATATCTAAGATTCAATTATTGTGACGTATAACTCTTTTGTATCGGTATTCGTCATATCATTAGTCAGAGCACTGTGTATGTAGCTTTTCGAAGAGAAAAAAGAAGAAGAAGATCTCAGATATACTTGAAACTCACACTGGCGGCTTGCGTCGATGGATAGCAATGTTCACTCTCTGAATAGGGCATGTGCCAACTTTCGGGCCACACAACAAGAGTACTATGGACTCTGAAACTGTTTTAAAAACCTTCACGTTTTTAAAACACATGTCCTAATAAAGGTGGAAAGGTTTATTTGGATCGCTCAGATCGTTTGTTTTGTATCAAGTTACCTGCGCTAAAATTTCCAGAAGCTCATCGTTGGATAAAAAGAAAAATCTTGGGAAAGCTACTCTTTTGGTTTCCAAATAAGCCTCGAGACACTTCATAATTTGATCCAGCATTTCGTTATTCCTCACAAACTCTTCATACAACTTAGGCTGAGTCGCAGCTGGCATCGCCAATGGTACCTAGGAAGTAAACATATATTAAAATATGGCCTGACAGAAACTACAGTAAGAAGTAGTAAGTGAGTATACTTTAGCCAATTTTCGCATAATGTCTTTCCATGACTTGTCCACAATGGTGAAAAGCCTCGTCTCATTAGGTAATTGTCTCTGAATATCTGGCGCTGAGAAGATAACTTCGAGGTATATCCACGTTTGCTGGCAGGCATACCATTCTTCCTTTAAATTAATAATTACAAAACATTAATGATTCATTTCATTATACGACAATAAAGTTCTGTTAATATCTAGCATATTTTTACGTTCTGTCTACTATTCCACGAAACAGATATTATAGCAAAAACAACTCCTACAAAATAAAAATGGTTTCTAGGTCAAGCTGCAAACTTATACGAAAAATTCTATACATAGAATATAATAGCAACGTTAAAGTATTTACAAGAGTTTTAGCGAAAAGCTCCAGATTCTTCGCCCACTCTTCGACCCGGCTTTTGATGGGACCGCAGTTCCTAGAACTCAGTATTGTACCAATATGTATATTGCTCTCGTCCAAAGCTGCTTGGATTTCATCTAAACCACCCAATACAAATACATCTCGGGCGTCCTTGTGCAGTAGAACGGGAAATTCGAGAGCTGCCCAAATCTCTTCCACCTGCAATTTATGTAACAGTATACTTATTTAATAAATTTGACTAAACAAAACAAAATAGTATAACAAAAATTTTCAACAAGCTCATCGCTTCGCCTTATCTAAATCAGACTATTCAGAACTAAATCAGAATATTAACAAAATGTAAATAAAAATCTGTACAATTTATTTCAACTAAGCCAAAAGCAATACAAATGAATTCAAATCAGTAAATTAAATGATTTTAAGCCTTAGAGCGGCGGGCGTGTAATGTGTAGAATAAAAGTAGTGTGTAAAAGTAAAAAATAAAAACAGTTTATCGTAAAAACAAATCTATAGTCGTATGGTGAAACCTTCGGGGTGCGAATCTCGGTTTGGCCAGTTTACTAAAAGGTAGTATTCTACACTATTTATTGTAAATCTATTTTTTTACTGTAATATAATAGGCCGTGTAAGCATATCTTGTAATGTGGTAACCGGACAACTGATAGAATACTTATACAATTTATCTGTCAATACATGAACTAACTACAGGACCCAGTACAAACATTATAAATGTCACACAAATTATTGTCCTGGGTGGGAATCGAACCCATGACCTACAGCGCAGAAGGCAGGGTCACTAACTGAGCTATGAGGCCAGTCAAAATAGCTGGCTTATAACACTAGCCGATTTAAACTTTTACCAACCTTTTTAAGCAAACCTTCAAGGCCAGCTTCAGAGCTGGCTTGGCCGGCCACCTCCATCAGCTCCTCGGCGTGTTGGAACGCTTGCAGTTCCTCCAACATCTTGAGAGTGACGACCATATCTGGTGTGAAACGAGTTTTCAAAATTTCCTCTATTTTCACCCAATGGCGGGGCTTCAGCGATGGATTCCGAAGATATGACATTACTGGAAGCTGTAACATTTCACGGGATTATTTGTGTCACCGAGGACTATGTTACTATTTTGTCTGGTATGCGACGGTAAATGGTCACATAGAAAACGTTTTTTAATATCTTACTCCATAGTTTAATAGAATAAAAAATCGGCATTTATAATTTTGTTACTGAATGATGAATAGTAGGTGCCACTAATCTCAGCGAGATTATTATTTAAAATATATTTACACTCTTCTCCAAGTTATGGGCGCAATACGACGCAACTTTAGTCTCTTCATAGATAAATAGAGGAGGAATCTAATTTGTATAGCTAATGCAATGGTCAAAGGAGACCTAATAATGTCAAAGAGGACATTTGCTTCTTATGTCTAGTGAAAAAAGTTTAAGTCTTAGCATCGGTGTCTGGATCATGAACTTTGAAACTACCTATCACATCAGATAAATACCGGACTACTGATGTCAGCGCACCTTAATATCTCAATAAAACAACAAAGCGACAAAACGCATCAAAAATCATAATTAATTTATAATAAATAAATATAACAGAAGTTCTGTATACTAAGTACCTTCTCCTTGATTATATCGATAGTCTCTTTACATTTAGGAACAATTTTATTCGGAGGTAATCCCTTGTCGAGCTGGTTGAAAATTTTTCCGTAATTAATAGTGGTTGTTTGTATGTCTTCTATGTCCAGAGAATTGAATGGATTTTCATACCTGTAAGGAAATCAACGCTAAATTACAAGAGAATACCGATTGAATGGTTGAAATCAATTTTTTATATTTTACTAAGAATACAAGTAAAAACAAGATCCTTTGTACAACGCAAATTTGAAAGACGGCTATTCGAAAAAATTTCTGTTCAATCATCAAATGATATATCCCGTGAACAAACCACTGTTACGGAATATTTTGTAAGACAGCATAAAACATGACCACATAGATGTAGACTTTTTAACGTGAATAAGTGACTTTATTCATTAATAACTTATAACCGAAAAATCTCAAATTCTGGCGCCATATCGAATCAAAGTCCAATATGGTAAAATTCATGTCACGTTATTACTAAGAGTCTGTAAGCTAGTACGGGAGTATAGTTTTTCAAAGTAATATAGTTATCATTAATCATACTTTATATAGACTATCAGAATTCCAAAGATTATTTACCACGACGTAAACATGTCGTTCCATTCCTTAGAAGACTTCCATAGTAACTGTCTGAGCTTTACGTCATTTATAGCCTCATCCAGTTGTTCTAATCTTGCTGGTGGGATCTAAAAATCGATTATTTTAATTAGCAACAATCTGTTTCCTCAGAAAAAATAATTCATAATAGACTCTCATTTCCTACCTTGAATATTTTTTGCCATTCCCTGATTTGTTTATCCCTTGCAAAACAAACCATCAATTTTTCCAATAGGTCGTCGAGAATTTCCATAACCTTTTCCATGTCAGACTTTTCGTCGTAGAGCCATTGTTGCTATAAATAGGTTTTCATTAGTTACAACTTATTTTTTTTCCATATACACTTAAATAATATATAGCAAAATAATATATATATGTAAATGAACGTTGAGAGATAGTATAAAAAGAGTGTATACGGGGGCTGTCGTAATCTAGCAAAGGTCATAAACAATTTTCAATTTTGGAAATCCAAGGTATCTGCTTACACCTACGGGAAAAACGCAAGATTACAATCCCATGTACGTATAGTTGTCTAAGCTAGGGAATCATCTGAGCTACTTCGTAATTTTAAACTCACTGCCACTTCATCTCTCAATTTGTTCACGTCCAGCATAAGTTCCATAATATCCTTTCCAATCTGGCTGGCAAAGAGACCGGCCAACTTGCTTCGCGTTTCCAGTCTGGCGTCCACGTTAGTACGCAACGTACCAAGGGCAACACTCAAACCTGTGTCAGAATATATTTCACGTGGAATAAACTAACTATATATACTATATATAGAGATACTCCATAGAGATTCTACATCTTTGAATAACCTCTCTGTAAAGGCTCTACGATCGTTATTTGCTACGATTTTTACTACAGTCAGTGCTAAGTAAGGCTACCGGAAACACCCTTAGGTGCTCAGGGTAAGATTCTCAACTTGAGAGTGGTAAGTTAGCCAGCCGGTCACTCGCTCTGTCTGTTTTCCTTTGCCGGAAGCTCAAGCTCATTGTACGATTCTAAACTGCGATCTACAGATCTTAAGCTTCGTCGCTGCCAACCGAGTCTACGTCGCGTCTTTCAAAAGACAATTTGGTATTTTTATTAAATGACACGCGTGGCCAAAAATTCTTATGTACTATTGACAATTATTTCTGAGCTTATCACACCTTTAAAGTCTACTTTCTATCTGTAGAGGAAGTCTAACTAGAAAACGAAGCCAACCAATCAAATACCGATCAACATAAGAAAATTCTATGAATTCTCTCCGTTTGGACTAAAAATTAATTTTTATACTAAACTTTAGATAGATAAGATAGATAAGACGTTTATTTGTTTCCACAATCACACATGTACATTTAGTTGATTATAAAGAATAAAAGGAAAAAAGAAAAACATAATAAATATACACCTAACTTATACTAACATAACGTACATAACTTTCAACGCGTAGTTTTTATATACCTACCAATGTGGAGGCAGAATTAAGTTTTACAGAATAAAAAATCACCCCATGTTGAAATAGCTTTGTTTATCTATTCAATTATATAAACTTCCGTAATCAAAAAAGATTTCCGATTGAATTATTATTATTCAATCGTAAGCTTGAAATTATTATGAGCACTTACCTAAGTATTCAGTCATATCGTCAGGCGAAATAGGGATGTTGAATTCACCCATCAGATCATACAGCTCCCTTAAATACTCCAGGCGTTCCTCCAGGAAGACCACGCGAGACTCCAAGCCGTCCAGCATGAAGTTGAACGCGACCAGTTCACCTGCACTCTCAGGATCTTTACTTATTTCTTCCGATATGTTCTCCACACCTCTTAGGATCTCGTCTATACACTCACGGCCGATGCTGAAAATAAAAATAGCTGGAGTCAACTGTGAATTTAAGTTATAGCTAAAAGTCATATTGATCAAATATCATAATAAACAAATTATGTATTGACATTCGAGCAACCTTTTAGAGATATTAGGCCATAGTTAAACAAACTCGCTACACAGCCATCAATTCATATTAAATACTTTGAACGGATTATTTATTAAAATACTATATAAAGCAAACCAACTATGTAGTTCTTGTCTTGCAATTATTTCATTGAAATACATAGTCTTTATAATGAATGTTCTCTTTAAATTATAATTATGAATACGTACTCCGGTGTTGTATTTACGATTACATCGAACAAACGTTTCGGCTGTGGCCTGAACAGTTCCTGGAATGGGCAGAGGCATAAAAACAGAATTCCCAATGGCTGGTAGCTGACGACATCTTCAATTTCCTCCATCTGCTTCCCAAATCTTTCACAGAGCTTCCGGAATTCCATAACATCCCTCTCATTTTTTATAATACTAATGTCCATTTCGTGAGCCTCTTTGAAATTGGACATGAAACACTTCATGCGCTCGAGGAACATCCACACAGATTCGAATCCATTCTTGATTGAATACGGTATGAAGGCAATATCTTCCAACATCTTTTTGTCCTGGTTCATCAGGAAGTACAGATTGGGCGAAGCTCCGGCCGACCATTCAACTTGTTTCCCCATTATCGAAGGTTGAACGAACACCTGCAAAGTCTCTTCGTTCAGGAAGTTGTGGAATGTGCGTACATATTCATCCCAATAGTCTGTGATCTTTTCCAAGTACGTTGATATGATTTTCCCGCTGGGATTCAAGTCTACTTCGCCATTAGGCATGACGTATGCATCCACTTGAAATAGAGCCCACTGTAATTCAACGAAAGGACAAATTATTAAACTTGACATTGAAGAATATATTTCTCTTAGTTTTACTGCTGATTCACTTTGACGCAAATTCTTCGTTCCTCAGTTCCAAGCAAATAATAATTCATACCTTACACGTACTGCTTGGCCTAGGAATTACTTCCAAAACCTCATCAACTGCTTTCCCCAAAAGTAACTCACGGTCAGGAGTAAACCCGACGTGAATCCGCAGCATATCAGCCATCATGCTATTTGACCTTTTGGTCAACCGATACAGCATATAGTTTGTCATATAGTCGTTTAATTTGATATAACTGAAAAATAAAACGAAAAATATTTCTCATACCAGAAATATAACTGAAGAATACAAATTCCTCCTATTTCACGTAGATTTTTGACATTACAATACTGTCTGATTTGATTTAATTAAATAAACAGTAACATAACAGAGTAATTAAAAGCTTAACGTCACCTAGCAAGTCTTTCGCAGTATTTTCTTTTATTTGCTTTCTCTGTATACGACATGCCTCCCGTAGGTTTTCCCCTAATAATCTGAAAAATGGGGATACTCCTGTCGTCAAAAACGAACCCTTGATGGTAAAGTGCAGTGTGACATGCGGTTGTAATGATCTCGAGAACAACTGCTCGGAATTCCTTTAGCTTTTCTCTGGTATACTCCACTTGCTTCATCTAAAATATTTAATTATTCAATAAGACAGAAAGTATAAAACAAATTTTGAAATAAATCATAATAGTTAAAGAAACTAAATCAAGGAAATTTAGCTTCATACAATGCATATTCGTCGCATTTAGAACTGTATCGATGAAATGAACTACGTACTTGAACTTCAACGAAGTAAAAGAATGCAGTATCCATATCTCTAGATATGTCGGTGAAACTCTTCATGTACATTTCACAGCACATAGCTTGAACGCTAAGCAAGGCTTTACCCAACACCGGTGTAAGAATAAATAGATTCTTGGCCAGTTTTGTTCTTATTTTACTGTATTTCCTAAACAGTATAGACTTCCGCCAGACGTAAAACGCTTTCCAATATCTGTAAACTCTAAAAAACTTGATCTGGAAATAATTATAAAATATTATTATACTGCGAGATTGTGGTCAAGACTTAAATAATATCATTGTAAGAAGTAAACACTGACTGGCCTCACGGCTCGGTTGGTACTAACTATGGCTTGTGCGCTGTAGTTCGTGAATTCGATTCCCACCCAGGACAAATATTTGTGTGATGAACATAGATGTTTCTGTGCCTGGATATTAATATGTTTTGTGTGAGATTATTTAAAAAAACATATGTAAGTACTCTGTCAGTTATGTAGTTCCCATAGTACAAGCTATCAATTTTGGACTAGATGGAGCTATATAAAATATCCGCAAAAATCAAATCACTCACATCAGTAAGTTTAACAAAAATAGTGTACTCTTGTTCCCAGGATGAAAGTTTCGTAAAGACCATTTCACTGGTATAGTGAGTGACCCCGCATGGGCTTATCGTTAAGTAATTCTTCCTATCCAACTCTTCGTACGGAACAACTCTAAAACATAAATACGAATGAATAGTTAGAATACTCCGCTGCTAATTCGGAAACCCTTCTACCGATTCATGAAAATTTATTTTATTTTTACAATTTTAGGAAATCTTACAGCTAGCGTAATGAATAGGTTAATAAATTAAAGACTTAAGGCTAATTAAAAGATTCCACAGATAAGTATATAAGAAAAAAAAACAAGTTAAAGTTGTAGATACAAAGATAAGTTATATTAAATTAAATGAAGTGATAAATAGTATAAGTATATTCAGAACGAGAAAAATTGGTTGCTAACTTGACTTTTGAGTTGAATTGTAGTAGTAATAAATAAGTCAATATCTGCTATTCTGGTTAAATTATTAAAACATCTGCTTGCCCTTGCCCTCAGCGAGTGACTAAGAAGCTATAAACTACTCATCATTATTATCACCACCATCATCATTGATGAACTACTTATGCCATGTTCGTCCAGGGAAGTACTACCACCATACCCATTTGTGCCGCCAAGCAGGCATTCGCGTTGCTGTGTTCCGGTTTGAAAGGTGAGGTTGCCGTTGAAATGCCTTTGATACATTCCACCTTCACGGGTGCAATATGATGCTACTTGAGTCTTTCCCTACTTAGGTATGGGAAGACCCAATACGTTTTGCTTTTGTTACGGGTAGAGGTTACCGCTTAACATCAAGTGGGCCATCTTGCTCGTAACTTAACGCATTAGCATAAGAAATGATTTAATTATTCAAATACTTTCTACACATACCTATAAGTGTTCGTCGGGACTTAGTACATATCCCAGTTAGTAGTAATCCTACCTGTCGGATAAGGAATCAATTACCATAATAAACTGTGGCCGCGTTAACTGTTATAGTTATTTAAAGGAAAAACAATGGCGGCGGTAAACTAACCACTTGTGGCATCTACGTTGCGACGGCGACGAAAGTGTAACTACGAAGTGAAATGTGGCCAACTGAGAAATCTGCCTACTGTGAACGGCGTTAATTTACGTATGCACTCGTATAAATACATACAGTTTATGTGGATTGAGTAAAATTGTACGAAATTAATTGTTACTGCTATTTCTCTGACGATTAATCACTATGATTTTCATTAATCTGTGCGCAGCTTCATAAATGATAGCATAGCTTACTTAAGGTAGTACGGAGTAAAATACACATTCTCCGGGTGAACTGCATACACCATGTATAAGAAGCCAGCGGACGGGTCGTTTCTAACGTAATCTATAACTTCCTTCTGAGACGCCACAACAGGTTTCACCTTCAGTGGATCTACGGTATAATCTTTACTGTCGAGCTGCGAACTTCTGGACTCACGGATTTTGAGGGCCTTTTTCTTTTTGTCTTTGACATTGTCTAAAAATATACAAATATTATATTACATTACATTACACTACATTACATTATCTTATCCCTTCGTTGATTAGCGGTAGTTGGTTTTGTGTATTTTTCATTGTTTTTTCCTATTTAAATATGTCCACTTTATAATTTTAGTCATGTTTGCTTTTTTTTGTATTTTTTTACATTTTTAATTTATATTTCTTGATCTTAATATTTTTTTTTTAAATGTCTTATATTGTAATAAGGTGTGTTCGTGACGTCATGCAATATAGGCTCCGCCTGAAAACCAGCGCCGCTGCCGGCATGATAGGTGTATATCTATCATGTTAGGGAGTGGCATCTTGCTGAGGCGGAGACCCATTTGACCACGCCAGGAACAAAACATAATTTATTTTATTTTCAATGTTTATGTATGTGTGTGTCAAATAAAAAAAAACTATAATATTCTATTCTATTATCTTACTATATTTAAACGAGCAATTCTTGTATATATATAATCTGAATCTCGGAAACGGCTCCGATTTTCATAAAATTTAGTAGGTATACAGGGGATTTCGGGGGCGATAAATCGATCTAGCTAGGATTCATTTTCAGAAAATCAACTTAAATATAAACTTATTATTTTTTTATTGAAAGAAAATAACAAAAAGGTGACGGTTATTCTGTCGGTCCGATCGAAAAATATTATTCATATTTCATCATTTTATCAGTATATAATTCGTACTTAAATATAATTTGTAAAAAACACAATTAATAAAAAAAAAAAAAAATACCGGCCCATCCAGGTATTATATAATATGATATCATATTATATTATATATTCATTACATATTACAAATTATACCTATATCAAAATATTTTAGATCTATTATAGCTACTACGCTTAAACATCGACATAGCAAATGATAATTTGCGTATTTCTGTCACTCGTATACGGCAGGACTAAAAAGCTTACTTGAGTTGTCGTCAAGTTTGATAGGCTCCAATTTAGCAGGCTTTCTTTCATTACGGTATCTTTCTTCTTGGGCGGCCGTAAATCCAGTCTACAACAATTTTTTTGTAGTAAGATGAGACGAGATAGATTGAACTATAGCACATGGTATGAGTACCTCGACTAAGTAAATACATAAGTATCTTAAGATTCGCTTACAGGTACAGTACCTATAATTGATAACTATCGTAGTAATGTGCCTTGATAATGTTCGTGTTTTCGAAGTATAAAGAATATGCTAACTATATATATCCGGCTGTCCTTCCACAGTCAGTCACTCACCAGGTCTACCGCAACGGTAAAGCCACCTTAGAAAGTGCGCTTCATTTAAGTGGAAGTAAGTGCTGAGCTGTCTATGTTAAATATTTATATATATATATAAGAGAGACAAACATTGTCATTGTCAAAATGCGCCTCGGCATAATCTGTAGTGCAGAAAAGGGAAATCAGATAACTCAGCCCTCGATAGCGTGATGAGCCGAATAAATACCTACACAGCTCAATATATATATATATATATATATATGTTGTGTCCTACAAACCTGTTTATTATCTATATCTGTTGGCCATAAATAAATAGCAAAAGAATGGCAGCCACGAATGACCTTTACAGTAACTTACTAGCTGGTGCCCTTGACTACGTCCGCGTGAAATTCGATTATATTACGCATACTACTTTACCGCTCGGAAAAGTAGCCTTATAGTTACTCTTTAAAACATCAGCTATCTGCTAGTGAAAGTCCCGTCAAAATATGTCCAACTGTTTTGGAGATTAACCAGAACAAACAGACAGATAAAAAGACATATTTTTTTTGTATAAGTAGCCGACATACATGCTTTCATATGTATTAGAAAGCTGTTATTTGACATCACAAATAGATACTTAAGAAGAGATTTTTATATATAATGTTTTATACCTACATATTTACTTGAGAAACAGACACCAATAAAAACAAAGTAACAAGCAAAGTACAAAGTAGCAGGTAAAGAATTGCTTAGACGAAAGTCGTAGAAATTGCATTAGGTAAATGATATTTCTCTACTGTTTACTCAGTATAACGACAGTGAAGTTATCTAAATATTAGTTTCCCGTATGACATTAATATAATATTCCACTTGATGCTGCTAACTTA
Organism: Chesias legatella; assembly: GCA_947359385.1. Taxonomy (NCBI): domain Eukaryota; kingdom Metazoa; phylum Arthropoda; class Insecta; order Lepidoptera; family Geometridae; genus Chesias; species Chesias legatella. The sequence continues at coordinate 7,095,677 of OX375762.1, read as the reverse complement.
TATCTTTGCTTACCAAAGGCTCTGGTTCCTTCTTCACATATTCTATTTTCTCCAACAATTTCTTATGTGGCAAATGAAAAGGAATGTCACGAGGTTTCCTGCAATATAAAACTGACGTAATTAATATTAAATTTGAATTTACTACTTAACTACATAAACAACTGCTTACTTACTAAGAAATATTTACATTAAATAAAATAAATAAGTATTGTGATACAATATTATTATACTACAAGATAGTTTTTTTTTGTATATCCATACTTACATATTAACACCCAGCCACACAACAAACAAATGTTTGTCCCTGGTGGGAATTGAACCCACGAGCCACAGCGCAGAAGGCAGAGTTACTATCAAGTGAACTTGGTATTTTAGCGTTTTACATATAAAACGCTTGATGGCCGGTGCTAATATGGTTGAGCAGCATGGACACCGACTAAAATATATAAAAATATATATATCTAAAAATTCAGAGTATTGTGAAAGCTACCAATCTGGAATGGGCTACCGTATTTACGCTCATTCCATTCTCGGCTGTGGTGAGTAGGCCAAGTCTATTCAGTCGCATTGCATGAAAGGCCTGGATGGTACCCAACTCTTTGGAATAGGTAGGTGATGAATATTAATTACCTACCTCACATGATAAGTCGGTACTTCCTGAACATTTCTCTGCAACGTTTCAATTGCTGGTAACGTCGTAGAAGTTTCTTTACGCTTTAAAGCACCATTCATCAGCATTATCAATCAAAAATCAAAACATATATAGAAATTGACAAATAAAAATAGTGAAAACTTAAAACAGTATTCGGTTTCCATAGAAACTGTTTCGCTAGAGAAAAGTTTTGTCTTCGTACACAGACTACTATTTTGAAAAGGCTTTTTTCCAAGTATTATTAAATAAATAAAATAAATTTAAATAAATAAGTTAATTAATTTATATATCAAAATTGGATGATTTATCTATTTTATTTATCAATTCCAGTACCTACTTATAAACTTTTTGCTATTTGGAACCAAAATATCATGAATAATGATTTTCATGGTAACACATTGAATACGCGCGATACGAATTCGAATATGAATCGCGCACTATATTGGTGTCTTATGTTATTAACGTTTAATAATTATTTTGGGCAGCAAAACGAAAATAAACGATTTCATCGCCAACGACAATGATTCCTCAGTATCTCTTACCCTACATAATATATTGATAGATAGATAGATAGAAAACTCTTTATTGTACACCACACAGACACATACAAATAAACAAGTTAAAAATAATTTACAATACATGCGACGTACAATCGGCGGCCTTATTGCTTAAAGCAATATCTTCCAGGCAACCTTTGGATGGACTGGATTAAAAAAGAATGATTTGGGACGGTGGTGTTAAACAAAAGAAAATATTATATCAATACACTTACATAATTATCAATACTTACAAAGTAAACACATAAAATATTAAATAAATATCATATAATAATATATTGATGAAATATCTATGGGAGAAAATGAGAGTACCGTTTCAAACCAAAAAAGATTTTTTGGAATTAGTTTTATAAATGACGGCGATATATAATATGACGGTAACAAAAAAAAACAGTTGATAACCTCATCCTTTTTTGAAGTCTGTTAAAAAACTAAAGACAACTTATATTGCTACATGATCAACTCGTTATAATAATACTTAAACATTCTATGATTAAATTTATTTGACCGCCAACCTAAAAATATTTTCTATATATCAGCTTGCCTCGGCTATGACGTTTTTGACAATGGATAATGACAACTACATTGTTGGTTCACCGGTAGCGAACTCTGAATTAAGCGAATAGATTAGTTTTGGCCCCATTCATTGATATTTCATTGCATTCGTAGATAGCATGCAAACTCAGCAGTGTCTTTTTATGCCCAACTTTATTTACCGTATTTCATTTAATATTCTGGTTAGGCATAGGCAGCCTCAAACTACAATATTATTAAATTAATGGCAACAATATAGTCTCAGATAAAAACATATACTAAAAAGTTTATCGTGTCTATGGTATTAGTATAGTAGCTACTTAGCTAGCTGGCATCGCATTGCCTCCTTATTTTCAATGCGCGGTTAATTCGCGCTATTTTGCTATTAAATTAATTCAAACGATGAATTTGTGTCAAATTTGAATTTAATGTTCGATGTTGTTTGTATAAAGTAATATAAAGACTAGTTTATACCATGAGAAGTGCCCCAAGCAAGGTAACTTATTTCTTCCATGGAAGACCACTTTCACCTTTCTTGCCTATTTATCTATAATCAAGCTCCTATTACAACATTAAACTATCAAGTACTAAATGAAATACTTAAACTGATAAAATCTCGAAGTTCCGATTCAGGGATAAAGTTGGATTGTCTTTTTTACAGTAAATATATAGTGAAACAATAAACTCAATAATATTGATTTTTATCGTAAAGCACAAATAGTGCATTTCAAATACTGAAGCAATCAACTTAGAAGGGTGTTCCCTGATTCACTTCACATAATAAAATAATCCATTATGTCCTTCTCTTGAGTATAATGCTGATGAGTGATGATTCTGATAGTACTCTACAACTGTCTTATTAAATAAAATGTTTCAAACAAAGCATATTGATCAGGTATCTACAAAAAAATTGAAACTCCACAGATAAATCCAATGGGTTCCTTGACACAATCCCACCAGCTTAAGTAGAAGCTACTAGTGTAATTGTTGCCGTTGAGGAATTGAATGGCTATGTATTATTACGCAAGCAAACTGAATGAGGCTTCATGTAGTGGTTGTAATTTAAAAGTGCCTCCGGCACCAACGGAACCAGCCCCATTGCCCCCACCGCCTGCCGACCATGCCCCCTTACCTCCAGATTCATCTCTCCTCCACGGCACAGGACTTTCCTATTATGATGTGAGTTGATATACCTATATAATTCATAGCATTACCACATTCATTCAAAAATTAAGTAGTTTGTCACAGCACAAGGGTCCATAGCCCTTAGCACTAGTATAACAGAGAAGTAACTATTATTACACACCACAAGTGCCATCTGGGATATGGCATTATTCTGACCACAAAAGTTGTCACTGAAGTGTGATTAGATTTTTCCAAATACAAATAACCATCACAAGTTTTATGTGGAGAAATAGTATCATTCAATCAACATAAGAGGATATCTTTACTTACTGAATGACTGATGGAAAATATTCCACTTAAACTACTAGCTCGAGAGACATGATATTTTGCGGGGTGTGTAGGAGCATATTATGAATGGAATTAGAAAATTTTACCTCTCGTGGGTCCGATATCTGAGTCGGAATGGGAATAGCACTGTAATATTTTAAAATTTGTATAGCAAATGTCATGAGGGTGGTTTTTTGCAGTCAGTAAATTAAAAATGTATACTTTTAAGTGTCTCCTATGATATATGATGCAGATAAGATTTTGTAACACTATGGGCTATTAAATATGTTGAGGTATTTTGAGTTTAATGTCAAAAATGTCCTCGAAACTGAAAATTTAAGTGTGGTGTCTAGTTAAAAAAAATTGAAAACTTTTATTTTTTGAAACCCCTGTAATTTGAAATATTTGAACACATTGGTCAAAGCCCCCGATGTCAAATAGGAAACTTTGAAACAAATAAACTTAAAAGTCAAGATAGTATCGAGAGATATTCTTGTCCGAAGTGTTTAGTTTCTTAGGGTCCACTAATATGCAATGACTGAAAGTTAGTACTAAATAGCCCAATGGCCACATAACTCATTTGGGAAAAAAATATGCTGGCAACAGCTAATTGTATGTATAATTCACTGTTTAACTTTTTACTAACTTTCACTGTCGTTCATGATATCCAAATCAAAAACCAATATATATTTATTATTTTGATTTATTTATATATATTTTATTAAGGGAACAAAAGCCTTTTAGAAGCCTCTTTTAGGCACACTTACAATCCTTTCACCACTCGAATAGAATATAAGGGAACAAAACAGTAGAAAACAAAATAAATGAGTATATTTATGCCCATTTATATTGTAATCCACTGTTCAGAGATATCTGATGTGAGTGTCAGTAATAAAACTGTCGCAGATATGAAAGGACGTGGGGACATACTTATTACAACTTGTTTTTTTTTTTCAGAATGATGATTACTATTCAATGGTAAGAGGAAATAAGTTCATGACCGAGACTACTTGCAAACAAATTGTAATGAATGGAGGTATCAATTTTGTTGCCACTCAAAAAATTGACACTCCACAGGTACGTAAATAATTTAACAAAAACCATTAATATTTTCCACAAATGTTATATTTCATTGAGAGCGTGGTGGTCAGTGGTACTGACCCCGAGTTTCAATCCGGAGGTCACTGGTTCAAATCCCGACGTGCATCTATGAGTTTTTCGATTGAAAGATACATGTGCAATACCACGTTCTCAAAATGGTTAAGGAAAACGTCAGGTGGAAACCAACATGTCCTAAAACATAAAATTCGAAGACATGTGTCGAGTGCACGAAAGGTGCCTCTTTGAGGTGCACTTAAAATCCTTTCACCACACCAGTTCGAGAGAACCAATTACTCGAATAGAAGTAGTAGTAGTTTAAGTAGTAGTAGTAGTAGTAGGAGAATATGATTATTTTATTTAAGCAATAATTTAATTACAAATATTTACAACATGCTTCTGTCATAAAGTTTCATGAAACACTATGTATATTCTTAATTTGAGTACACACTCGCTTATATGAAAACAATAAGTTCAAGCAAAGCAAATAATTATATTGCTTCTATTTACTTATTTATATTGAATAGCTATCGATTATAAATTTAACATGTTTTTATTTCAGCTCTCTGCAGTTATTCAACCTGGAGTAAAAGCAATACAATCTCTCCCATATGCCAACTGTCCACCTGACAAATCCGATGTGGAATACCGAGATGGTCAAATAATCAGCGCTACTTTTGAAGCATTGGTTGACATGCTACGGCCCGGGGCCAGTAAATCATTTACATTCACATTATTACTTTGCTCACGTTTATATGTCAAGCCTCATGAACTACTTAATAAACTGTGCAAGAGATACTTCAAAACTTATGATAAAATTGTAAGTAATAATTTTCTATTCAGTACAAAGCATATATCAGAATTTATCACATTTTAACCAACTGTCTTGCCTGATCATTATATATTGCTAACATATGCTATCGGAAGTGGACTTGGCCAAATCTTTATGTTAATGTGGTACCTGCCTCCACGGTGAAGTAATGATGTGGCCTTATTAATGTAGGTGAGAATCAGATTTTAGGGCAAAAGTTTCTAGAAGGATACAATAATCAATAATATTTTTCAGGGGAAAGTGGAAGTGAAGGAATTAATTGAGAAGGAGCTCATGGATATGACAGCTCTAGTAAATGTGCTCAGCCAGTGGACCAGTATGTTTCCATATGATTTCCGCGACGACAGGGTCATGGCACTTGTACGTAGTATCACTCAGAGGTAAGAATCCCAGTCACTGGTTTTGATCATCTGAATGACAATTTTTTTCTCTCAAGAGCTCTGCCTTTGGCAAGAATTAATGCAAGTAAAAAGTTTTCATGACTATAGATGTTCATCTTAAAATGCTTTTTAAATTTTTCACATTCATTAGAACTAATTAACTAATTGTTTCAATCTGTCGATATTTTCTTGTACAGCAAAGCTACTTTCAAAAGGGAAATTCTAAAATTAATATAATTCATTTAAAATGTGTCGCAGTTCTTGCAATTTCTGTGTATCTACATGCAATTATAAATTTAAACTTGATGGGTAAAACAAACACACACACACACACACACATAGTTTATTTTTTATTTTTTATTATAGTTATATATATTATATATGAACATAGTTATCTTTTCATTAAATGATATTGATATGTTGTATTAGTTTATCATTGTCGTCGATCAACCAAATTATAACGATCCGTAAAATGTAAATCCTTAATTGGCTTTTTATTTGGTATATAAGATAAACATGTATTAATTAAGAGCTGTGGATTTTGTTAATAAATAAATAAAAAATAAAATAAATAAACTAGATGACTAAATCTTAAGATGGTTGAGCTGTGATTAACATTTTGCTTTTATTATTGAGATGTCACAAACGACTATATTATACATCTTAAGGGCATTATTCAAAATAAACATACAAGGGGTATAATTAAATTGAGTGATAATTAAGTCCACAATGTTATCCACATATTAGTTAAATGCTGCCATGCTGCTAGCTATTTACAAATATAAAAGGGCAAAATCAAATAAATGGCAAAATTAATGGCAAACATTTATACATACCAAATTTTAAGCACCTTTGAGAACATTTGACTAGGAAAAGAAAGAAAAACCAGGTGAAACATTAAATTTTTGACTTTTTCTAATATGAAGAGCATTTTTCAGGTGTGCTGCAGAACACATGGCTTTAGTCCGGGTGGAAATGTCAACAACATTGGAGAAACTGCTGGATAAGCTAACAGCACTCGAGCAATATGAGGAGACCTTGGTAGATGTGCCCCCAGTAGCATCAGTGGACCAGTTAGCACAGGTCATATTTTATTTGTTATTTGAGCATCTGCTCTACGTTATATCTAAGAATTTTGTATAACTAAACCTCCAAAATGCTGTCTGTGAGTAATGAGTAATAAAGCGGTTAAATGGTTCCTTCATTCCAAGATAAAGACTCAGCTAACACTAAATACTAGAACACTAATCTATTTCCTAGTTCGAGAAATGTATTGCCAATAAAAGGCCAAAAATTGACAAAACAATTTTTTGCACTCATATCTAATTAACTGTGATCAATAAATATTAACCGTAATAACTCACAGTATATTGGTTATTAACAAAATTAACAAAAGTGTCGCCATGTCAAACCAGTGTGGGGAAAAAATTATAGTGCCAAAAGAAGCTTCTTTCCTGCAATGCAATGCCATCAGAAATCCAAAGCTATTTTGGTTCGATCAGGCTCATTTACAATATAAATGGAGGTGAATAAATTATAGATGTCTTTTATTTTACATTTCAGGGGGACATATTAACCCTCGGTTTGACACCAGTAGAGTTGGCGAATCAACTCACAATAGTCGAACTTCATAGGCTCTCATTTGTTGGCCCAGAGGAACTTGTTCAGACCTTCGCTCCAATGCAACCGCAAACCTCTTCAGCGTGTGGAAAAGGCTCAATAAATTTACACCACGTCGATACTAAAAGCACAAGGAACTTAGAGGCCTACGCTGACTGGTTCAACAGACTAAGTTATTTGGTGGCTACTGATATTGTGAAGGTAGGGCTAAAACTAATTCATGAAATAAAATGTTGATTTAACTTTCTACCGTGAAGAAACCATTCTTGCGCAGCCCCTAAACCAGACGCAAATTACGGTGTATTATTATTTGGTAGGATATTGATGTTGAGCTAACATTTATGTTTTCAGTCTCCAAAAAGCAAGTACAGAGCGCGCGTAATAGAACAGTGGGTTATGACAGCAAGGGAATGCTTCAATCTAGGGAATTTCAATTCATTGATGGCGATCATCAGTGCCTTGAATATGGCACCAGTGTCCAGGCTAAAGAAAACGGTACGTTTATTTAATTTATTTTAAGTGGTTATAAAACTAATAAAATGGCCTTCCTGATATTTACGGTAACATCTATTCTTGACAAGAAGCGAAACGTCTTGGGTCCTCTCCTGCTTAGTTATGGGAAGACAAAGTAGCACTGTATTGCTCCCTTAACTTTGAGACGTGAAGAGTCCACCTTCACGTGAAGGTGGACTGTCTCATGTGCTTGTAATTTCACCGGCAAACACGCTTTCAAACCAGAATGCATTACTGATTCGCGTTAGAAATAATTGTTGTGGCAGTACTTCCATTGACGAACTTGGCACAAGTTCAACCAAATGGAATGGAAGCTCAAGTCAAATTAAAAATAAAATCATTTTGTTTCTATTCTTAGAGTCGTTATTTGCTTGAAGTCCCCTTCTACTTTTACCCTTACGTTAGTCTTAACTTGCCGATGGGAATAACTTACCGTGATATCCTTTTTAAATTATTATCTTCTTTATCTTATTATTTTATGGATCGAATAAACCAAAAAATATTACTTTTAGAAATTCGTATTCATGAATCTCACCATATATTTCGATTTTATCTCAGTCAACTTAGCTTACTCTCAGTTTGAGTATTAATAAATATAATATGTAAGTATTAGTAGTAAAAATTATACACGGATTCTGTCTGTTGTCTATTTCAAATAATAATAGCTATGCTTAGCTTGGGGCTAAGTGGCAGTTTTTCCACCAATATTAATTATTAACATACATACATAAAATCATACCTGTTTCCCGGAGGGGTAGGCAGAAATCATGGTTTTCCACTTGCTACGATCCTGACATACCTCTTTAGCTTCATCTATTCTATGATTTTATATTTTATTTATTTTAAAAATCAATGCATATAATATAAAAAATTTGAGCTTATATAATTGTTTTACAGTGGAGTCGAACTTCGGCTGTGTGTGGCCAGCAACTGCGGCAGTTAGAGCTTTGCGTGGAGCCAAGCGGTAACCATGCGAGGTAATTCAATCCAAACCAAGAACACGTTTCACATCGTACGCTGGCGAACAAATATGGTTCTCATCTGAGATACGCGAAATACCTATTATAAGTCCGGGGAAGTACTGCCGCCATGCTCATTTCTGTCGCTAAGCAGTAACGCATTCGCGTTACTGTGTTTCGGTTTGAAAGGTGTGGTTGCCGGTGAAATTACAGGCACATGAGACATACCACCTACACTCAGAGTTACGGGCGTATTAGATGCGAATTGGGAGAGGACCCAAGTCGCATCATTTGTTATGGGCAGAGGTTACCACTTAACACCAGGTGGGGCGTCGGCTCGTTCCATAACTGTATGAACAAAAAATGGTGTACGTGCCATTACCATTATCGAATGGCCTCACAATTCAGTCGGTATCAGCTGTGTGGTTGTGGGTTCGATTCCCGCTCACGAACAACATTTGTGTGAACGTAGACGTTTTTGTGTCTGGGTGTTAATATTATATTGAAATGCATGTGTTTACAAAAAAATGTATGTAAGTGGTTTATCAGTTATCTACTTACCATAGTACAAGTTATGCATAGTTTGGGGCTAGATGGCGCTGTGAAGTCTTTTTTTGTACAGTTGACGTTAGATATTTGTATCACAAATATTTCAGATACAGAGCAGCGCTGGCCGCTGCACCCACCGAGACGGCTGTGCCATTGCTGTCCGTTACCTGTCGAGATTTACATTTCGCCAACCAAGGATCACCTTCCAAGTGAGCAATATGTTTTATTTTTATTAACTGTTCAGCATATCAAAGAGACGTTATGTTATTACTCAATAAAAAACATATCGGGAATATAAATACTTTCCTAGTACGAGATAATGAGACGATTAAATCAAGGCGCTTGTTATCGCAGTATCAGAATCTCAAGACACCTAAGGCACTCCGCCACACGCCTTTGAAATTAGATATTTTTTTCAATATCGATAAAGTATTTTTTTTGTAATCGTTACGGAACGAGCAAATGGCCGATCTGGTGTTACCTAGTAACCTTTGCCCATAACAAGCAATACAACTTGGGCCCTCCCCTACTTAGGTACAACAAGACATCACAAGTCACATGGCATTCGCATGGCGTATGTATATATGTGCATACTCTCGACGTTTGTAGGTACATTATATACATTTAATAGTTACTAATATTTCATGTTGGAGTGCAATGAGCCATGGGTATACCTTGCATTACCTGCACCACCATTATGTATGTAACTACCCATATCATCTCACAATGTATTATTTGTCTTTTTTGTTTAATATCTGCATTATTGAGTTATATAATTTACTTTGCAAATAGTCGCGTTAAAACAAGTTTTTTTTTTTAAGCTTAAGTCATAAATGTAATAACCATTAGCTATTACCTACCTTTAGATGTTATCAATTATGTATAATTTGTATTGTTCCTGCTACAAAGATATTGCTTAAGTGCTTATGTCGTGGGTCCACTGTATTTCTAAGTCACAGGTACATACACCTAGTTTAGAAATCAGGGGTTCATCCTATGGTTATGCCATAGCCTACTTCTTACATCTCGATGTCGTAGTTTTCGATCTATGTTGTAATCTTTGTAAGCTTTTTTTGTGAATAAATCTTTTTATTATATATTATATTATTATTATTATTCGCTCGTAACTCTGAGACGTGCTGGAATGTCTCAAGTGTTTGTAATTTCACCGGCAACCTTACCATTCAAACCGGAACACAGTAACGCGAATGTATTACTGCTTGGCGACAGAAAAGGGCATGGTGGCAGTGCTTCCCCGGACGAACTTGGCATAAGTTCTACAGCTATTACTTACTCCAATAACCCAAAACTATGACTAAATCGAATGTAACCCCATCTTACCTAACTATCTAACTATTCGTTTGTAAGTATTATTTATTATGACAACCTAACGTTTGGACACTTTGGATAGATCTGTAAGCTTGCAAGCTAAAAAAAAACATTACACGTGCGAAGGCTAACGTTAAACAGTGCCTTACCTTATGTTCTTCCTCTTCCTTTATGAGTTTCCAAAAGCGATCTTAATTGAGTGACGTCGCCCACAGGTTGGCAGGCAACCGAGTAAACTTTGAAAAGTGCTACCTGTTGAGTCGACCCGTGAGCAACCATTTGGCGTCGCGGCGACTGACGAGCGACGAGCCACCGGTGACTGCCTCGCAAGTACCTCACCATTCTGTCTGGCGGTACCTCAACGATCGACCTACACTGACTGAGACAGGTAATATTTCTACCCATTGTGCGTCTGCCAGTGAGATTTTTCTCAAATACATCTTGCGGTCGGATGTATTCTTATTTGAAACTGTAGGGATTTTTAACCTTTATGTATACTCGGCAGAACACAATTCAAAACGCAATTGAACCCATTACTTCCAACAACAATTTTAGTGAATATTTCTATGGCAATTTCAGGATCCCGATTGATCGGCGCATACTTTCTCCAAACTGTCTTAAATAGAGAAAATTACAAGAATTTTTTTAGGGTACAACTACCTCACTTCTTAGAACATATTTCGTTCCGAACTTGGCACTGCAATAATGCAGAGGTGCTATGTTCCATTCCAAATACGTTGTTGCTATAATGCAGAGGTGCCATGTTCTGTTCCAATCACTTCGCTGTTATAATGTACAGGTGCCATGTTCCGTTCCAAACCCGTCGCTGCTATTATGCAGAGGTGCCATGTTGCGTTCCGAACACAGCACTGCTAAAGTGCAGAGGTGTCATGTTCCGTTCCGAACACGGCACTACTATAATGCAGAGGTGCCATGTTCCATTCCAAATACGTCGCTGCTATTATGCAGAGGTGCCATGTTTCGTTCGATACACGTCTCAGCTATAATCAAAGGTGCAATGTTCCGTTCCGTTGCTAAACTGACTTCGAATAATACCGAAACTGAAACGCAGAAACAAGTTAAAAAAAAACTTTAAATCACAGAGTTCTTGTAAATTGTAATACCTAATGTTTTAACACGGCCCTAAACAACGCAATATTGTTCTGTATGTTACAGCACTGGAGCTGGCCTCGTTCGACCGCGAGCCGCCCGTGGATCAGCTTGAGAAAGAGCGTCTTAAGCGCCTGCGCGGCATCAGCTAAAAGCTCAAACGTTTGAGAGTCATTTTACATTCAGACTAGCGCAGCTGCACACCACAAGTTGTGCCCAGTTCGTCTGGGCCACTGGTATTAATGATGTGTTCCAATTTTCACCGGATTCCTTACTAGCTCTCTATTTTATAATTTATTACAAGAATTTATTTATATAATTTAGGCCGGGTAGCCAGTTTTATTACAAAAAAATATCCCCGTTTTGGGTATGTAAGAGCCTTGAAAATAATTTATTTATTATAATGTGTATTGTAAGTATTATGTAGGTCCATTATTTATAACATTCAGATTTCATAACTATGATACTGTTCAAATGTTTTATAATATTTAGCGTGTGATTTTCTTATACCACAGTTTCAAATCACTTGTTTTAAAAGATAGTTAAATGTTCGAAATCATATATCAACAAATCAGATTTTATTATAAATCTAATAGTAATAATAAATTAAATATAATGTCACGATTGTGGATTGAGAATGATAATTGTAATAATGGAATTTGCTATGTATGTTTTAGGTAGTTATGAAAAGGCAAAATTATAAATGTGAAAATAATGAATGAAGCCATTTATCCAAGTTCCTTATACAACAGTATTTACATGTTTCGCCATTTAAATGTATCTCGTAAAATAGGGTAGCTATGAATGTCCTTAACAAATATTTTAATAACTATTTGTACTTAATCAAAATTGATCTCATTTTATGATTATAACGTATTTCGTCGTAATGTTTGTGTTCAATGTGTGGACAGTGCAAGTATGCACAAGTAATTTTAGATTGTATTATGCATTACTATACATGCCATGCCGGTAACACCATTTTAACCAATATAGATGAAATATTACAGTTAATTAAAGTAATCTCCAATATTTTGCCGGCTATTATAAAATTAATTATTTTCGCTACCCATTGATCTAAGAGGTGTCAAAATACAAAATAAGTGTAGTTTTAGCTCATTCCAACTCATAAATTATAAATAAACTTCAATTCGAATTGTGTTTTGAAGAGGAGCATTCGTAATATTTTAAGTGATTAGCTACGTGTATATTATGTAGCCAATCGGATAACGTTCCGCCTCGCTCTGAGCTCAAGTTTTCTCAAATCGTCGCGTGATACTATTATTTTGTATTTAATAGCACAACAGCTAAACTATTTGATCTCTTTTTTTATATATTGAATACTCATATAATTGAATCTGTTGTACAAGTATCAAACGCGTACTTAAATAATATGTAGACTAAGTTTTAGTTTTAAGTAACAATTGTTGATTGCCATGTTAATTTAGTGTTAGTTTTAAACATTTGACACATATATTTAATTATAGTTAAACAGATGTGGGCGTAGTGATAGGAATCGTTAGTATATTTCACGTACTTACCAGTTTAGCATTTCACGTACTAGTCGAGTATATCTTTGTTTTGTTTTCTATAATATCGCCTCAGTTCTATGTACTTTTTCATTTTATTATCAAGTTTTGTGATTAGTTTATAACAATTCAGTAAATTTGGTAATTTTTTAGTTCTTTGTATGTGAAAACATCCTGACAAGCATCTAGAATTGAGTATACCTGATATATAAATGAAAATGAAAAACAATTTATTTACAACAATATACACAAACTTAACAACTAAACTTTGACTTGAAATAAGTATAATAAAAGGTATAATGTTGATGGTATTTTAGACGCAAGGATAATTCGGCGGTGTCCACACTAGGCTGAGCCTGTACTGTGGAGACCAAACGTTACAGTTTCATTTGTTTGCGGTTACGCCTCTTACACATCACAAATCAATTAAGTGAAAATTTATAAAATCTATAGACAAGTTTAAGTACCTAATTGAAGATAAAACACTTATGTATGATATCAAGACGTGTAGTGTATTTCGTCATACGTTAGTTCACATTATCGTCTTGAAACGAGCCATTATTTTATTATATTCACAATATTAAGACACTATGAGGAAGCGAAGGAATATTTAGCTAGATCTATATTTTAGAGTATGATAATGTCAGGTCGAGATTATTGATTATTTATTTACCACGGTCCAAGTTTTCCTTGATAGTTCACTTCGCTTTGTCATCAGGCTTTTGACAGTTTAGCATGTGTTACGTTAAGCTGGGGAACTGTTTCAAAACACATTGCCAAATTTTAACAGTTAATTTGACTCTGCGAATTATGAATATGTTTTTTATGGTTCAGTTCGATAATCAAACCCCATCCCAGTGATTATATACAATAATGTGACACAATAAAGCTCAATTGAGCCCCAGAAGCTCTGTTCTCCTGGACAACGATGCCGCATTCAGCGGTCTCTTAACCTCGTTTGAGGAAATTTGAAGTTTTAAGCAAGAGATATTTTTTTGCAATTATATGACCGGCTATTCAATTCTGAATTGTTTAATGGTTTTTTTTAAGTTTTAAAGTGTTTGATGTGATATAAAGTGATTAGATTCACACTTTTGGCTTGACTTCTTTATACTTAACTATGACAGATAGTGTAAACCACACAAACGCGCCGAGCCTAATTGTTGAGTTTATATACGGCTATGATATTTATCTCATCTCTATTTGTTATTTTAAATTTACCTAAAAAGTATTCCCATAGATAATATCCATTTTATAAGAACGACAATCTTTTATGTTAATAAGTGCATCTTAAATGTTAAAACTTCGTTACCTTAACATTCCAAGACTATCTCACTGAAACTAGTATGTACTTAACTTTCTAATGTTTATTTATAATTTAGTAAACAAATTTTTTTGACGTAGCATCTAAAATTATTTTAAGGCCTTTACTTTAATTATTTTCTTAATTTATTCGTCACTGGAAGAAGAATGCCTAATATGGGATTTCGATAAAAAAATTAGAATATCTTTAACAGCGACATGAGCATTAAAATTCAAGTGATCGTTTTTAGAACCCTACAAACTAAATACAATTCACAATTTCACAAATTCATATCTCAGTTGAAGAAACAAAATGTAGCTCCATTACAAAAAAGGTTCATATTTTGAAATACTGGGTGTAGTAGGTATGTAATTCCTTTGTCGCATGTAATTTTTCCTGATGTTTTAATGTTTGTATCGTTCATCCTTTTTCTTTAAAGCCATAGCGTATTTCATAAGGGCTCGTATAAGCAACACTGGTTTTCCCGCCGACTTAGATACACCCGCCGTTAAAGTTTGTACGAGCCTAAGCAATGACAAGACGGAATAATTTACTTCCGTCGTATTTATTCTTTTCAACATACGTTCAAAACAAGAAGTATGGAATTCTCGATATCAAGAGCTAATTATTTGGTTTTTCAACCCGCATCCAAATAAATTTTACTGAAAAGGAATATTAATGCAGAAATTTAGTTACTTCGTAGCAAAGCTCATCTAGTTAAAACAATAAGCTCATTGAATTTTGGACAATTTCGTGTCATATTAATTACTTAACACTTATTAATAATGTGAACCATTGAATTAAGTTTTTTTCAATATGTATCATCTTTCCATTAAGTAGATTAACGCGAAACGCCCGGAATGCATGAAAAATTACTATCCCTGTTACTAATCCATAAGTCGACTGATCTCTTCCACCAGAAAAAGGGAAACTTATGAAATTATAAAACATTTCTGAAGCAATTCATTATTGCATAAGAAAAATAAGCACATTGGCGAACTTAATACTAAATAGCATTTACTTCCAGCTAACCTTTGTGTAGTAGGCATGCATGCTGGGGGTTGTTTTGGACCCCACCCAATCGTTTGCGCCCCATGTCGCATCAATCAGCGATAGGGTTCTCCCCTCCAGAAATGTTTTATAATTTCAGAAATTTCCCTTTTTATTATATTATATATATACATTAAAATAATGGGAAACCTCACCTGAATATTACATTTCCATTTCTTCAATAGACTCGCGGGCTACTCTCAAGTTGACCAAAATCACGATGTATGTGTTATAAGTTAAATATTTTCTTCATAAAATATGTACATATATGAATGATCTCTGTTTAAATATGACTTGTTACTATGTAATTATCTAAACGTCACAAATTATAAAATTAAAATAATATGAACGTGCAAAAATTGTATATCCAAGATAATAAAATGTCATTCTAATAAAATGTTTCATTCATGTGACTGTTATCTGCTATATTATGTCTGTCAGTAAGTGCAAGCGTAGACTTATCGGCACAATAGTCATTAACTTGATATTGAGTGGCGTCCAATATTTTTTTATATGATATAAGTGACGGAACGAGCATACGGCCCAACTGATGTTTAAGTGGTAACCGCAGCCCATAGACAACAGCAATGTGACTAAGTCCTCTCCACCAAAGTATCTACGCGAAGACTCAAGTGGCATTGCGTTGCGAGACGGGGATGTTACATCTCATGCGCCTGCAATTTTACCGGCAACCACTCCCTTCCACCGGAACACAGCAATACAAGTGCATTCTCTACTTGGCTCAGTGGTACTGAGCCTACTGATACCGAGTTTTAGTCAGGAGTTTTTTTTTCAACGGCAAAGTTATAAGGTATTCGCTTGAAAATTTTACTTGTGCAATAAAATATAATATAATACAATAAAATATTACGTTCTTCAAACGGAGAAAGAACACATGTAGAGAAAATTTTAAAAAATTGAGACCCTATTACCCAATTTCCAAGACGTGTTTAGTTCGCGAATGGAGCTTTTGAGCCGCACTTTCACCATGTAGTAGTAGGTGCCTAGTAATATTTGTAGTATTAGTAGAAGTAGTTGGTATATGTTGTATTTGATTATGTGTTATAAACCACAGCTGCGTCCATGACAAGGTTTTGTGTTGAGCAAAAATCATTGATATTTTACTCCATTTCTTTTTTTGGGTAGCTAAGCTTTATGAATATTTTGAATTTTTTTAACAAATCATGGATTGTTGTTATATTAAACGCCCTCTTGCTGCATCAAACGTAACTATAACGGCTTTGTTAAAGCAGTGAGATTTTTGAGTTCTGAATACGATAGTTACACCGCTGTCCAAAAGATGGCGCTTTTCCAATATTATTTGTTACGCAATTGGTTATAAACTGTTTTTTAATGATTTCTTCACTAATACAATAGTTTGCATTCCAATAACAATGCTTTTAGTTCTTCTCCGTTAAAAGATGGATTTTGTCACTTTTGTTTTTGAAAATATTACCTATTGTTTAGTTATTTTTAAACAGAAATTTATCGTAGATTCGATGTCAACATTGGCACAGCAGCGCCCTCCTCCATTCTCTCTTCCAAAAAAACCATTGATAGCTAAGTATTATTTATTGTGTACATCAATACTGGTGAATATTTATATATAGTTGAATAACAATGATTATATTTTGTTACAATTTGTCACTATTAAAGGTAGAGAGTAGCTAGGGCGGGCATGTCCAAACTTCCAACTAGGTAAATACTGGTGCCAAAAAACAATAACTTAACTGAAATCATATCGCTATTAAAAATGTATGGTAACACAGTTACTGTTTATATTTTGAGCGTACATTCTCTTGTTCTAAAATCATGACGAACCCCAGGCGATTCTGACAAAAACAAAAATTGCAAGGTATTTAAATTCAAAACCTACGGCTCCTCAAATTTTTATGGAAACAACCTTAATGATATAAAAAAAAGCAAAATCAATTTGGATAATCCAAAAATATGGTCTTGATATTCGAAAATAATCCAAACGATAACGGGGTTTGATCACGCAACCTTCTTGACATATCCGCCGGCACACAGTGGACGAAAAAGCCCGTTCCATAGACATAGAACTTTTTTTTTTGTAACTTTTAACTTAAACTTTTTTTGTAAACATGCTTTTTCTTAGTGGAAACCAACACGGAACCTTATTAGGAACCCAAGCTTTATCATATTTATGCACCGCTCGCGATTACGATGAAAGACTTTTCGAACTAAAATATGTATGGAGAAATGGGCTCCTAATAAGGTTCCGTGTTGGTTTCCACTAAGAAAAAGCATGTTTACAAAAAAAAGTTCTATGTCTATGGAAAGGTCTTTTTCGTCCACTGTGCGGCACTGCGACTGCCCAAGCGACCAATCGCGTACTCGCTAACGGCATCCCTTAATAACGCAAAAACAAAAACCCCTACAATTATAAAACCCATCCCAATAGATTGCCACCACAAAATTATGTAACCATGTGAAATTTCAAATCGATGGGTCGCGTGGTGTTCGAGTTATAAGCGACACAAAATCAAATCCTGCATCGCGCAAGCAAAGTTTTTCGCAACTTACGAATGAGGCCGGACTGACGTTCTGTTACATCATGGAGTCCGGTGGTTATTCAGTGAAAGTGTATCGGGTTGGTATACCCCCGTACACTTCAACCCGTGCGGCGGTATGTCGCTGCGGGGACTGTATCCATGATTGTACGACTGAGCAAGATGATTATGTATCGGTCGTAGTAATCTGGACTCGACACTACTGAAATAACCCATTCGACTTCATTTTGTCTCCGAGTGAAAATATTTTTGGAGTATTATTTAGTTATATTTTTTACTAGGCATTATCGTTTCTCTATTGTAATCCTATGTTTTTTCCCCTAATAATATTTTGATTTTGATTAAAAGCCCTTAATTGTTCTGTGATGGTATGAATACACATTAACAATTAAAAACATTCATGTAATACATAAATATAATTGTATTGTTGATATTATTAACTGGCCTCACAGCTCAATTGGTAGTAACTGCCTTCTGCACTGTAGGTCGTACGTTCGATTCCCACCCAGGACAAACATTTTGTGCGACGAATATAAATGTTTGTTCTGCGTCCGAGTGTTAATATGTATGTATAATAGCTATACTTAGCTTGGGGCTAGATGGCGCTGTGAACATTGTCAATTTTTTTTTTATTATAATATACTAACTTAAAAATAGCTAATTAGGTAAAACAGTATGGACGCAAATAATCTGTAAAACATTATGTGTAGGTCTGTAACAGACGTCCATTTTCCCTGAGTTATTAAGATTAAAATTATTGGTGAATGGCTTCATCCAGGTGACTGTTTGTTATGTGATAAAGTTACGGAACGAGCAGATGGCCTACCTAGCGGCAGCCCATAACAAGCAATAGGTACGACTGTGGTCCTCCCCCTACAAGACGACAAGATCCTAGTCGCGCGTCTCATGTGCCTGTAATTTCACCGGCAACCACACATTTCAAACCAGAACACACATAATTTATAGTTTAAATTTAAATGTAATAGAATTACGTATATACAGGGTGTCCGGTAATGAATGGATAACCTTGAAATGGGTCTTGGGCATTCGGAAAAAAAAATCAAAAAAAAAAAAAAGATGCTTACTACTATCTATTCGACGAAGAAGATGGGCGTAGTTGGTGGGGTAGTATCATCTGCGCTGTAGGTCATGTAGTCCAGTCAAATTACGAAATAAATAAACATGAGTGAACACAGTTTGGGGATTTTGAGGATCGATAGGGGGGTGTATTCTGAGCATAAATTCCAATTTGAGGGGTTGTACTGAGGTCAGGTCAAGGTCATTTCGATGGAATCGCGTTTAATTCGATATCTCGAGAATGGTTAGTGTTAGACAAAAAATTGTACAGACCTTTTCTCTTTCAAATTAAATTTACTAACTTTTTTATCAAAATCTTTTTTTTATAACATTAATATTTTTCAACTTATTACTCCCGCAAGGCAAAAATTTTTCTTTCTTTTCTATTTTTCGTCGTTTTCTCCCCAACCATTCAATTTTATAAAATTTTACCGATCATCAAAGTATCTTTATATTATGAATAATTTTGTTTTTAAACTTTTTTCTGTAATGCCAATACCTTCGGAGTTATACATTACTTTACCGAGCGAAATCCGCGCCACTCGATCCTCAAAATCCCCAAACTGTGTTCGCTCATGTTTATTTAACCCGTTTTTAGAAGTAATTTGACTGGACTAATGGGTTGGAATACCATACGAATAATTTCTTCTTGTATAGAATCCTCTCATGTCTTTCCCACACAGGATATTTCTAATTACCTTTTTCTCCTCTCCATCGTCTGAGTTTTTTTGAACACTGAATACTCAACTTATATCAAACACACTTTTCTATTTTAGGGTCAGGTACTTCAAAATGTTCCATAGCCAAATTTACTTCACCGTCAATATAGAATTGGAAATTACGACAGCTTTTTAGAATTCAATTTAACTGTTACTGATTTAACATTTTTTTTTTACATTTTCAATTTTACATATAAACTTAGAGGTATTTAAAAATATTCAGATTTCGATGACGCATTCTTAAGCCGCAAATTTATAAATTAAAGTTTGTTAGCCCTTCACACACCTGATTTGACGGTATTTTATTTATTTACCACTTGATTAGTTAATTCGCGTTTTTTTCCAGAGGAATGTAAAATACCTACCACAATTAATGACGAAACACAAATAATAAGCTAATCAATCGCCAATACATATCCCTCGATAGAGTACAACCGCGTAGTGTTTGTAAATTGGGATTGGGGATTTACTAAAACAAACACAATATTTATATCTTTTATTTTATCATTATTAATTTATCACACACAATCACATTGCACAACATTTATACACTTATTAAAGTAAATTATATTTTATAAAATTTATATGAAAATTATGAAAACTTGATAGGTACTTTTTAAATAACAAATACATTATTTATATTTTTTATTATAATTTATTTTATTATATTATTTGTTTTTATTTGTTATTTTGAAATTACAATAATGAAAATTCAGAATTTTTCTTTCTATTCCGCATTTATACACATGTAATGCAAAACAAACAATGCCTAATGTATTACCATCACCAACTGACCCCTATATCGAATTGTAAGTACCTAGTCAAATAAAGTCAAAACAAATTTCTCAACAAACTTATATAGAAATTCATACTTAATGCTCCTCTGTGTATTTCTCCTATATAATCGATATGCATAATTGAATTACCAAACCGGAAAACGTCTAAAATAAAATTGTTTTAGGGTAACTAGGTCTCACTTTTTCCATTCTGATTGAACTATTTATCTCACATGCTCCGTATTTCACATGAGGGCCGAGATAGTCTCGTGTCTTTTTGCCCCGTTTAGTATGCTCTGGTCTTCTATTTAGTAACTATGGAATCCTTCGTTGGATGTGAATTCGAAATCAATAATCGCAATAAATGCCAACATGGTTCATCGTTTAAATAACTATTATCCATTCGCTATAATAAACTTCAGTTATTGGCGAACGTTGCAAAACAAATTTGAGTAAATCGTGAATTGTCACTGTCACTGACTAGGTATTTGCATGAGAATTTCGGTATCAACCATATGTGAGCTGTATGGAAATGGAACTTATTTCTTGAGGACTATTGACAGAATTCTAGTTCTACTTATTGATACTTATTTATCGCGAGTTCATATCCGGTGTTTAAAACTGTGCGCATTGAGTTTTTCGCTAGAAAAATGTATGTTGTACAATCAGATTTTCAAAATGGCTAGTCCCAGAATTACAAATTCTAAAGAGTGTGACACTAAAGTCTCTTCATCCGTGGGACATGTATTCCGGTGAAACCGAGAAAACGTATGTAACTGTAACAGTACAATACTAGAATTAGAAATACTTAAATGGAACTCGGATGACATTTGAATGGAGATGACACGCTGTATGTGTCAGTGAGCAGATAAATGCACGCGTAATAGGACGATGGCGTGTTATCCTATGGCAAACCGCGATGATATAGTTTAGAGAAATAACAAAAGATTACACACTGTCGACCCTGCTCCAAGAATATCTGTGTTACAGGTGGCATGGTCAAAAATACTCAAGACACACAGCTGAAACCCGAGAACAAACTTTATGCTCACAACATAAAGTTTCCTCGGTCGGGAATCGAACTCGGGCCCCTGGCTTTCCAGGCAGGTTTACTATCGACTTAGCCACGGAGGCGACACACTATTTATCTTAAATGTAACCTACTTAATTAAGGAGTGGTACCGGTAATACCTTTCCAACTTGACAAGATTGTTGATTTTTGTAACCTATTCGTACGGAACAGTAAACTGGATAAGTTTGAATTATATTTATATTATAAATAATATAAAGTTACAGGTTTTACTCGTCGAGCCTACGTCTTAACACAACTGCAATTTTGCATACCTATTGTATTTAACACCTCATGGGGCTGCCATCGGGATTGGTGGGTATTTTAGGTTTACAAACCTTTTTTCTACCTTCCGAGCCGCTAACCATTGTGCACGTAAATGTGAAATATCCACATGAAGATGATTTAGTATAATACGTATGAGAATATTGTTTTCTTATATTGTTTTGATCGTCAAGAGACCGTGTCACCGATTTCGAGACAGACATGTAGCGGTTATCATCGGACTTTTGACTGTTAAGAGATCTTAAATCTTTGGGATGAACACTTCTACCATATGCATATGGATTTGTGTATTTAACCTTTCCGGTCCCTGGTGTTAATGCGACAGTTTGAGCTTGCGAGGGCGACTCCTTTGAGCCCACTACATAAGTTTTTTCTTTAGATGCAACAGATTTTACGCTGCCGGTAAATCCAATCGGTATTGTGTAACCTCCAGTACCTGGAACGCTTTCTCCGGGTTGGTATGTTTTTCTCTCATCTGGTTTTTCTGAGTTCTTTTGTGTTATTTCAGCATCTTGCTCATGTAAAGATCCTAGTAATATATGTTGTGTATTGCCACCTGTTGTTTGTCTGACTTCCAGCCCTTTCCGTTTTGGACTATTTAGGGATTGATGGGTTGCTTCTGTATTCTGAGTAATTTTATTGTAATTATTGTATTCAGGCTCAGGAACATCGCTGCCTTCTGCACCGTAAGGTTCATCAATATTATCATTATACTCGTCTTCTGGAAGATCTTCTTTTTCAGCGTTGTAATCGTAATCAGTGTTGGTGTTGTATGGTGGTTGAAACGAACGTCTGTTTTCTTCTGTTGGAATACGACTTGGAGTGATAAATTCCGTATCCGTCAGGTGGTGATCGGAATGGCTATGAGGACTAGTTAATGTTCTGCTTGTCTCATAGTTTTTTTCGGTAGTTGTTTTTGTAACTTCAACGTAAGGTATGTCAGTAGAGGGAATAATTTCAGCCGTTTGTTCACCATTTTCATATATTTCCGGCAAAGGATCAGGTTTTTCAGTATTAAGTATGTCCACATTAACATTTTTGTTATTTTCATCATAAACATCTATCTTATCAAAGGGAAGTCTATTTGGAAACACGGCATCTTTATCCACACTTGCTCCTGACTGAGACGCTCCATTATACGTTATTCCGTATTTGAAAGTACCTCGTAGTTGTGATTGTGACATTCCGGTTCGGCCACTCGACTGTGCTGATGCTGTACCTCCTCCAACAAATGGATGTTTCTGCAATTCATGGGACTTGTCTCCTTCTTTGTAGGGTGTGAATCCTATTTGAGCTTGTGAAGAGGTACTTCCTGGGCCTCTAGCTTGCGCGTCAGCCATACCTCCTTTGACACTTCCTTGAACTTGTGTGTTCGAGGAATGCATTGAGCCTTCACTCTGTGAACCTGTTAATATCGAACCAGTTTCTGATCCCAATTTCACATTTGCCTGAGACTTGTTGCTTTTGCCACTTCCTTGGGCATTACTTGATGCTCCCTTTTTATCTCCCGTTACCTCGCTATTAGCAGCCTTGTCTTCTCCAGTGATTTCAGCTTGAGCTGAAAACGACCCGCTACCCGTATATGCGCCTTGAACCTGAGTTTGCGCACGACCCTTATCGTTTCCGCCTTTCGATGTAGCAGTAGCTATGGTTCCATTAATGTTCTGTGACACGCTTGCCTCAGCTTGGGAATCGTCATTATCTGTTACCACCGAGTCGGGGGCTATCTGATTTTGTGGTACACCTGAAATTTTATCCTTAATATGAATTAACTTATGCAAAATATTTTAATAAGCAAAGCAAGATAGAGACATGGGATATTATTACATACCTGAATCATCGCCACCTCTTCCGGAATTCTGTAAAAAAATTAAACATTATATAATTTTTAATTTTTTATACTATATTAACTTTTTCGTTTTTTTTTCGCTCGATTCAAGTAACTGTGAGATTTATAAACATATCTAAGTACCTGAATTGCACATATTTTGTCCAACAAGACATTGCTGACCCAACCTAAAAAAAACCTATTAAGTATTTTATAGTCGGGCGCTATATTTGTGTTGATTAAGTAAAGTCACATATAGCCTAGAAATACTTCTTTCGTTACTTAATTATCGAAATACCAGCATACCCTGGCATTGTGTCCGACACCCTAAGACATACAGCATGAGCGTTATGTAATTTTACTGGCAACCATATATCAGATCGGAATACATTTATATGACTGCATTAAGCTTGATTATAGAACCAGGCAAGGTGTTAAAATTTATATTTATTCTATCGCACTACTAAAGATTTACCTTATTTCAAGAATTCAAAATACTGGATGGTGGGATTTTAAATAAAATTTATTCAATGTATCGAATCACTTTGTTATAAATATATTTTCATGTATACCTAGGCATAATAGTACATTACGATACGCGTGACCTAAGTTGCCTATTACTGTACGGCGTGAAGTTGGTGCTAAACGCCGTGCAGTAATAGACAACTTAGGCCACAAGTATCGTATACTATTTTATAGCAAGTGTGACATAAACCCGCCCCGGACGCGGGCAAGAGAGGGGGTTCAGGGGTTATAGCTGACCGTTTCTCCTTGTTTTGGCTGTCACTGAAAATCCCATTGTCAAATGGAAAAATGTCAATTGTCATTTTTGACAAAATGTCATTTGTTTGCTGTGAGTTTTTAAGCTCCAAATGATATTTAAATGTGTTTCCTTTTATTTTTTCTACATGAGTGAAGTTGGTCAATTCATTTACACACCGTGCAGAAATAGGCAACTTAGGACACGGAAAAGCGTGCGTAAAGTGCGGGTTTAGGTCACACTGTGCTATAAAAACTATTAATCTTACTTCATGCATCTACGATTAAGCGTGACTAATGCTGTTCCTTACCTTTTGCCCGTCGGCTCCATACGGACCGTTGCCATTTTGTCCTGCGGCAGCTGTTGGCCCAAATCCTCCGCTTGGTCCCAAATTTACCGTGGATCCATAACCGCCACTGGGTCCTCCGTTACCACCACTTGGCCCTCCCATTCCAGTTCCAGTTGGCCAATAACCACTACCATCGTGTCTTCCAGAAGTTCCAATAGGGTTATTAGCTCCGTTAGGTTGTCCTGACGTTCCAATATTCCCATAACCTACTGCAGGACTTCCTGCAGTTCCGACGAGACCATAGCCTCCAGTAGGTCCTCCTGATGTTCCAGTAGGACCATAGCCCCCGGTGCCACCCGTGGGTCCGTAACCATTAAGAGACCCTCCTACTGTTCCCTGAGGACTATATCCACCTGCTGGTAAACCTGTGGTTCCACTAGGTCCATAACCTCCTACAGAACCTCCTGAGCTTTCTCTAGGTCCAGAAGCACCTGTAGGTCCTCCTGAAACTCCACCATAACCGCCTGCAGGTCCACCAGCGGTCCCTGTAACTCCGAACCCATTCGTAGGTCCACCTGATATACCAGTTGGCCCAAAGCCACCTGTAGGTCTGCCTAGTGTTTCAGTAAGCCCATAACCAATTGGAGGTCCTCCTGAGGTTCCTGCAGGCCCATAACCGCCAGAAGGACCTCCGGAAATTCCGGTTGGTCCAAAACCTCCAGTATTTCCACTTGATGTTCCCGCCGGCCCATAACCGCCTGTAAGGCCTCCAGATATACCTGTTGGTCCATAACGTCCAGTATTTCCATTTGATGTTCCCGTAGGACCATAATTGCCTGAAGTACCACCTGTAGTTCCAACTGGAACACCATTAAGTCCTCCTGTGGAACCTCCTGTTGGTTTATAACCGCCACTTTGTTCTCCTGTGGTTCCAGTTGGACTATAACCCCCACTGGGTCCACCTGAGGAATCTGTAAGCCCATATCCACCAGTAGGTCTTCCTAAATTACCTATTGGATATCCACCAACTTGCCCACCTGAAGTTCCAGTAGGCCCGTAACCACCACTTGGTCCAGTCGCTATTCCTGACGAGTCATAGCCATTATTTGATCCTGTTGGTCCTGATGGTCCGTATCCTGCATATGTTGTAGTTCCTCCCGGCGTATATCCTCCACTAGGTGCTCCGGTTGACCCCATGAGCCCTCTACTAGGCCCTCCTGATGTCCCCGAAGGACTATAACCTCCATTTGGGCCACCTGAATTACCTAAATTACCATAGCCTCCGCTAGTACCAGTCGGGCCTCCTGCTACAGGTCCACCCAAATTTCCTATAAGTCCAGGAGATCCACTCATGTACGGACCGCTTCCGTATTGGCCACGATTTGAAGTTACTCCATAAGGTATTGTTCCCGTTATAGACTGTCCACCAGGACCTCTCGTTCCGTATGGTACATTTGTCCCGGCAGTTCCGGTACTTAGAGGCCCATTAGGATTAAACCCGGTTGTAGGTAAACTGCCCCCGCTCAGTCCTAGGTACTGTGGATTATTATTGGGATCAACGACACAACATATATATTGACGTCCTCCAGGACCCAGAAAAGGACCAGATATGCCTGGACCATAAGCGCCATTGCCACCTAAAGTTGTAGTTCCCGGAATACCATTACCTATTCCACTGTAATTAGAACCTGTATTTGGTGCTCCATTTGGTCTATAGCCTCCAATATTATTTCCAGGTAAATTTTGGCCTGGCATTAAACCATTACCACCGGGAGATCCAGGTCCATTTGTATTGTATCCTCCTCCTCCTAGCGTGGGATTGAACCCTCCATTGCTAGATTCTTGTCCACCATTACCGTGACCAGGGATATAAGCTCCACCTCCACCTTGACCAGGAACATTTCCACCGCTTCCATTAGAAACTCCATTTTGGCCTGGTACATATCCTTGAGCTCTACTTGTTCCGCTGCCTTGGCCAGGCGTATACCCACCAGTCGGTCCTGGCCCAAATCCGTTATTTTCCCCTCGTCCATCAATCTGACCGGGTACATATCCATTATTTCCTCCTTGCCCAGGGCGCAGTATGAATCCACCACTCCCAACAGCGCCGCCACCTGGAACATTTCCGTTGGTTCCCTGTCCTCCACCACTTTGACTCGGTATAAACGTCCCACTTCCGCCTGTTCCACTCCCTTGACCCGGTATATAACCGCCAGCTCCTCCTGGTATATAACCGCCAGTGCCTCCGGGGACAGTACCAAGACCTGGTACAAAGCCACCTGTTCCGCCTGGGGTAGCACTTTGTCCTGGTAAATAACCGCCACTTCCACCTGGGGCACCACCTTGACTTGGCACATATCCTCCACTTCCACCTTGACCTGGTATACTATATCCACCACCAGTGCTTGGTACTACATTTTGATTTGGCAGATAACTTCCACTTCCACTGGGTACACTAACCTGACTTGGCATGTAACCGCCGCTTCCACCAGGAACACCATTTTGATTTTGATCGTATCCACCATTTCCACCTGGCATCCCACTTTGACCTGGTCTAAATCCGTTTTGTTCGTAACCACCTGGTACATATCCGCCATTTCCGCTTGATGGCCTACCCAGACCTGGTCCATAACCAATATTTCTTCCACCTTGCCCTGGTGCAAAACCACTGCTTCCTAGTCCACCTTGTCCAGGCACAATCCGACCACTATCACCAGTTCCACTACCTTGACCCGGCGCATAACCACCTGGTACTCCGTGACTAGTTCCATCTGGTTTATTAATATTTTCGGCTTGTAAGCCTGTACCTCCTGGTCCATAACTCACACCGGGTTGTTTTGGGCCGTAACCTGCATTGCCTTGGCCAGGCGAAAACCCTCCACTTTCTCCTTGGTTTGGTCCTGAGCCACCCCCAGGCAAGCCATATTTACTGACACTAAAACAAAACAACAAAATTTTTAAATGTAACCACGAATGTGATTATTATTTTATTAATATTTAAATATTGTATGTATCAATTACTGACGATGATCCAGGTCTTTTTAAACTTTCCGCTTCTTGGTCGGAACGGCCGTAGCAATCCTCACAACTGGGGTCGAAAACTGACTGACTTTGCGCTTGGCCCATGCCTCCATTTCCGCCTGAAACTATAGGTATAGATTAATCTTTTCAAGCAAAATCTCGATTACATTGAAATAACGATGCATAATAATAATTGATACTGACTAACGCTCGCCCTTGAAGAATCCGCATCAGAATGTGCTTCGGCTTTTCCGTCATCTTTTCCTGTACCATGATCGATAGCCAAGTATTGTGATTGAGTTTGGCCTCTATATCTGCCCCTACTCCCGTATCCTACTTCACGACGACTTCTGTGCTTGGGTATTCCCAAAACAACATCATTTGATATCATATAGTCTTCGTCCTTTATTATGACATGGCCCGTTTTACAGTAAGTTTCCTTGTTCGACTCATTATCATTGAATGGTTTTACCTGTTTCAACACATCTAATTAGAACAATGGAAGTAAATACAAAGTTATAACGCAATAATTTAGATCACCTTGACATGTAAATTGACTTGATTTGTTCTATTTATGATAATATAAAGTTGTGAAACATAGGCCAAGGAAACTAATTCAACCTTGACAAAAATGACTTATCTAGTATAAGAGATAAACAGTAAAACGAAATATGTACATACATTTTTAATGAATTTTAAGTAGAGAACTTAGTTTTAGCAAGAAGTTTTTAAAACAATGGTTGTCTTAATAAGAATTTCAATGCAGTGTGCAGAGTATGAGAGAACAGTGTTAGAGATTCACAAAGAGAACTATTATTAATTATTACATACATGTTTGATAAAGCTTTTGTTTGTCTGCTTTTGTTCTAATATAAAAATAAAAACACAAAAACTAGACTCAGAAATCTGATCATCATCATCCTTGTCTCGAGGTGATGGACGCAACGCAATGCGACTACACGCAATACAATACAATATAATTGTCTCACGATAGAATTGGTTTCTACCACTTCTATCACTTATCATAACTTTATTTGATTCGATGTCATACCAGAAACGGATAAGAAGTAGATTTGATTTGATATCCAATGTAACATCGCTTACGTTTATAAAGGGTAGCCCTCAGCAATACTGGGCGTAGCACCGTCAAATGTTTGAGCGTATTCAAAGTATCGTCTGTTTTCTTTTGAAACAGAAACACTATTTGCGAACTTGAAAAGTCTGCAAACTCTCTCAATGAATATGCTACAGATCACCAATTTTATATGCAACCCTATCAGTGAAATCGTGAATGTAATTATTTTCTAGATAATGACTGACGCTTTCGGAATGACATAATTGTGGAGGATAAATATAACTGTAATGGACCACATTACCACTTTTCCTTTAAGCTCATATAGAATTACTAGCTGCGCCCCGCGGTGAATATGTCAACCCACGGGAACACTGCACTTTTCCATGATCAATAGCCTATGTATTACAGGATCTTAGATATCTTGGTACCAAATTTCATTCAAATTCGTTTGAGCGTGAAAGAGTAACAAACATCCATACATCCTCAAAAACTTTCACGTTTATAATATTAGTAGGATTAAGA
The DNA here is from genome assembly GCA_947359385.1 of Chesias legatella. Taxonomy (NCBI): domain Eukaryota; kingdom Metazoa; phylum Arthropoda; class Insecta; order Lepidoptera; family Geometridae; genus Chesias; species Chesias legatella. The sequence continues at coordinate 7,066,258 of OX375762.1, read as the reverse complement.
TTATGATGGCGTTGTTATAATTAGACAGAACTAAAAGCTTAACAGACGATAACAAATAAAACTGTTATACTGGTAAACATTGTTACTTAATATTGGTAAATTTGCGGATACAAAAACTAATAATAATTTTCAGGATGTGTGAAATGTTCGCCTGAAGATAATGTCCGCCGATTTAAAGTATATATCATACTTATATTAGTTGTTACGCATGAAGCGTGATTATCTCTGTATTTGGTCAAAGGTTCCTTAACTTTGTCTTTTTTTTTTATTTCAGTGATATTATAGTCTCATTGATTGGAAACGGGAAGGAAATTAATGAATTTGTTTGTTTATTGTAACTTTAAGACAAGACAAAAGATTTTATAAGTAAAATAAATTTCGAAAGAAAATGCTACAGCCATATTTAGAGCTCTCAGCACTCAGAGCTGCTTTCATGCACTTTACTTCGCATTTTTGGTCCTAGGACATTTCTTTTCCTCACGAAGTTCTTTCATCGCTTTGAGAAAGTGGCTTTTGGTCATATTGTATTTTTTTTTGTCAAAATAACTCATTGGTGAACATCTGTAATTTTTTTCTCAAATTTTGTTCTCAATAAACTCAGTTTCGACACCACAGGCCCACGATGCGATACCTACTTTTTAATAAGGTAATTTCATGGTCATTGTGGACTCCGCGTCCCAGTCAATCTTTGCATTATGCCATGTTCATGTGCATATGGCTATGTATAAAAACATTGTTTACTCTATTGAGATGAAGATACGATAGTTAAGCATACCTGCTTAACCGTAACTTAACCGCTTAACCAAATATCTGGCGAAAATGTAGCATCACAAGGAGCGGGTTAAGTGGACCATGCCAGTGATAATATATATAATTTATCGCGGTTCCTATCTTCGACACGTATCGATATTCACTTTATATTATGTAGCATAACATCTACCTATTATTAAATACTACTAAGTAGGTCAGTTAATTTAATATCCCGTTCATGAAGTCGCCACAGGGTCCTTGAATTTGAATTATAGTTTTACACTTTTCCTTTGTTTCGATGTTAAAATTTATTTTAGACTTTACCATAAAGCCTTGTTTACACCGACGGTTATAAATTTTTTATATGTATTAAAAGCATCAATGGGGAGAAAACTGGTTTAAAGGTAAAATTAACAAATATTAATTTGAATATTTTTATGAAGTAGTTTCATTGCAATTTCGAGTACTATCAAAAACTGTGAAAATATACAAACAATGTTCCTTAATTTTTAATAAAAATTTATGGTTCTGTAAAAAAATTACTTCTGAAATCCCCCGTTAAACGTCTGACAGCACCAAATTGTCATAATCGTATTAAACTCTACCTCTACAAAAGCGCGCACAGCTTAGCAGATCACATACAAGTGTTACAACGCACAGCAACTATTCGTTTACCTTACTAAAACATATTTTTGCACACACTAATTCATTCTACAATATGCGATCGAAAAGAATAAAGGGAGTGTAAGTATAAAAGAGCTTACCGTGATAAAACTATGTCTTGGCGGTACCGGTTTCAAACTACTGAGACCACAATAACGGCTCAAATCTGAACCAGGTAACAAAGTGTGGACCAAATTCTTTGCGTAATCTTGGCTGATCGGCCACGCTGAACACCATTTAGAATTCGGCAATTTGCAGGTGAGGTACAGCTGAAATCGATACGACATTATTTACTGTTATTGTATACGTAAGCAACAAGTTGACCCACATCTTGGGTCAGCTAAATGCTCGGGTGCTCTTAGAATAGTTTCTCCTAACATACGAGTATACATGTAATATCGAGTAACTACATTATTCTAGCAAAAAATTCTTACATTTTGTTGTGATGTTGCATGAACGCAGGTTAGGAGATAAGCCAGCGCTATGAGTGCGACAGGGCGGGCGGGCGACGGCGGACGGACTCGGGGCATGGCGGGCGATGCGGTGCCAGTGGTGCGCGGCGACGTTCTGCCGCGCTGCCCTGCTCGCGGCCGACAGGCGCACTGCCCGCACTCTGACCCGGCCTCGCGGCTAACCCAAGATGAACTCGCATCAGATATAAGTTCACCCACCCAATTTCGGCGATAGCAAACTGATTTGCCACAGTTCGACTCCAAATAATGAGGAAGTAGGCATGTAGAGTTGAGATAGCGCTATCGAATACCTATACTCAATTGTACCAAAACTGTGCTAAATTACTCTAGCATACGTAATACTTACAGCATTATGATGTGGAAACGACTTATTACAAAGATTTAATAGTGATGAAAAAATTCAATCTTTATGTTTAGGTACTGAATTCCCATTTGATTTTGATGATTTCCCATTGGCATAATATTTTATATATGATTTTAATTTTAAACAGTTTAAATACATTGTAAGGTGCAGTGTATATCCTATCCTGTCTTCTGAACATACTTTTAGGTACCTACTAGCTTTTCCCGTGGCTTCACAAATATATATAAAATAATATATAAATATCCTACCCTTTGTCCCCCCCCCCCCTTTTTTCTTTTTCTTTACTCCAGGCATTAAATTGTAATTTATTTGTGTCAGTTGACCAAATTGTTAAGTGGGACGACCATATAAAAGGTTACCGTTCCAAAAGTACTTTTTCTTGATCGCTGACAACTGTATGCAAATTTTCATGACTATCAGCTGAGTAGTAGAGACGTCAAAGCCCAACAAACAAACTCATCTTTATTTTTTACTACTTACAGTATACACCTGATGGCAAGTAACTATGTATTGTAAGTGTAATTAAATTTTTGTGTATATAAAGGAAAATAAAGTGATTAACATCGTCTATTACAGTGATTAATAAAATGAAATAATAAGATTGATAACATTTATTTAAAAACCAATAACAAGATTCTCTAAAGCGATAGATGCATAGCGTCGTTCGTTAAAATATTAAGCGAGTACAGTTAAAATACACGATACCATCGTTAATTATAATTAGTAACATATTAGGCCTAAATTTTATTTTTTGATGTTGAGCATCTAAAAGTTATGAAATTTTCTAACTATTACAACCTTGTTATCTCTGAGCTAACGTTAGAGTCTTTTTTCTTGTACGAATGTGTGGGGTATATAAAATGTTGAGCATAGTATGCGTTGGCGTGAGTGTCCCCGGGACTCTTGCTGCTGCTGTTCACTCGGCGGTAATACTCCATGGACTCCGCGGCACAGTCACAAGCCAGCCGGCTCTCAGATCCGCTGCTCTCGAGCTGGTATTTGGGGACCATGATCAAACTCTCCGTGGATTTGGTGGGTGCGCAGTGACTGTGACTCCTGGTATATACCGAATAGTGATTATGAGCGGCGTTCTGTCGGTGCGCGTGCTTGTCTTGCGAGTGATGTTGCTGATACTCCTGGTGGCTCTGGGATGCACGGGTGGTGCCATGACTGCGGCTATGACTCTTTGATCTATTATTAGCTTGTTTATTTGTGGTATCCAAGTACCCGTAGCCGAAACCGTAACCACCGAACGCTTTGGTGGTCAAATTGTCCCAAGACTTCGGCTTTACGTGTTGGTGCGAACTCTGATATTGAATTTTCGGCGACGATTTGGCCTCAGAGCGATCATTGTCCCAGAAAAGTGTGTCGCTGCTCAAGGACGTGCTGTAGCTGGAAGCTGAATTATCGCATTGCACTGTTGCGTTGCTCGTTGCGTATGACTGAAGACTGCATTGACTTGTTTGTGTTGATTCTGTAGTTAAATAGCGATACCGGCCAGAGCAGGGACCGGTTGTGCAAACCTTTTTGGTTCTAGCATGAGGTCCGCTGACGCTGTCGGGTTTCTGCGTTGATTTATCTACTTGTTGACATTTGTCCTTGCGTTTGTGTTCTTTTGAGCAGTCTTTTTTCCTTCTCACCTTTTTTCTGCTGTTCGGAACGCAGTGTGGGTCGCAACAAGGACTCGCGAGGTCGTAAGCTTCCAAGCTGTTGGTATCTTGATTATTATATGCTGGCATGCAAGGAGCACAACTATGGCTACTTCTATGACCTTTGGTGTGCTTTGCGTTTGTGGGCTTGTTGTAGCTGTCAGAAGCTCGGTGGCATTCGTTCTGTTGTGCCTTTATAACATAGTGGTGACAGTCGCGTCTATTTCTCGGCGAGCCGACGGTGATTACAAAGCTGCCCGTGCGCAAATTGGGCTGTATAAGGCACGTGCCGTACCGCGGATCTAAGTACTGGTACATAAACACGTTCTGCTGCAGCGGTTTCGCTGATGTTACATTTTCACTGGAGAGAGTGGGCCTGCAGTAAGCGTTGTTGATGTTTTCTCCGATAACGTTGTCCTCGGAGTCAGAGATGACATCTGACGGGGATGATTTCTTCTTTTGGGACGGGAGGCTGTGCGTTTTCCAATTGGAATCGAAAAGCTGCCTCTCACGCACCGTGAGCTGTTCCAGTTCTCTCATCTTGTTTTGTATTGTTCGTTGAATGTTTATGTACTTGAGATGTAGTTCAACTTTTCGGACGCAATCTTCGAAGATGACGACCATGCGCATGCGGGAGTCGCATTCGTTGATGGCGTCGACGATGGCGGCGTGTTCGGCGCGCTCGACGTCCACGCCGTTGATGGAGAGGATGACGTCACCCTCGCGCATGCCAGCTGCCGCTGCGGGGCCATCGCCCTCCACGTGGTCCACGTATGTTATCACTTCTATCTCTTGCTCCTGCAAATCAATTTATACGTTTTGTGACTAACTCGAAGTTTAAGTTTAATTTCTCGTCACTAAAATAATAATACCTACTACTTAAGTATCTAAGGAGGGTCGAACCCAGGTTGCAGCGTATTGCGGCCGTAATTCATGAGATTTCAGAGAGATATGGAAGTGGAATGTCTCGAGCCTTTAATTTCACCTGTTAACACTTCACATAGAAAATATTGCATGGCACATTTTTTTGAATTTTGAATCAGTACCTATTGGAATCAGCTAAGAAAATGCGTTAGGAAGTGACCAATTTAATAATTTCATAAATAATATTAATAATACTTCAATCGCAATTGTGAATCAATTTGAATATATGAGTCAAGATATACTTAGTATATACATTTACATTTCAATCAGCTAAGAAAAGGCCTTAGGAAGTGATTAATTTAATAATTTCAAATAAATATTAATAATACTTCAATCGCAATTGTGAATTCAATTTGAATATATAAGTCAAGATATACTTAGTATATACATTTACATTTCAATCAGCTAAGAAAATGCCTTAGGAAGTGATCAATTTAAAAGTTTCAAATTAAATATGAATAATACTTCAATCGCAATTGTGAATTTAATTTGAATATATGAGTCAAGATATACTTAACATAGGTATATATTTACATTTCATCTTACATACTTATTGTGTATACACGAAACCGATAACCGATCTGATTATCAAAAACTGGCCAGGTGTTCCTCTTTGAGTATCGATTTATTGATCAACGTTACGTAAAGCACCAATGTTATTCCACGTACCTACTCGTATATCACCAACGTGAGTAAAATAAACCCAAACTAATGAAAATTATCGCCAAGTAAACGAAACCTACTTATATGTTTGATTACTACGTTGCTTGCAACTCTATTCATAACTAGAAAATCCTAGAAAGTTAATGTATTCGATGAACCCAAAACAAAAACTACTAAAGCTTTGTTCCTCGGGTTAGGTTTATTACCGAACTAGTTATAAATATATGGTTCTGAATATGTAATATATATAATATATTTAATTATCATATTCTTGACTTTTATATTTACACCACTGGTAAAGTACACCATTTAAATTAGAAAAAGTGTAAGAAATGAAATTAGATTATTACCTTTTTGTAATGTATCCCATAACTCTGGAGAGTGAATCCATAGCTACCATTTTTCTTCTCTACTATAATAGTTCGTCTTCGCCAGTCTTCCTCGTTTTTTCCTGGTCTCTCGGATTTTAACGATTCTCTTATCTAGAAGAATACCAAGAAAGTTATACTGTGATGAAATTATAAACAGTATTATATTTTGCCTTTTTGGAGCGCGCAATCGGATATACTTACAGAATTGTCTAAGGAGTCTTCTTTCGAATCGTTGCTGAGAAGTTTCTTTCCGTTACTCATTGTGCTCGGACACCTTTCACTTAATTTAGGGGAACTCATTTCTCACACGGAACTGTAATGCTCAGTATTCGTTGATTAATTATAACATCGTCTATTTTGTCATTTTTGTTATTTTTGCTGTATATTCTATAATATGCATGTTTATTTGAGCATATTATTCGCGTTTCGAGTCGCGAGGGTTACTGGCTAGAGGGTGATTGGTAAAGTAAGCTGGACTGATCGTTCGGCGCGCGCATGCGTAGCTTCTGTCTAGGGCACGCTAACAAGCAGACTCAGCAGGCATTGGAGCCAAATATTAGATTAAGTTCGGACCGTCGCATCATCGCGATACACATGTTTGAAAATCATATACAAATTGTATGCATTATAGAATTTCGCTAACAAAATGTCAATGATATTATTCTCTATATTCTTGCTTGTTGATACTATTACTAATTTTGTTATTACATTAAAAGTAAGTTACGGTGAACGAACTAAAGTGTTTACTTTGACATAATTAACAACAGCTGTATTAGGTATAGGCACAGGTATGCCTGATAGGTTATTGTTTAGAGAAAGGAGAGGTGGTAAACTGATCGACTGTAGCCCGAGTGCTGGAGGAATCACTGCCGTCCCCTTCACGACTTTGACCGGAGTGCTGCCAATTATGTCCCGTCTGAAAAGTTTCTTGAGGAACATTGATGATTCAGATGAAGAAATTTTCTGATTTTCACTTCGACTTCCTTCTGTAAAAGAGTATTATTACTAAGCATGAAATACGATTCTACATCTAAAAGTTACGCAAACGTAAAAAAAGTAGACAAGATTCCACCGCCTCAAATATTACCTGTGTAACAAAATTCATGTAACGATATAATAATAATAATAATAATATTGGTGGACATCTCACACAGCGCCATCTAGCCCCAAACTAAGCTAGACATTGCTTGTATCATGGGAACCAGACAACTGATATATACTCATCTACTTTTTGTAAATACAAACATATTATACATCTTAACACCCAGACACAAAACAAACATCTGTGTTCGTCACACAAATATTTATACTGGGTGGGAATCGAACCCACGAACTACCGCACAGAAAGCAGGGTTACTACCAACTGAGCTATGAGACCAGTCGATATGAGTAGAAGATAGTGATTTCACCTTATCTGGGGTTAGTTAGCCTCAGCGAGTGTTTCTTACCATGCACTGTTATGTTACATTCGTTTCGGGGTCGTATTTAAAATATTGATTATATTATTATCTATATTTAGCGTATTTCAAATTAATTAATTATTGATTTATTGACTGTGTTGGGCATTTGTGAATTTTTCATAGAATTATAACTGCTATTATATATCTACTCTGCGTGCCCCAAATCTCTGGGTCCCCGCTGTCAACGAGTGCCACTCCAACATCAGTCAACAGTAGCTTTTGTGTCCTACTCAGGTCAATGTATTATTTGTAGTATTTCTACTTTGCAATTAGTTCATATAAGTCTTAAATCTGAAGCTATCAACTAAAGGCTAGTCAAAGTTACTATACCGACCTGTGTTGGACGATGGTAAATTTGGCATAGAATCCAATTGTCCCAGTGTGCCCCAAGACGGTGAAGCACCGTTGGCCATGGGGGCTACTCCAACCATGCTCTGTGCTGTGACATTCGTTAAGAGCGGCTCCGGGATCGCACTTAAATTCATGTGATTTCCATTCGTGTTGAAGAAAGTGATAGACTCCTGATTGCCTCTGAATTGAAAAGTCAGTATACTTTTTTGTGTCAATTTCCATGTATTTCACATATTCTAGTCAACGCTGCAGTTGTTATAGCGGTTATAGCTTCGTAATTTGTGCAACACATGTAGGAACCTACATCACACAAGCGGTTTGCCGTGTCTAAACACGTACCTATATGCATTATTTAGTCTTTTACAAAATACAAATGACACAATTTTTTTTTTCAGACTTAGTGTTTTCACTTTTAGGAATTATATGTTTCTCATATGTTTTGTGTCGCAGAATTCGATTTCGTGCATCTTGATGGTCAGAGTAGTTTTTTTTTAGAGTTTTTTTTATATTAATAACAATATATCGAGGAATGGTACATATATATTTAGTTTCTTAAAAAGTGATCCATATGATTAAATTTGTAAGCTTTGCTCATTGATTTTATTTTGATCTTTAGTGCGTCTGAATATTGATTTTGTCGTTATACTGAAAAGTTTTTCTTACAGATCAATTATGATCAAATTATGTGTGGGCTCCGTCTAGGGATCCGTCCTTTGAGTAAAAACCCTTCATTATTTATATGAATGCAAAGTGATACTGAATAAAAATATACTCACGTCGTATTTATGTCGTGGGTTTTATTACCGGTTATATTTGTCATGATACCAACTTCGTAGACTGTAGCGTGAATAACGTACCTTAAAAATACATTGTCTTGATATACCTTATATTCTTTCGGTTGGGCTGGACTATTTTATTCTGTCACTGAACTTACATATCTTTGTTCGGGTGAGATGAATTTTCCGAGGGTTCTGGAGAGCTGATGTCTTCTCCGTAACAAGCAATCATCAGACCCGTCGTCAGTAGACACACTAAAATCTAGATTAAAGTAAAAACAACTATGAAAACATCAAAAATAAGTTGTCGGATATATACTTTTACAGTTTCGAGGGTTTTTTTTATAACTTTTTATTTGTTTCACCGCTGTTCTTAAGTTTTAAAGAAACATTGACTTACCAAGTAATTCATTATCACACCACGAAGTATATATTACCGAACGATATAGATTCTTCTTTAGAGAGACTACTTATGATTAAATGAATACTTGAGAAATCACCCCTTTTATCCTGTGTAGATACTTACATCTTCCACATCTGATTAGCATAGCAGTGTCATCATGCAGGCTGCTAATCACCATGTTTAGGATTCCGTTGAAGAGGTTAAATAAAAGAGCCATTATATTTCCGTTTCTGCCCGTATGATATGACTTTTTGTCTCGGAAAATATAAATGCGTTTGAAACTTCCCATTGTAGCAGGAGTTATGTTTGCTCGCTCTTAAGTACATATTTCTAAATAGGTCATTCTATTCATATGAAAAGTCTTCAGCATAAGATTACCATTCGTGTTTACACATAAAATAAACTTATTGCAAAACAACAAATATTTTTTGCACTTGTACGTACTTTATCCTATTGTTTTAATATACCAAATAAATAAGCTAAAATATTGATGATTTATTTAAATTGTTGAATTTATGTTTGCTTAATCCTCATTGTACGGTTGGACTCGCACTTGGTTAGATGTGTTTCGTTATGTCCATGTTACCATGTTGCAATCGCGATCTGCCCACGGTATAAAACATAATATGGATAAACAGATAAAAAGTATTGTTTAAGCTAAATGAACATTTAAAACCATAACAAAACGGCTACTGTTATTAAATCAAATTACACGTAGAGACAAGGTAGTACCTATTGAAAATTACTACGCGAGTCACTATCAGATCAGCCGAATCTTCAAGTACCACACTGTCTTTATTGTATCTGTGGTATCGATGATCTGTTATCTCGAAAAAAATGCAGCTCAGTGTGGTTCTGGAAAGTGACAGAGTTGGTACATCTGCAGTGAGGTTGAGTAGGTGATGGTGATGTACTAGCCCAGTAGACTTGTAGACCTGGGCTCACACTTATATTCACGATGACCATGAACAAGACGATGGTTTTTGCTGGCGTCTGTACTTTGGTGAGTGATGTATAACATTGTTTTAAATTGTTTAATTGTTGTGAATTTTGATGGTTCTAACATTGTTACTAATATGATATTTAATGTTTTTATTCGAATTTTTGTTACATTACCTATTTTTTTTTTATTATAAGCGATTTATTAATTTTGCAATGCGAATTATTAAATTTTGTTATTAAGCTATTGCATAGCTTCTATCGCGGGCCTTGAGCGTGGAGACCGAATCCAGAAATTCCGTAACGAAAAAAACCTAACACCCCCCACTCCGACCGGCACAGCGGTGATACTTTTTAGTTTTTCCATCTATCGATAAATACCAGAACTTTTAATGACTTTTTGAAATATCACGCGCAATAGCTTTACCGCGGCAGTCTCCGAGTGCCACACGTCTTTTTTTTATCTACAATTACCTTTGCTTAGAAGGACTTTAAGTTAACTAAAACTCATTAATAAGTTCTATTTTGTTGTTATATATTCTTTAAAAGAGAGCACGATATTGGTCATAATAGTAGGTCAAAAATAGTATTCAGGTAGGTAATTAAAATAGTAGTGCTATGCTGCGTTAGCTAAGTTCAGTATCTAATTACCGTATATCATATTCTCTCAACAATGTATTTAGATTGTTTGCTTTACTCAACGCATTCTGGTTTAAACTATTATTTTCCCCAGAATCAACAATCATTCGTATATCCCTCCTAAGAGTCTCCCGAATTAGTTTGCATCCATTCAAAGTTCAGTGTTTAACCTGAACCTATTTATATTATTCAGCCTAAAGTTCAAAAAGTTGTCATACATCCAATTCTATCGTGAAAAGTTCCCATTACGGGTAACCGATATCCGGAAGTGGGACAAGTCTCGATGGAGAAACATGATGATAGTAAAGAATTATCGGTTCTATTTTATCAATTGAGAGTTTCTTGTATCTGATAACGACAGCTTTTAGCGTGGACATATAAAATACTTTCAGATTGAAATCGTATATTAAATATAAGTATCCCTACAATAAGGAAAAGTTAAGAGTACGAGGGCGGTCCCAGAAGTACCCGACCCGACAAAGAAAACAGTAAAAAAATTGCAATTTTTTTTTTTATTTTCCAACATACTCTCCTTTTAGCTCGATACACTTTTCCCAACGATGTTCAATAGCTTCGATACCCTCTTTATAGTAGGAACCGTCAAGCTCCTCAAAATAGCCATAAACCGCAGACTCTACCTCTTCATTGTTGGCAAATCTTTTGCCACCGAACCATTTTTTCAAATTTGGAAAAAGAAAATAATCCGAGGGAGCCAGATCTGGCGAATAGGGTGCGTGAAGAAGCAATTCGAACTTCATCTCATTGATTTTAGCCATCGCAATGACGCACGTGTGGACTGGTGCATTGTCGTGATGAAACAACATTTTCTTTTTCGTCAGATGGGGCCGTTTTTCCTTTATTTCATCACTCAAACGCTGCAATAAGGCTGCATAATATGCGCCGTTGATTTTTTTTCCTTTTTCGAGTTAATCAATAAATATTATTCCACGCGAATCCCAGAAAACGGATGCCATGACCTTGCCAGCTGACTGAACTGTCTTTGCTTTCTTTGGAGCCGTTCTCCCTTTTCAGCCACTGCTTTGACTGCTCCTTGGTCTCAGGTTTGAAATGATAGAACCATGTTTCGTCCATGGTTATGAATCGACGCAAAAACTCTGCTTTATTGCTGCGAAACATTGCCAAACACTCGATGGAAACATCCTCACGACGCTGTTTGTGCTCCATTGTGAGCAAACGCGGCACCCATCTTGCGCACAGCTTTTTCATGCCAAATTTTCGGTCAAAATGCAATGCACAGCACTTTTTGAAATGCCTGCCATGTCTGCTATCTCGCGTACTTTCAGTCGACGGTCATCCAATACCATTTTGTGGATTTTCTTCACTTTTTCTGACGTAGTGACGTCACTTGGTCGACCACTACGGTGCTCATCTTGACAGCTCGTACGACCTCTCTTAAACTCAGCTACCCAATATTTTACTGTTGTCAACGAAGGAGCAGACTCCCCCAGAGTAGAATCCAACACAGCTTTGATATCGGTTGGACTTTGACCTTTCAAATGAAAGTATTGTATCACATAACGATGCCCGATTTTTCCATATTTACAAATTCACTGAGAGCGTTCACTTTGGATGGCTGTTTAAGAAATATTAATCAACGTAGCGTTATTAATTTTTTTAATTAAGTTATTAAAATGTGGTATTGTCAATCACAGTAATTATTTTTTCCAAACTAACTGTATTTATAAGTCAGGTCGGGTACTTTTGGGACGACCCTAGTAAGTAAGTAGTGGACTGTAATAAAATATATATAATTGACAAGGTTATAAAACAACTCAAATAAGTAACTGATTCCGCTAAATACTAAACAAAATTTTAGCATTTTAAGTGCTTTGTACACTGCGCTAAAGTCCCTTTTATCAATAACAGATATTGAATAATAGTTCTCCTTTCTCTGAGCAGACGGGTAAATAGTTCGAGCACGCAAACAAATACTGGTATATCCGTATCTAATCTCTTAGCATCACCAACTAAATCTATCTACGAATACGTTGGGAATTACTGTCGAAATTCTGTCCTGAATGCCATTTTGATAACATTCCAAGTATTATGAAATAGATAGTTCGCTAAACTTATTTTGTTAAACTAACGAATTTATATTTGAACAGTGAAACTAGCGATGAGTACAAACAGAAGAAATTATGTTTATGTTAAAATTGTACCAGATTCAATTTTCTAGGCTATTATTGATATAAATTACGCCCAATGTATCCGTAAATAATTCTAGACTAAACGCCTTCACAAAGAAGGATTGCAATAAAACAATATAACGCCTTTTTCAAAAACAATCTTTTATTACCGCCACAAAACATTTTTCTTTATCTACATTGTTGAATTATATACATTTTGAATAATTTTGATTTTTCCATAGACAGTTGGAACTATTGGATTATGAACTAACTTTATAGAATGACAGTTTATAAAAGGTATCTTGCATCTTTAGTTTTCTAGGTTATTTTATTAAGGTGTTATTTTCACTTCCAAGCCCAAATCCGGATTCACCAGCACCTTTTTATCTTCATCCCAGCACGGTAATGCAAGGATAAAAATAGAAAGGTGTAATGTCCTTTAAAAAGGTTAAATTCTTAACTTATGGATCCATCTAACTAAAACTAAATGAACCACGATTGACCGCACTATAAATTAAAAAACAATTGTATAATTTTATTGTTTCCTTCAGCTACAAGCCGTGGGCCAGATGATCTTCACATCACTCGGGTTAGCGCAACACTTCTGCGTGATAGACTTCCTAAAGGAGCTACCACTTCTCATTTATATTAGGATATTATACTTTCATAGTAAGTTCATTTTAACACATATCGAATACGCTTGAAAATTCTCACAAGTTAAGCCCATATTGTGAACGGAATATCTCGAAGTGAATCCCTAATAATGATCATGTTTTTCATGGCGTATTTATTAGCATTGATGTAAGGCGTAAGTGCTTCGGAATTATTCCAGACCCAAGCGGGTGTGGATCTCGAATCAACATAGGACAGGCTGTCGACGGCGTAGCGGCGCAGGCGTTCGTTCTGTTACAGAACGAGCCACTCACTGCCTTCCGAACTTTCGTCATCAGCTGCGTAGGCCTCGGCCTCAGCGTGTTGTGGATCATGACCAGTGTTATTCTCATCTGTAAGTACCAGTAAGCGTAAGTCTGCTTTTCTCGCATTTACCTCTAGTAACTTTTCATCATTTCATTCGTGAATTATCACGAAATCTGTGAAACTACAAGTTCTTCAGCTCTGAAATTATGCATGGGAATTCCTTTCAGCAAAAATTGCAAAATTCCACATGAAGTATGAATTTCAAAAGAGAGAAAGAATTCAACTAAATAACTCAAGAAAGAAATTCATTGAGGAAGTTTTGGACGGATGCTCGACTACACAAAATATAACAACTCTATTAAAGTTTAACTAATATAATACGAATATATTTGTTTGTAGTGAGTGGTGCGAAGAATAAAACATCCAAGCACGCGAGATGGCCGTGGATCATGGTGTCCGTGGCAGTGTGCGCCGTCGACTTGCTTGCCACCGTCACCTACGTAAATGACAGCTTTTATACTAGGGTAAGACCACCTACCTATACTACACCATAAATTACAAATATGGTTATATATATATATATATATATAATAGCTTCAATTGACACGTATTGTAAAAAATTATAACCGTACAAAGTGAAGTAATTTAATTGTATGTTTTTTTAATGCTGTCGTTTAGAGGTATATGTAACGATACAAATTAACTAACACTGCAGTGTCTCAGCTTCATTGGACGTCGTTAAGTGGATCATCATTATCTTGTCCACCTGTCTACTAATTAGAATCGCGAAGTTATCGAGAACTCAGCACTCTGCGTGTATATACCTATAACGCATACGTACCATAAATTCTATTCTTGATTTGGTTAGATTAAAATCCACACATTGAAGATGACAACCTACTTATGTGTACTATAGAACTTTGTAAACATTTTATTAGCCATTTTAAATTAAAGGACTTACTTCATTCGTTACTGACTTTAAAAGGCATCGATCATGACAGAATGCACATTACACAACTCTGTCTTCCATCTTAGTAGATGGTATGATAGTAGTGACAATAGGTTAAGGTTACAGGATCTTCGTTCTATGGGACGTAATAGACCAAGAACAATGTATACCCTCATCCGTACATTTATATCAAATATCATTTTATTCGGATTTGAGTTAATCCAGTTGCGATGGTTTACCGATTTAGTTAGTTTTATTTTGTCTCTATTGATTGTAATCAAATACAAAACTTAGCTCTATATATTTGACTTGTCGGGTTTGCTAGATCCAGAATTATATTATTTTTATAACAAAATGTTTTACCCTAATTTGTTGTTTCATTGTAACAAAAACTGTAAATAGTATACAAGCTACATGTAAGGACATCTTGTGGTGGACAAAGGGACTTCTAAAACCTATTTTTGGAAGCATGCATATTCCACATGTCACATTCCACAAACAAATATTCGAGAACCTTTTCAAAATTATGTTACAGACATTATCGGACATTACTGATTTCATCGGTGGTACAGTCAGTGGCATCGGTAACACGGAACTCAATACCCAGTGGGCCGCTTGGACGATGGGTATATTATACTCTCGCTTCGTTGTACTTTATCTAGTGAACATATTTCTGATCATAAGTATGGTGGTACAATACAATTTCAAACGGGACATGAAAGAGAGCACGGCTGTAGTAAGTACAAAACACATTATTCGAATTTGTCATTATGTTCATAAATAATTCGGAATATGGTCATATTCGGAATTATTTATGAAGACTTGGTATGAGCTGAGAATGTTTGTCATAACTATAGTATACTAATAAACTCAGCTTTACCAAAATGTCATTCTCCTGCATCTAAATGTACACAAACGTTTTGCATTTTTAAAATCTGATGTATTTATTGCGCTCCATGGTTTCAGTTCATTTTACCGTTAGGATCCTTTAAATCGCATAATTTAATCAGATTTTCCACTAGAATGTTACACATATTGTGTACTTGAAATACCAAATTTAAAATATGCCCATCATCATAGCCTGCACATTGTGTGAGTTGGAAAAAATATTTTTTATTCAGCAAGTGGATGCTTCAGCTCTACCGACACCTCCTATCGTACGCCGAAACAGCGTCCACCACGAAATAGACGTAGAAATGTCAAGCACACCGAGCATGCTTACAGCAGAAAAGATCCCGAGACCAGGTCTCAGCCAATCCTTTCGGAAGATGAAGACTATGCTGTTCAGATCGCCCACTCCGGAACAATCGGGCCGAACTCACCGCGATCGAGACTCTTTGGAAGGTGCCACTGAAAGGTAGTAGTTTACTGAAATGTTTTTTTTTTATTCTTTATGCTAGAAGAATGATTGTACAGAGGTCTTAGTATGAAATTGTTAGATACACACACTTCACCGTTTAAACTCGGCATGCAAATATTAAATAACTAACCTAAAGAAAATGAATTTCGTAAGTACATTTTTTTTTTAAATGAGTTATTCATCAGTATAATTGTGTCCAAACAATGTAACACCCGCAAACAATCATTTTTTACAGATTTGATAATAATTTAATCATATAAGTTTTCACAATAAAATCAGTCAAAAATAGAAATAAGTCTATCAATATTTACAACTCATAAAAAACTGTATTACAGATTACTAACAAACGATGATTGCTACTGATTAATTCCATAATGTAATTCACGGACGATTCTTTCCAAAGATATAATGTTGGTCTCAGAACTTTGTGGAACCGACACGCTCATAGGGCAAATGACCTCGAGGCTCGTTCCAGCGTTCTTAACATTACGCCTAATCCAGTCAGACAAGAGCGGGAACTGAAAACACTTTTTTCTGAAGTTTGTATTTCAGTGTGAAAAGTTTAGATAAATTAGATGATTTTAAAATAAACCAAGTGTCCTGGCAGCAACATTTAGACTTTTTTTAATGCAGTGTTCGCAGAACCGAGAGGATACCGCGGCCAGGGCTCACCAACTCATTTCGCAGAATGAAGACGCTTTTGTTCAGGAAGTCGCCACCTCCTGAACGAGTCAGCAAGTTCTACACTGACTCTCTAGAAGCTTCTCCTGAAAGGTAGGAACTTCCAATTACTTTCTCACCCAAATAGACTTACATTTATCTATTTTTTTTATCTACCTGGAGACTACTGAGATAAACCCTGTATAATATTCGTCATAAATCATATCATAGAAATCACACCACAGACTCTAAGCTCGAGCTTCCGACCGACAAGATTTAATATATCGAAATAAGATTCCACTGTAATGTAATCCCAAATAAAGTGTTTGAAATATGTCAAATTATAATTTTTTATTCAGAATCGATTGCTCTTTTTTTTGATAAATTGAAGTTTTTTGCAATCTTCCGATGTCATTCCCATAAACCAGGTCACCTCAAGCACACCACGCTATAGACAAGAACGAAAAGCGAACGGTGAACTTTCCCGAGAATTTGCTGTCTCTACCGCAGCGCCTCGAAAACATGATAGCGGAACAACAAAGGCGGTTAGACAACTCCGTGATAGACACGGCTGGGCGGAGCGCGCCGAGGGCCTCGCAATCTCTGCCTCACCTCGACTCGACCAACCTGACGGATACCCACGGGTATAGTAAACAGGACAAGCAGTTTGATAAACATGTTAGCTGAACAACAGGAGCGGTTGGAGAACTCCGTGATTGATACGGCCGGTCGGGGCGAACCGCGGGCTTCGCAGTCTAGTCAGTTAACCAAGAATAGCAAAGAGCCAAACATTAAAAAAAAAATGTTCTTTGTCTGAACCTAGAGAGGAGCAACTGGATTTTTTCCTCCCATTTATACCCGGTAGGAAAGGTAGCTCGGAAATACAAGAGATTTCTTTTGTACTTATTTCTAGTAGGTATATGCTGGAATGGATGCTGGATACTGGAAACGAATTCTCGATTAACTCTAAGAATGATGCTAGTAATGTTTACCGGGACAAAACTTAAAACGTATCGTACGGGTTCCTGTGAGTAGATTAGGGATAAATTAAAACAATTTGATAGCCAGCTTAATATTACTTACATCTATAGACCCGGATTTAGTCATCACACCAGTTATAACCAAAATCGAAGTAAACGAAAAAACTACGGCAAATTATAAATAAATTTAATTTACAAAAATTGTCTGTGGTTCACTACAAAAGTAATAATTGTGGGTCCGTAAGCTTTTCCACATTTTGAAGTTTTATTAGTTAAGATTAAACTAGACTTACGACAATTTGTTTAATAAATTCGAAGTCATCGATATCTAAGTCGCTTGCTGTGATGATTTGCCGTTGCCCCATTTCGTGCTTAATCATTTAAATTAAATACTTGGATTTCGTTGCACCCTTTTGCCACGCTTTATGTGTACTTATATCTTTGGAATTATGATGAATAGTTTAAAACTGCAAAGTCCCCTCAATCGCCTAAAATGGGTCTCACACCATATTTTTGTCAAGAAAAAGCTGTCTGGCAATATGTAAGTATAAGTTATTAGTTTAGTTATAACGATTTTAAAATCGGCACAGGCGGCGTGGAACTACGGTAGAGTTACAAAGTCAGCTACCTTGGGCGTACATTACGACGTCAGCGCACCGCATGAGAGACCACCTGCCACCTGACGAAGACCTGCCACCCGTTCCATTACCGGACTACACCGCCATACTCTCTTTTAGGAAGGCTTGTGAGTAACTTACGGCTGCTGACAGAGTTACATTACCAATTTACCATAGGCATATATTATAGTGTCAGCACACCGCAAAAGAGACCAACATCCACCTAACGAAGACCTGCCAGTATTGTATTACAGGACTACACCGCCAGACCCTCTTTAGTAAGGCTTGTGTGTAACTTACTACTACTAACTACTGCTGTCTGAGTTAAATTACTAATTTACCATAAGTGTACATTACAATGTCAGCACACCGCATGAGAGACTAGCTGGCACCCAACGAAGACCTGCCACGTGTTCCATTACTAGCAAGCTCCTTTTTGTAGCAAGGCTTGTGGGTTACTTACTGCTGCTGACGTAACATAACCATCTGACGCGGGCCACATTATAACGTCAGCACACCGCATGAAAGACTAACTGCCACCTGACGAAGACCTGCCACGGCGTACATTACTGGACTACGCCACCTTACCTTCTTTTAAGAAGGCTTGTGAATAAGTTACAACTGCTGACAGAGTAATATTAACATCTACCATGGGCGTGTATTACAACGTCAGCACACCACATGAGTACCAACTCCCACCTGACAACGCCTGCCACCTATTCACCTGTCAGCGCATCACATGAGTGGCTAACTGTCACTTGATCTCCTGACGAAGATCTGTCACCTGTTCCAATGCCAGACTACACCGAAATCCCCTGTTTCATAAAGGCTTTTAAATCATACTAGCTGTGATACCCGGCTTCGCTCGGGAGTTGATATGAGATTACGTGGTAGTTGAAATAAAAAAATAAACTATGACGTAAAAAGTAAAAAAAAATATTGAAAACATTTTCTCATTATTTGTTTATAAACAACATTTTTCATTTTATTGTCCGGGGTGTGTATATATAATTTTTTCGAATTTCCTACTCTTGAGCAAGCTACATATAGCTGACCGTGAGAGAAGCAGGATTCTTTGAGGTTGATGCCACAATATTTTAAAGTTTGCCCTTGCGCTTTGTTAATTGTAAAACTAAAGTCTAATTTAATTGGAAACTGCAATCTTTTAAATTGAAATGGCAATTCAGAAGAGGTCAGTGGTATTCTAGGTATAAATACTGTGTGCCCTTTGTTCTTTCCAGAGATAAGTTCAGCTTCAATAATATATTATTCGATAGCTGTTTTACGATCATCCTCGTTCCATTACATAGTTTTGTTGTTGAGGTTATATAGTTATATAGTTGAGGTTTCTGAGTAGTATGATTGGAGATCTAATTTTCAGACGAAGGCAGTGTAATGGCATTCCTGGTACTTGTAAAGAGTTAAGAAATTCAGTAAACGTGCTTCGTGCTCTTCTTCCGTTTCATTTCTTCGATATTCTTTTTGTTTCCGCCGTTTCGCTGCAGAACTGGCAATATCTCTTCCTCTCCCTCTCCATCCTCTTTTACGGCCAAAAGTATATAGAAGACATCGATTCAACGTCGCGCGACTGCTTGAAGGTTAAGGAAATTACAATTAAAAGAAAAGAAAAAAAAAAACATTAGAAATAATTAAACACACTATTAAAAATACTCACATTTGATATTTCACAATAAAGGCTCACAGACAACTTTTTTCTTCTTCGCTTCAAAATCGAGAATTAATTAAACACACTATCAAAAATACTCACACGTGATACTTCAAAATAAAGGTTCACAGATAACTTCTTTCCTTTTCGTTTCGAAATCGCTTGTTTCGCTGTTCAAATCGAACTAACTCTGGTGGGCGACACGGGCTCTTCTATATTCAGAGAGCTAGGCTCTAGGATATTCGAGAAAGTTTGAGAATATTTTCTTTCTCACACTTTCTAAAATGTTCTCGACATTATCATCCGCCGTAACAATAGGTTCTGCAGCTAGCTGTACCATACGTAGTAAAGGCGCGAAATTTAAAAACTTAAATTTTAAAATGTTTTCAGAACTAATTTCAATAACTAAAATTATGTTGCTTTAACTCCAAAATATAAGTTAGCTACTGCTGTATAAATACACAAAATTAAATAACTTTATTATAATAACAAATGTAATTTAAGACTTTATTGAAATTGGAATTTTAAATTTCGCGCCATCACTACACATGCTGCAATTGCTCGCAGCGCCTTTTGAAATGCAACCCAAATAATCGTTGTTCGGAGTGAAATTCAAATACTCGACAACACTACACTTAATTTCCAAGTTGAAGGGTTGGAAAAGCCCTTAGATCTTTAAAACATGCCCTTTAGGTTAAAACAGGAACTTTCTTGTTCGAGGGGGGATAAAGGGCTATCACACTATATAAGTCCCTTTATCGTGCCGGGACTCCTTTTTAAGTTTTATCGGCACGCACATTTTATCAACTTAGTTTTATTATATTTAATGATAATGATAATGATTTCTGCTGTACTTGGCCCCAGAGATACTAAACGAGAAAAGTGTGAACTCAGTCTTTCGATCCGTAGGTCGCTGTCATTAACGTTGGAGATAAGTGATTCTTAAACGATGAATATAAAATTCTCAAAGTCGTATTCATATATTTTTGTTCTTTTTTTTTAGCTGTCCACCGAGCCGCTTCCAGTATTAGTTCGCTGACACAAAAAAGAGATTACGCAGCGCTGTCTACGCGTCGTAAGTACCGTTAATTCGTAATTATAGCAACATACAAATTAGGTCAGGTCAGTAGGCCGTTTTATAACAAAACAATGATATTTTAACTATCAAGAATTTGAACAGAAAAAAACTTAAATTTCTGACGCAAACTTATGCAATGATTTTGTAGCCGATACCAATAAAGGAAGAATATCGGGGTACATTACATTTTTTGTACTAATTGTGATTGATGTTGGCCCACGTAACAACGACGATATCGTACCTTAGTTCTTGACGATAATTAGTATGCTGTATCATTTTCTTTTGTACCTGTAATAATTTCTTCCAGCGCCTCTAACTCAGTCTGATGTATTGTACTAGAGCCTGTTGCCATATCCGAGTGAACACGAAACACACAAAGGGAAGAATCTGCACAATATAACACCTACCAACAATTCGAAACACCATAAACATATACAGTACAGGATGGTCAAAGAGATTGTGTTAACTGGAACTCAATAGATCGTGTGCTCATGTTCAGTCTTAGTGTGATGGTTGGTGTAGTGATGGTTGTACGTAGTTATATTATTTACTCTGAATTATTGTCTTAAGGATTCAAGACTTTTTTAAAGAATTTAGAGAATAGAACTAAGTTACCGATGAAAAACAGTAGATAAAATGTGTTCCCTACAGCCATACTCTGCTGTTCTGGGGCGCTCAGGTTTGATACCTGCAAATATAATAACAATTAGGTAACAAGTAGAAAAGGTTACATTTATGGTATGATTAGGATTATATTTGTATTTTACCATATTACCGATATTTTTCTTTCATTAAATATAAATTCAATTCGGCAATTTCAATCTCTCCTCAACTATACGATAAAATTGTTACTTTGATTAATTTCTTATTATGCATATTGTTATGAATACTAATATTTATATTTTTTTTGTATATAAGTTATATGTATCTTTTTACTCACCTATGTAAAAGAGAAATTCATTTACATGTAGTAATAGAATAAGTACTGCTTACTTACGTAAGCAATAAACCACAAAGTTCTTCAGACGAAAGTGTGACTGGTATGTATGAGTGAATTCGGGTAATTTAACTTACATAATAAGTTAAGGAGGTAGCTTTTTTACTGTTCAGTTTGCCAAGTTCATTGTAACTATGATAATACTGTCCTGCTAATAATATCCTTAGAAAACTGGAACCAAATAAACTGGACTGTGAATGATAAGACTTGTTTACGTATCTCATTTATTGGTGAGATTTCGTTGAAATGTATGTCTAAGTCATAATGTGGTAGTGTACCAATATTTGTTCTCTGTTGAACTTTGGTGTTATAACTTGTAAATAACAATTAAATATTTGTCAAGAGTCATAGTATTTTATTTTTATTCCACTCCATTATAAGTAGTAATTTAAGAAGGAAATAAGAACAGTATTTCGGTGGTTGATAGCATTAATATGGATTCTCGTAAAATACATCTAGTTATATCAAGCACTTGGAAGCACATCAAGATTATGACGCAAATCTTTTTTAATACGTCATCGTCTCTTTATGTAAACTGTAATAGTAGCAATCTTACATTTAGACGCAAATATTTTATGATATATTTTTGAAGAAACTGCTTGTTATCTCAGTTTTGCTTGCAAACTGTTTTTTCGTACAAGTAAGACAAATCATTCCATTCTGCTCCAGTCCACATGTGTCATATAAATAGTTTCAACTATAGACAGCACAGAAATTATACATAGGAATGCAGTGACTCTTCTGCTGTCAACCGTAGGTCTGACATAACGGTGGAGGAAATAAAGGGAGTTGATTTGGGAAGGGAAGCTGATGATCCTACTTGCGAGGCTGAGACGGAGGTACTTGGTCAGTGGGATGAGGGGGAGGAGCAGATAGCTCGACATTAATAACAGGGCAACGGCAAGTTTTCCTCCGGTACCAGCACAGGACGGCGTGGCGATCTCCGACACGGAGTAGCTTGAGTATAACACACTTCCGATCCGCCATGCCCACAGCAAATAAACTATTCCAGTGAGGAACGCTTCAGAATTTGACATAAAATTTAAAGAATAATCAATTTTCAACACAACGTATGGAATTATATGGTCAATTTAGAAAATAATACATAAAATAGTTCTCTGATCATGGTTAGATCTGATTAGAGAGTTTTGAAATGTTAATTGTCACTGATGGCAGAGTCAAAGTGAATACAACGTATGATAACTTCCGTCACGAAAGAGAATTTTCTCTATGGAACGAAAGAACGTCAAATGTTTATTGATTATTTTCAAGATAATCTTTTTTTCGTACTACTTACGTCAAGGCGTTTAGGCTATAAATATAAATATTAGATTGCCTTTATCTACGCTTAGTTATGCGGATCCGAGCAGCAAGGAATGACATCACGTGGAAGATATGCTTATTTCCTGGAATTAGTTAGAGTAGGTAGTAAGAATACTTTGTTGAAATTATTTTATATTCACCTACTCTATGGAAGGTATCATACATAATCTAGAGATTTAGATCAACGTAATATCAACTGTCTATTCGAGAATTATTTCCCATGGACATTATTTTTTCTGTCATTCTGTAAACCCAAGATTTGTGGCACATTATTCCAGCATCGAGCACTTGAAACACGCCGGTTCCCATCTTCCTCGAGTACTCGCAATGCTGTTCAATCTGTGCATTAACCACTCATATTTGCCTCCTGGCTTGATGCGTACTCTGGTGGTACCTGTTGTAAAGAGCAAGACTGGGGACACATCGGACAAGTCGAACTACCGACCCATTTCTCTGGCAACGGTCGTAGCAAAAATACTTGACAGTGTGCTCAATTCTTATTTAAACAGTCATCTCAGATTGCATGATGCCCAGTTCGGGTTTCAACCCGGGCTGTCAACTGAAACAGCAATTCTCAGTCTTAAGCACACAGTCAAGTATTACTCAGACCGGCGGACTCCAGTTTATGCATGTTTTTTGGATTTTTCAAAAGCCTTCGATCTCGTCTCGTAGGTATGACATTCTGTGGCAGAAGCTGAAGGTCACGGGATTACCGCCAGAGTTAGTGTCAATTTTCAGATATTGGTACCTTAATCAGGAAAACCGTGTGAAGTGGGCGGGTGCGCTCTCGAGCTCATGCAGGCTGGAGTGCGGGGTGCGGCAGGGGGGGTTTAGCTCGCCCTCGCTCTTCTGCCTGTATGTGGATGCCCTGATCGAGAGACTCAGCACCATGTCTGTGGGTTGCCATGTTAACGGCGTGTGCGTCAACAACATAAGTTACGCTAATGACATGGTCCTGCTGGCTCCCTCGATCAGTGCTCTGCGCAAACTACTTGCTGTGTGCGAGTCATACGCGGCATCACACGGCCTTCACTATAATGCCAATAAATCAGAATTTATGGTTTTCAAAGCGGGTACTAAGTGCCCCGCATTTATTCCGCCTGTTACATTAAATGGCACTCAGCTCAAAAGAGTGTACCAATTTAAATACTGGGGCACTTATTAACCGATCATCTGCGAGATGACGCTGATATGGAGAGGGAACGCAGAGCATTGTCAGAATCCAGTACAATAACGCGTTTAGGGGCGCTGTTGCGGCTACCGCGCTTCTGCAGTGCTTCCACTATGTTTGCGGAGGCGCGCACAGATAGCTTTGACGCTGTTTGGCGGAAAAAGACAGCCTCACTGCTGAGCAGACTTCGCACAAGCAGCAACAGCATCCTAAACGCAATTGCATCTCAATTTGATTCGCCTCTGGTATGGAAGCTCATACAGAGGACGAACTCCCTTTTAGTTATTAAGTACTAACATTAGTTTTAAGTTGATTTTATTTTATTTTGTGTTACTAATAATAATGGATTTTTAATTGTCTGAAATAAATTAATAAATTAAATTATTCCAATTTAAATACACCAAATTTTCCCTTTTTTAGGAGTCTTGTACTTATATTAGAAAATCATTTGAAATAAGTCCATACAAATTTTTTATCGATAACAAGTTTTAATTCTGTTTTAAGCTCTTATGTAACACCACCATGGTCGACATTTAAATATTAAATTTTGGCTCCAAAATCTTTATTGTTGTATTGTTATTGTCATCTTAATTGTGAAATATTTTTTTTTACAACAAGTTGTTGTAACAAGTAGTAACTTAGGCTACTTTTCCGAGGGTTAAAATAAGGGTGCGTGATAAAAACGATTTCCACGCGGACGAAGTCGCGGGCAACAGCTAGTTTTAAATAAAATCGAAAAATTAACAACTGCTAAAATGCATAGGCAAGTAAAACAAGTAAATATTGTTTATCATAAGTTTTTCATTTCATAACTAGATATCAAATTAGGTTTTGTGTTGCAACTGCTAGATTAGTTACCTACGCAAAAATAAATGCACACTGCAGTGTCTATTAAATTAAGTGACGTAAGAACGATGTTTCTACACTGCAACTACGAGTATATTATGTGATATTACCCAATTAGTGGCAACCTCTTATTGAAAACTAATTAAGATGACCGCTTACAATCATTTGTCAACTTACTTACTTTTAGAGTAACTCAGTAACTTGCGTGTATCTAATATCTTTCGAGTTGGGTAAAAAAATTATGGAAAAATGAAAAATGTATTTTGCTTTGAATACTATAGTCGAAACATTTTAACTGCAACTTTTTTTGTTTTGTGTATCGGGAGCGGTACGAGCGGACGGCCCACCTGATGTTAAGTGGTAACCGCCGCCCATAGACAACAGCAATGCGACTCAAGTCCTCTCCATCAAAGTATAAGATGACCTAAGTCGCATTGCGTTGCGTCCATCACCCCGAGACGGAGGTGTTACGTATCATGCGCCTGCGAGCCCAAACTAAAGATAGCTCACATTCTTGGTTTCCAGGGGTATAAATTTACACATTGTATGTACCTTATTCAGAAGTTGTTTAATAATAGAAATAATAATGATATATCTTTGTTTCGGAAACGAGATCTATTTTTACATAATAATAAAAGAAATATGATGTTTACTGTGTAACTGTATATAGCGTGTGACTGTTCCTTTCAGTCCACTGCTGGCCTCAGTTTGTTAATTCTATCACCCACTCATCCTGATAGTGTGCACATTAATACCGATAACAATTATCACGGCGCGATTAACGCTGATATGTTGCTTAGTCCTTTTACAAACCTTCACAACACCGACAAAACGTGTGAATAATAAATGAATACCTGAATTTTCACAACAATGTCGGCGGATAGTAGAATAAAAACCAAATTGCCACCAAATCTCTACTTAACAGCTTTGTTTGCAAGTGGGATCACAATTGTAAGTACAAGTGAACTAGAATTCTAAAACTATTTACCTATATTAGAAATTGATAATATATAATATTACCAAGACCAAGAGGTCCAGTAAGTTATTTCTAATTTTATTACGTAAATTTATTCTGGAAAGTGGAAGAAAATTTGTTACAATTTACGAGCTTGAAGAACCTAACTCATCGCTCACATAATATGCATCAGATTTATGTTAAATCATTTTTTTCTTGAAGTAGCAATTTCCTGTATATTTATATATCGAGTTATATATCGAGCATTGTATTACGGCTGCAGAGGTTTGATCCGAGCAATTATCGATTCTAATTTACCGAGAATCAACACTCAAAAGCGACACTGAAACTTTTGCTGCTTTGAAAATACATAATAATTTTAGTGTCTCAGATAAATTGGTTTATTAGAATTGGTAATAACTTGTAGATGGGGAGAGAAATATTAAATGATAATATAGTTATTATAAGGGAAGGGGGGGCAAGACGGGGTCGCGAGGTAAGATGGGGTACCGCACAAATACAAGAATCTAGACGTTTGTGAATAGAAAACAATAGGCCCATAGGAAGCCTCATTCGACCAACGGTCAGTGCGAGAGAAACTGTGAGTGAGAGTGGGACTACATGCGTCTTTTGTTTACAAACGAAAAACTGTTTTAACGTTTCCTCGATCTAATTTTGTGTAAGGTCAAGTGTCATTATTTTAAGGTAATTATGATCACCCCGTTTATGTCTTTTTGATCTATGTTTACTAGTATTGTTTATTTTCATATGGTATGTTGTTGGTATAAATTCGTTTAACATTTACTTAGTGAACATTTTTTGTTCAAAGATATCTTTTGAGGCAAGATGGGGTATTAGGGTAGTAGGTCTGGATTCATTTAAATTTTTAAATAAATAACATTGATTTATTATTTTTTTGCTAAAATAATGGTACGTACTTACAAGAAAAAACCAAAAGAGGAGAGTGGTCGACAGATGCTATGAAAACAGCTATAGATAAAGTGTTAAGCAAAGAGATGGGATTTGTTTTTGACTACAATTTTTTGACATAGAACCTTGGGTAGGCGGCCAGCTCTGTGGACGTTGGGCTCACAATGCTTGCTCTGGCGTGGACATTAAAGATCTGGAGGAAATACACATTTATTTGTTGTGTGAGGATAAATAGCCTTCCCCATCATACCCCGTAGTATGGGGCAAGATGGTTTTTCGCAATGTTCCCATTAATGGTAAATTATTAAAAAATTGTGATAAATTGATTTTCCAAAGACTGACCAAATCATAGTTAGATTAATGACATAACGTGCCATAAATTAATAAAAGTAATAAACGTAGTGATTATGCTGTATTTTTGTTATTTCCCTTAGCTACCCCATCATGCCCCCCTTCCCCTACATACATACGCAATGTATAATATTTTATGCGCAAAAACTTTAATATTTACCTATCCTGGTACCAATTTTCATCCAAATCCATTCAGCCATTTGAACGTGATGCACTCACGAACAAACACACATACAGACAAAAAAATTAAAAATTGCTTTTTACGTTATGTTACTATTTCCTAACGTACCCCAGTTTATTATTAGCAAAAATATTTAATGTAACACGGCATGTCTGCGACTTACTATTAGATTATATTAGTAATATTTATTTATCAGTAAATACGGAAAGAGTATATACGCAAATTATTTCTGTATTACAGGTCGTATCAATATGTTACATAGTTTTGTGTACAATAACGTTGATATACCGTTACAAATGCGATGCAGCATCCCCAGAGACAACGGATAACGCGCAGTTTACATGGCACGTCATTTACCGAGTCTACATTCAAGGTTCCTGATTTTATAAAATAACATATTCACTAAGCGTCTGTAAGCTTGTAGGTGGATATTTATCGATTCACCTAATTTTTGGGGCGCGTTGCGGATTAGCGAAGCATATTGGATTGCGATTAGCTCTACCAAACATGCATTCCCATTCCGCTGTAGTAATTCCAGATTTTCAGCACTTTCATTTCCACGGTGATGTTTCTTTCTAAAAGTTTAACATTTTATGTACTAATATATATTCAATCACTGGAAGACTACATTATGACAATGACGAAATTTAACACCGTTGATTTATTGTGAACTATAGAATTGCCCAAGATCGCACAGGAAGCGCTGAGTTTACTGAATATACTGAAGCCTAACGACTTTTAACCGTCTAACGAACCTTTCTCATGAATGTGATGTTTCATGAGCAAGGTTCGTGAAAACTACACTATTGGTGAAAACTGCATCAGAAACCTACAGTAGTTTTCGAGATTACTTCAGTAATATGTAGTGATCTCAAATGATCCCGTTTTATGACTAGATTAATTTGTCACACACGTTTTTTGCAGAAGGCTAACCTAGCTAAAATGTGATATGCAATAATCATTTCAGATGAACAATGCGATAATGCAATATTAGTGAGAAACATAACACAATCGGACACGATATACGTTCTAATCATCACCACTCTGTGCTTCTCTGTTCTGACGCTGATCACAAGCATCGTTTTAACCGTCGGTAAGTAAACTAATCAATCTTAATGAATTTCTTAAGAAATTAATAACTCAGTGTCATAGTTCCTTGGAACATCTCGATACCCTAGTATAATTTCACTATTGGAGGCGGCAGGAAACGTCCAAAATCAAAACAAATATTTCGCATGGCTTAATAATGATTTTAAGTAATGTACCTATTTGATCGATCCCTCTTCAACGTGTATGAATGTTGACTTGAAGAAGGAAGAAAACTATGCATGAGCAAGGTTTTAAATGCTCCCCCTTATTCTGTTTTACGTGCAAGTAATGTAATAGTGAGAGCTTAGTGGCCCTACCACGAGATTCAATCCGGAGGTCACCTGTTCGAATCCCGACATGCACCAATGAGTCTTTTCACTAGGAAATTTATGTGCGTTCCACGTTCTCAAAACGGCGAAGGAGAACGTCGTGAGGAAACCGACATGACACAGAAACAAAGTGCACGAAGGGAACCTCTTAGATAAATTTTTAATCTTACACCACGCTGTTTTGAGAGCCGATGACACAAATAGTACTATAGTAGTAACGGGATAGCTTTGACAGGCCTCACAACTCAGTTGGTAGAAACTCTGCCTTCTACTTTGTAGGTCGTGGGTTCGATCCTAACCCAGGAAAAATATTTGTGTGACCTATATTCGTCACATGTGTGTGCTGTGTCTGGGCGTTAAGGTATGTATTTACAAAAAAAAAAGATACTCGTATGTATCCTATCATGTGTCTGGTTCCCATAGTACAAGCAATGCTTAGTTTGGGACTAGATGGCGCAGTGTGGATTTTCCACCAATATTATTATTATTATAGCTAAGCTGAACCATTATAGCTTAATTTTATAAATAGCAGTTTTACTATAGAAGTTCGTTTCAGGTGTGCAAAACAAGGATATGATTCAGTATACGAAAATTTTCGTGATTGCTTTTATATTATCTTGGGTCGCATCGCTTACGGTTGATTTAACGTTTGGAGTGCATCTTGGAATGGATTACGGATACCTAACGCAAGAGCTGGTAAGAAACAATATATGACTATCTGACAAATATTGACTGGCCTCGCAAGTCAGTTGTAACCAACTGACCTGCGAGGCCAGTCAATATTTCCAGCAAGTAAGGCCACAAGTATGTCTGCCTTCTGAGCTGTAGCTCGTTCGGTTCGATTCACACCCAGGACAAATATTTGTGTGACGAATACAGATGTTTGTTTTGTGTCTGGTATGTATGTATTTACAAAAAGGTATATAAGTATTATATCAGTTGTCTGGTTCCCTTGACACAAGCTATGCTTAGCTTACTTTGGGGCTAGATGGCGTTGTGTGAAATGTCCACCAATATTATTATTATTATGTTTTTTATGTGATATGCAGAAGACCCTCCTGGTCTAATAACGGAAGCCGCGACCGATGGTTTTAAAAAAAACTATTAAAGTACTTTATTAAAAACTTGTACAATTTAGTTATAAGATAATTAAAACTATCGAGACTATGTCCGGTCGATTTGGTACCGCGAAATAGAATGACGGAGTAGAATGACGTTCACAATAATTCACACGATTCCGGTAATCAGGTTGCTGACTCGGCGGTCGCACTGTACTTCACGAACAACAACTAGATTGCAACCTTGCAATCGTTGTCGGCGGTCTTCATACAGGCTAGGTATATAATACGTGGTAACCTCTGCCCATAATAAGCAATACAACATGGGTCATCCGCGATATAGGTACGACAAGACCCAAGTCGCATCGCATGCGCCCGAAACTCTGAGACGTGAAGGTGGAATGTCTCATGTGCCTGCAGTTTCATCGGTAACCATACCTTTCAAACCGGAACACAGAACGCGAATGCATCACGGCATCGGCGGCAGAAATGGGTATCGTGACAGTACTTTCCCGGACGAAATTGATCTGTTCAACATGTTCCAAAAACCTCAATTTTGTATACATCAATGAACAATGTTTTAAAACAATGCACCTATATACCGCGCCGTACTATGCGCTGGGAAAATTTTTGCACATTTATATGTAAGACGGTTTCAGAATTGTACTGTTTTTCCATAATATCTAGCTATTCAAACAAAATAGACGATAACATCACTTCTAATTTTGATATATCTTTCGGCATTTTATATCAAAATATAACGTGAAACAGAAACTAAACATTATAATTTTATTGTTCAAATTAGGAACACAAAATATAACTACTCTGTGGAGGTGGGCGTTGGTAACTGCGCCACAGTTTTTTCTATAACTATTGCAGTTACCATCGTGTTACTTTTTTAATGCGTCTTTTTTGTTTGTTCCCAATAAAGTTTTATTATTATTAACAGAATGCTATGTTCCGACGAGATTTCGGTGTGTTGTGTTCATAGCCTTTTATTAAAGCGAGTGCTTACTTGATTATAAGCTTTTTACGGCAGCGCGGTTCGCTCGAGTATATTCAGTTTTTGGACGCCCTTCGGCACGGCACGTTCGTCCTGATGACTATAGCGCTGAAGGGATACGTAGCACTGGTCTTCAACCTGGTGCTTATTCTGCTCCTCATCATCTTCACGAGCGACTACCAAGACGCGATTAACACTGATCGGGAACAGGTAATATATACGCTAATAGATAATATAATAGGTTGCCTGGAAGAGGTTGCTTTTAGCGATAAGGCCGCCCATTGTACCACTTTTATGTCTACAGCAGTATCTTTTTTGCTTGTTTTTACATATGGTGTACAATAAAGATATATTCTATTCTATTCTATTCTAAATCTAAATTTGCGAATGAATGTTTTTCCATAACAATAATTTCATAACTAAAGTTGATTGAATGTGTTCTGTGCTTATGAGATACTGGTAGAACCCAAGTAGTTAAAAAACCGTCTCCATGAAAATATATCTAGATTTGCCGATTTTCATGGTGACCTGTTTGGAGTTAATTAGATTCATACATATTTTCAACGATTTTGGCTTGGACTTTTTTTAAGTAATTGTTTAAAGATATTTCATGTTTGCAGCACTCAATACATAAGGTCGGAGCACTGAATGCTTTTGAGTAAGTGTAATTTTTTCTTATTATTGTAGTCTTTGGCGTCCTGCCATCTAAACGTTTACCTACTTATATTGCAGACAGACGAAAAGGGGTAACAACAATTGGGTTCCGGCAGAACCTCTCCGTCCGTATGCTTCACAGTTTTCCCGCGGGTAAGGATCCTTTGGAATACGTAAAGAGGCGAATACAAAATAGTTGAGTTTCGAACAGAACAAACAGAAGATACCTTGCTCTCTTCTGTTTCTAAATCGTTTATTTATTTATTTTTAGCAGCTATTGACGAGTGTTATAAATAAAATAATATTTTGGAAACATATTTTTCAACAACAAAATGTTTATAAACAATTTTCTTTTCCGTTTGTGAATGTTTTCGTCAAATCTTATGTATTGATTATGGTTGTATTGGTGAACTAGTAATGCTTAACATTTAAAAGTAGCGTAAACCACTTAACATGGTGGGCCGTCAGCTCGTTCCACCACATAGGTAACATAAAAAAATACGTATACTAAAAATCTCTTAACTGATTAACTAGCTCATCAACGCAAACACGAATCTCTCTTAGTATAGTGAGAAAGAGAACAGTTATGCAGTTTCATTTATCAAAAGATAGAGACGGTACAGCGTAGTGAGGCACGGTTTGAGACTTTTCATTTAACGGCTCATGGCGAGACTGGCGCGATGCCGCAGTTACTTCATAAAAAAGTTTATATAGCTAGCAAACAGGAGAATGGATAAAATATTTCCACTTGTTTAAAAATTTATTATTGTGAGTCATCATAATCATCATTATGTGCATAAGTCTATACGGGAATGCGAGTCCTATATCACGTTTATACCATCAGCATATGACATTATTAAATAAATATTGGTGGATATTTCACAAAGCGCCATCCAAAGCGCAGCCCAAAGTAAGCTAAGCATAGCTTGTATCATGGGAACCCAGACACAAAACAAAAATTTATATTCATCATACAAATGCTTGTCTTGGGTAGGAATCGAACCCACGACCTACATTGCAGAAGGCAGGGTTACTACCAACTGAACTATGCGGCCAGACATTACTTTTTGGAACGAGTCAAATCGTTGGATTTAAGGCAAAATCATTAATTATAATCATTTATTTTAAGAATATCATACAATGTACTCGAAATCAATTTTATTGAGATTCTGAAGATTAACACAAATGTTTTTCCCTTTTCAGGCAAACAAATAACAGCTTCATTCATGAGGATGACCACCTGAGGAGCCTACCACGCAGCGACAACTTCCCCAAGTAAGTATTCCCCGGTAAAATATCACAAAACACACTCCAAACTACTCAAAGGCAATAGACATTTCTTTACAAATATAGGTATTTTCTAACAGTTATTGGAACTGGAGATCGTGTAAGAAGTTCAAGACCCGGTGTTACGGACAGAGCCATTTCATAAAACTCGCTGCCTCGCTCACTCCACTAGTTTGTATAATTTAAGTAAAATTGAATGTTTTGTGTTTATTCTATACCTTTGCGATAATGTACAATATTGTAAACTACTTAAGACAAAGAAAACAATATGTGCGACGAGAGGAACCTATTGTAAGAAGCGAGGCGCAATAAGCACCCGTCTCGCTCCCTCCTCATTCGTTTTAGTCGCCAGTGAGATGCGCGACGCGAGGTCCAAGGTGGGAATAAAAGTAGCGCCATTTTTATTCAAATTCGTATTCCTGCTTGCACTCGAACGAATCAAGAACTCCGAAGAAATTGTAACTAACAAGCTGCGCTGAACCCCTGCTCCTTGGACCTCCCGAAAGCGACACCCGATGATTTTTTAATGAAGAAACCGAATAAAGAAAATTTATATACAGTCCACTGAAGTTTTGAACCAATCCTGACCATTTACACCCTGTGGCCCCCACAGTGTTCTTGGTCCATCGGAAGCCGGATTGAATAAACCAACGGAAGACCGCCGGAAGAAGCCACAATCCACTGGGTGTACCGAACGGAAGCCCAGGGGACGAACGTGTATACTCTCCGAGCCAGTTGAACCAGTTCCGGGTGTCGAAGAGGTCCAGCAGCAGCAGCGTCAGCCAGCAGCGTCAGCCATCAGCGTCAGCCATCAACCGTCAGCCAGCAGCCAGTCGATCCATTTTAAGATTCGACTTGAAGACACGCCGTGCTCAACGTCGGGGCACTAGGGAGTGCTCGAAGAACACCGAACGGTGCGCCGAGCGTCACGTCGGGCACAGGGTGCTGAAAAACACCGAACGGTGCGCCGAGCGTCACGTCGGGCACAGGGTGCTGAAAAACACCGAACGGTGCTCCGAGTCTCCAGCCTGAGTCAATCGTCGCGTCGTGTTCCCCGGGCAGGTGATATCCGATACGCAGTTCTCTGCGGTCTGTGTCTTGCCACCACCTAACGGTGTCAAACGGTGTCAAGCGCAGGTTAACGCCTCACGGCGGTGTGGTATGTTGTGCGACACCACCGGTTCCATCAAGAGCGCACCGGGGCGCGGACCGAAGTGCACTTCCTCGTCAGTAAGAAGGTACCGTGGTGCGGGGGCCAGACTGTAGGCACTGCCAAAGGGGTCGGACATTCCAGCCGATTACCGAGCGCCCCGTATTCACGTTCCTTCCTCTGCTGAGTGGATCCTACCCCACCCTATCCCTCACGATCCATCCCTAAAGGAGCGTATCCTGGCCGCGTGGCCAGTCCCTCCTGAAGGACTGCTAGGGACAGTTAGGTAGTGTGTAAGTGATAGTGATAGTGTTAGGGCTAGGGAGTGAGCGAGAGGCAACTGTTAGGCGCGTATATCGGGGTAAGTGTTTTTACATTGTTTTTTTTATTGCTTTTTTTTGGTGTTATTTTTTTTGTGCGTTAGTACAGTGTTAAGATTAGGATCGGGTTAGGTACGTTTTTACGATGACTACTAGAAGTCCGCCGGTCACGAGGAAGAAGTCTGCCGCGCTTAGAGTTTACGAAGATTATCCCGCGTCTCCTTCGGAACCAACGCCGCCTGCCGTGCAGATGGAACCACCACACGCGACCGATCGTACCACAATGAGTAACGTCGCGACCGGGACTACAAGTAGGGACGTACCACAAGCCGGAGTACCAACTATGCGCGCGCCGTCCGTCCGTTCACATAGGTCAGCCGCCAGTGCAGTAGCTCGAATACGTCAAGCTGAATTCGAAGCAGAAGAAAGTCTTGCCATGATCCGAAGGCAAGAGCTTCAAATTCAAGCGGAACTTATTAGGAAGCGACTAGCCGCTAACGTTGCAAACATTCGCGAGGAAACTGATCGCGAAAGTATAGGCGCGAACGAAGTCAACCTATCAGAAAATAGGGTTCACGATTGGCTACAGCAGAACGTCCCTCGGGAGTCGTCTCAGGAACGCGAACCTACGGACACCGAGACTCGCTACAGATCGTCAGCGCCCAGAGCGAGAGGGAACGAACAGTACCTTCCGAACAAGGTTACTTTCGAGTCAGCTGTGAGACACCGATCGCCGACACCCACTAGGAACAACACGGCAAATGAAGAAAAAGGAATAGACCGGCTAGCAGAGGCATTAGAACGAATATCCCGCGGAAGAGCACCGCCACGACAGACGCAAGATCTTCCATTATTCAGTGGAGCGCCTGGCGAGTGGTTGCCGTTCAAAGCCGCGATGAGAGAATCTACAGCCATGCACAAGTTCACGCCGACTGAGAACTTAGCCCGTCTACGATCCTGCCTGCGAGGCGAAGCGAAACAGACCGTGTCAGCGTTGCTATTCACCGCTACCGAACCAGCGGTGATTATGAAGACTTTAGAACAGTGCTACGGGCGTCCGGAGGTGATTATTGACCGCGCACTCGAAGACATAAAGAAACTGCCACGAGTAGGCGCGACCGCGAGCGAACTGAACTCCTTCGCGATCAAACTACAGAACATCGTGACGGTTATTTCTTGTGTAGATGAGAAAGGGTACTTACTGAATCCCATGTTAGCGCGTCAAGTCACAGAGAAGCTCAGTCCGCACGTTAAGTCTCGCTGGTGCGATTACGCAGAGGAACACGAACAACAGAGCGAGCCGGAAATAGTAGCTCTGTCCCGCTTTCTCATGCGCGAAGCAGACCGCGCAATGAAACACACGTTCTCCACTACGACGACAGTATCGAGACAACCGGTCATAGCTGTTCGAACGGAACAACGACCGCGCACTCAAGAACGGAATCGCAGCGCCGTGTATGCAACAACCGAGAAGAAAACGGATTGTTTATGTTGCGGAGGAAAGCACGGCACTACGGAGTGCAGAAAGCTCAATGATATGTCGATCGATGAACGGTGGCGATGGGCAAAGGAATCCCATGTATGTTTCCGGTGTTTAACGAGTAAACACCGACGTTTTAAATGTAAGGCGAAAACTTGCGGTGTGGAAGAGTGTCGACAGTCCCACCACAAGTTGCTACATTCACAAGTTCCTGAATCCAAGGAAGATTCAGCAACCACAGCCACGGCACATACGTACGGAACAAACGAAGTGCTGTTGAAGGTGTGTCCGATCACGATACAAGCAAAAGACGGGAAAGAGGTAGACACGTACGCGTTATTGGATGAAGGATCAACTATCACGTTGATAGACGAAGGCATCGCCCAGATGATCGGGGCAGAAGGCCCAACCAGAACGCTACGCATCATGGGAGCAACCTCTTCTCAGACCGAAACCGAAAGCCAAATCGTAGATCTTAGGATACGAGGGAAAAGTCAAACGGACACACATCACATCAAAGCGCGTACCGTAAGAAACCTCACGATAGGAAGTCAGTCCGTGAGATCAGATCTATTGAGGCAGCCGCATCTGCGGAATATGCCACCGGAAATAGTATCTTATACAAATGCTAAACCGCGCGTACTGATAGGAGCCGACAACTGGCACTTGATAGTGACAAGGAAGTTATTAACCGGACGAAGGAACCAACCGGCCGCGTCACTAACCCAGTTGGGGTGGATAATCCACGGATCCGCGCCTAGAAGTACGGTCTGCAAAGACAAAGACACCGTTTTGCACATACAAACACAAACTTCGAACGACATCGACTTGGACAAGGCCGTCAGAGCGCACTTCGAGATAGACGCGCTAGGCATTGCGATAAAAAGGAAACCCGTTCCTGCCGAAGAGCGCGCCAAAGAAGTGTTCAAGAAGACAGCCAAGCGAGTAGATGGTCGTTTCGAAGTGGGGCTGCCGTGGGCCGAGGATCAAACCACCCTGCCCCCGAGCTACAATATGGCATTAAACAGATTAAACAGCATCGAGAGAAAAATGGATAAGTCGCCCGAATTCGCAACCGCGTACACCGAGCAGGTGGAAAAACTATTTCAGAAAGGGTACGCTACAAAGTGTGAGCAGGACAGAACGAGTCCAAAGGAATGGTATTTGCCACACTTTGCGGTAACGAATCCCAATAAGCCTGGAAAGCTTCGAATGGTTTTTGACGCGGCGGCGCGATCCAACGGTGTCTGTTTGAATGATGCGTTACTTGACGGTCCAGACTTACTCCAGTCATTGTACGGGGTATTGTTCCGATTTAGACAAAAACCGGTCGCGGTAACGGCCGATATTAGGGAAATGTTTTTGCAGATAAAAATCCGACCGGAAGACCAGGTAGCGCAACGTTTTCTATGGCGAGGGACCGACCGAACCGGCCCGCCGAACAAATACGTCATGACATCCATGATATTCGGGGCAAGAAGCTCACCGTTTATCGCTCACAGCGTAAGGAACCGAAACGCGGAAGATCATAAGGACTCGCATCCGTTAGCTTTCCCATCGATCACGGAGAACCATTACATGGACGATTGGGTCGAAAGTTTCGATGACGAGGAGATCGCATCCAGAACGGCTGCACAAGTCCGCGCAGTTCACAGAAGAGCAGGATTCGAACTCGCCAGTTGGAGTAGTAACAGCGAGGCCGTACTAAACGACGTCCCGACGGAACTGAGAGCGCACGCACCCGTGGAACTTGCGTCGAACGCGCATCCGTACGGAAAGACGTTAGGCGTCTTATGGATAACGCAAACAGACGAGCTCGCGTTTAACTGCAACATGCCTAGGGTACCAGCCGAGGTAAAGAACGGGGAACGAACTCCGACAAAACGCGAAGCTTTGGCAGCGGTCATGTCGATATTTGATCCGTTGGGATTGCTCAGCCCGTATACCATAACAGCTAAGATCATGCTGCAAGAACTATGGAAGAAAAAAGTGGACTGGGACGAGCAATTACCACATGAAGAAGCGGCATCATTTGTTGACTGGCAACTTGACCTGCAGCACATAGCAAACTTGCGCCTACCACGATGTTACTACGCACACTCGCGTAAATATGAACGGCAGCTTCACCTATTCTGTGACGCTAGTGAACAAGCGTACGCCGCCGTTGCATATTGGCGATTCAAGGGCCCCGAGGGTGTAGTAGTGAGACTAATCGCGGGGAAGGCAAAAGTAGCTCCAATGAAGGCGCAAAGCATCCCGCGCATGGAGTTACAGGCAAGTTTGATAGGCGCTCGACTCGCCGCGGAAATTTTAAAGAGTCACGGGGACACATCAAACGTAACATTTTGGAGCGACTCAAAGACCGTGCTACATTGGATCAGAAATGATGCGGTGAGGTACACGCCATACGTAGCACACAGGCTCTCGGAGATCGCAGAGTTAACTCGTCCCGAACAATGGCGCTGGGTCCCGACAAAGTGTAACGTGGCAGACGACGCAACGCGCAGCGGCTATACAGAAATGCGAAGCACGGACCGATGGTTCACAGGTCCCGCGTTCTTGTACGACGGCCCGGACCAATGGCCACACGAAGTAGATCAGCCTAACGTGGCTGACGATGTAGAGGTGAAGCATGTTACCGAATCCACATGCAATCACATCATAGACATGTCTAGATTCTCCTCGTACGAGAGAATGGTACGGGCATTAGCCTGCGCACTCAGATTCATTGACAAGTGCCGAAAGCGTGCGAGAGAGACAGACCTAGAATACGTATTAGAGTCAGAACGGTTGCTCATTCAGCAGGCTCAGAAAGACAGCTTTTACCCCGAGTACCTACGTTTGAAACGGGGGGAGAGCGTCGATAGATCGAGCCGTCTATTTAAATTAGATCCGCAGCTTCGGGACGGGATCATCCGTCTGAACGGGCGTATCAACGCGGCGGTGATTCCCGAAACAATGAAAGACCCACCGATTTTAGACGGAAAACACAGACTTTCAGAACTACTAATAGAACGAGAGCATATAGTAAACCAACATGTAGGTAGGGAGCAGATCGTGAATAACCTACGACAGCGCTACTGGATTTTGCGCCTGCGGCCGTCAGTACGTAAAGTGCTTAGTAGATGCACGCGGTGCGCGATAAGGCGGGCAAACCCAGGAACGCCGGTCAAAGGCAACCTCCCTAAGCTCCGTTTAGAACCATACGGTAGGCCGTTTTCAAAGTGCGGGGTAGATGGTTTCGGTCCCATGTGGGTGACTATAGGTAGACGAAAGGAGAAAAGATGGGGACTCCTGTTCACATGCATGGTCACAAGAGCCATCCACATTGAGACCCTGGCCAGCCTCAGCACCGATTCCGCGATCATGGCTATAAGACGAATGGCCGCGCGACGAGGTACGCCGAGCGTAATAATTTCGGACAACGGCACAAATTTTCATGGGGCAAACGTAGAACTAAACAAGGCTTATCAAGAATGGCTCCCCGCTCTCCAGAACTACGCAACGGCAAAGCGTATGGAGTGGCGCTTTATCGATCCCGGCGCTCCCAACCAGGGGGGAGCGTGGGAGCGCATGATTAAGACCGTCAAACGAGCCATTTCGGTAACTCTGAACGAACGCGCGCCCAAGGAAGAAGTTTTAAATACATTAATGGCCGAGATAGAACATACGGTAAATTCCCGACCGCTCACACACGTATCTGTAGACCCGCAGGATGACGAGGCGCTTACGCCAAATCATTTTTTATTAGGTTCAGCAAACGGGCTACCTTACGTAGGAGAATGTAGTGCGGCCGATAGAAAAACCTGGAAAGCCGCGCAGGCATTGGCGAACTCGTTTTGGGCACGTTGGCTCACCGAGTATCTACCTACCTTAGCGCCGCGCGGCGATCATAGGTGCAATAAGCGAAACATTCAACAGGGGGACGTAGTGCTTATCGCCGACGGTATACTACCCCGTAACGTATGGCCAAGAGGACAAGTAGAGGAAGTCTTCACCGGGCCAGACGGGGTGGTGCGAAGCGCTAGTGTCAGGACGCGAGGGGGAGTTTTTAGGCGACCTGTAAGAAGGCTCATTGTCCTGCCGATAGATGAGGGCTTCGAAGATCTTCGCCGGGGGGAGACTGTTACGGACAGAGCCATTTCATAAAACTCGCTGCCTCGCTCACTCCACTAGTTTGTATAATTTAAGTAAAATTGAATGTTTTGTGTTTATTCTATACCTTTGCGATAATGTACAATATTGTAAACTACTTAAGACAAAGAAAACAATATGTGCGACGAGAGGAACCTATTGTAAGAAGCGAGGCGCAATAAGCACCCGTCTCGCTCCCTCCTCATTCGTTTTAGTCGCCAGTGAGATGCGCGACGCGAGGTCCAAGGTGGGAATAAAAGTAGCGCCATTTTTATTCAAATTCGTATTCCTGCTTGCACTCGAACGAATCAAGAACTCCGAAGAAATTGTAACTAACAAGCTGCGCTGAACCCCTGCTCCTTGGACCTCCCGAAAGCGACACCCGATGATTTTTTAATGAAGAAACCGAATAAAGAAAATTTATATACAGTCCACTGAAGTTTTGAACCAATCCTGACCATTTACACCCTGTGGCCCCCACACCCGGTATAATACGAGTAGGACTAGTACCTACAAATT
This sequence comes from Chesias legatella, assembly GCA_947359385.1. Taxonomy (NCBI): domain Eukaryota; kingdom Metazoa; phylum Arthropoda; class Insecta; order Lepidoptera; family Geometridae; genus Chesias; species Chesias legatella. The sequence continues at coordinate 7,025,681 of OX375762.1, read as the reverse complement.
CCACTGAATTCCGACACGTACCTAGTCATAATAGGTACGGTAAAAGAATTTAACTTATCCCCAAAGATTCCTTTTTCGCAATAATGCCATTTAATATGTAGAACATGCGAACTTTTTTACCTTACTTATCTTACTAATAAACATGTAAAGGAAATTTTCTTTTACTCAGTTCATGAACAGAATTGTCTAACAATATGACAAATTAGGATTAAAACGTAGGTCATCATATCGAATCTATGCAACAAAATTGTATCAAGAGTTTACTTAGAAATAAGTTACCTGAATTAATCAAAAATTACGTAAATCATAGTCATAGACATAACGAGCCGAGAATATCATCTTAAAAGTTTCAAAATTTATCATGACGGAATGTTTATAGGCAAAAATTTTCATTAGTAAAGCTTAATAAAAGTTTTTTGGAAGTTTTGTTAGACAGAGGTGTCAATTTTAAATGCATATTTTTTGTATCCAATGATCGTCTCGCGCCTATGATATCAAAGGAAAATCTCGACAGACTAATAGGTACATAATTGGCCTCACAGATTAATTGGTAGTAACTCTGCCTTCTCGCTGGAGGTGTGGGTTCGATTGCCACCCAGGACGTAGATGTTTGTTCTGTGTCTGGGTGTTGATATGTATATATGTATTTACAAAAATGTATATAAGTATTATATCAGTTGTCAGATTACCATGATACAAGCTATGCTTAGCTTACTTAGGGGCTGATCGCATTGTGTGAAATGTCCACCAATAATAAATATTATATAATTTGTGTGTATTTATAAAAAAGTATATTAGTAATATATCAGTTCTCTGGTTCCGATATTAAAAGCTATGTTCTGTGTGTGGCTAGATGACGCTGTGTGAAATGTCCACCAATATTAATTTAGTTCCAGGCAGTCGTTCAACCGATCGGACTCGTGGCAGCACCAGCCGCACAGCAGTCAGGCTGCCTCGCGTCCGTTCTCATACTTGGAAGAGATCCGGCGACCGGTACCGTTGAAGCCGGTGCAGTCGACGGCGCCATCGCCCTCACAGGACGGGTGGAGTCGCGACCCCGACCCGTGGCCGGCGCCAATAGTACCCGCGCCTGATTACAGCCCGCACGCGCCCCGCCGACTTAAATCTGCCCTGAAACCGGGCTACATGTAGTCCAAAGTCTATTTAACCGAAATAAGCAGTAGTTCCCGAAAATCTGACACTAAATATATCGCTCAATAATAAATATGCAACAATGGCCAAGTCATAGTAAATATCTAGTATAGTACCTACGCACCTAACTGATACAGATGTAGAAATTTTCGGCTATAAAACATCATCCAAGACGGACTGGTTCCAGCGTATAAAACATCTCCATGCAAAGTTATTTGGTCGTATAATTTTGGCCACACTCCAAACATTAGCAGATCCCGCATATTGAGGGCCCAACGTGGTTTTCATGCTCAGTGATCCACAATCGATAGGATTTCTGCCCTACGTCTTCAGGAAAAATATAGGAGCAACCTAATAGATAGAAGTCGAAGTATCGTAATCACTGAAATCACAAACCAATACGCATAATCACAGGTTGTATTATACGTGTGTACTCTCGGGGCAAATTTATGTCTTTGTATCCATACAATAAAATAAACAGTAAAAATAATAGTATGTTTTATTTCGTAAAACTCAAATAGAGAATAATTTTATATTCGTGATAACCGTAGTTATAATTATTTATTTACAGTTTATAAGACTGAAGACATATTTTTTACGATTTGCTAACGTAGGTAACCTTACATTGAATGCGAAACAATTAATTTAAATTATATTAGCAGAACTTGGAAAAGATTGTTCTGCCTTAGGTACAAAGGATAGCAAGAAATCCATGAAAAAAATTACTTACATGTGGCAATATGTCGGTATTCTTAGTAACGTTATTCTAATTACTTACTACTAATTACTAAAAAGAATATTCTTATGAACACAATTAGCAATTACCGTACTCTAGATATTTAAAATAACCACAGATTTAAGTATATTTGGCAATATATGGATATGTCGCCGTTAAAATGTATATATATCCACCCTTTTACAAAATCGCTAGCCGCTTTACAAAACGGCGCCGTTTCCTAATCCAGGTGATTGACGTTCAGCCTTAACAGCTGGTGTAAGACGAAGATGGCACACCACATTGTAAGTGCATTGCGTATTGCAATCGATTGGTTAATGTCGCTGTTTTGGAAAAGGGCGGAACACACATTTTGGCTGGAACATATATATACAACATCTCTAAGAATTTTTCTAGTTTCCACAATATATTAAAATACTGACTACTTTGCACAAGAACATTTTATTTAGTATATTTTAAAGTCATCTTTAAAATGACTCGGTAGTTGCAAATCCAGACATTGCAGCCTCTACACAAAAATCTCATATTAATACTAATTAAAACGATTTTTTTTAAGTTTATATAACTTATTTATTGCTTTGTATTTATCCAAAAAATGTGATACTAATTTTAATGTTCTATTAATTATTTTAAAAATGCCTAATTACTTTATAAATATATTTACATACCTTTATACAAATAACTGCTGTGACATTTACTGCTTACAATTTATAAATTATGTTTATACATTCAAAAGGCACATAATTATGACCATAAGTGTAGGCGACGAATTATATTTCATTTATTACATTTATGGTTTTGTAAGTCAATAAAGTCAGGGATAGAACAAGGCGCTGGAGAGGAATGCGAGCGGGGGAAGCGGGGGTTGCATGCCTTGTATTCGGCTAGAACAACTTTTTGCAACCAGTGATCTTTTCATTTGACAACGCACGGACCCATCACCCATTTAGTTAACAAGTGTTTCTACTGTGCACCGCCAACATTTGTTGTCTTTGAACCGGATCTCTGGATGTCCCATACGCTTCCAAGAAGCATGTTGAACTAGATGTATGAAAAGACAGGAGGAGAAAAACCAAGCATAACAACAAATGATGCTCAACGAGTTCAAGTTCGAGAAAATGCAAAGTCAAACACCCAGACAACTTCGAAAGACGCTGTAACACCTAATGAACCCCGAAAACGACAGGGAACAAAATCAACCGCGAACTTTACAGCATTATCTGAAAATCTACCCGCATAAAGTCATCATCAACTTCATCTATTACGATGAGAAAGAAAAGGCTAGAAATGGAAGCCGCTCAAGCAAATACCCGAATGAGAATGGAGTTGATAGATAAAAACTAGATGCGGACCTCGCAGAATTAGACTACGAGGGTAGCTCCTGCAGCCTACCCTCGGAAAAGTGTTCGAGTAAAAATAATCAAAGCGTGGTGGAAAAGTGGCTAATTCTTACCGTGATACCTATGATGATGTATTGCGTCCGGCAACGCAGGAATCGAACCTGCAATATATGAATCCCACCGGTCCTCAACACCCGATTGTGGAACTTGCGCTCGGAGCTCGTGGCACTGATGGAACCGTACAAGCCCTGGCGAGTGCTGTGAAAGACCTAGCTGCTGCCGCCGCTTCTGGTGCCAGCAAATCTACGATAGAATGCTGGATCGCTTATGTGGCAACATTTTAAGCAGGCTTTTGAAGAATCCTCCAATAAGTGTGCAACTTTAATGACAAAGAAAAACCGTGTGTGTGAGTGGCGTCTGAGGAAGAGCCTACAAGGCCCAGCCAAAGAAGCGATGACGGCATTGCTAGTTGGTGCTACTTTCGGGGTCGATGTAATGAACACACTAGAACTTCAGTTCGGAAATCCTGATGTTATAATTTCCAGGATCTCATGGGCCATAAGTAAATTGACACAAGAATATCTGAAGGATATTATTCCTTTCCACATGAAAGTGAGAAACTGTATCGTAGCACAAGGATCGTGCTCGCGAAAAAAAAAGGAATCCCTCCATTAGGGGTTTTTGACTGTTCTTCCCCATGGAGGGTCGGATAGGGTTTGAACAGGCATCAAACTTATCAATAAGTACGCGTGACCTTATGTTTTGAATAATATTGACGTTTCCAAGCCATTTCTTTATGAATTGTATGGAAATAAAAGTTTTGACTTAGACTTTGACTTTGAGCTGTCACCGCCATTGGACGTGACGAATACCTGAAAGGAATGAAACATTGTTTCGGTCACCCTCAATATGACAATGCTTTGAAAAGACTGAAAGGTATTGAAATGAAAATTCAAGCAAATTCAAGCTTCTCCAGGACATCTCCAGAGAGACCTTCAGAGGCATCTCCATTCCCTGAAATGAAAAATGCTAATAGAATATGGTAATATATTTGCCACAATTCAGAGTCGACAACCCTAATAAACAAAAATTCAGTCTGGTTTTTCACGCCGCGTCTAGAAAAAAAGGCATGTGTTTAAATGACACAGAAGCATAATGAAAAACATTGATCAAATTCGCCTACCTAGGCACAATGAGTATGAAACTAGAAGTTCAGAGAACCCTGTACCATCGCGCACGAGAAGGAAACCCGCGACCGCGGTACAGATGCGCTACGGATATACTTTTATTTGTAAATATATACATATCGTACATAACATTACATACCCAAATCACATTATAATAATAATAAATTTATTATCATTATTATAATGTGATTATGATAAGGTACGTGTTCTGTGACGCGTCAACTAAGGCGATGTGCGCTGCCGCATACTGGCGTTGAATCGTACGCAATGATGCACGAAGTTATAAAGCCTACATCGCTCACCGTATCGACGAACTACATAGATGAACTGACGAAAATTTAAGAATGGAGACACCTACCTACGAGACTGAATATCGCAGATGCCATTCGCAGATTGCCACATAGGAAACCTGAGAAAATAATTGAAAAGGAGTGGTTATACGGGCCGTTATTTTTATATGAAGAGGAAAAATCGTGGCCCGGAGAATCAAATACACAGTTACCTCACGTTCGTAATGTGGACCTGGAATGCATTAATAATATCCACGTTGCACCTGTATTGTACTTGCTGTTCATGAACAGGAAAGATTTTCTTCTTGGTTTCGATTGGTGAGATCCATGTGTGTGGTATTATCTTTTATAGATAAATGCAAGAAAGTTTCCAGAACTGGTGCAGACGGCGCGGTGATAGAACGCGCTGAGACCGTGTTGTCGAAGTACTCCTAGATGAAAGCCTTCCCTAGAAACAAAAGTAAATTACTCACCTTGACACCGATAATCGGCGATTATGGCGTCTTGAGACTGGCTGGCCGCATTGATGCCGCACCTGGCATCAATGATACCTACCTATGTAAAAAACCCTGTGATATTAGACGGCCGCTGCCGTGTCACTCACCTCATCGTGAAGTACTATCATGTAAGAGCATGCCACGGGAATCAGGAAATTGTAGTTAAAGAACTGAAATAAAAATATTGTAATAAACGACTACGACCTTATGTCAAATACATAAATGCATGCTGTGCAGAATAACGAGGGCTCAGCCCCGTCTACCCAGAATGGGCGGCTTAACTGAAACGCGGCTTGTTCATCATCAGCGCCCCTTCACTTCCAGTGGTGTTGACCTGTTAGGACCTTTTCATGTGGGAGGTCTGGGGTGTGGAAGTCCGGCCGTCTGCAAGGGAACTGTCCAGACTATCTCTATGGTTAATGAGTGCTCTAGGGAGAGTAATGTAGGCGATGCGTGAACTATTAACTATGTTTTATTTGTTACATTTATTGTTTTGTAAGTCAATAAAGTCAGGGATAGAACAAGGCATGGGAGAGGAATGCGAGCGGGGAAGCGGGGGGTGCATGCCTTGTATTTAGATAGAACAACTTTTTGCAACCAGTGATCTTTTCATTTGACAACGCGCGGATGCGTTTACCTCTGTCGACCCTTCACTCATTTAGTTAACCAGTAGTTTCTACTGTGCATCCCCAACAAGAAGTAATTTCAAATATTACCATCAAATTATTCAGTGAAATATTGTAATTAGATTTTTTTTGAGTTCGGGGTCCTGCACAGCGGCATACTGAGAAGCGGCCATTTCCCTACGCCATCGAAGACTGGACTGGTCATCTAATCCCAAATCAGGGGAAGAATATGTAGAGCTATAGCCCAATCGGGCTCCTCTCCTTAAGTTTAGTTTACAAATACATAGTGTATAAAATTAATAAATTAATCAAGGCTCTTCGAGAGGAGCTACTCGACCACCTATATACATAAGACATAATGTACATAAGACCTAGTAGCAGTTGAAACTATGCCTAAGTTCGTCCGAGGAAGTACTGCCGCCATCCCCGTGACTACCGCTAAGCAGTAATGCATTCGCGTTACTGCGCTGAAAGGTGTGGTTGCCGTTGAAATTCCAGATATTCCACCTTCGCGTCTCTAGGATTACGGGCGCATAAGATGCGACTTGATCTACCTAAGTAGGGGAGGATTCAAGTCATATACCTTGTTATGGGCAGAGATTACCACTTCATACGAGGCGGGTCATCAGCTCGTTCCGTAACTTTATCACATGATCCCATACACCATCCAACGGCTGGAGCAGCACGGATTTCGGTCGACATTTAGCGCCACTGTCCAACTGCCCAGGGTACTGTACCACTTAACTATCGCCCACGAAAAGAAAGAACACGCGATCGAAGTATTCCTGGTCATGAAAAAGGACTGGGTTTGGCACACCAGCGTTGTACATAGGAAGACGCCGTCCACCACGCCATATATAAATTAAAATATAAAATTGATTGATTGATATATACTGGTCCGGATCATCACCTCGTTCCTAGAGGTGTTTCCAGGTCATCGTGAAGGATTGGCGAACAGCTGCATTACCGTAGGGAAGCTATCTCTCACCCGTGTGCAACACCTCATGGGTGGGCAGCTCTCTGTACGCCAGGTCGATACCGACTCGGGCCTTGCTTCTTGTGCTGGATAGTGTCCGTCTCATACGCGTTGGTCTCGGTCTAAGGAAACGGTTTCCGTGTGCGTTTCTGTGCCTAGTCCCATACTGAATGCTTGCTGTTCCAGTCCTCAGCCGCCATGATATGTAGCGGCGCGGTGGGAACAGCTTATGTCGCCAGACTCTATGCGCATCTTTAGGTGTACCTGTAGTTGGTTTCTCTCAAGTCCTAGTGTTTTTATAGAATTGAGATTGTTCGGGACGGACTGGTGCTACGATTCCGCACCTCACTTGCACTATAAGGCTTCGGGTAGCTTTCGGTTCTACCTTCATCATTTTGGTCATCCTGTCTGTGTAGGGGAAATTGATTGTGACCCTGCTGGCTATATGGGCAATACCTAAGTCCTTCTCTTTCAACAGGGGCTACAGGAGGAGGACTTTACTCCTGAGGGTCTGAACGTTCCAATATATTGCCCTGTTTGAAGGAGTTTGCCGACACGGCTAAGGACGTTCGGAATCGGTTCTCCTCCGATCCTGAAGGTTTGTAAGAACTCCTGCTGGACATCAATGGATGTGTTCAGCAGCTCCAGTGTTGTCGGTAGAGGTAGGATTTTGTTTCGGGTTTCTGCTGCTTCTGTCGTTGTTTATCCCAAGAAAGCTCAAATCCTCTAATAGTACATTAATTAGGATCATCGTTTTGTCTTCTTATATACTTTAATAAATTATACCTAATTTCATCAAGTCTGTGTTCGGCCCATTCGAAATTTTGAATCGGCTTCCGAATCGGCCTCTGTATGTTTAACCTAAAAAACCTTCGTCAGGCCTCGTCAAAGTGTTTCTCGGCTTCCAGGGTCTGGCTGTCTTTTTCGATCAGAGTGGCGATGGGAGCGGTGGGCTCGCTTTTGATCGCGCAGACATTGGAAGATTTATATATAGGTCCGTCCGCACCTTTCTCGTTGAAGAATTTGTTTTGCGAAAGATAGGCGTCCGGGGCGGTTTCCTCGCACGTACTGTCTGGATCTGAGTATTCGTTGGAGGACGCGAGCTCGAACTGAGCGACGAGTTGACTGAGTACCTTCTTGAGATGTACGAACGATTCCTTGTCTGCGGACGCGGGGGGGTTTTCCGCCGCGACCTCACACTCTCCTTCACATTCGTTTTCATACTCTCGCTTCATAGACTTCAGTTCACCGACGACAACCGTCAGCGTCTGGTCCGCATTCCACTGTTCGAACATATACTCGCTCTCTTTAGAGAAGAGGAACACGGCCGGTATGAGTATGTCGTCCTTCTCGTCGCCGGACATGGCGAATATGGCCGTGTTCTCGTAGGAAGAGTCTTCTACGTTATCGAGTATTATGGCGAGGCTGGCTCCGGCGGCTTGCATGTTGCGAGTTTTTTGAGCAAAAGTGCACTGGCCGCGCTCAGCAATGGCAAACTTGGCCCGGACTTGCTCCGTGTTCGTTATGGTTGTGCAAGCGTAGTACGGCTTGACTAGAGCGAGGCGGCCGCTTAACCGCGTCTCTGTGGTCAGTTCTTTGCCAAAGTGGGCCGGGCCCGCCGGCAACAGCCGACCGCCGGCCAACACCGCCGCGGGCATTACACCGTTTTCTTGATCACTCATAGAGTTCCATTTGGACATCTCGCGCATAAATGTCAGCCCTTCCGCCGCGTCTTTAGCCGATTTCGCCTGCAATTGAACATGGTATTACCAATCTATAGACAAGTCAACGTTTTTGGTTCAACACCGTTATTACAAGTCAATGGAAAGATCACTGAAAGTAGACGTTAACAAACAGGATTCCATTCAGAACACACGTGCGGCTACAGCCAGATACAGCCGTTGTCGGGTGTGACCATTCGACGATTGCACGACAATTTGGAGAATTCATGCAAACTTTGTTCCAAAATCAACATACTTTATTCTAATATTCAATAACATAAGCACTGTGTGTCAGATCTGTGTCATATCAAAGTCAATAAATAAACTAGATCTACGTACCGTAGAAGTGGTATACAAGAGCTGGACTCTCCCATCGGGTAGAGTAAGGACAGATATCCCCATATCAGCCAATGCGTGCACTTGACGGGGATCATTGATTGGCCGAAGCCCAGCGGGAGGGCGGGCCGCCGCATTAGCGAGCAGCTGCCTCATCGGCTGACGGACCTTCTCGGCGACAAGGGATGCTGTGTTCGGGCACGTTCTGTAAAGCCAGTGGATTTAAACTTATTAGGATCTGCGAAGCATTGTACCGACTACTTTTGCAACCCAGTCAGAAAGAAAGAAAATCTTTATTTGTAGCTAAGATACAAGCTAAGTTACGAACTATAAGGTTATAATTACTTCTTTTTTAAAAATAATCAGTCACAGTCAGTCGGTTACGGAACGTGGAACTACAAATAAGGTACCATTCCCGTGTTCATTACTTTTCAGGTACAAGATAAACGTTCGTTAATTCATAACAATACATACATGATTACATATTCTTTAATACTTACTTCTTATATTTATCCTCGTCGTCATCATCTTGAGCAAGCTTGAGCTGGTAATAAGTAGAATTATTTCCATGAGTGGCGAGCCAAAGAGGCAGAAAATGGGCCTCAGTGGTCAGCACATAGTTTCCAAGCTTGATGGGGAGGTCATCATCGTCACTGAACAACATATATAGGTACTTGAAAGTCTCTGCAAGTACAAACGAGTCCATTCTGTCTTCGTGTTGTCTAGTTCTGACATCGTTTACGGCCGCATATCCGCAGGGCACGCGAGTGTGTTGCTGTAACGCTTTGAGGACAGCTTTGCCGACATGCAGATAGTGGTCGTCTTCCGTTGCACGGTGGAGGAAATATGTGGATTCCAGGAACTCAGGACGTAAAGGATGCTGACCCCAGTGGACCTAAAATATGAGTAGATTATGCGATTGAATATAATATCATAGGTGCTGGGTTTCGCTGGCTAAGCAGCTGTCGTACGCTATTAAGACAAAGAAGGTATATACTATGCAAGATATTTAGGATTTAAATTTGGGTTTTTTTTTTTTAAGAGCGCAACACCTAACTGAGCACTTAACTAAACAATCTTTTTTCTCAAAACAGTGATGGTTAGTCGGGTTATGAGATTTTTCTCATAACATCTTTAATATAATGCCCCTGGGCAAATTCGTAAACAGATTCGCTGTAGCTCGCGAGAGCGGACCAGTGTCCTGCTGTGGAGAAAGTAGAAAATAAGTTTAAAGAAAATTTCTTATGATAACGTTACTGTCATTTCTGTGTTGATGCTATAGATATATATCTCAAAACAAAACTTTGATGCCAGCAGTTTCATCAGTCCCTTTTGAGTAGTACACACAGTGTATGCCACTTTGCCAGAAAAGCCACATAAATTATCGAATAGAAATAGCAAATCAGTTTTTACGATATTTTTTTCCCAAATTGGATGATACTGTACAAAATCACATCTCAGGCCCCCTGAATGGGGTGTGAATTTGTACAGTCCGAAACGTAAAATCTGAGAAAATATAACAGTGACGATCCACCTTAAAAGTAACCGAATAGTTAACGCAAAACTGACCTGAAAATCGGACGTGAACGCTTCAGGGATGAATGTGTGCCTCTGCATAACTTGATAGAGCATTTCGTGGGTCTCCACCGCGGGTCTCATGTCGCCGAGCAACACTTGTAGCCCCGGCCAGAACGCAAGCAACGCGTCCATGAAGTTCCGCGATTGTAGATGCGGCCTGCGACGTAATGGATATATCTTTTTATACGATACAATTACGGAATGAGCAGACGGCCGACCTTTTGTTAAGAGGTACTCGTAACCTCTGGCCACAAGCAATTCGACTCGGGTTTGTTTGACACCTGTTCAAATCCTATTCGGTCTACCTCGGTAAAGAAGAAGCAATGGTCCGTCGTGAGCTTCCTAGTCTGCCACTAGTCACTAGACTTGTCGGAACTTTCAGACCGCTTTCTTTCCTATCGAGTAAGGAACGCAGTCTCTTCACCGTTTCAGTTTGAGGACAAGTGAATAGAATTAGTTAAGCGAATGTTAATGCGTATAGGAATGTGTTAAATATTTTTATTTCAATTCCTATATCTAACTAAGTGTAAGACGAAAGCAATACGTTCGTCGAGAGATACAATACAATACAATACAACAACACTTTATTGCCAAACCACAATACAAATGAATACTTATAAAATAAAACAATTAATTAGAGATGTTAGTCTATTCCGACTAAATAGACTTCTTCTCGAACTTTTGAGGCCATCCTCTTTTCTGACGAATACAGACGCATCTGTAATGTTTGTTAAAAGCCACTAAATCTAAAAATCTGCTAGGAGAGTTATGCGTGGAAATCTTGCAGCAATGACGACCAACTCGCTATATGTACTATAACTTTTAAATGTGTACTATAATAGTCGCAATTGCGTTAAGCGTAATAAGTAATAAGGCGGAGAAATTCGGTATATCGATGCAAACAAGAGCTGTAACAAGTGTAGGATGGCGTTGAAAAACATAATTTCACTAGAATCACATTAACTTTTATTTCTATTCAGTAACAACTTGTACAAGTCTTCTCCAATACTTTATTATCACATCTCCATAATATTTGGTATGAATCGGGCCCAAAAGTAAGGGATCTTGTAACGAGTGGTACTGTCAATCCAGACAAATTGCTTTTATAGTCTAATTCTATATTAATATCGCACAACCCAAACAATTTAATGCAGAATTACTGAAACATCTCAAACCAGGCATTTATGGATCAACTATAATTTACTGCTTGTATCACACATTATTCTAGCAAGGAGCACTGGCTCCCTTAATCTTTAAAACAATTTAGATTATAGCCGTTAACATCTGCTGATTTTAAGTACTTAAAAGTCATTGTCTTGACCATTTGACATTCGCAACTTCAGGAACCATCTGTTTTGTTTACTATCGTTATACAGATTCCTACCTTGTTATAGGTCTGTAAGTGGTTGTATGTATCATCTCGTATAGTTAGCTTGCTATATAAAAAGGGTGACCTCTTTTATCACAATTGTAACATTGGTTGTTTTGTGGTCTATAATATATGATTATTTAATCCTAGAAGTTATGTTAAATTTTCCGTCAGTATTAGTTACTGACATTGGGTTATGTTTGTAGGTTCTGTAATTTAATTTTAACTTTTTAAATATACAAGTAATTTACCTGGCTTAGAATATTATACTGCCTCTGCACTAGGTCTAACAATGATCTTTAATGCAAAATAAAATTGAATAATAAAAAAGCCCATTTTTGTTATTCGAAAATGTTTGCATCTATATTCTCTGTATTGTGCTTAAACATCACCAGAACGCGCTAGCAAGCAAGCATATCTATCAGCAATTTAGCAAAGATTTTGTCAGTATTTAATTAATTTGATTAATACTTTATCTTGATAGTTACGTAATATTAAATTAGATTTGGTTGTTGAATTGTGTATTTGCTGTGCCATTTTAAATGTAACTATGAATATTATTTTAATTGAACGTGCCTATGATCATACGAGTAAAATATGTTGATTGTTTACCACTTAGTCCTGATACTGGTGGTTGACTGTACTCCCTGTGCACGTTGTTGTCGTGTTCATTGTGTAATTTAGAGTAACTGCGCCTTACGATGAGAACTTCACACCCAGCTGCGTACGCTGGAACTACACACCCGGCTGCGTACGTTGGGACTGCACAACCCGGCACTCGGCTGCGTACGCTAAGACTGCACACCCGGCACCCGGCTGCGTACGCTCAGACTGCACACCCGGCATCCGGCTGCGTACGTTGGGACTGCACAACCCGGCACCCGGCTGCGTACGCTCAGACTGCACACCCGGCATCCGGCTGCGTACGTTGGGACTGCACAACCCGGCACCCGGCTGCGTACGCTCAGACTGCACACCCGGCATCCGGCTGCGTAACTGACGACTACTTATAATTTAGTAAGGTTATCGCTCACCTGTGCATATGAACGTCCAGCATAACAGGGCCTCTGCTTATATACTTCATGACCGCATTGTAGTGTCTATTAAACCTAGCCAGGTATTTTTCGTCGCCGAGGAGAATGTACGCCTTCAGGCAGTATTCGTAGTATGAGTCGATGCCCGCGCCGACACCAGAATTTTTGCGGACCCAGTCACCGGAATGGATATTTATCACTGTCCCCATGAGGTCTGAAGTCCTGTAGACGATGGAATAATAAATTAATCAATACCAGAGGTTCTTACGAGTCAAGCTGGATAGGGTGGGATTCCTACAAGGAACAATGCACAATACACCATTTTGAATCTTGTTTCACCTGCATTTTTTTTTATGTTATGTAGTTACGGAACGAGCCGACGCCGACGGCCCACCTGGTGGTAAGTGGTAACCTCAGCCCATAACAACCGATTCGACTTGGGTCCTCCCCTACTAGGTACGACAATACCCTAGTCGCATCGTATGCGCCCGTAACTATGAGACGTGTAGGTGGAATGTCTCATGTGCCTGTAATTCCACCGGCAACCACACCTTTCAAACCGGAACACAGTAACGCAAACGAGTTACTGCTTGGCGGCAGAAATTGGCATGGTGGCAGTACTTCCCCGGACGAACTTGGCGAGTTCTATTGCTCTTAACTGCATGCCTTGATTTAAGTTAACAAATTACACCAAATATTAATGTCTATTTGACCTTGCCCAGATGTTTTTGACGTGGATTGAGGCATATGTCTAACAGTGGACTAATAAGGATAGTAAACTTAAGCTGTCAAACCTGTGCCGAATTTTCCAGAGTCTGTCCATCGCCTTGTGTGCCTTCTGCTCATAGATGTGGTTGCCAGTGAGCCGTGACAGTGCCGCCATCTCGAGGATCATAGTTCCAGCGCACGCGGTGCAAGTTTCACGGGATTTCGACATACCCTTCATACCAGTGCGAAGGTTAATCTAAAAATAAAAAATATATATATCAAGCTTAATAATGTCGAAAAAATCCTTTAATCAATTTTAGTAAGAACATCAATTTAATAAAACCGTTGGATGGCTTTTTAGCTTAGTATATTGTAGCCTGATGTGTTAGGTTCGAACCTATGATAAATATTTGTTTGATTAGCGTCTTGGTTGTTATTTGATGTTTCATATTAATGTCACGTGACAAGTTCGAGTGAGGGTTACGTGAAATATTTATTTATTTCACTATGTATATGGATGTAGCCTGCAAATATTCCGGTTTAAATATTTACCCTCCCATGCGGTATTCCCGTTGACGTGTTGAATGCTGGCAGCAGCCGCTTTCCAATGTCTTCTGCCATTTCAAGAAGCTCACCTTTGTACCACTGCAGTATTGGGACTTCGATCATCAATGACGATGTGAGGACATGGGCGGACAGGAGACCACTGAAATGGAGATATTAATAAAACATTTGGGGCAGGTAAATTTTTTGTCAGTCAGTTTTTGTCTGGTTACCGCGTACATATTACACCAATCTATGCAGAAACTTTATAAACATAGGTAATAGTCACAGTACATTTTTAGTGATGGCAGAATACATAGCAACACCTGAGGGCCGACTACATTTGGACACACGGCCGCGTTCTGGCGGTTCGTGTATCGAGTGCGAGTGCGTGGTGGCCCAGGGGTACAGACTCCGAGTTTCAGTACAGAGATCCCTGGTTCCAATAACAATGTGCACCTATGGGTATTTTCACTCGAAACATTTATGAGCGCAATATAACGTTCTCACATAGTGAAGAAACAGTCCTAGAACCAAAAATTCGATAATATGTGTCAATGGCACGAAAACCTCTTTGTGGCGCACTTCAATACTTTTACCAAACACTTTTGAAAGAGCCAGTGACATAATTAGTAGTAGTACCAAAGCTTACTACCATATATGGCGAAGTCCGGAGACTTAAAAAGTGCATGCAAGTTTCTATTCATTCATTCTGATTTAATATTGAGAACACTCACACTTAACTACACCAAAACATGATAATAACTGAAAACTAGAGAAGTACAAGTTTTTAATTGAACAGCATTTATTTTTAGACTGTAACATTGTTGTCTTAAAAATCAGACTCTTATAATAATAATAATAATTACCCAAGTATCCGTATGTTTGTTTCAAAGACGGACACAACAATATCATGGTCAAATGTGACATCTTTTATGACGAGTTTGATGGCTTTGTTGAACTCAGAAAAGTCACCCATCACTACCAGAGTGTCCAAGCTGTCTACAAGGGTGAGAGAGAAGCTGGAAACAGTATTGGTTATTTATTAATCATTTAGTTTAGTCAGACTACTTTTTAAAATGCCATCTGTGCATTGTAATTGTAATAAATAATAATAATAATACTAAATAATGGTGGACATTTCACACAGCGCCATCTAGCCCCAAAGTAAGCTAAGCATAGCTTGTATCATGGGAACCAGACAACTGATATAATACTTATATACTTTTCTTTTGTAAATACATACATATAATACATATTAACACCCAGACACAGAAGAAACATCAATGTTACAAATGTCATATAAATGTTTGTCTTGAGTGGGGATCGAACCCACGACCTACAGCGTAGAAGGTAGAGTTACTAACCAACTGAGCTATGAGGCCAGTCAAATAATATATATAATAATTTAAGTGTATGTATATTTTATGTATTTTAGTCTTAACTTATATATTTCTATAGATCTGTATGTACCGAGTTGCCTGATATAAATAAAACAATACAGGGAAACTTGTTCAAAAGTAGGGAAAATTATAAAATATGAACATTTTTTGTTTCATCTAAGTTTCTATGTATGATCATATTCATATATGTAGTTTGTGTTGAAATAAATATTATATCAGTTTTTTTTATTTTGTATAACAGCATATAATTATAATATGTAGTGTGATTGTTTAATGGATATACCTATATGTATGGCTTAATCAGTAGTAACCCAGCCAGTAAAGAGGTCACATAATATTAATTCTTGGGTCTTTCATTTGTGATGCTGTTTTTATATGCTATTTGTGTTATAGCAAACTCCAATGCCCTCTGCATTGGAGTTTGCTATAACACCATATATAATCTCCATATATAAACTGATAAAAACTTGGGGCCCCAAGTTTTACAGGCCAGGTTATATGGTCATATGTTTTTATTATTTATAATATGCAGAACAAATTCAATCTTTATTTAATATTACTCTTTTATATGTACTATCCCTCTTTGATACATTATTAATTTTCAATGAAGATTAGGTACTCACTTGCCAAGTGCATCATCCATATCTCCTCGACTAGGAGTGACACCTTTCCATCTTCCTTTGCAGCTCAGTGGCATCAGCTCATCAGCGGGGTATGCATTGTCCATGTACGCATGATAGGCATGGTAGAACATGCTTCTGGCTTCCTCCCTGTTAATAATATATACAACTTTAAATACAAGTGTATATATTATGGTTACACTATGACACCTACATTATGAAATTAGTACACCTTAGAGCAATTTAGAGTAATTAAATTCATATCTATTATTAGGCATATATTTCAGTTCATGAGGTTACGGCGATGACAGTGTGACACAATTTAATTAAAGTCAATAATAGTTTCATTCGAAGTTTATGTGCTTTTATGCATACCACAACAGTATTGGATTTAAATGTTATATAGTATAAAACCACTTACTTTAAATAAATCCTTTCAAACTTAGTCATTCCAGAAACAAAACTATCTTCCTCAGTCCTTACTGATATAATAGCTAAAACTAATACTAATATGACTCGACATGCCATTACTATCA
This sequence comes from Chesias legatella, assembly GCA_947359385.1. Classification (NCBI taxonomy): domain Eukaryota; kingdom Metazoa; phylum Arthropoda; class Insecta; order Lepidoptera; family Geometridae; genus Chesias; species Chesias legatella. The sequence continues at coordinate 7,009,029 of OX375762.1, read as the reverse complement.
CCATAATCACAATATTATTTTCAAATGACTAGATTTTGAACATTTAAATTTATCGAGTTTTGTAAGTAAGATTAACTAGATAATAAAGACATTACAATAATTACATGACTTTACAAATGGTTTTAGTAAAAATAAAATCTGTATAACGCACTGAGAGAAAAGCAAGTGTACTAATTTGGTTGGCCTGGCGTATGACGTAAGTAACGGAAGGCTGACAGACAAACAGGCTGTCATTTCTACGTCAACGTCAGTAGTCAAGTTCAAGGATTTAGGGTGTGTCCACTAGACTTTTTTCCTGTTTCATCACAGGCAGCGCCGCGCCGGCGCTAACAAGGCGAGCGACGGTCGGGTTCTTAAACAGACAGAAAATATCGTATTGACCAAGATCATCACTGTGTCCAATACATAAGTTTTCATGACGTGCTACCCAAAGTACGCGAATTTTAAAAACGAGTAAGTTAGTCGGCGATCCAACATGTTTGAACAAACCTGCGCAAGCAGTGAGAGCTTGTAAATCAATGAGTCAGCCTTCTGTTTGATTTTTTGAATACTTGCAAACTTTTAGGCCCAAACTAAGCATAGCTTGTACCTACTATGAAAACTAGGTGTCTATAGATTATTAGATCCAGAAAGTATCTAGGTATATGTATCTGTATAACTATGTAAGCTATTTATAAGTGTGTTAACAATACCCATTCATTATTACTACTACTACGTATTTAGCTCACGCGCGTCTCCATCACGTTTCATCTACGTTACTATCTTTTTTGTTTTATTACTGGACAAGTCGCAGATGACAGCGTTTACACGGGTTTTTGGTGAGAGCAGACGGCTCTCAACCGGTAAAACTTAAAATTATACACGACACCAAGGGCACCACTTAGGTACGGACTTTGGCTTGGGGCGTTGCGAGTCGGGAGGAATGGGAGAAAATGCGCCCCACGCGGGCGTTTTCGGGGATATTTCGACCCTGCCGGCGCGGTGCGTAGTTGAGTGTTTTCTCTGTTGGGGGATAACGATAGGAATAACTCCGGATAGGCGTCCGTTATCTCGTTAGGTCACCAAGTACGTGGCTTGGTCTACGGAGAGAGCACTTAGCCGGGGGGTCACCCGAGTAGTCTGGTATAGAACAAACCAGGTGATTCGGGTGGGACTCGACCGAATCATAATATCGCTGGAAAGCGAGTTTCATGAAGCAGACTATGGGCTCGAGACGTTCGTCTCGGTGGAGGGAGCGATTGCGCAAGTACCACGGCACGCCCTGCGCCAGTGGCTTTCTGCAGGAACGGTTCTGAATCAGCTGGAGGGAGCAGATTTGGGCTTGAACGAACGCCACGGAGGCGTATGTTATGATGGGGCGTATGCAAGCTTTGTAAAGTCCCACCTTGTTTCCAAGGGACATTTTACTGTTCTTGCATATGAGGTTGTTGAGGCGACCCAGTATAAACTCCACCCAGTTACGAACAGTTCGGATATGTTTGTTGAAGTTAAGACATCTATCAAGTACAACACTTAAGTATTGGGCAGACTTCGCCCATGGAATGGGTTCGTCATAGACAGTGAGGGGGCTGGAGCGTTGGGCGTCCGCGTCGCCCGAAAAGTACATTGAGGCACTTTCGTCGGGTTCACCTCAATGCGCCACTGTTAACCCTGCGTTACTATCGATAAGAATGCAATAATATATACTGCTAAGGTGCTAGTCACGCGCAAGGACATGCATCGTAAAAACACGTGCCAATTGCGCGTTTCATGAAACAGCCAAGTGTGTATGGGCCCTAAAGAGTTATAAGGAGTGACTAAGCCGAACATCACAATGACATTTTATTTGACAGATGAAAATGTTCGGTTATCTTACGTTTCGTGTTATGGCTCAACAATATGCTGATATAAAGTTTCAAATTAACTTCCATGCTCATAAAAATTTTATATTAACTTCCATGAACATCACAATGCAAATTTAAAAATCTATCTAAATGAAATTCATTTTAAGAAAAGTGTAACGTGGTTTGATACTTATCCTAAAATGAAACGTTTATTGTTCAAACATGCATAACAGTATTAAAAACGAACTTTCATGTTGATCAATAATTTCCATAGAGTAAGAGATGCTTAACTTAAGCCGGTCCTAACAATGTTGAATCGTTTAAGCATTTCCGTTAGATTTAATGGTTTGATCAATTAAAGTAACCATTAGCTGAGTTATTTTTCGTGATTTTCCTCACAGTTTACGGGCAATAATCAGCTAAGCCTTAATTTGTGGGTTTAATTCTGCTTAAATCGCAGAATTAAACCCACAAATTCTGGTCACATTGAACAGGGTTCGCCTGGTTCGGCCGTAGAACGGGCGAGGTCACGTGACTGACTCAAAATCAATATCATGCCGCCATATTGGATTTTGTCAGAGTAGTGAAGAGCGTGTACTATAACAGCACATTTTTTAGTTATTTTAAAAACGATATATTGATTGTTTCTAAACAGTATTCTACGAATATTCAATTTATAATGACTGCAAGTTAAAATTATACTGCGTACGAATATGTGAATCGTAAACTTCGAGGTTTATTGGTTCCTCCATTGGAAGACCCAAGTGGCAAACGTTGAAGAGTCCCAGAAAAGGTTCTGAGACAGAATCCCCAAAGTTGGTTAATAAAATATCAAAAATTGATCTTTTGCTGCGGTGAGTACCAACATTGAATTAAAATGTTGTTATTGTTGTGATTAGGCTAGTGCCGGCAAGAAATTTGTTTACTAACCAATATCTACAAATATGGAAAACCTGCAATATATGAATATAAAACTTATATGATGTTGTGAATTTATACTATTCACATTATGAAACTTCATCAGATGGTAGTATTTTGGTCATCCTAAAGCATTATTGTTAGACAATGTTTAGCACAATGTTTAGTTGGAGCGAAAGTAACGTTTCTTGGTAATTTCACTTTGGCTACGCAAGTACGATACGCACTTCGCTAACCTTTTGTGTTGTCTAATTCCGTGCTGCGTTTTTTAGTATGTTATGACCTTTGATAGTAAAAATATGATCTTTTTTGTACACGTATCTAACTACATATACCATAGAACCGCCATTTTGATTGTTAGCGCCTTGCCGCGCTGTCCTCTATCATATTAAAGATGCGGGATAAGCAAATTTTCATAAACATGAGCTTTGGAGCTTATTTAATATTACTTTATTTCAGCCATATTCCACATATATGAATGGAGAAGTAATGGCTGAATCTATTGAATCTCCTCCACAAACTAAAGATGACTTACCCAGATCTGTACACCTTCCGGACAATCAAGAACATAGTGACAAGGCGCAACAGAATATATATGATTTTGAGAACGAAAAAGATGGTGATCAGAAACCAGAGAGTATGTGTGAAGTGGGTGAGGAAAGTGTAGAAACAGAGCGGACATGCATTCGTCAAAGTCCATCAATCGGAGAAGCACATGACCATGGCTGTGTAGTCGTTTGTGAGGGGTCTGTCAAGAGTAGAGAAGTTCATATTTTTGTCCAGACATTGGTAGGACTTTTGCCAGAAGGCACATCGGGAGCCCCCGCCACTTCTTACAATGACATAAAAAATGGATGTCAGAAAATCATAAATAATCCATTAGCATCTCCGGAACCTGAATCTGAGCTAGACAATAGCTTTACCTTTCCAGAAAAGATTTGCAATAACAGCAAGGACTCTAGTGTGTTGTCCACGACAGATACCCAAGATGAGATTGACACAGTTGATAATGGGGACCAAAAATATATAAATCATGCAAACAGTGATGTAGAAAGAAATGCCCAGGCTAAAAAAGAAGTAGGTACAATAAATGTTGTATGATGTTATATATATAATAGTCCCACTCTGTCATTATAAAGTTAAAATTACATATTAAACATGTTTCACAATTATTAATATTTAAATTTCAGATTCTCGAGTTGGAGATGGAGTCTGAAGATTCTTTAGAAGAAATGCTGGGCTCAGATTTGGATCCCCAGACAGAAGAAACTTTTAGTGTTGTCTCTGACAGTGAATTTGATGAGGCATCTCAAGGAAGTGTTCTTTTTAAAATTAATGATGTTGTGGTACTCGATAATGAAGAAAATGCAGCCCAAAATGGAAATGCCACAAGTGTAGAAGTTCACGAAATCAAGAGTGATATTGAAGATGATGATTGTGTTATAACAGCTGAAAATAAGTCTGTTGCCAAGAAAGAGAACACCCAAAACAAGACTCAATCAGAATTGCGTCGTAGTAACAGAACTGTAAAACGAAAGAAATATAGTAATCATTATGTTGATGATGACGAGTCTGATTTTGAAGAAATCACAGTAGATAATCCATTGAAAATTAAGTCAGGACCGATAATGATAAATGATACAAAATCATTAGTTGAGATAGCTGCCAAACAAGCTGCAAGAAATACATCAACACAAAAAAAGGAACCTCAATTAGTTCTTATTGGATCAAATCCAGTTACAAAGGTGACATCGGGTCCACCGAAATATAACAACTCAACACTCAATGCAAGACTTTACCAGAGTATAGTTGCACGCGGCACAAGTGTCACCCCGGTTCCCAGCAAGACCAATATGGCCACCCAGGCTTGCCAGACGCCACCTGCTCCTGTCATCTTGCCATCGTTAACTGATGACATGTTTGTAGTGGAAGCTCCATCATTTATTGTTCCATATGTTTATGAGAAGCCCTCTATTGTTCCTTTTAAAGAATTTGTCACAAAGCTGGGCAAAGAAGTGGATGAAAAAAGAATTAAAGCAGAAAAAGAACTGCAAGAAAAGAAGAAAGAGGAGAAACTGCAGAAAGAAATGCAGGAAAGACAAGATATGGGTCTGAAAGTTAAGGATTCTGATGAAGCCCAGCAGGATACTGAGGGAAACATACAGAAGAAAATGGAAAAAAAAGGTATTTTTTTGTGCCTGTTTTGATTTTTGTTTGTAGAATCATCAATAAAACAACAGTTAGATAAATATAAAATAAGAGGTTTGAAATAGATTCTTTGTTGTATTTTCAGAACAATGGCATCGTGAAAAAGAAGATGATATAATGATATATAGTTCAGACTCTACAGATTCAGAATACTATAAAATAACTGATGAAGATGGTATAATGGCGAATGTGTCAGAAAATGTTTCTGCTTCCACCTCAGCAGCCAAGTCAGAGAACTATTTTGATTGTTCTCTCGGGACATATTTTATGGATATTGGCATGAACCTTGTGCAGCAATATGTCCAGTCCGATCTCCTCAAACAGGAGAAGAGGAAACTGCAAAGAGAGAAAAAGTCTGGTCAGAGTACAATGGAAAGAGAACAATCCATTTCTAGTCTCATGAAAAACTTGGATATCAGCAAAGAAAATAATAAACCATTCACATGCCAGCTGATAAAATGTGAACATTGTACATTTAAAACAGAGTCTTCACTGGTTCTCGCTCAGCATCTGGAAACTCCGCACATGAAGAACAATATGTATAAATGTAATTTCTGCATGTTTGAAATTCGCAGCCCACATGATATATTATTCCACATGGAAGCAGAACACAATGTGCGTGGCAAACTGGAGCGGGCTCCTTCGCACCACCAATGTGCAAACTGTCCATTCGAGGACAATGGTAAAGGCAAGTTGGCGCGCCATCTCATAGCTTGCGCCAAGAAGTTCAAACCGGATCAGAATTTGAGCCCACCTCTCGATTGGGAGCCCCCAGCTAAAATACCAAAGGTAGGTCTTGCAAATAAAATTAAAATAGAATCACAAAAATGTGGTCATTAGTTTTCTCATATGAAGCAAACATGAAGTCACTTGGTTAGTGTAATTTACAGGTTGTAAAGATGCGCAACACAGTGGGGATGACAACTCCATATGCAAATAACTTTGGTCGTCAGCACTTCGGTACCAGTTTCTCTCGTACTCCGATCAACGTGACAGGCCAGTTGCCGGGGATTGGAATAACGCCGTACCGTCCAAGGGCTCCGCGTTTCCCGCTGCCGCCTGCGACACGCCCTGTCCAAGCTGGAGGATCCATTGTCCGTGGTAGCAGCATGCTGCGACTGAACGCTATAACCGCCCAACATTATATTGTAAGTTTATTCATCTATCTATGTACTCAACCTCCCAGCTCTTCAGTTTTAGTGCAAAATATGCTCATGCTTTTTAATTACCCACTATGGAAAGGATAATAAGGTATATGTGTTGAAGTTGAGAGGCACACCCAAACAAACATTTGTGTGTGCAAATGAATGTTCCCATTTGCCTCTGAAAGGGTTGGACCGATTTAGATAGGCTTCCCAGCTCAGTTGGTAGTAAGTCTGTCTTCTGCGCTGTAGGTCGTGGGTTCAATTCCCACCCAGGAAGAACGTTTGTTTTTTTGTGTATGGGTGTTAATATTTATGTGTTGTATGTATGATTACGAAAAAGTATATAAGTTTTCCATTAGTTGCCTGGTTCCCATAGTACAAGCTATGCTGAATTTGGGGCTAGACAATGCTGTGTGAAATGTTCAAAACATATATTTATAAAGTTTTTTGTCTCTTGGTAGGGCTAGGTGAGTAGCTCAGGAATAATGTAGAGATTCTCTAAAAAGCTTGAAAAAGTAATATAAAACATGTTAAACATGTCTCCAGTCACGGGTTTGTCATTTTTTTTATTCAATAGTGTTTCAATAACAGTGCTAAGATTTGTAGTGGGTTTTTCAGTTTTTTAATGATATTAAATATTTGAAAACCTGTTCTTTTTATTTTGTTCTTATATCCCAGATATGTGATAAAAGCTCTTCTCTGTTCTGGCAGCTGTCTAATTTTACTATAGCTATACTAGAATTGTTGATGTACAATATGTAAATTTTCCCTTTTAGAACTACAGACCAAAACCGGTCCATCAGCCGTCGATTTCCATCACCCCGCTGCAGCGCCAAGCGGCGCCGCCGGTTCACGTCCACGCGGGACAAAACGCAAAGGGGACCTTCGTTATTTGTGAGATCTGCGACGGGTACATAAAGGATCTCGATCAACTTCGAAATCATATGCAGTGGATCCACAAAGTGAAGATACATCCCAAGATGATATACAATCGACCTCCACTTAATTGTCAGAAGTGTCAATTTAGGTAAATATTTGTAACCTTTTGTACATATTCAGGTAGGATTCAGGCAGTCCTTATTTATAGTTTTGCTTTCCATTTCCAGATTTTTCACAGACCAGGGTCTGGAACGCCATTTGTTGGGCTCTCATGGTCTCGTGACCAGCTCCATGCAAGAGGCAGCAAATAAAAGCAAAGATGCCGGCAGATGCCCCGTTTGTGGCAAGGTGAGCGAATAACAATTACACTGACAACTTTTGGTTTATGAAACATTGTACATTCATTTCCAATAATAGTCCAGTCATTATAGACATTCGAAATGGAAAATTTAATAATAATTCCAAAAGTTTTCAAACTTCGGTCAAGTGAATGGTACATTGAGACGACAATAAATCTCATTTTGCAACCTTGTCCGCAGTCCGGAACATTGTTAAAATTGCAATTAAATTAATTTTTGCTATGTATGGTCGTGAAAAAAATTCCAAAAGTTCTGCAAACTTGGGGAAGTTTTCGATATAATATTTCATATCACGTATTAAATTTGCAACCAATCTAAGTGTACGGAACATTTTTTGTTATTGAAAATTAATGTTTTTTTTTATTAAACTGAATGAAAACGTTCCAAAAGTTCTGCAAACTTGACACATATATCGGAAAAATATACCGAACGGTTGTATAAATTCGCAACCTTTTTCGTTGACCGGAACATGTTTATTTATAATTCTTTTTAATTCGTGGTAATTTTTTCGAGTAAGGTGGTCTCGGAATAATTACAAAAGTTTTGAAACCTGGTTGCAAAAAAAAAATGTTCCGTACACTTAAATTGGTTGCAAATTTGACACGTGATATAAAATAATATATTTAACATCACTCCAACTTTGCAGAACTTTTGGAATTTTGGTCTCAACAACTGAGCAAATTATCATTTATAGCTATTGCCCGCGACTTCGTCCGCGTGGAATTCGGTTTTATCACGCACCCCTATTTTACCCCTCGGAAAAGTAGCCTATGCTACTCCTCGATAATGTAGCTTTCTATTAGTGAATGAATTTTTGAAATCGGTTCAGTAGTTTCTGAGTTTACTTCGGACATACATACAACATACATACACCTTACCAACATTATCTCTTTATAATATTAGTATAGATTACATTTTTAACAATGTTCCGGACCGCAGAACAGGTTGCAAAATTTTATAGTTTGTTTTAATACCATTCCCGACCTTACATCAAAATTTGAAAACTTTTGGAATTATAATGAATTAATTGTCTTGACTGACTGGACTATAAGCATTAAGTCATCATAAAAAATAAATGTAATGAGAATGTGCAAATTGTTGGCAGCATCCATACTGGGTGAACTGCTATAACATCCAATTTGATCTGGCTGTAGATTTATTTGGAAACGATTTACTGGAAGAAGTGTTAGCACAGTTTTTGTGAAAGAAAATGCCGCAATGTGGCTAACATTCGTCATCTCTATGTTCCCATAATGCATTGATTTAATCAATTCTGAGTTTAGTCCACTGTCCAAAATTGGCGCAGCTTTGATTTGATCGACAACGAGTATAGCTCAACATGAATGCTCAAAAACGACACAGTACGATTTAATCGACTTTGGCACAAGGGAGAAAGCAAAATAATTCAACATTCATTTAATCCCCTCTTAAAGGTTTCCGCTATATATTTTGGTCGTTACCCTGTACATGTGTACATTCCATCTTCAGGTTTATCAGTGGAAGTTGCTCAATCACGTGGCCAGAGATCACAACCTCACTCTGAAGCCGGCGCACCTGTCCTACAAATGTACAGTTTGCACCGCCACGTTTGGAATGTACAAATTGTTCGAGAATCACGTGTATTCAGCGCACAGTGTCGTGGCCAAACGCGTTATGGACAAGAACGTGCCGCCCGCCAACAAGACTAACAGCTGTGCTCCTAGAGGACTGAAAATCAGCGACGAGATAACTATTACCGCACAACCGGCAAAAGTGCCGGCCGCTGCGACCTTAGCCAAGGACAAGTAAGGTAATATGTCGAACATATTGTTTAGCAGTTGTGGTCTGTGCGTCTTTACAACTCAGAAACTTTATGGGACCAAAATATGTTGTCGTTTCCCTTGTCTTCTCCTTGGTAAAGAACTGTTTTATAGTGACTATTTTCCTGTTGGGGTGTAGGAATTTGTTTTGCAAGTTACAGTAGCCCATAGAACTTGTGCCAAGTTCGTCCGGGAAAGTACAGCCACCGCACCTGTTTCTGCCGCCACGCAGTAACCGCATACGCATTACCGTATTCTTTGATAACTGTGGTTGCCGGTGGAGTTACAGGCACGTGAGACTTTCCACTTTCAGTCCACAAAATTACGGGTGTAATACGATTCGACGCGGTCTTCCCATATCTAAGTAGGGGAGGACACATAAAAAGGGACGTCACAACTCACGATTTCGTAAGGGTACGAGCTAATGCACCCGATCCGATCAGCCAATTTTATCAGATCCTCACTGCGCAGCGCGGCCTCTAGCTCGCTGGACACAATGCTCGCGGCAAAACCCATTACATGGGGTCGATGCCCGTACCTGGCTCCCACCAAAAAGGGAAGTCCAAAATACCCGATCCTGACACAGAAGCGTCGGTCAGTTTGCGATCTACATTGGTATCGCATTCATGGCGTCAAGATCAGCTGCTGTGCATTGGAGTTTGCTCAAGGCTCGCGAATACTTTCTGATTTCATTTTTAGCCGTAGCGATTGAAATGTGAGCTCGCAAAGCCGCCATTGCTGTAGAATTACTGGAATCACTTGATTGTGTGATTATTTATAGCCTAAAATTTCGTTCAAGTTATTGTGATATTATATTAAAGGCTTTCGTTCTACCTGAGCCACGTGGACGGACTTATCGATCAGTTTCGTTAAAGTTGTATGACCTTATGGATAAACCTACGCAGTAATTGTTGCTTGTTTTAACTTGAAAGCGATCGCTAACTTTTATTAATTGATATAAATTCGAAAGCGGTCGATAAATTATATGTAAAATTTCATGAATTGATTGTTTTAAGTAATTGGTATTCGATAAAAACTTGTCTTTTGTGACTTCGATACTATTTGTTTTTATTGTCCGTAAGATCCATGCTTGAAGTACACATAGGGAAACAAGATACTAATTATAATAGGTCAGTGCTTTGTATGAGGCATTGAGTGATTTATTTATGAGAGAATGTTCGGTTCGCGTTTGCATGATACTGATTTGCATAATTTATATTGTTTATGCTTAAGCGACTGTTTGCTATTTTGAAGAATCACCATGTTACTTTAATGTATTTAGATAAAAAATCGCTTTCCATATGTCACAGCGAGTTTATTGCATTGTCTTATTTATTTAGCAGCTGTTGCTTTCTCTTTTATAGATTATTTTTTCTCTGGCTGAATCAGTGTACTCAGGTTCTCTTCTGCGAAAGGCTTGCAGTTTCTTTTGTCCATTATTGTAGTCCTAAGGATGTTGATGACTACTAATGTTTGTGCTGGTGATAATGTCGATACATGAGACGTTCCTTCTTTGTCTTAAGGGTATGGGCGTAATGGGATGCACCTTGGCTCTTCCCATTAAGGCGCTTGTATACATCAAATACGCTTCACCTCAATACGTTTTTAGCGGAATCAGCCAAGTATGTGACGGTGAAAAAAAAAAATTTTATTATGTTATCTAAAACTTGCTTGTTTGTAAAAAAAAAATTACAGTATTTTCTGGATTAAATAACCCTGAGGGATGCCTCTTATTCTACGCTTTCAAATCATATATCTCAGTAATTTACCAACAAATATTCATATAAATCGGAATAACTTATTATTCAATAATGAAAATCGCTATTGTATAATTATTTCCATTAACCAATGTCAGAAATAGACTTTTCGTGCATTTTCATTCGTGCCCGGCAAGCGGTAGTTCTCTGTGGTCATTGGCGCTTGGTCAGCGTCTTAAATAAATGATTTAATATCTTATTGCTGTTGGCTATAGGAGGATATCGCCTTTTATCAGGCGGGTTAATAGAAGTCCCCGGCACTTAATCCACTTTTAAAACTTGATTACTGATTACTAATATATATATATAGTATATATATATATATATATATATATATATATATATATATATATATATATATATATATATAGTATAGTATATATAGATATATATATATATATATATATATAGTATAGTATAGTATGTAAATAGTAAGCGGTATTAATTTATTTTGTGTTTGTTTCAGAAAGTGGTGCAGCGCCGCCGGTCGCCGTTACGGACACCGCGCGGACGTCAGTAGTGACCCGATCCTATGTAGTGTACATTCCAAATTCGCGGAAACATAGTTTATAAGCGTTTTTCGGAACTAATTCTTAGATAATAACACTTGAACGGAATTTTTAGATGAAACTTAACCAGTAATGGAACCCGTGTATATGAGAAAATACGAGCGAATTCAAAAGCGAGCTTTTTATGTTTCTTACTTTACTTCTCTTTCTACTATGTCTCATTTTTTACCTTTGAATTTTATTAGTTACCATTAGAAAGTATACGGAATGTATTTACGGACGGCTGTTCGAGCAGATTGAGCTAACACTGTTTTCCCGTCAGAGATAGGGGATAATGTTTGGACTGTTATCATAAATATATATTTATACCACACATACATACCACATTGTAAATTGGAATGTATACTACACTCGGGACTTTATTACGAATAATAATAAAGTTTATACCTCACCAAAATATTGATTTTGGTGTTAGTTGTGTAAACTGAAGTAACGTTCTAATGTAGAACGGGTTGAAATGACTATCACAGATCCGATAACGAGACTGCCCGTGAGGAGAGTATTGCTTTAGGGCGTCCCTCACGATGTTACTTACTGGTAGGTAACAACAAATTCAAAGACTAAGTCGATTTTACGATTAGACCAAAATACTTATCGTTCATTCAATCAATATATATATTAAGACAACTTTCTGCCCATCTAAGGAGCTGTAGGTTTGCTGTTTACGTGCTAAACGTTTCATATGAAGGCGTATACTGTCCTAAACTGTTTATCCAAATAGTTGGTGTTGTGATATATTTGATTAGATTTCACTTCACATGCACCATAATATATTGATGGTTTTGCAACCTACATTTGGATTTACTTATTTATTGATAGTTATCGATGTTGCATGTATCTAGTAAAGTTTTTGATTTAGGTATATTTCCTTGTTGGTGTTGTGATATATTTCATTAGATTTCACTTCACATGCACCATAATAATGTGATGGTTTGCAACCTACATTTGAATTACCTATTTATTATACTTATTTATAGTTATCGATGTTGCATGTATCTAGTAAAGTTTCAAATGAGTATTTCATTTTTTGGTGTTGTGATATGTTTGATTAGATTTCATTTCACTTACACCATAGTATTGTGATTGTTTGCAACCTCTGTAACATTTACTTAGTTAGACCTTTATATATTTTGCGAGTATCTAGTATTAGTTTATTATTTATTTCTCAACACAGTATATTAGTAACATTACGGTTGGGAGCTAGTGTACATATAGAAGTATTCAATATAGTACATGAATACTTTTTATACCTTAAGTGAATGTCGCCGGTGATTATATCATTTGTATCGTAGTAATTATTTTCTTAACGATAGTTATCTTGCCTTCTACCATTTGGGCATAGTTAATTATTTCGATGCCTAATTTCAATTCACTTCAAATAGATCCTGATAAATTGGTATTATAGTCTTACCAGTACATTTAGTATTCAAATAAATGTTAGTATATTCTTGGTGTAATTTTTTTATCGATGTAGCTAGAGTAGAATTTCTTAGTAATTAATACGTGATGATGAGAATGTGTTAGTATGGTCCACACGCTTTTGAGAACAACATTAAAATGCTGCGACTTTTTCATATACATTTAGTAAAAACAGCAGCCTATTTTGACCACTTCTGGTGAAATGTATCGTTTTATATATAAAATATCTTATGAATTAGGTCTCCCTAATATTCTTGTATATAAACAAAATGCTGTAAACGCATCTAAATAATCATGTCATCAATCATGTTCAATCATCATTTCAATGTCAATCATGTTTTGCTATAACATAATACTGGAAGTTGGATGTGATTTTATCCGTAAATTAATACTAAACTACTAAAATATAATTAGAAATTCTTATATAACCACATACACATATCTTTTAAAATTTATAAATTATAAATGAAAGCATATTCAATTAAAATTTGTTTAGATCAAGTTGGGCGTTCCGTTTTTTTTTTCGTAATTTTTGGTTACAGCCCTAATCCAATTTGAAAAGAATTTTCAAAACAATAAATTCATGTAATTTTCCCATAAAGCCCGTTACCCGTTTTGTAACTTTATTTTTGTTCGACTTGGAAGTAAGTTTCAAAATATGTAATAATATTACGATTATGTTTGAAATATATTTCAAGCGCTGATAAATATGAACAGACATTGAGAAAAAAAAGCAACGCTAATCTGATTTTAATAGCTGAAGACAAGATCAGTTAGTCTCAAAATACGTCATTTATCACTAAAAGAAATGCACGTTATTACAGTTAGTATTTTCAAGTTCGTTCCCAAATGCGATTTGTGTTTAGATCAATAATCAATTTCAATCTTAAGTTTCTGTCGTAATATGACAACAAAATTAACATTTTTTATTGAATTCTATTCAAATAATGGTAAAAATATTGTCCGTAAATTGGTAGCAGTAGTACTTTGAATATTTTTGGTATTATTTTTATATTTGTAATGCAACGTCCAGTATTGATTATTACGATTTTGATGGATATCCTTAATATCATATATCATGAAACAAAATTATGTTTAATACATATATTTATTATTGTCACTTTAATATCACTAACACATCTGCAATACCAGTTCACAATGCTTACACCGTTTTACTCAATACTCAGATGCTTCACTCACACAACTCACCTTAGAACTATCACTGCCTCAGCGCAATACGTTGACACGCACAGCTAATGCGACAAGTACACAGACAGCAAATGCCACATATAGCACAGGACAGGTTTCTCTTTTTTTGGGTATAATTTGAGACATATTCATATAAATAAAATAACTATGCAGAAATATCTCCTTAAGAATTCGTGCATAGTTATGTGACTTAATGTTTATATGGGTATATTAAAGTAGGTTTGTTGTAACACAGAATAATCAGTGGTAGTTTTTGATCGAGCAGTATCTCTAAGCTTTTCGTAGTGTAAGCGCCATGCCATTCCGCGCCGTGGCAAAACTATAATAGTTATGACTGCTCAATGCAATTCTATAAAAGAGTTTTGTTTTTTATCCGAATACTTGTATGCAGTTGCTGCTCAAAGCGGACGTGGACTGCTCAAGATTTCCGTTTGTGGTTTTCGTATTAGTCGGATTATTTGTTTGCCAAATTTCCATACAAATAAAGCATTATTGTTTGCACGTTAGTGTTTATGGTCTTGGCAGCCAAAAATTTCGTCATTTGCGCATCCTGCGCTTAGATCCTACCTTTAAAATATTTCTAGTGTATAAGTTGCTACAAGATCTTGTATAATAAAGTAGAAGCACATTCCTCATTAATCATTTCTTGAGTAATGGCGGTACGTGGTTTAATATTTATTTGAGCTTAAGTTGTTATGATTATCATAAAATAGTTTAACGAAAGTAAAAAGAATATATATTCAAGAACGTATTATTAATACTACTTAAATAACATTTATGTATGATAGCAATGTGCGTACGTGAGTGATTGCGATATTACTATGATTTATTAATCAGTAATCATAATTACTTAATTATTATTGTTGCTTTGTAGATGTCAAAGATTATATTTAATTTCTGCAACTGTAATACTTTTTCTTTTTTATATGAATGTTACTTGTGTAATTGTATATCTTTTCGGGTATTAATTGAAATACCTTTTAGAATAAAGATACATACCTTACTGTGAGCCTTGTTTTTCTTGTTTTCTCTGTAACCTGTAGATACTTTACGTACGTACGTCCTAATCTCACGTGAAACAATGATAGTAACACATTTTATTAATGTATGTGCAGAGACATTTTACTCGAAAGATTATTTTTAAAAGGCACATTATAACACAAATTAATTTTATAATATTGCCATAGTTCCGATCGGCTCTGGTTCCTTTCCAAGCCTGCCTCAACGGCTTCGCAAATATTATCTATTGTCCATTTAAATAGAAGACATTGATTTATTTCTCTCGAGATCGTTAAACAGTAATAAACATGCAACTAGGTGATTAAATTTTAATTTGCAATTACCGCATACGCTGACAAAAGGAAGTAAGATTACATTGTTGTAATTAAAGGTAAAGCGGTGCAGTGTTGACTTGGTGTCTTATCCCCGAATGGTAGTGAGGTGGGGTGCTCGCTCGTACGCCGAAGACTGTGCAGTTAGTGTTGGCAAGATGTGGCTGTGGACGGTATTGTGGCAGGTCTCCGCCCTCCTAGTGACTGGGACACTTGACATCAACTTCTATACCCAGAACAGGAAATATGTGCCGACTTCACAGGTATGTACTTATCTACCTCGCACGATCATGTGTCGCTGGTGCGTTGTATGACTGAGCTTATTTAATTTATTTGACTAGTAACTGCTGTCCTACTGAAAAACTAAAGTTTCAGGCAACTCATTAGCTTCGTAATGGTAATGCTTCATGGTTTAGCGCAAATATTATTGCTGCAGTACTAAATACTTCTCCACTTTTTTATAGTCATAAATACTACATAATTGTTTTTTTATGGTTAGATTAACTTTATTTATGAATAGATGTGTATTTAATAGCCCTGATTCAATAACAAACCTAAAAAAGTGGCAAAGAAAATCATTCAGCACTCTTGGATGTATCACTAACAGAAGCTTCGTTGTAGTATTTTTGTGGCCAGAAGTTAGCCATCTCCTTACCTCAGTTTTTTTTTTATTGTAGTTGTATACGAATTGTGGAGGCAAATCGCTCAAATTTATTGACAGGCACAGAGTAGAAATAAAAAAAAGATTAGATTAGAAATTACAAGCACATGAGACAATCCATCTACACGTCTCAGACTTACGGGTGCATACGATGCAACTTGGGTCTTGTCGTACATAGTAGGGGTGGACCCAAGCCGCATCGGTGTTATGTGCCGAGGTTACCACTTGCCACCAGGTGGGCCGTCGGCTCGTTCCGTTGCTATATCACATAAAAAAAAAAACATATCCCACATTTCGTTTCGAGAAAACACAATGCGTAATGCAGTGCCACCATAAATACCTAAATGATGCATAAACAGTTAATGCGAGACTACACAGTTAGGTGCAACTTCTCCCAACAAACACCAGGATATCCAGGAGGAAAGATGGGATAAACTGAATTATTATTAGTTTTCAAAAATACTACGCCAACGCCTACTTAAAATCAGGTAGAGTAATTTTTTGGGAACCTTATGTTCTAGTGTTGCCAGCTGCCACTTCCTGATTGGGTTACTAGTATCAATATACTACAAGTAAAATTTTTTTAACCGTAGTCATCAGGCAGCACCATATAGTAGTTAATATTGTTTAGAGCTTGAAGAAACTATTTTAAAAAGCCGATGCATTTGTGTAGCAAGTGTTTAGAAATGTTTACAATGTAACTTAAAATCACATTTTACCGAGCATCGGTTACTACATTCTAGTCGGTTTGGGTTATTCGTCCAAGCATTGCCGATGCCGCAAACGGAAATACCTATTTCTAATGGAGCATTTGAAGGTGGAATAGATGGAACTAATGTATATATTGTATAAATGGGCGTAGGCATCAAGCCTACGCGCTTTGGACGTGACAAAGTTGCAATGACCCTTGACGCGACGTTCCAAATGAATATCAGAATTATTTTATAAATTTTTGTCTTCAACCTTTCAGCATTAGCTTTTATAATTTTGCCGAATTTAATTCGTAAATAATAGTAAATTAATTTTGGAATATAATTAAATGAATTGCTGCACATTGTGTGCCTAATATTGTAATGTTTATTTTTTTTGTAAAAGTTCTTCTGGTGTATCCAATAAAAACTTAATCTATCTATCTAAATTTGTTTGTGCTGATACATACGAACCACGAAACGTCTGCTGTATACAAGTACTTAGTATTGAAATGTAACAAAAACTAAAATTGCGTGATGAATCCGTGCGTCGCGTCATTTCCAAGAAGATTACGTGATAATTTACTACTATTTTAATTATAAATGACAAGAAAAACGATGTCTGTTCGTGCTACTTATGTCCATGATATTATTAATACGTTTTGTAATTAGAATGCCCTATGCTTCAGGAAGAATTGAGTTACCTCACGCTATTCTTACAAAGACTATACGGTGTAGAAAACCTTTTTCTGTACAGTTTCAAGTGTCTTATTGTATTAACAATATAAATGCTTCCAAAATGGACACAGCGTTCTCAAGTTGTTTTCGGACTAATAAAAAAAACAAAAATGATTAGAAATTAATGATTTATAATGATAGAGATAGATAGTGGGGTTTTTAAATTTTGTAGCTGAACGCATAACGAAACCATACATTTTGAATCCGCTACTAATTATATTGTCACTGTAGATCAAGACGTAATATACTGTCAATTGTCATGCCTAGATCTCTAACAGAATTAACATTTTCATTGCATA
The DNA here is from genome assembly GCA_947359385.1 of Chesias legatella. NCBI lineage: Eukaryota > Metazoa > Arthropoda > Insecta > Lepidoptera > Geometridae > Chesias > Chesias legatella. Next base: position 6,991,226 of record OX375762.1, on the reverse strand, counting down.
AATTATAATAGCAGTTCTACGCAATTTTGGTTATAAATGCAAAACCAATGACTTTTTACTTAATCTCCTATAGACATTCTATAAAATTCCTAAGTATTTATGAACCCGGAATAAAAAATAATGAATAGGTAACGTATACTTATAAATAAAGAATTAAGACGCCACTAGAAAAATAGATTCTTCCTTATTTCGCTAAAATAGTATTTCACTTACTGTTATATATATAGTAAATACCGGCACTTATTATATATATATATATATATATATATATATAATAAGTGCCGGTAATTACTTGTGTTATCTATCATTAACGAAAACAATCAATTATGTGGTTGCGGTAAGTAACCCCGCATACTAGGCGGCGACTCATACACGCAACAAACGGTTAGAGCTAGACACATAAAGATGTGCCTATTAGAAAAACACGTCATTTGATCGATATCGACGAGCTAATTTATATGTCTACTGTTCTTTTCTTCCTATATCTATCTGACACATTAAATTATATAGTATGTTATGTAGAGTCAGTTTCATTAGTAGGTGGTTCAGCATATCTGCCATATTTCCGTGTCAACAATGAATCCAGGTATGCGTAATGTAAAAACCGATAATTTTTACTCCGTCACATCATCAGATTGACTCGGATATGTAACAATATTGATCGTGTAGTCTGTTCTTGTGTAGCCGTTGTGCCCAAGCCGATGCGTTTGAGCGAACTAGACAGCCAAAGCGAAAATGCATTTTGTATCTACACACCTCAAGCGAGTTAATGAACTTAATGTTATTGTATTGTTAGCAATGCTTGGATAATAACATACTTAACTTATCCATTGTGCTACGTTTTTGTCTCTCATATAAACAAGTGCATTAGTTTTCCTTTTTTTGTTTTCAGATAAACTGTTACGAATATTCGAGGTTCAATACGGACAGGTTTGGCCGAGCCTATGATGAAGGTATGATAAAAAAAAAACCAGCTTAACTTAAATATACAAGGTGATATTTAATTATGTATAAATTATTCTCTTGTAGAATGGCGTTCCCAAAATACAGCGCTGAGAAATATCATAATGACGGGACCTTTTGCATTATTGCCAAACAAAAGGTACAATTCCAATAAAATTATTCGTACCCGTAGATACGATGATCTTCTGAAGCACGATATCATAAAAGAACACGCAAAACTGGTGCAGGACATCAACAGTCTCAAACAGGCGGTATTCGTAGCGCCGCTATACGACGAAAACAGAGATTACGATGAGTCTATTTTCCATGAGATAATAGAAACATCTTCCACAACGACACCGAAACCGTTTAAATACGCAAGACCAACCAAATCGAGCTCGATACCCGTTATACTCGTCGGCGGGGCGAGCACTCGTCAGGTAGTGAAGAGCCAACCGTTGACTTTTCCAAAATCCACTATAAGCTTGGTGGGAACTACGACGTCGCCTTTTCTGAAGCATCCGTATCCGTTCGTGATGCAGGGCTCTTCACAGAAGCCGCTGCGTGTGTGTATGCCGACTATGGCCCTGAGCACCACTACTCGGCAATCAACGCTTTGGGAGAGACTTATCAAGACTTTGATACCAAGATAGATTACCGTGCAAAAAATCTAGTGAATAGAAAGTGATTTTAGACTGCTGTTGTGTAAGTTAGAGTAATTTCAGTTACCTTATATTGTTAATATTTTAAGTATAAAGTAAATTAATGTTTGGACTATTTCTACAAGTCAGCTTTATTCAATGTTGATTTATCGTAGTTCAAATTATCTTTGAAGACGCGTTTTTTATGCTTCGTGCCAGTGCATTGTACCCACGTTCCTGCCAGCCTCCTGTTCCAATTATTATACCGGTAAGTATTGTAGTGGTGATACAGTATGTCTTCTACTCACATGCTCATTTTTAGGAAATTTCATTGTAGATGAAATATCGAGCAATACTTACGAGAAACACGATATTAGTTGGAATGTAGAGTAACCACCTCCTTCTAAAAATATTGTTGGAACATAGTCGTGTTAAGTGGTGAAAACTGCATTATATATACTTAACTTTTCGTATGAAATTATTCATGAAACTTATGTGATGTTGCATTATTCAATTTTATTAGATCATTTGTAAATAATGTTGCAGTCACCGAAATATATATCAACTGCATGAAAACTAACCGCAGGCCAGAATATAGCGCTATCTAAGGTACCGGTTAAAATAGTTAGTTCAAGTCAAAGAAGATCTTGAGTATTACACATAAATCATAAGTCAAAGTCAAAGTCAAAAACTTTATTTCCATAGAATTCATAAAGAAATGGCTTGGAAACGTCAATATTCAAAACATAAGGTCATAACGCGTACTTATCGATAAGTTTGACGCCTGTTCAAACCCTATCCGACCCTCCATGGGGAAGAACAGACAAGAAACCCCGAATGGAGGGATTCCTTTTTTTTCGCGAGCACGATCCTTGTAACAATTGAGTACTTAGGTCTATGTTACATTTATGACTACATAATATACTAAAATATTACAAGATGTTTTGTGTGTCGTTGAGCAGAGTGACATCAGACCATGGGGATTTATCATTTATATAATCATTTACAGTGTAATAAGCTTTACTTACCAGACCCTTCTTTATGTATGACTTGAATTTTTGGGTCGGAAGCTTCGTTGCTTGTTCAGGAAGTTTATTATAAAAGTGTACACAATTTCCCATAAAAGATCCGTTGACTTTTTGCAATCGGAATCTTGGAATGTTTAATTTATTTTTATTTCTAGTGTTCTTGGTATGAACATCACTTTTTTTCTCAAAACGAAATATGTTTTTATGAACATATAATAAATTTTCATATATTATATATATATATATACTGTGATGACACTGTAAGGACATTTATTTCTTTGAATTTTTCTTTCAGAGAGTCCCTTGATTTCATTTTATAAATCGAACGTATAGCTCTCTTTTGTAAAACAAATATGGCATGGATATCTGCTGCTTTCCCCAAAGCAGGATACCGTATGTCATAACACTATGAAAGTAACTAAAATAAACTAACCTAGCAGTAACTTCATCCGTTAGCTGTCTTATTCTACGTACCGCGAATGCGGCTGAACTAAGTCTGGAGGCAAGTGCTGCGATTTGATCACCCCACTGTAGCTTTGCATCTATAGTTAAACCCAAAAACACAGTGGAACCAACAAGATTAAGCACTTCTCCATTTATTTGTATATTAGCCGACATTTGCTTCACATTTGGCAAAGTGAATTTAATGCACTTAGGTTTGTTAGAATTGAGTAAAAGATTGTTCGATATGAACCAATCTAAAACTTTCGATAGTGACGCATTTACATTATCGTAATTATCTTTATATCTGTCAACTTTAAATAAAAGAGAAGTGTCATCAGCAAAAAGGACTATATCACACAAAGTATTCACAAAAAAAGGGAGGTCGTTGACATAAACTAGAAACAAAAACGGGCCCAGTATTGAACCTTGCGGCACACCCATGTCAATAGCGGAACCTGTAGACCTTTCACCGCCAATGGCAACTTTTGGATTCTGTTTGATAGATATGACTGTACAAGGTCAATCGCTTTATTTTGGATACCGTAATGTTTGAGCTTGCAAATCAAGATAGAGTGATCTACACAATCAAAAGCTTTGGAAAGATCACAGAATACACCGATTGCATCTTGTGATTTCTCCCAAGCTTCAAAGATGTGCTTTAAAAGCATTACACCAGCATAAATTTCACGTTTGGCCTTTAGGACGATTGTCGTATTTATACGGCTCTAAGATTTTTCAGGCTCTAACCAGAGTGATACTCGTACAATAAAAAAACTAAAATAATATAAGGATAGTAAAGTTTTTCAACAGTTATCAAAACCATTTATGTTGACAGAAAATTAATTAAATGTGAATTTTGAGTGGAATAGCGGAAACATCGCCCCAGATCGTACCAAATAAATTATTTCAATTATATTTTGTGAGAATGCTGTACTTGTTTTTATCTGTGAGAAGCGGAAAGTGCTTCCTGTCGTTGTTTCTTGGAGCAAGTGGGATACATAACTGATTACGCGGACATGGTATCTAGCGTTGTATCTACTACTGTGCTAAACTGATTAAAATGACTTGGATAGAGTTATGCTCATGTTTTTAATGTGATAAAGTTACTGAATGAGCTGACCTGAGCAATACGGCTTGGGTCTTCCCCTACTGAGGTACAAGAAGGACCAAGTCGCATCGTATGCCCCCGTAACTCTGAGACATGAAGGTGGAGTGTTCCATGTGTGTCAGTTTTACCAGTAACCTTACCTTTCAAACCAGAACACAGTAACGTGAATGTATTACTGCTTGGCGGCAGAAACGGTATAGTACCCTGGATGAACTCGGCATAATAGATATATATTATATAATTCGTTTTTATAATATATAACGTACCTATTGATATCTACAGGCTGCTCTTCAATATAATTTCAATGAGAGATAACGGGAAATTCATTTGAATTGTAAGAAATGTCTCGGAAGCTCAACGGAGCAACCCTACAATTTAGTGTATTAGTTTCTATTGTGAAGTCTGAATCTCCTACGTTACGCCAAATAACAAGCGATTGATAATTGACTCCACGCCCAGCGGTAGAATGCTTGTCTGCCACGCGGGCGGGTTTCAGTCCCCAGGTTGTTAAGTTTATGTAACATTTAGAATTGGTATTTCATTAAGTAAAACTGAGGAAATTCAAAACAGTCGAGAATAAAGTAATGGAATAAGATCGTACTGACTGACGAAAAGACGATCGACTTTCGGATACCGGTGGATATATCTACAAGAAGGAGTCGCGAGCCGCATAGTTAACGTCGAGAGAAAAAAAAAAGAAGAATAAGAGGATGGAAAAACAGTTAAAGCGTAGAAAGAAGGAAAGAATAACGTGAAGAAAAGAAGATAACTAGTAAGACAGGTGACCGGTGTGCTTCTTTTTCTTTCTTTCACCATAGCTCATTTAAAGGTAGAGTATGACGGAGCTGCTTCCGAATTACGCGTAATATTCTGTTTTAAATTGATTGATTGACATTTTCATGCCATTTCAGAATACAACTGAATTCAAATTTTTGATTACCAAAATTTTGATCTGAGAAGGTTTATACCCAATAATCACTTTTATTTACATCTATAACTATTAACTATAGTAATATAATAATAGGTAATGCACAGTCTCTTTGTTCTCTATATACTTCTCAGGTTCAGTTCGGCTGGTAAAAACGCGTATTCACATATGACCGTTATCAACCTGCACTAACCACGCATTTGCACACTTGAGCTCCGATATAGACGAGACACGCGTATGACTAGGTACTACGTAGTCGCGTGTGTTGCCTTTAATTATTGCTGCCAATTAAGTATTGTATGATTTTTTACACTTTTACGCGTCGGAATGGAAAAGTTGAACGGCTTTTGCGTTATGACGAAATCTATTTTCATTGTGGCTTATGTCATGAGCAATTAACTTGTTATTCCCACGTTCGACTCTCTTACGCATACCAAAAGAAATCTACGTCATCTTTTGTAATGTGTAATTCACAAGACAGCTCGATGTTAACAAATCAGTATTAGAAAACTATCAATCATAGTTATGTGGCAGGTATTTAGTATAAGCCATTAATCTGAAACTATTAGGATCTTGATACGATCGTAAATCATATTGGTGTGTTGATGTGCTCATCGATTGATAATGATAATGAACGCCTCCTACACTCAGATAATTAACAAAATACTAGAACAGAATTATATTTATGGACTGGTTTTCAGGATTGATTTCGAGTATATATAGGTAGTTTTCCTGTTTTTTTTTGTAACGAAGGACGTGGACCATTGAAATATTTATTTTATTTTCATATTATTCATCATAAACGTTAAGGTTTATGATGATAAGATAAAACAAAAATTGGCTTATGAACGTTGCTTCGAATGGTAATTAGTTTGTCAATTACCATTCGAAGCAACGTTAATAAGCCAATTTTTGTTTTATCTTATATATAGTTTCTTATATCTGAAAATAGGGGCACTGTTCTGAAGGAGTAAACGAGCGAATCTGTATGTGAAATAGTTTCATGTGTGTGATTGTGATAGGTAGGTATAACTAAGTTCCATTAATTTGAGTCACATGTTACGTCCGCGCCTAATGAAAATTACATTCAATATGTTGTCGCCTGAAATTATCATTAGTTTATTTCCAGTGTTCATCGAAGTTAAAACTAATGTTAAAATCAGTATTAGGTAACAATGAGCAAGCTTACGTTCATGAAAACTGTCCTAACCGTGAAATCTTGAGTTTTTGTATGTGTGTCGGCCGGGTCGCGGTTAGCGCAGGTATTGATTGCACTTGCACCCGACCGGAAGGAGTGCATCTATATACTCGTATGTGTAAGGAACGCAGGCAGAAGGGCTATCGTAGTCTGGATCAATACAGTGAGATGGAGAGCTATAGATGTCCAACTCAAAACCAAGAAAACCAAGAATACAAGTCCCCCATAGAAGTGAAGGAAAATATCATTAGGAAACAGAGCCACTGAAAATTCGAGGCGCGGAACGTATGTCAATGCAATGGGCTACCGTTGGAGATTAAACCCATTTTACTCTTCTCGATCGAGAGTATGCCGGTATATTTTGTTTGATAATGGATAAGCCTCAATATTTGGACTTTGCATTGCAAGATGTTTATCTGAGGCTAAGATGTTCAGATGTACCACTTAAAAGAAATAAAATTATTATAATTAAGTCTGTTATAAAGTAAAATAATATGAGATCGTATAAATAAAATAATTGCAAAAGATATTCACGGTTGGCGAAACCGCCAAGACTCGGGCTTAGATTGTCCCTAGATATTTAATAATATAAAAAAACATAAGAACGGGTGTAAACATGTATAGTTGCAAACCGTTCACCTGCAAGCCACTTATGTGCATTGTCGTATCGATGTGTTACATGTCTAGTAACCACATGAGAGTGAAAGTGATTTTTTGTCGGTAACTCGCGCCATCTCGTCAGCTTAAGCGATTTATTAACAATGAAACTCTTATGTGAAAGGGTGAAAATTCTAAATGTATACCCACGGACTGATCGGTTCAAATTACGTACCATATAATAATAATTATAATATTGGTGGAAACATCACATAGCGCCATCTAGCCCCAAACGAAGCATAACCTGTACCATGGGAACCAGACTACTGATAGAAAACATAATACTTTTTTGTAAATACATACATGTAATACATATTAGCACCCAGACACAGAAGAAACATCTATGTTCGTCACCCAAATGTTTGTCCCGCGTGGGAATCGAACCCACGACCTACAGCGCAGAAAGCAGTTACTACCAACTGAGCTGTGAGGCCAGTCAAACCTGTGGAGCAACATAAAACCTGTGGAGACCCGTAGTTGCGTTCACCGTGGTCAACGAAGCTCAACGTGGATCCACCAGGAAACTCGGTCCACCCCAGAGTGAACACCTTGGATAGCAGCTCGACTCGAGTTTTTAGAGCGCATCTCCTCGTCACCTGAGACCAGAGTGCTGTCGCCCTACGACTCAGCCTCGAAGCTTCATCCAATCGGTCAGAAGACCCGGGTTAAAGTGGGAAAGAGTTAAGGAATGAGCGCGTTTGCCAACCTGATGTGAAACGTTAACCTTTGCTTATAACGAAAACAATGCGTATTATATTGCGCCCGTTACTTTGAGAAGTGTAGCCGTTCAAATACAAACAATTCAATGCATTGCTTTGCGCAATTACGCGACAATCAAGATTGTAATGTCATACATTTATAGGTTCGGTTACATTGCCATCCAACGTCCATCCTCTCCGGTAGTGCGTAACTCGTGCAGGTTCCACCATCAACCATCCGTGAAGTTAAGTACTACTACGCAAAGAGTAAGTGAAGTTTTTCCGGAGTTTCAGAGTGAGAGAAGAGGATTGCTCGTGTTCGCATTGTTCGTGAAGGTTTACCCCAGTGCGGGTGTTAGACGATGTCTAACTGTAAACTGTGGTATAGTGCGACGCACCAAACATAAACCTGACAAAATAATCACTTTTTAAAACATCCGTAAATAAAAAAAAGGCACTTGGCAAATATTTATTTTATATTTAAAATTTTTATTAATATTATCTTCTAACTATTTAAGGATTATATTTTATATTATTTCACGATAATATGTCACTTAATCTACATGTCATTGCAAATTTTTTATCAGTTATTTTATTATCCACAGGATAACTGACAATCAAAATAATATGACGCATAATAATGATAATTATTTAAATATTCACAAGAACCCTGGATATGTATATTAATCCACCAATAATTTGAATCATATATTTTAATTATATATTCGAATTATGAAAAAAATATAGAATATTTCCACTTTCTTTTAATAAACTAATAATGACGACGAAGTAAATAATCTTGAAATTAAATACAAATAAATTAAATAGTTCAAAACAATTTATTTCTAATGCACACCTTATGTATTTTAATAATATTACTAGGTAAAACCGGCCACGCTTTGCTGTGGCTCAGCCTGATATTAATTTGTTTGGAATTTCTCGTTTCCAGGGAAACTACGGTATACAAAGTATTGAAAAACACTGTTCAAGTCAACCCATGGACCACATTCGAATTTGCGGACACAAACAACACGGTAGCTCGATTTTCTTGTATAAAGACTACGGTTCAGAGACCATATACTGTGGCCCATATTCATGATATATACGAATAACTAAATTATTAAAATAAATATTTGTGGACATTTCATACAACGCCATCTAGCCCCAAAGTAAGCTAAGCATAGCTTGTATCATGGGAATCAGACAACTGATACAATACTTATATACTTTTTTGTAAATACATACTTATAATACATATTACATGTTTATTCATATCTATTGATTATTATTTATTGATGAAATTTATTAAAGACTATTTATGAATAAATACTGCAAGTATTAATAAGTAAACCCACTTCGTGGTTGGTTAACGAACTTGCACAAACCACGCCTTTACACTATCGGAGGTTGGACGATAGTGTAACTGCAGCATAATGCTCTTCAATGGGGACACACTGGTAAGTTAACAACAAAGAAGACGTTGAGTTCGATGAGAGCGGCCAGTACCAAGTATCCGATGTACACAACGGTGCAGGTAACGCCGATTCTCCAGTCCAACTGGAACTTGTTCAGGGCCAGGCATCCATACAACGCGAACAGTGTCGATAACAGCGAGATGGCACTATACGAAAGGCCACTAGAGTTTATTGTTACCTGCAATACGATAATTTATATTACACTACAGTTGTAATTGTAATTACATTACAAGCCTTGTTTTTAAGGTAAAAGGTTTCTGCTAGACTGTGAACGGAGGCAATATCCGTTTCAATTTTAAATTACCTTATTGTATTGTGCCGAAAAAAAATTGTTAACAGTTAAAAAAAGATAGTTAAGTATTCTACTACCATTGTGGATTACATGACTTTTTTGTTCCAATAAGGCCATGATAGTCGCATCGGTTGTTATGGGCAGAGGTTACCACTTAACAACAGGTGGGGCGTCGGCTCGTTCCGTAAATGTATAACATAAAAAAAACAGCATCTGTGCGCATACATAAATGGCACCTTCAGATATACAGGGTGTTTGGCTCAACGTTGGATGAACCGGAATGGTAATGAAAAGAGCAGGGGCCGTCTGTTATTAACTCAGCCCCAATAATCCAAATTAAGCTCATCGGTACTGAACAATTCATTTAGAGTGGATAAAACTATTTTTTCTATTTTATCATGAATAAAATCATGAGAACTTAAATATAAGTTATTAATAAGAGATTTCAAAAGAAGAAACAATATGTTTATAAACCTACATTACCTACAAACCTATATTACATATATATGGTATGAGATTTACTTACCCAGTGGTTACCCGGTGAGGAAGGATAGCATAACGACTTGATCAACCACGGCAGTCCCAAACACAACAGAATATCGAATGTGTTTGACCCTATTGAATTGCTGATGCCCATTGTTCCGTGACCTAAAATATAAACTAAATTAAAGAATTTACTCTCTACAAAGCCGTAAAGTCTGGCAGTCTTGTAAACTTTATGTTACGAAATCTGAAAATCGGGGAGCGGTTCGATCGACTTTTATTGTTTAATTTATGACTGAGTAGATGAACAGCAAAGCATGTTTCGCACTGTGGCGTCTATCAGCAACCTTAGATAGAGAAGTGGTAAGAAATTTTTATTTCGCATCAGTCCACTCCCATCTCCAATTTGGAGTAGAGCTTTGGGGATCTGCAGCAGACTGGATGCGCATATTCAGACTCCAAAAGCGGGCGATACGCGCCATAGTGCGAGTCTCTAAGGACACGTCAGCCAGACCTTATTTCGAGTCTCTGGGAATTATGACAATCCCATCACTCTTAGTGTATCAAGCTGCTACGTATGCCAGAAACCATCTTCAAGAATACGCAACGAGTGGAGATGGTCATAAATGTAATCTAAGAAACACGGAAACTCTGGGAGCGCTCCCACGGCGTCTTATTAAACCGCAAAACTAGTGCACGTGATGGCGCCGACTGTTTACAACCACCTCCCGGCTCTAGTAACTGACGCACCATCGACACAATCCTTTAAGTATAAACTTAAAAACTGGCTCATTAACCAGTCATTTTACAATATAGAGGAACTTAAAAAAAAAAAGAATGATTGTTCCTAATTTAATTTAATTTGTTATATGTTGATAATGTCGATAATATTGTTATTTTTTATTAATTGTATTAGTTTATTGACATGTAATAAGGTTTTATGAATAAAAGTATTGTATTGTATTGTATTGAACTATTTATTACATACTAACTTTCGTTTAAATTGATAATGACATCACAAAAAACATTTATTAAAACATCTCTGCAACATTAATTTGACACAGGAATAATTTTCCCTTAAATACCGTAGATAGACTGATATCTTGTTGACAAACACCGCAATGTAATGCTCACATTAGAGCGTGGTGGTGTAGTGGTACTGACCCCGAGTTTCAATCCGGAGGTCACCGATTCAAATCCCGACGTGCACCTACGAGTTTTTCAATTGATAGATTTATGTGCGCAATACCACGTTCTCAAAACGGTGAAGGAAAACATCGCGAGCATACCGACATGTCCTAGAACTGAAAATTCGAAGACATGTGTCAAGTGCACGAGAGGAGCCTCTTTGAGGCGCATTTAAAATCCTTTCACCACTGACTCGAATAGATAGACCTTCAAATTGGTTTGTTAAGTTGGCCGTTAGTCAGTATTCTCAGACAGTAGGAACTTGTACCAAGTATCCGAGATAGTATTGACACTATACCTATTTCTGTCATCAAGGATCATTCCGTTTAATGTATTCCGGTTTGAATGGTGTGTTTTCCGGTGAATTACAGGTAACCACACCAGTCCCAAAGAGAATACAATGCTACGGGTAGATATCCCGATTGTCTGAGATGCTACATTCGTCGATTTACGAGCGCCTTGACATATTTCTAGGCCTCAGGTAGAGCACGTCAGATTCTGTGGAAGATCTCAAAAGGCGCTAATGCACGAACCTCGCGAGATTATAAGTATGTTAGCGCCTTTTGGGATTGAGACCCTAGGTTTATGTGGAATTGGAGACTTCTCTGAGATTCAAGCAGAGCTGGCTAAAATCATTAGACTCACAAAAAAAATATTGGTAAGCAATACCACTTTATCTAAACGGTGACGGCAAACATATAAAGAAACTGACATATTCCATACCCGGTCGGGCTCCCTTGGTAGCATAAAGTGTTCTATTCTATTCGAGTCACTCTCTCTCGAACCAGTGTGGTGGAAGGATTTGAAGTGCACCTCAAAGAGGCTCCTTTCGTGCACTGTGTTCGAATTTATAGTTCTAGGATATGTCGGTTTCCTCACGATGTTTTCCTACCGTTTTGAGAACGAGGTAATGCGCACATAAATCTTTCAATTGAAAAACTCAGGTGCACGTCGGGATTAGAACCAGCGTCCTCCGGATTGAAACTTGGGGTCAGTACCAGCAGACCACCACGCTCTCTAGCATAAAATGTATCATTTGAGGATGGTGCGGAAAAAATAGTGTAATAAAAACCTTGGTTGGTGACAAGGACACTGGAGACGGCCTCTGGAAGACTGGTGCCCGCGGCGAGGATCGTTAGTCCAGTTATGCTGTCTGGCAGGTTCAGAGTGTCTCCTAGAAAAAGTATCTATTAGTTAGCAGCAAATACGGAGCAGTCGGGTCAATAAGGATCCAAGCCGAGACAATTAGAATTGATTTGTGCCTACTACATACTATAAGTCTTTCGGTGAAAGTAACCATATTGACCACTAAACAAAATTGAAAATTTATGTGCCATAATAACTTATATATGGAGTTTAATTTAGTCAATTCACTATGTTAAAGAAATCAGGAGCAGAAGAACTCAAGCCAAGTTCGTCCGTGGAAGTATGCCCATTTCTGCCGCCAAGCAGTAATGCATTTGCGTTACTCTGTTCCGGTTTGAAAGGTGTGCTTGCCGGTGAAATTACAGGCACATGAGACATCCCACCTACGTCTTAGAGTTATAGGTGCATACGTTGCGACTTGGGTCTTGTCGTACCTAGTAGGGGAGGACCCAAGTCACAGCGGTTATTATGGGCCAAGGTTACACTTAACAATACTTGGGCTGTCGGCTCGTTCTGTAACTGTATCGCATATATGAAAAAAGAAATTCTGTGAGGTATCCACTTATGTACCTGTCAGTGGTTAGTAAAGGCCGGTAAGTACCTACTTTCAAAACTGAAATCATGCCCTTATTAACTTGATTGGCCAAAATCATTATTTATTACTTACCAAATGTATAATTGTGATGAGTTTTTTATCCCTTACTTGAGAAATGATTGATTCCCTATACAAATTTTTATCCTCTATATCACCCCCTCCAGTATTATTTTCGCGACAAAAAATAGCCCATGTCTTTCTCTAAGGTCCAATTTATCTCTATACCAAAACTTATCAAGATTATTCAGAAATGTTTGCTTCTCCATACATATATTTATCCCCTACTTCAAGGAAACCGTGCTGAATTTCGGGATAAAAGTATCGTTTGTCCTGCCTCGTAGTATGAACTCAAATCACGCCAAGTTTCATTTGAATTATTTCAGTAGTTTCGGTGTGATGTGTGGCCGGGAAACAGACAGACAGTCGAAAAAAAACAGATTTGGCACCAGTCATCGGCAGGCATCCGTTATAGAGTGCGATCCAATTTTTTTTTGACGTGAAACATCTATAGCCGCACGTAAAACCGATTTCTGGCGTGGCGACGCCTATTGCATATTACTTTTACAAAATAATGTCGATGTTTCACATCTGTCAGGAATCCCGTGACGGCTCACATTTTTTTTTTTATAAAATCAATATATATTACTATATATATTTGGTCTCGAACATATTTTTTCTGAATCCATTAGTAATAGCTGGATACCCAAAAGTGTCCTATCTTACACGCCGGGTATCATTTTATTACTTCCTACTTCACCAGTGTCCATTCAATAATGTACCTACTACGAGTGGATCAAAGGTTAAGGAACTTGGATGTCCACCGTCTATGTATGTAGGTTCGCTCCATTCAAGTCAAATGGATGCCCTCGAGATAGTTCATTTATATCTGCAGGTTTCCAAGTTAACACAGCGATGGTTGTAAGATCTAATAGTTGATAAGCAATAAATTAAAAAAACCACAATACGTAAACCTCTTGATGATAGCCTGATTAGAAGATTAGACAGTATGTCATATTGGAAAAATTACATCATTACTACAAGACACCGTCAATACTTTTTATTTTTTCCCTGCAGATCGTCAGAAAAATGTTGGAATCACGCGGGCTCTACTTCATATGTGTATGTGGAAAACAGATAAATCCTAGGTATATGCGCTGATCTTAACAGTATTTTATATATCAACTAGCTGTAATGCCTACATATCTTCACATAACGCTATTTTCACATAAATAATCTAGATATCTGCCCTGCATTCGTGACATCGCACGTTATTAAGGAAAAATAGAGATCATTTATCACAATTCACAGCTAAGTTTTCTTTAGGACTTGCTCTGGCAAGTCAAGTATATATATATATTAGTCCCTAAAATTTAAAACTTTAGATGTCATATTCGCGCACCAAACCCCCGTATTTGTAGTCTAAAAAGTCTTAAAAGTTTGTCTTTTAAGCGAAGACATAATATTTAAGGTTTTTTAGTGATACAGTTACTGAACGAGCCGGTGGCCCAAATGGTGACCTCTGCCCATAACAAGCAATGCGACTTAGGTCCTCCCCTACTTAAGTACGACAAGACCCAAGTCGCATCGAATACGCCCGCAGCTCTGGGGTAAAGAATCTCTGACGTAAAGGTGGAATATCGGATTTGCCTATAATTTCACCGGCAACCTTCAACAAACCAATAACCTGCTTGGCTGAAATGGGCATGGTAGCAGCACATCCTCGGACGAACTTGGCTTGAGTTTTACTGCTCTTTTCTATTCTTTAAGTACCATTATCTTCAGTTTGTAAACAGTTTTATTTTATTTAACTATTGATGACTGTGCAAACAAAATAAAATTGCAAACATTTGTTTTTTAATGAAAATTGTGTCACGTGTAATTTTCTCTTCAGTTTGTTAGTGTTTTTTTTTAATTACGGTATAGATAATTACGTAATGTTTGGCTACTAATAATTAGGAAAGTTATGCTCGAGTACCAAGTTTTCCGTTCTCTTTCAATTACTTGGAAAAGAAGCCAACCAAACACATAACGGGTACCAACAGCTCCGTTAGTGACGAAACAATGGTTTTAAAGACTGGCCTCGCAGCTCAGTTAGTAACTCTGCCTTCTGAGCTGAAGCTCGTGGGTTCGATTCCCACCTAGGACAAACATTTATGTGACGAGCATTGATGTTTGTTCTATGTCTGGGTGTTATTATGTATTTATATGTATGTATTTACATATGGTTACCATAGTACAAGCTATGCTTAGTTGGGGCTATTAAATAAAAAAAAAGTTACCGAGTATAGTGATGATCCAGGCAACCAGGTAAGACACGCCTCCGATCCAGGAGATACACATGATGAAGGTGAGAGGGTAGAGTCGCGGGTGGCGGCGACAGTCCGGTATGCTGAACCAAAGCAGCAAGCTGATAGGCCATATTATCATCCATAATATCTTTTGCGACATTGAAGTTTTTTCTGGCCACGACCAGATAGAACTCGTGCTTGTGTCTGAAACAATGTTTACCTTTTCCGTTTAATTTTAATGTTTACCGGTTACCTTTTCATAGTAACCGGTGAAATTGCAGGCGCATGAGACGTAACATCCCCGTCTCGGGGTGACGCACCGCAATGCGACTCGAGTCATCTCGTACTTCGGCGGAGAGGACTTGAGTCGTATTGCTGTTGTCTATGGGTCGCGGTTACCACTTAACATCAGTGGGTTGTCAGCTGGTTCCGTCATCTAAATCACAATAAAATATCTTTCTTTTCTGGATCTGAAGACCTCAATTATTAGACTATTTTGCGAATAAAATTCAATAATGTTTATTTAGATTATCTATACATATAATAAAATTGTAGAAAAGTGGTGTCTGTACAATGGAAATATATAAAAAAGAAGTAGTAGGGGTTGTTATTATATCGATGCCGAACCCGAAATTGTAATTAATATTTTTTTTGTCTGTTTGTCTGTTTGTCTGTGTGTTTGTGCACGCTAATATCAGAAACGGCTTATTCGATTTAGATACGGTTTTCACTAATATATTGTAGTAAGCTTCACTTAACATTTAGTGTTTATTTCATGTCAATCGGTTCATAAATAAAAAAGTTATGTCAATTTAAAGAATCACGGCGAACATTTTTAACGTACAGAGTACGTACTACACGCCTCGCGCCTGAGCGTCCGTGGCTATATAAAGCGCGCTGAGAGCCGGCGCGCCGCTTCGCTCTCTCCGCAGACCAAGACACGTACTTGGTGACCCCCCTGACGAGATAACGGCCGCCTATCCGGAGTTATTCCTATCGTCAGCCCCCCACAGAGAAAACACTCAACCTTCGCACCGACCCCGCCGGCGGGGTCGAAGTATCTCCGTAATTGCCCGCGCGGGGCGCATTTTCTCCAATTCCTCCCGACTCGCAACGCCCCAAGCCGAGGTCCGAACCTAAGTGGTGCCCTTGGTGACGTTGTGTATAATATTAAGTTTTACCGGTTGAGAGCCGTCTGCTCTCACCAAAAGCCCGTGTAAACGCTGTCAAGGCCATCTGCGGCCAACACCATAATGTCCAGTCATAAAAAAAAAAAAAGGCGCGCCGCTGCCATAAGGATTCAGTTATTCAAAATATGCTGCCCGAAAAGTCACTATTCCACGCGAACGAAGTCGCGGGCACAGCTAGTTATAAATAAAGTATTAGAAAATAATCGACTTTTAATATAAAAATTGTGGCTATGCACTTTTATTATATATGTATATATCGAAATATATTGTGTAATTTAGTATTAAAAAAAGCGAAATTTACTCAGTTCTCACCTGAGCCCGTCGAATCGTGCCGTTTCGTCATCTCCATGCCCTGCTCAGGGTCATTCCGGAAAGCCGATCGACTCATTCGCTGTGATGGGTCCAGTAATTGAAGTTTTTCTGAAAATATATTATATAACCAATATAACAATTTTTACACCTTAGTACAATATTTGGTTTTATTTTTACCGACGATTTCTAAAATAATTCTTCTCAAGTTGGCTTATTAACATAGGTATATACGTAAAATATAATTACTATTTTCTACCGTCTGCACATAAAAAGCCTAGCATATGTTTTCCAGGATATCATATATATGTAGTAGCTATATTGAACGGATATTTCGGGTTAGTTTTTTTTATTTGTGTATATTTCAGTCTTAAAGTAAGCTAAGCATAGCTTCTGTCATGGGAACAACTGATATAATACATATATACTTATTTTTTGTAAATACATACATATAATACATATCAACTCAATTGGTGTGAAGGAATAACAATATCCGAACATACTTCCACATTTGTCATATGAGCAATGTAGTAAATAAATTACTGTACTTTGTTTACCTTTGATAAGTAATGGTGTGATTTCAGTGTATGCTTTCGGTTTGTTGATATAACAGCAACCGTTCCTTACAAACCTACCCAGACGACCATTGAAGACCATTGCTGAAACATCAATATCAACATGCAGAGAACAGCTTATAACTGTGCGATTTCACTTGTGTAGTGGTTGTACACATTAGTGTGGGTTTCTCCTGGACAAAGTATTCTATGTCCTTCCTCATTATATAAAGTAGTTATATAACCTTGTAAGTTTTATGAAAACAGGTTCAGCTGTGTAGTAGTGAAAAGTAAGAAACAGACACAGAGAGAGAGAGAGGGGGTCCACGTTGCTCGCGTCCGTAGCTGATAACCCTCTGAATCCCTCCCTACACGTGTCCCCCGTGTGGTGCAAAAGGAGCAACCCAAAGTAGCAGTAGAACTTGTGCTAACTTCGCCCGGAGAAGTACTGCCACCACACCTGGTAATCTGCCACCAAGCAGTGGTGCACTCGTGTGTTCCAGTGGAAGGGAGAGGGTGCCGGTGAAATTGCAGGCGCATGAGACGTAATATCCCCGTTTCGGGGTGATGGATAGCAACGCAATGCGACTTGAGCCACTCACTCTGGTGGAGAGGGCTTGAGTGGTATTGCTGTTGTCCATGGGTGGCGGTTACCAATTATGATATACAATAACGACATAAAAAAATAGAGAGAGAGCTACTTTTGCCTTTAAATATTAGTTTGGATAGAGCTTGATCGTTTAATTATTAAAGTCAATAATAATAATAATAAAATATTTATTTCAGACCAGTCATCTTCTATCGATAGTAGAGTATGGTCGCGATTTGCTAATCACCCGACTTCGTGCGTTTTGCCACTGCTGCAAAAGTGTTTGGTCTTGAGAAACAAAGCGTTGTTAGTTCCTAGTTTAATGTAAAGCAAAGTCTATATACTTACCTAATATATAGAGAGTGTACATAAGTACAAGTAGCAGTGCTTCATGCCAGTAGACCCTGTCATCCAGGAGTGTAAGGATAAGGGCCACCACAGCCACGGCGTACATCATGCAATCTCGGGAAACTGACCACCAGTCGAGCGCTATAGCCTATAAAACAATGTTTAATACAATTTAGCCCATTTACGCTCGAAATTACGCAAGTATTATAATTAATAGATTAAATAAATAAATCGTTTCATTAGTTTTGCATCAAGGAGTAACATTAACAGTAACACCAAACACATTATTAGAAATAATTAAGTAATTAATTTACTTTATTTGTGACAATACCCTTATCCCAATAAATGATCCAATAATGGAAGTATATAAATGAACGTCTCTATTTAACGACTATTTGCGTATGAAAAATAGATAAGGCTTATTTTGAATGGAATAGAAAAATATTTATATTAATATAATATATTATAATTATATTAATTTTCTTCCCTATACAATTTATTAGTACATATATTTGTATGTATTTAGTAAATAACTACATATTGATAAGACATATTACATGAAGACCCTCGTGATTGTGAACTTCTTAGTTCTGTAGCTATTTACTAATAATACAAATTCTGAAATACAAGGCTCAAATATGACATAATGCGTGTAAAATCCTACTAAAATTATAATTGTGAAAGTTTGTAAGTATGTTAGTTACTCGTTCACGCTCAAACGGCTGAATGGATTTGGATAAAATTTGGAAATAAGATAGCTTATATCCTGGATTAACACATAGGCTGCTTTGATCCTGGAAAAATGGAGTGTTCCCGTGGGATTACTTATTCACCGCGGGTAAGACCGCGGGGCGCAGCTAGTATCTTATTTACTAGCTGCTGCCCGCGGTGTTATCCGCGATGAAAAAGTCATCCCACTGCACTTTTTCGGGATCAAAGAAGCTTATGTGTTATTCCAGGATACAAGCTATCCTGGTAGTAAAATTCATCCAAATTCGTTCAGCCGTTTGAGAGTGATGCGCGCACAAGTGTTCGCGAGGAGAGCCCAACTAGGGACGGTCTACTCTATTCTATTCGAGTCACTGGTTCTCTCGAACCAGTGTGGTAAAAGGATTTGAAGAGCGCCTCAAAGAGGCTCCTTTCGTGGGACAGTGAGCACATTGAAGACAACCAACCCTTTTCTAGTTGCCTCCCTTCATTACGAAAGTTCCCACCCTTTGTGGTAAGTTGTGGGATTGCTAATGACTATCTATTACTCAGCTTGTTACACATATCATGCTCGTGAAAAAAAAAGTTTCTTGTTTGTTCTTCCCCATGGAGGGTCAGATAAGGTTTGAGCAGGTGTCAAATTTAGCGATAAGTACGCGTGACCTTATTTTTGAATATTATTGATGTTTGCAAGCCATTGCTTTATATTAGTTCTATTGAAATAAAGTTTTTGACTTTGACTTTATGACTAGTAACTTACCCTGTTTGCAATTAGAGCACAGCAAGCAGGTACTGCAAGCACGTTGAAGACGGCCGACCCGACCACGGCGCCCACCCCCAAGTCTCCCTCAGTGAGGAATGTCCCCACACAGTTAATAAACAGTTCCGGGCTCGAGCTCGCCGCTGCCATGAAAGTAGCTCCGGCTATATCCACTTCCATGTTCAAGCCTGTCAATATCAATCATAACATACGGATCTCACACATAGGAAATTTATTTACTACAAACGTCACTTATTGCAAACATTTTTACAGAGTTGTCGCATAATGTATCGAAAAACTGTGGGGATAACATAGGTACCCAAACTGGGAAAACCTGTAAGATGGCATATCTATCCCCTTCGAAGTATAGGTATTTGCACTGAATGAAAATCGTAGGCTCTTTCGTCAAAGTTACTACCAAACTAAGGTACTGTAGAAAGTCTACGAGAGTTAGATAAATACTTGATTAAGTTTTCTTGAAGTTTCATGGAACACAACTATCTGTATAAGTACACTCCCGTACCCGTTGATTTAGAGGACGCTTATATGCTATTATTATGATACTCACGTTCACAAATTATATCGATGGCTGGTACAAAGTAATGCTCGCAAACAGTTCCAAGCAGCAGAAAACAATAGACAGCTAACACGCAATGTATGAGGATGTATCCCTGCAACACAACAAAAATTTAAATCAAGTACCAGTACATTATCAATTACCAGAATAGTAAACTAATCAATTACATCTTCTAGTAACTAGTCATATCATCGTACATCGCCTTGCTAGTCGTTGGTTATTGTAATGGTATAAATACATATTTATTTTTCAACTCTGTGCAGAAATAAGATCTTAACAGGAGGTCCCCTACATTAACTATACAGTCTATGTAATATGTGTGTGTAACATTTACTCGTTTCTTAAAAGTATTATCATAAAAAAAAACATAGCTTTTAGAATACTTATTTTCTTACGTGCTGTCTTTGGAACCTAGTGAGACCATCAGAGGGAAACTCGAGTATCGCAGCAGGTGTGCAGTTCTTGGCTTCCTTCTCAACAACCGCGAGTAAGTGACGACTTGAGAACATATCTGGATAAAACAACATAGAATATCTGCTAGAGAGATCAGTGAAAAGTCACGTTAACTATGATATTAATGTGAAAAATACTAAACCTGTTGTTGAGGTACAGCTTCCTCTCTTTAGAGCAAAGTACGGAATATTTGATTGTTTTACACATTAGGTACATTCACTGTTAACCTGATAGCACAAATCGGGCTGTCGCGTCAGGTTTCCTGATGTGGTTTTTATATCATAATAAAACATTTATTTGAGTAAATCACATTATACAATTTTGTTAAAGCCCTGATTTCCGAACTAGCGTTAGCTGTATGTCGGCAACCAGTTCCTTCCCTTACACAAGTGCTAATTATTGAAGTTGTTTTAACATTTCTAATAATATATATTTGTACATAATAACAATTCAAACTGATGAACTTAAACTAATTTAATACTTCTATTCTTATATTACGTCGCTCTGCGCATTACGAAAGACAGCATATATATAAATAAAATTGAAATAGTGGTCGCAGTGCTAGCGAGGGAAATACAATTTATAGGAAACAGACAGTATATATGTAGTGTAAAACTTAGAAGTAGCTTCTTTTGCCATGAATAAAATATTTGATGAACCATTGCAGTGACAAATTCAATTAGAAGACACTATTTTTTAGAATCTCATCTAAATAATGTATGTTACATACCTGTTTCATGCTGTTTGTTACTATAATCACTGCTCAATAAATAAACGAACGGAATCGCAAAAAACAAAATCACTCTCACAACAATCGCAAATCTGTATTTGCAATGACTAGTCCTTATCAACATATTATTGGCCATTAAGTTATCAAAAATAAATAAAACAAATGACTAGATATTTAAATAGAAATAAAAACAAAATGTTTGCTTAAGGTTTGAGTCAATATCAAATGAAGAAGTCGAATAACTTGCTGAATGCACAGCACAACAGCATTAGTAAAGAGAAGTCCAGGAGGCGGACATGAAATAGCATAGACTTGCTTTGGTCTCGAAGGTTGGAAAGCTACTACAGCGACCGATTCCCTTGAGCAATCCAACTAACTAACTGTTTATCTATTATATTATTACCCTTGCATCGCAAACACTCTAATCGATGTTATCGGTTGGAAGGCAAATATTGTTGACGCTTTAATCGTTACAGGTAGCTTAAGATAGTGATACCTAACTCCTTCTAAATTACAATTTATTGTAGGTTAGATGTTTCATTGTGTCTTCATAGTATGCACTTACAAGATAAGAGCGTACTATGTAATGTTCGATAATGCTGATAATATGAATCAGTCATTATATATTAATATATAACTTTCATTCATGCATATAAAATATTTGCATTAGCCTTTGTTTCTGATGCCTGGTCGTGTGACAGTTTGTGTTTGTAGCCAGATATTACTTGTGCGTATATTCAGTCGCAGTAGCTCACATAGGTGCACTTGGGATCACGTGAACGAAAACGTGATAAGATTGTATTGCCTCTTTATACACTCAATGCACAACTAGCCACGCCATCACTTAAACCTAGTATCTATATATCACAATTTAGAACTTAGAAATGAAAAAGTTTGTTTGGAAGTATAATTGTTATTCCTTCAAGCCAAAAGAATACAACGTTCTGAACAGATTTGTTTAGAGTTTTAAAATAGTTGACAAAAAAAGGAGACCTATTTTTTTGAGTAGTAGTGTAAGAACGTGAATGATTCTTCGTTATCTCGTAATTGTATGATATTTTTTTCAGTAATTATATTTAAAAACAAACAACAGAACCGATCTAAAAAAATCCTTTGAAATAAAAGAAAGATTTTTCAAATCTGTTCGGTTTATAAATGACGGAGATCTGATAACAAACATAAAACAAAAATACAACCAAATTGAGAACCTCCTTCTTTTTCTATAGTCGGTTGTGTAATCGTCATCTACATAATATGTTCTTGCCGTATACGTTATATACGTAAATTCAGTGACACGAGGCTTGTTGGGGCACTGCCTGTCCCTTCAAGGCCATGGCCTCATTTTATGTTTGTGGACAACATTTAATATACCATTTCTAGTTCAAAAAGTAATATTATCTACTACTGAATAAAATAAAATATAGACCATCTATTTACGCATTGTGCCAGTTCAAACTAAAACGAATTACGCAGAAGATACTACATATTTTGTGTCACTGGTTCAAATAGAAAACACAGTCTGCATGCCTAATCCTAATTCAGGGATATCGATTCAAAATATTCCATACTGTTCTTAATCTGTAGATAGATACATAACTAATCCAAGCCCACTTGAGCTGGATAGTAACTTTCCACTGTGAACTGTGTAAACACGACATTATCAATTACAAACAACATATTGATATTTCAAAGTATACAGGGTGTTTGGGATACGGTTGGACAAATGTGATTGATAGGCGGGGCTGACTACTACTTAGCTTATTTTTATGTGAATATGTTACGGAACCGGTTGAGAGCCGTCTGCTACCGGTTGAAAGCCGTCTGCTACCGGTTGAGAGCCGTCTGCTACCGGTTGAAAGCCGTCTGCTACCGGTTGAGAGCCGTCTGCTACCGGTTGAGAGCCGTCTGCTCTCGGCAAAAGCCCGTGTAAACGCTGTCAAGGCCATCTGCGGCCAAAAGCAAATTGTCGATCGAACATTTTTTTCCAAACGATATGTAAATTTCGTATCTTGAATACTCTTCAAGATAATCGTCAGTTATAGTAAACTAGCTAGACTCCGCTCGCTTCTTAGGTATTACGAAAGACAAGAAATTAAATACGAAAAAACATATAAAAGACGTATGCTAAGAATAAGCAGCTTAGCGTGCTCACTAATAGGCCGTCTTCAACTGTGAACACTTAAACTCTGTTGATAGCGTATCAAGTCAACTTAAATGGAAAATACCCAAAGTAGTAATTAAATCATTACTTTTGAAGCACAGAATTCTCACACTTGACGAGACGACGGACTACAACTGCATTCATGTAGAATAGCGTTATTGCAAAAAAGTGTGTTCTGCATGGCTCCTATAATTTTTAACAAAATGCCTCGATGCATTAGGAAACTTAATAATATTTTATTAAAAATTAAATTAAAGAAGAAAAATCAAATTCTATTATTATGTAATTGTGGAATTTTTAGACGATACATTTTAATTCTTTAATTCTAGTAGTAACTTTTAATATATTATAATTCATCTAATTATTATATCTCTGATAATTTCATTTTATATCTTTTATCAAATATTTTCGGTTTGTGGTTATAACGATTCATATTATATAATAATTATAATATAAAACACTGGCGCGCCTGTTTTCCAAATTTTGCACACCACTGTTGATAAAATATGCTGCGACAATGAAACTTCATACTACTAGGTATCTAATTTACTCATGTTTATGCGAATTATGTTTATGCATTTTGAGAATATTTAAAAAAGTGTTAATATTTTTGTAAAGTATTGGGCCAGAGTTGCATTATTACAGTAGAACAAGCAGCAAACCTCTCCACTATTCCCGTTTGTCGAACTGTGTGACAAACATCTCCTATAATAAGCACAAATACCAATACAAATGTTTTATTTTTCAAATAATATATATAATCAGTAAAATAACCTATGATGTGTACCTTTGTAGTGTGATGAAATCTTTTTGTATTTTTATTAGACTGTATAAACAGTTTAACTAATGAAAGATAAAATAAATGAGTTTATACACCTTATATTATTGATTTTTTTATCACTCATTCATATTTAATGAATACTTACCGAATAGGTAAATATTATAAGCCATTTAGTGGCCTGTAAAAAAAGTAACTGCTCCACCCCGATGCAGACAATTTCAAAGATTTGTATGCAGAGTGATGGGTTACCTTCCAAAATGTAATGTTTGATTATATTAGTAAGTATATAATAATCATCACGGATTTCGTTGACTGTGCCCCATAATGCTTGTTAAAGTAGAACACGAACTAATGTTTCAGCCAATGTTCCGTTATGCAAATCCGTCAAAATTGCTGCAGTTCATGTAGGTACGACTCTATTTTGAAGTCAGCCTGTAGTTACAATTCTTTATAAATATACATATTTGACTGGCGCATATATATGCGCTATACCATATATTTTTATTATTATATCGCAAATGTTTGACTTTTAAGCGAAGGATAATATCCTCCATTTTTAAATTAAACTTAATATAAACTATTTAGAATAATTATTTTTTTTTGTTTTAATCGTTATCACTACTATAATTATTATATTATATTTAACTCTAGCCATAGCTTTAAAAAATTATTTTAAAGCTTTTTAATAAATAAATATTTGGTGGACATTTGACACAGTTATTTCATAACTTTATAGATTAATTACAAAGTAATGGAGTTTTTTTCAATAATCCAAAAAATAGGACCTCTTTGGCAGAATAATTCAACTTCAGACCTACACTGACAGGATAGCCTACTGAAAGACAGCTATTTGATTGAATATGCAACATCAGTCGTGCTTGAACGGTAAATTATAATATTATATTCCTCTCGTTATCTTCCTAAAGTTGATATAATCGGCTTTTCGTGAGAGTTGGCACTTGAAAAATATATAAATGATGATAAAGAGAAATGGAAACACATTTTCTTCTTTTGAAACTACTAAACATTTTACCTGAAGATCGAACGATCGTCGCTTCCAATGGTACGTCTTGAGGTACAGTGCCACTGGTCTAAATATTATATTCGCCGGAACGTAATCCACAATTAAACAAACTTAGTTCAGTCACTCAGGCAGGTTGTCAGTTTGTCAGTTAGTCAGTCGGTCGGTCGGTCGGTCGGTCGGTCGGTTGGTCGGTCGATCGGTCGGTCGGTCGGTCGGTCGGTCGGTCGGTCGGTCGGTCGGTCGGTCGGTCGGTCGGTCGGTCGGTCGGTCGGTCGGTCGGTCGGTCGGTCGGTCGGTCAGTCAGTTGGTCGGTCGGTTGGTCGGTCGATCGGTCGGTCGGTCGGTCGAGTTATATATATATATAGCTGTAGGTTGGTCATTGCAGTGCTTATTGTACCTTATAATTTCTGATTCAAAACCTCAATAAAAATATTGTGTAAATTTGAACCCCAAATTCGGACTAAGCGATCACGAAAACCCCCAGATTATGAATTTCAGCCGCAACGTAGCAATTTGCACGTCAGCCGCCATTTATTTATTTATTTATTCGCACAAAACACATTACAATTCTAAAAACAATACATAGCTAAACAATTCGCAATCCGAATTGTAACGTAAACATATGTGCGTACATCTAAAATAACTTAAAATCAGACTAATTAACAAAAAAAAACTTATAATCTTATTTTATTTATTTTTTAATTATGGAGGATACTTTTAACTATATTTGAGTATGTTCTTAAACTGCTTAATTCATTATACTGACGAGCCATCCTCGTCAGTGGATTATAATATGAAATATTATTTTTATAAATTTGCAATATGAAAATATTAACTTCATTAGACTTTCGTGCTCTAAATTTCGGATCGGCCATCTTTAATTTTGGAAATACCACCAAATCTTCCATATAAACATTTATGGTGTTTGTCCTCACTCACTTTTGCCCTACTCCTCCCAGTTTCCCGTGGAATTTCTGTCAGTGAGTGGTAGTAATCGAGCTATATTAAGTAAAAATAAATTCTGAGCGTATATCTTTTAATATCTAGTTCCTTTTTGAGCTCTAATCTTAATTGGTTGTAATTGGTTGAGTCGCGTGCGCGGTGTATGCAGCGCGACACGCGGCGCGAGAAGGGCCTGCAAATTGACACTTGACCCATCAGATTATTAAAATCAGAGCCTCAGTATCTCTGTCGACTAAGGTACACCATCTCAGTTGTTTCTAGATAATTCTATTTGATGCATATTAGTATATTTATTATGTTATGATTAAACTATATTTTACATGATAATTATATACTTTCATTACATGAAAGTACTGGAGCGGGGTCATCATTAGTATTTTCCATGATGCTGCTGCGTGGACCGTGGTGCCACATTGGTCATAATGTAACTTGCAGATTCAATAATGAAGAATATTCCCTGACTATGTCATTGTTCGAATCGAATCTCGTGGGTGTCAGGTCAGTGTTCACTCGAACCACTGCGTCTACGAGGTCGTCGGTACTAGTTATGTTTTGAGTTTGATTTAATGGGAAAGTGTTTTCGTCCTTTTATTATCTACGCAGCAAAGGAAAAAAGGATTGACGGTATTTTAGTATATGTTCCTACACATACAAATATTTATAGTAAGTTTTAGGTACTCTTATCCCGTAAAATGCATGGCTGCTGTTCGTTAAGTAAAGAGCAAATCCGCGTGAAATATAAATTATCAAAAGGGAAAAATGGCAGTTCCAAAGTATCTCAATAATCACTGCTTCTTCTAACATTTCTTAATCCAATCCTAGAAACTTCACACCAAATGTTAGTGCGGATGAACCTTTTTACCATTACTATGTGTAACGGGAGATGTTTCCGGAAGACTAATAAGGCAATTCCTAGTCCTAGTCCTAATGTTCATGTCATCAATAATAAAACTCTTGCATATAAAATAATAATATATTAGTGTATCGTAGGAGAGACTTGTGAGTGCAATTAGGTGGGCCGCGGGTGTAATGGTCGCCGCACAGCACACGTCGGCCCGCCGGCGCGGCGTCACTCTCGCACTGCGCCCGACCACTGAACGACGTGGACCAAATAGCCGAATAAATAATTGACTTTGGATCTTTTGACGAGTTCTCCGGCGGGACCATTATGCTCGTTTGAGCGCGAGTGCTGCCATTCGGACGCTAGCGGTGACGTCCTCGGTCGCTTGCGTCGCGTTCCACAACAGAAAAGATGAACAACTCCGACCGAGGTACGGGCTATATGTCTTGGATGTAGAGGGTCGCTTTGAAATATTCTCTAGATTTTAAAGCGTTCCTGTGCTCCACCGTTCGAAAGGAGTTCGGAAGGTTACTCGAAAAGAGGTCGGAAGTGCGTCCTATTCTCGGTATTCAGCCAGGTCACTCACTACTGCGAATGAATCAAATGAAGCCGTTGAGATGATTTGAGCGTTCTGAGGTGTCGGTTATTGATAATAGTGAATCAAGTGTCCCGTAGAGTCCTACCGCCAGCCTCCACCCGCCAGCCCGCATACTCGTAAGTAAATGAGCTGATACATCATGCTGGATCCCAATAACACAGGTATGACAATATTTTGATACCACTTTACTAATCTGTCTTTCTTTTTAAATACTTTAAATGGATGTTGGTCCCAAACTCTTGTAATGTTATTCTTTAGTAGATATCCATCGGCCACGCACAATTGAGAACTTGACAAAATACGGGCGTGGCTGTTGATACCTCTCCGATGGCTATTATGGAGTGACCATAAACGAATTAGTGTAGATTATGGTATAGTATGACAACTGTATCACCGTGAATATTAAGACCACACCTTTTGATACAAACCTAGTAACTGACCTACTACAATGACTTATATTGTGTTAAATAATGTCCTCTCACACAAAAATTATGAATCTAATACTATGTTAACGAACAAATTACAAATCGTATTACAAATTTTGGCATATGAAAATTTTCCTCGAACACCGGTAACATCATTATTTATCATTATATATTCAATTGTAATCATCCTGCTAGTACAATCTTCGTTCCCTGCCTTTAATAGTATCTTTATAGTATCGCGTTTTAATTACGCGGGACAAACGAACTCCCGAGGTCTAACCGGAATCATCGCTGCGCAATGAGTACGCACAGATATCGGAAGATGTACGACAATCTGATTAGGTAAATTTTACCATTATAGCCATTTGCGGCCATTTAGGCCGACGTTCCTAAAGTTAGAAGGGGGAGGCATGAGCACTCGGCGCCTCATCCGGTCGATCCTCGCGCAAATTGTCAATTGGCCGTCGTCGACTCAGGGCTGTCGCCGCGCAAGGTTGATCCGCGTCTTCACGTGACCTGCCGGTGCCATTGCCTAAAATCATAGCACACCTACCACTATCAGTCTTCTAAAACTCGTCCGATATTGTGTCCGTATGACGTCAGCGAATCACTTTTTAAAAAGCACCGAGCTCCACATGGGACAGAGTGCGGCGGATCGAAAGACGACTTATGCGACGTTAATGTGTACTTCCTGCCCTCATTGATCTATCAATTTCCTTGATAGTGCACTCGATGATGTGCGAGTGTCTCAACGAGGAGCCACGCACAATTTAGCGTATATTTTTGTCCCATTCGAGGAGATGAGACAGATGAATGTCGTTGCGACAAACGCACTGACACGTCGTATTTCTAACCAGTTAATTCAGTTTAATAAGTTAGTGCTGCGGTCATTCGAGACAATTTAACCACGATTGGCTTGTTGACTCTGCTATTTGCTGGAGCGGAGCATCGCAGGAAACTCATCTTTTGGAATAAACGACATGCCGTTTCTCACAAACAGTATGTAGCTTTAATCATACTCAGTTTGCAACAGATCTTTACATTGCTTGCTCTCGTGTATTTTAAGAAATACAACCAGTAAAGCAGAAGTGTAAAAAAGTTCAATAAAATATAAAATATCTGTGCCAGAAAACATCTACGACATGCGTGTGGTGGTCTATGGTAAATACAATATTGTTTTTCTACTTACCTTATATACTCTAAAAGTATTGTAGCTCTTGTTTCACGAGCTGGTTACGGCACTGTTAAAATAAGTAAATAGGACATGATTGGAAAATATCCATTGATTGTAACCTCATAACTTTCTGCCCTCAACAATTTATATAGTTGCCCTAAATTGTCTATTTGCCAATATTTTTTTATTTTAACCTCTCATTTACTTTTAACTTACTCGGTAACGATTGATTAAGATACTTATATATATATTTACGTTAATGTAGAGCAAACTGCACGTAAATTATATTTGTAATGTTGTGCTTGAATCGCATTTAATAACCCATTAGTATAAAATTAGTTAAAAATATATGTTTTTGTTACAATAGCGAAAGTTATATGGTAACCCTTGTATATAATAACTAATATAACCTATAAATATTTAATAATTGAAAGTGGTGGACTGTCGTAGTGATTCTTCAGTCATTGATGAATAGATTATATTTATATTTCTAAATGACTATCTGAAAACTTTGCATAATTATATATTCATACGACTGTCCCAGATACCCAGATAAACATATACGGTTAGTGCATATTTTAAAATCATTAAGAATGGTCCTTCATCTCGTCATCTGAAGGAAACCTTTAAATAAACATAAAGTATATAAAAAACATGTTCTATTTTGTTGTCTTTCAGTTTATCAATTATACATTATACGAAAAATTTGAGATGACGACTCTCCTTTTGCCAAAATTACCCCATACGCGCATATTGTGTTTAAGCTAGGCTTGACTACATAATAATTATTTGATGTACCAATTACTGGTGTACGCTTTTCCACAGAATAATCAAATGTTATCTCTTTACACAGCGTCATAAATAGCATAAGTTATAGACACAATATAATAATAATAAATGCTGTGTAAACTTTTCTAAATTTCATTGAACTTATGTTTTTTTTGTATTACTGTCAAGGAATACCTTGACAGTTTGATGGGAGATAGAGAGAGAGATACTGCTTGAGTTTTGTATTTATTGTGGTTGATAAACAACTTATTTAGAGTATCATTTTTAAGAGCAGTAGAACTCTCGCCAAGTTCGTCCGGGGAAGTACTGCCACCATGCCCATTTCTGCTGCCAAGCAGTAACGCGTTCGCGTTACTGTGTTCCGGTTTGAAAGGTGTGGTTGCCGGTGAAATTACAGGCACAAGAGACATTCCACCTACACGTCTCAGAGTTACGGGCGCATACGATGCGACTTGGGTCTTGTCGTACCTAGTAAGGGAGGACCCAAGTCGCATCGGTTGTTATGGGCAGAGGTTACCACTTAACACCAGGTGGGCCGTCGGCTCGTTCCGTAACTGTATCACATAAAAAAAAAAAAAAAAAAAAATCAGGGTTTCTACGAGTTCAAATACCTATCTATACATATACCTACCTACCCTACTTTGACTTTCGACCTACCCGGTCGATATATGTATAAAGTCAAAGTCAAAGTCAAAACTTTTATTTCCATAGAATTCATAAAGAAATGACTTGGAAACGTCATTATTATTATTCAAAACATAAGGTCACGCGTACTTATCGATAAGTTTGATGCCTGTTCAAACCCTATCCGACCCTCCATGGGGAGATTATACATATATTCAAAGATAATAATAATAATAATAATAATAATAATTTTTATTTGCACCTTATACATTTAACATAGAAACTTAGAAACTTAAATATAGTTGCGCTTAAGGTATATATAGTTACAATTTTAGTGAAAACAACTAGAACCTAAACTAAGACATTTAATTATCTTGTAATATAGGAACTAGTGCCCACCCTCAAATACAGTGAGGTTAGCTAATTTATCAGCGAATGGTTTCTTAAACAGTTATTGTTTTATGGATTGGTACAGTTAAAAATAAAGATATATAGATTATATATAGACTTCAAAGGTAATAAACTCAAATTGTCGTCTGTATAAATTTCGTTTGTGCGTCTTACGAGTAAATGTTAGTTTTTGGAAACTACCTAGTATTTGTGATATGTCAGTATTAAGTAATTTTATACAAAACGTAAGAGAAAAAATTTTGATCCTGTGACTTCTTAAAGAAGCTGTGCCAGTATTTTCTGAAAGGTCCCTGTATAATATTACTTTTAATTTTTCCGATATTAAAGGGCATCGAAATTAGGACTGCGTTTCCTAGTCCTATTCAGCAAGTCTTATATCCCACACAGTGGCTTTTTACTTAACCAACTTGATGTATCAGGGTTGCAGACGCAGTGAAATACCACGTAGGTTAAATACCAGCATCTCTTCTGTTAGCATTCATGTTTATATTGTGACTCTTTATTAGTACATAGTATTTTACTGCCACATTGAACATTTATGTTAATTATTACAGACAGCAGAACTCGTGCTTAGTTCATTCATACAAAAATACTGCTTCCCAGCAGTAAGGCCGTTACTGCGTGTCAGTTTGAAAGGTTGCCATTGAAAGTACAGGCAATGAGACAATCCACCTTCACGTCTTAGAATCACGGGTGCAATAAGATGCGTTTTGGTTCTTTCCATACCTAAATAGGGAAATAAGTATTGCTATGTAAAAGTTATTGCTTAACATCCAAGAGGCCTTCTGGTTTTTCTGTAATTTAATCACATAAAAAACTTCTGTCATGATTGTTTCCACTGCTAGATAAAATCTGATTTTGGATGTCGAGATTTGAATTGAATTTGAGCTTGTTTTGTCATAGCATATTCCCATAGTATCCATTGTCAAGGTAGATCTTTTTTGTTCCCGATTTGATTCTGTGTTTTCTAGTATTCTGTCCTACCATTATGTAACAACCGGTCAATAGCGTGCCAGAACTAAACGATAAGCTTCCGTACCCGTTTCGAAATTACCCAATAAAGGAAGAAACATTAACGTTGATACTACCCAGTGTATGTACGTAAGAGTACATCCACGACATCTGAATGTTTGACACTAGTTAAAAGATGAAGAATGAAATGAATGAGAAATATAATAGGTATAAATCTCATTGAATTAAAACTCAAAGGCAGGCCTATTTCCAGTGTGATAGAAATATATTTCTTTTCTCCTTTTTCCGTAGTTGACTTTGTTGTGATTGTATTTAGATTATTATAAAATGTCAAATTTTCTGCCTCACATATCTTACACAAAGTCCAAAACTTGGTTCTGAAAATCGGTAATGGAAGAAATATTTGACAAAACTATAATTTCCAAAACTATGTCGTAACGTCTTTATTGAAGGAAAACAATAGACAACATTGTAAATTTTATTGTAACAACTAAATTAAACGAATAGCTAAAGCTGAACTACTTTGGTGTCGTAACTTATCAGAAGTTGGAGCTCAAGGTTTATTGGTTAAAGTGTATTGTAGGAAAAACTAACAATAGGAGCCGTGGCACGTGACACACATCTCGCGTCGTTCTGTTGGGAGTTTACAACTATTTAGATCTCTATCTACTCGTGTAATTGTAATACACTTAGGTGGGATGTGTGTGATGCGTATGAAATGTATGTCCAAATGTACTTGTTCCGTTAAATTGTAACTTCAGTAGCCGTAGGACTTTTGCCAAGTTTGTCCGGAAGTGCTGCCATCACATTTATTTATACTGCCACGCAATAACACATTTGCATTGCATTATTATTAGTACCTCGGGGTGCCGATGAAATTACAGTTATTTGATAGATTCCATCTTCAAGTCACAGTTACAGGTATATTACAATGTGACTTGGTTCTTTCTGTACTAACAAGGGAGGACCATATTAGAGGAGTCCTATTGGTTTTTAATGTGACGAAGAAATCTGCTCATTACGTAATATAATAAAAAATGGCTTTTGGTGTTGATTTGTTTTGTAGTTTACATTTTAATGCGGGGATTGTGTTGCAATAAATCCAATGCTGGTTTTGTTTCAGATGCGTTAATGCGCAACTGTACCCCGCCCGCTATCGACGACTTCCCCGTGGGATTCTTCACGGAATCGCAACGTCAGCATGGTGCTATTGTCATTCACGCCTTCATCTCCCTATACCTCTTCGTAGCTCTCGCCGTCGTTTGTGACAAGTTCTTTGTGCCCGCTGTAGACAAGATATGTCAAGGTAATCATTATAAATTGTAATGATAAATATTGTGAATAGATATTATAATAAATATAAATATAATATAAACTAAATATTTTGATGTAGTTTCATCACAATATTTAGCTTAGTTAGAGTTTAATTGGTAGTAAAGTTGCTTGCTAGTAAAGCTGATATCTGAGCCTGAATGAATCAAAGTATACTGGTGCATATAACTCATGTCGCATTGCGTTGCGTCCATCACCCCGAGACGAGAATTCTTATCGAGGATCGAAGATCCTCATGCGCCTACAATTTCACCGGCACCCACTCCCATCCACTGGAATACAACAATATGAGTACATCACTGCTTGGCGGCAGATTACCAGGTGTGATGGCAGTTCTTCTCCGGGCGAACTTAGCACAAGACTGCTACTTCGGGTTGCTGCTTTTGCACCATCTGGGGGACACGTGTAGGGATTCAAAGGGTAACCACCTACGGACGCGAGCAACGTGGCTCTCAATTATTACGCAGTTTAGCTGTTGCAGCTGCTTTATATTCGTAACATACTAGAAAATATTATATGGAGCAAGAGCGCTTACTGACACCAGCAATCACAAATGCAAAATTTTCCTAACTCTTTATCACTATGATTGCGGAAAAAATTACTATCAAATATTCTTCATGCTAAAACACTTTTCTGTTGCCGTAGTAGATGTAGCAAGCGCTACGAGTTTGCTACGCTTGGTGAAAGTAACATTTTGTATTTGCGTAGAAGCTTCATCGGTATGATAATTTTCGTAAAAATCATGTTTTTTATTTTTGGTTCTAAAATAAAATTTAATTATATAGTCATATAAATAAAATATTTTCAATTATATTTCAGCGTTAAATATGACGAACGACGTAGCCGGCGCAACTTTCATGGCGGCTGCGACGTCAGCGCCTGAGCTGTTCGTCAACGTCATCGGGACCTTCATTACTGAGGGAGACATTGGGGTCGGCACCATTGTCGGCTCAGCCGTCTTCAATATACTCGCCGTAGCCGCTTGCTGCGGCATAGGGGCTGGCATGGTATGTCACTAAACTATGTTTTTCTTTTACATTTTATGTGACTAAAAATCCGACCAAAGTGACAGTAACATAGAATTGGCCTCAATGAAAGCGGGAATTTTATGAAAAACAATAGAGAAAATTTAGGACGTTAATAAAAGGAAATAGACACAACATGAACGATATAACTTTCTTATTTATTAGGTGTTTTTTACAATTTTAATGTTTGGGGCATTGAATTTTTAATTATTGTATGAATTACATGTGCATGTCTGGCTTTTTATAAATTCAAATTAGAGAAAAATTGTGTATCTGAAATTTGACTATGTAAAATTTCATCACTATATTGAATCTAGAAAAGATCTAGTGGTCTGCAAAGTGGGGATTTAGAAGATTTAATAGTTCAGAATGCGATCACCATCTGAGACAATCAGTTGTGTAATGAATATAAAGTTTGTCATACGATTTTAGATGTTGTCCTATTTACCTAGAGCCGGTGCAGATGGTCGCTGGACAGCGACTGATTTTCCGTAGCATACCTCTAAGTACGTTCTAGCAGTAGATCTGAAGTTAATAGCTAAAGGCCAAAATATTTTGTCGAAATATTTCCATGCCTCTTATATAGAAGGAGACAAAACCTTATGTGGCTAACTTCAGACTTTCAACATCCCTTCAGTGAACTAGCTCACGTCAAATTAACATCTGAACTTCACACTCTAATCGAATGCCATTTACAAAATGTTTCTCAATTAGTTTTAAGTTTTACATCATTATTTTTTAGGTTGTGCCTTTGGATTGGTGGCCGCTCACGCGAGACTGTCTAGCTTACGGCATTACCGTCTCCATTCTCATTTGCATCATGCACGATGAGTACGTGATGTGGTACGAAGCTCTTCTGCTCGTTTTGTTGTATGGAGTGTACCTTTGTATTATGTACTATGACAAATCTATACAGAACTTTGCCAAAGGTATGTAAGATCGTTGTTTTTATTCTCCTCAATCAAAACTTCTTCGTAGGAGCTAAGTAATAGAAAGTGAATTTTAATAATTACAGGAAGCTGGATATGTGTATCAGATATGATGAAAAAAGACGGAAAATCTGACGAGGGTGAGATATCTATATGTGTTATTAATTTAAGGCCTTTCTTAGAAACATTAATTGCCTACTAATTGAGAATTGGCTGACTGATTTGTCTTTTTTGACCAAATACTTGTCTCAGAGAATAACAAAATACAAATTATCTAATCCATCGCTACGTTTCTTTAAAAAATATAGCCTCAATATATTATAATAACATAAATTATTTTAACTTCAAATGATAAAACTTTCGCAATTCTTGCAGAATCTAAGGAATGCAAAGTACCGGTATCTCCAACTAGAAACAATGAACTTTCAGTATCGATGGAGTATCCTCAATTGAACGGTAACATCAAAAGTACAAACGTATCGCCAAACCACTCAGATAGCAGTGAGAGAAAAGAAAAAGATATCTCATCAAGTAATACGTCTCCGTTAGAAAAGTCTCCTCAAGATCGTCCGAAAAGCAAGAACTCTAATCCTGAGATTGAATTTAAAAGCAATGAACTAGAAATCATTCCAAATGAAGAAAATCAGGCACCTGACGTACCTGAAAAATACGTACACTCGCTTTTAAAATGGCCGACTGGAAGGACTTGGATTACTAAGGTACTTGTTACATATATTTTATGTAGTCATAAGGATCGTGTTATGCAAAAACAGCCATGTGAGGAAAGTACAAACGGAGTTATAAGCATTGTTCTGTCGATGGTTGCACTTCGGTTATATATTGACTCATATATTGTATTGGTTCATATTTCCGTGAAAAATAGAGATATCGAAATTGCTGTCTTTGCAAAAAATCCGTCATGTCGAAATTAGTATGGCCGCGTTTATAACTCATTTTTGGAAAAAATCCACATGGCTGCTTTCTGCATAACTAGGCCCAAATGTAACATAGATTTTAGTACTCAGACTGTTACAAGCTCATGCTCGTGAAAAAAAAGGAAGCCCTTATTTAGTGCTTTCTCGTTTGTTCTTCCCCATGGAGGGTCGGATAGGGTTTAAACAGGCGTCAAACTTAGCGATAAGTATGCGTGACCTTATGTTTTGAATATTATTTATGTTTCCAAGCCATTTCTTTATGAATTCTATGGAAATAAAGTTTCTGACTTACAGTATAATTATGTTTGAGATAAATGTGATTTTACAACCACATTAATATATTTTATTTTCATGACTAAAATAGCAATACAATACAGTTTGGATTTGCGTATACCTGAATGGAAAAGCATCAGAAGAATACTTCTGAGGTTATGGTAGAATAACATCAGACGGGCTATAATTTTATCTCATTCACTGTGGTTGGTAACCTCAAACAAGATCGTAACCTCTGCCCATAACAAAAACAATACGTCTTGGGGACCTCACCATTTTAGGTATGGGAATGCCATGTCACATTGCATTGCGCCCTAAACTTCGAGACGTAAATATGGAATAGCTCACGTGACTGACGTAGTTACACCAATCTCTCATTCACATGTCCAATATTGCAAGTACCTATATTAAAAACTGTGCCGCATTGAACACATTTCTTCCAGAGACAGGCTAAGATAGGTTTCAAACTACCCTTGCTCATACTTACTTCTCAAAAATAAATGCAGACAAATTTTTTATGTAATTAATAAATTGTGTCGTATAAAGGTGCCCTTACACTCACACACACACGCACACGCATATCCAAAGCTAATCTGATGAAAACTGAGAATTTTTGATTTTTGTTATTACAGACAACTTGGATTGTTACGTGGCCGATTCATCTAGTGTTCCTGTTCACGATACCGGACTGCCAGAAGCCGCGGTTCAGGAACTGGTTTCCTCTCACGTTCATGATGTGCATCGTTTGGATCGGCTCCTTGTCTTACATTGTTGCCTGGATGATCACAATTATTGGTGACGATATTTTCGATATTGTGATAGTCTCATACCAATATGCAATCAGTACTCCCTTCTTTATACAGCCTTTTTACATGCACAAGAATGTGTATATGAAATACGAAAAAAAATATTTAACAAAATTGTATAATAATGTATCATTAGTATTGTAGTTACAAGGATCATACTAGCGAAAAAAGCCCTTCAAAGGCACGGCAAGAAGCCTTTTAGGGGTTTCTTGTGTGTTCTACCCCATGGAGGGTCGGATAGGGCTTGAACCGGTGTCAAACTTAGCACCATAATTACGCGTCACCTTATGTTTTGAATATGCTTAACGTTTCCAAGCCATTTCTTTACGAATTCTACGGCAATAAAGTTTTTAACTTTGACTTTGACTTTGATATTCGGTTTTGAATTAGACATTCTGCAGGTGGAGTGCAGCTACTAACAAAACAACTTTTACCTTCTCAGGCGATACTTTGATGATTCCGGACTCAGTGATGGGAATTACCTTCCTAGCAGCCGGAACGTCAGTGCCTGAAGCAGTATCAAGCGTTATAGTGGCCAAGAAAGGTATCCAGTATTTTATCTCTTACGTCTCTCTTAGTTCAATATAATTACTAGACATACTACTGATTACAGGTCATGGGTCCATGGGCATCAGCAATTCGATTGGCTCAAACACGTTTGATATTCTGCTGTGTCTGGGTCTCCCTTGGCTGATCAAGGCGTCGCTGGCTCCCGCCAAGCCGGGCTGTTTCTGGGTAATAACAACTATCATAGCTTGCCTCTTGGATAACTGCGAATATGCTATTTGCCAAAATGCGAATTTATTGCCTAATCCTAGCGAAGTCATACAAAACATGTTAATATGATATCATATCTAATCGAAACATTGCTATAACACCAAAGATTCAATATCATCAAGTAGTATGACCGCAATTGAAGATTGTGATCATACAATGTAAGGTAACCAAATAACAAATTTCTACATAAATACAATCTTCATACTTACATCAACAGTTGAAATAAAATCGAGATGAATGCAATGGCAATTGCAACAATGCATTCTGTCTAACATGAAAAGCATTTGCAGCAAAAGCTGGTAATCTTTATATTACCAGATTTTGTTTGTGAGAGACAGCGATATTCTAACTTTAAATATATACGCTTATAAATATACTGGTAAGTCACAGCACTATCATACGTTGCAAATTCCAGAGTTTTGAGCGTCACTGTTTAGGTTAAAGTTTTTAATGTATTTTTAAAGTAAAAAAAGATGGTAATATTCTAATTTATGTTTATATAATGAAACTTAGAATTAGGGAGAATTATTAATTTACTAGCGATATAAAAAAAAGAATCGCTATACATACCATTATTTTCATGGCTAGGTTCACGCATTCTCGTCATCTCCGCTCGTTTTCGGATCTTCCGACTGCGTCCACAGCAGTTACGTGGAGTCAATGATCCATCATTGAAGACGTCCACATAGTCCCAGCGCAGTGTGTTTATTTACTGTAGAATAGGAATACATTGTTTATGGGCAGAGGATACCGTTTTATATCCGCTACACCTTTACATAACTCACTTAGTGTAGCAATGGCGTGTATTGTTCGCTCAATTGGATCAATTTCCTAATGGTCTAAATAATCTCAAGTTAAGGGTTCAATTCATATGTTGACAGGTCAAAATCAACTCAATGGGCCTCGAGTACTCGGCCATATCGTTGCTGTCGACGCTCCTGCTGCTGTACCTGACATTCTGGTTCAACAAGTTCAAACTGGACGCCGCAGTGGGTCGCGCCTGCCTCGCCATGTATGCCATGTTCCTCGTCCTGGCGACGCTCATCGAGCTAAATGTCTTTTTCCCAGTAAACGTGCGCACGTGCCGTCTCAAGGCTACCATGTGAACGGACATTACCTTACCAAGACAAGGTGCGGCCGCCTCTAGTACCTATTTTTTTCTTTGAGTTTTGTTTAAGAATGTGTACCATAATTTATCTGTCTGGTTTTGCCTCTTAGTCGATTATTACCTATTCTGATAAGCTAAGAATGAGAGAAAATCATTTACGAAATTGGATGTATGATTCAGATATTACTCGTTTTGTATCGCGTATAATACGGGTTGCATTCGTTAACTTCTATAAAATAAGTTATCAATGTGTCTTAGTCAAGCAAGAATTTGACTTCCGAGAAGCCAACTGAGGCGGTCATTAATCTTGTTTTTGCAAGTAAATCCAAGAAGTTAGTTGAATTTACATATTACAGCCTTTACCCGAATGCTTCAACTGCAAAAAGAATAACAACATATTGCGTTATTTTGAAATAAATGTAGTCCCAAGTGGAGAGATATCAAAGAACAAAATATTTGACGTACTGGTACTGGTGAGGCTTTGATTTGGTAATAAGTACATATTAGTGATGTAATTAGTATTATTGTTGTGTGTACAATACTAATTTTCGATTCTTTAGTCAATGAAAATAGTGAAATATTAAATTAGAACGACATCGATATTGGAGGCATACATTTAAATAGTATTGTTGGTCATGTCATTAAGATTTCTGACATCACTTGTGTCGCATATTAACATTATCTATGCGTGTATACTCACGCACAGAAATAATATATTTTCGTAAGCTTTGGAAAACCCTTTGGGCCTGTTATTGTTATGAATGTTGATATTTTCCCAAAGAGGATTTAAGGCAGCCTGTTTTTAGTCCTTAATAGACGATGATTAGCAATAAATAGAAGATAATGGCCACAGTGCTAAAATAAAGGTCAAACAGTGTGCTTCACGTTTATTTCAAGATGAATTATTTATTATTTTTCATTTTATTGTTACGATCAAGTTGGGCAATTTCAGAAGTACCTACCTCAGTTTCAAAGAATCCTCATTATGAAAAATATTCTTGTATACCGGTTTTAATTACAGCCTTGAAATAATGTTTGTTGTAAATAAATAATTTTACTTTTCTCTAAGAATAATTAAATACATATTATAATAAATCAATTGATTTTTGATGTCCGCACAATGTTGTTTTATTCGTAAACTTTATAATTTTCAATATTAACTGTATATACTTAATTTACATTAGCTTATTCTCATTTATAAGGGGAGAGTGAGTATTTATACAATTAACGATTGCCGTTAGATTATTACAAAATCATTTATTAAGAAATATATTAAAAAAAGAGTAAAAACATAATTTTCCTTAAAATTCCATCACAAATAATAAACATGTTTATATTGCATAAATGTAAAACTAGTTGTTATTGTTTTGTTGAGCCAGTAGATCACATCGACTGTCGCTAGTTGACTTCTGGAAGAAACAATAAAATAAAGGGTGTGAAAATCTTAACATAAAAACTTTTGAAGCCAAAGTTCAAACGTCATGATGAAATAAATTTAAAAATGTGTTAAATAAAGATATATATAATAATTGTAAATAGTGTCTAACTTTGAATACTTTCCAGTAAATCGGTTGAATTTGATCGCAAGGAAAACTTAAGACGCGTTAATTATATAAATTAGTAAAATGTTCAAGGTGCTGTGTTAGCAGATATACCGAGTCGAGCGCCAAGTTAACGAAGCAACATAAGATTCGTTTGGTGATACTCCGTCGGGGGTTACCATATCATAACACGCTTCAATAAACCGTAATGTCATCAGAACTACGGAACACTGGAAATTATTTGCTCGTTGAGAAACTTTATGGCACATACGGAAGTTAAGATATCCTAAGTTAGATTAAGTTAGTTAAGATATGGAAAATTGACTATCCCATACTCAGAGAATGGTTGAAAGCAGATGTTACTCGTACCTACTAGTATGTTCTGACGTTCGGTGTCCTTGGCAAGGTAAGATAAATAAGTTACGTTAGTACTACAACGCCCGACTACAGATTCGTTTTGATTAACAAATTGAAAATGCTATGCCACTGCGTTAATTTTGCAACCGACAGAGAGGCCAAGGTTTTTAAACAGCAATTTGAATGGCCATGACTGTTAGTATTTAAAAGCTTCTTTACTGCCAGGTGAGTGAATATTTATAGCGATAAAGTGACTAGGCGCTGTTTAATGATAGGTTGAAATGGTTACGGGGAAAATATAGTTACGGAGTAGGGCGCTCTTGTCCGTAAATGTTCCAGCTCTCTGGCGTGAACCTCTATGTCGTGGTGTGTCAGGCGAGGGCGCACGCAGTGAGGGTGCTGGGAGGGCAGCCAACGGTGTATTATAGGCGTCAGCAGATCTCGATGGACCTGTTAAGAGAAATCTAATACTATAAACGTTAAAGTTTGTATGGATGTTTGTTACTCTTTCACGCTCAAACGGCTGAATGGATTTGGATGAAATTTGGTACCAAGATGGCTTATATCCTGGATTAACACAGGCTACTTTGATCCCGGAAAAGTGCAGTGTTCCCGTGGGATTACTTATTCACCGCGGGTAACACCGCGGGGCGCAGCTAGTGAATTATATTGTATCTTTGTATAGAAACTTCCAGAATTACTTCCAGAATTCCGTTATCTATCGAACTCAAAATTCTTATAATAAATGTTTTAGTACAGTTGATCTTTTTCACTGTAATAAATCAAAGTTCAGGCATTTCATTTTAAACTTTTTACATAAGTAATAATAATAAGTAGGTGGAATATTAACAAAAACACACGCACAAACACACGCATACACACAGCACACACGCACACACACACACAAACACACACACAAACACATACACACAAGACACACACACATGCGCACTCACGCTCACACCCACTGTAAGTGCATTTATTGTTATTCGTTTATATTAACTACGTAATTGTGTTTTGATGATTTGTCAACATAAAATTGCCGTAGATAATAATTTATGTTTATATCCTATTGCTCTCTCTAAATGATTAAAATGAATATAAAATAAATCCTTTATTAGATGTAAGTATTAATATTTAAGATATGTATATGTTAGTTTAAGATCTGTGGAATTTGTGATACTAAATAAAAAAAATAAAAAAATATTTATATATTTTTTGTAATTACTAGAGTTAACAATGAGTAATTTTTTTGTAATAAAGAAGTAGAAGTATATGTATGTTTCTTACCATGGCAGGATCATTGGGAGTCGTGAAGTGAGATGTGATGGTCCCTATTATGACGCACACAATCATACCGACAAGTGTGTAATACAAGTAGCTCAATCGGTACAGGAAGAACGTTCCAGACCTGTTGGCAATTACACAACGTCATAAACTATAAATAACTCCACAATTTCGCTACAAGAGTACCTAAGGAAGAATGCTTTTGTAAGGGTTTTTTTTAATTAAACTGCTGTTCTAGATTTCATCAGTGGGAATGCTAAAATATAAAACTTTTATTAGATCTTTTCGCTTTCTTGTTTCTAAATTTGCCTTTAGATAGCGCCATTCTGTTAATATGGTATATTAGCACCCAGACAGAGAATAAACACATATGTTCGTCATAAAAAATGTTTGTCCTGGGTGGGAATCGAACCCAAGATCAACAGTGTAGAAGGCAGGGTAACTACCAATTGAGCTGCCAGGCCTGTGGACACTAATAACGAATAAAGTAGTACAAATAATAAAACTAATAAAAAAAGCAGCAAAAATGTTCTATGAGACAAAACAAAAGAGTCAGTGATATATATTTTTTCTGTAGCAACACATTCCGTTACTGTTAAAATACTATTATTATTATTATTATTTTATTATTTTGTTTTTTACTTTAAGATTGCCCTCCTCATAACAACTTATCACCAGATCATCGACATCTATGGACCATGTTGAAACAATTAACTTTTCTAAATTCTAAAGCTCTCTTTTAGAGATTTGTCGTCACTGGCAACAGAAAACGAATCAATAGAAAGTTGAAAGCTGCAGTTTTTTATTGCAAAGATCTATGAATAATTTTTACCTATCAAATTCAACTGCGGATAGTGTTTCTGTAGTGGGAAGGGTGTAGTTCAATTGACAGCCAGCCACTGAAACGGGTTTAGCCATGATAACTATTTCACCTCGCATCATAGCCGCTTGAGTGCCAAGAGATATCCAACCCACTAAAAGAGTTGATAAGACACCGCCGACTAAAGCACCCTGAAAATGTGATAGAATGAATTAACGAAAATCCAGTAAACCTACTTATCACTAGGATTGTATCTCTATGTTTAAAGGCTGATTTATATTAGTCTAGTCTTTCAAAATATTGTTTAGATAATAATATAATTGTTTTCTTCACTTTCTGATACGCGATAATATCGTGTTTTATTTTGAAAGTATAGTAAACAGAATGAAAGTATACTAGACTAATAGTGTATAGTGTATAGTGTATAGAGTGTAGTACTATGGACTAAACTTGTATATGATGACAAGGTTGATCGAGCACCACTGTAGCAACATCAACATAAAATGGTCTATATTCGCACAGTTGATAAACTTAGCTTAACTTAGAAGAACTTAGCTAACATGTAGAACAACCACAAGTGTTATATTGAAGAGTTTATAGATGGAGTTCGCTTGGAAACAGATCTGGAGCAAATTGTCTATAATTTAACTGCCAATTCCGCTCACAAAACTAGGGCACGATAACGAGAAGATTGAGGTGTTACAATGTAACATGTAGGGAAAATCCCGGCGGACTATTCTTTAAATTCTATAGGTATAATATAATAAGATGCAAGCAACAACATATCTAATATAGCTATAATAATGTGATTTTGTAAGGTAGCCATAAAAGCCAATCTATGCAGTTAATGACAGAGCACAAAATATGCAAATTGTACCTGGAACCTACAGGAATGTAGATAGATAGATTTAACAATAACAGGTATTAGGTATTAAATTCAAAAGTATCTGGATCGTACGTTTCATTTAAATTTAGATTAAGAGGCGTAATTTAGTACATGTTTAGTAATGTTCTTATGTTTTGAGATTATCAACACAACATCCTTTATCTAAAGGCCGCATATTGCCTACATTTCTGTGATGTTAGCCAGAGATATGTAGGTTCTAATTAAAAACTAACCCAACTTAAAATAATAATTAACCGGAGTCACGAAAACTTACCGTTGCATTCACCCAAGGTAAAAACAGACCCAAAGAAAATAGTCCAAGTAAACTGCCAGCTGTGATTCCAGCTAGACTTTTTCCCGCCTGGATCAGTGCTCCCATATGTTCCACTAGGAATACTAGCCCTA
Source organism: Chesias legatella (assembly GCA_947359385.1). NCBI lineage: Eukaryota > Metazoa > Arthropoda > Insecta > Lepidoptera > Geometridae > Chesias > Chesias legatella. Next base: position 6,946,653 of record OX375762.1, on the reverse strand, counting down.
CACAAATAACTCCTGTAACATACACGATACAAGTGATATAAGAGAAGTTTCAATGGAAATTGCTATTTCCATATGCAATAAAAAAGTCTGCAATTTTTGCAACGCAATGCGACATGAGTTATCTCTTACTTTGGTGGAGAGGACTACAGTCGCATTGCAGTTGTCTATGGGCGCTGTTTACCACTTAACATCGGGTGGGCAGGCAGCTCGATCCATTACATAAATCACATTATAAAAAAACTCTGCTGACTCTGAGGTTACTAATCAGCAATACAGCAGTCCATGGAGATATAAAAGCTTAAAATGTAGGGGTGCTTAGTAAGTCTCTGATGTGCAAGTTGACCCAAAGAACAAAATCTTTGAAGTCAAAGATTTTGTTCTTTGGGTCAACTTGCACATCAGAGAACAATCCATTATAATGACTGTAGTAATACAACACTACTTTCACTTCTGTTTCCCCGTCTTCTTCTTCGAGTCACCGGTTCTGTCGAACCAGTGTGATGAAAGGATTGTAAGTGCGCCTCAAGGAGGCTCCTTTCGTGCACTCTACACATGTCTTCGAATTTTTAGTTCTAGGACATGTCGGTTTCCTCACGATGTTTTCCTTCACCGTTTTGAGTACGTGGTATTGCGCACATAAATCTTTCAATCGAAAATCTCATAGGTGCACGTCGGGATTTAAACTGACGATCTCCGGATTGAAACTCGGGGGTCAGTACCGCCAGAACACCACGCTCACAAGTTTCCCCGTGATGCTGTAGGACGTTTCGTTCTCAATCAAACTCTATGAACATTTATGCTTGTCATGTTTGTTTGTGACGTAGCCAATAAAATAATGAAGACACATAAAGTGCAGCTCCGACCATCAGTGTAGCTGTCTACTCTGTATATATATTTGTTCTGGTCTACAAAATATACCACTACGCAAGTAGCCAAGCTCATATGAAATCCTCCGACTATTTGGTAGGGAGCAATTTGACTGCTGGTATAATTAAAGTCTGTTAAATTTAGCTGATTAATAAAATATGAATAGACTATACAAACCAATAACAACCACGATAATTTTCATTATAAAACTAGCAGTTCTTTCTGTGATGGGTTTGTTGTAAGCTGGCCTAATGAGATCTTCAAATATCACCCCGCACATTGAATTCAGTCCAGTCGACATGGAGCTAAAACCGGGAAAAATATAGTGTATCTTTTGTTCAGGTATCACTACTTACTCAGTAATGTAGGTGTTTACCTGAGTGCCGCACTGAAGACGCCGCTCATGAATATGCCTGGCAGTGCCGGTATCGAACCCGTTATAGTCATCACAAAGTATGGCAACAGCTGATCACTCTTCCTGATTGCGCCCGTTGATAACGGATCGCAATCCACAAATGTTGCATATATCACAAGCCCCGTGTAACAACATAAGGACAAAATAATGAATATTCCAGCGGCCATTATGAATATTGTTCTAAAAATAACAAATCAATATTACAACCTGGGAACGCGTAGGTTGCTGAAATTGTTATACGAACTTACATTCTTGCTCGTTTCAGAGAGGATAATGCGAGGCATCTCTGAACCATAGCTTGGTTCACAGAACAAGATGCCAACCAGCTGAAGTAATTGCCAAATACTGTCGACCAGAATGTATGTCTGATAGTTGGATCTGGGTCCATGCTGCAAGTAAAAGTAGTTGTGAAGACACTACATATACCTGAACCACTTCTCTCTATTTGTTACTAAAAATCAATAAGTCGAGAAGTGCTGTCTCAAAGAATAATTAAGTAACTAATATTTTACACAGCATTACTCTGCGTTGAAAACAGAGAACTTCAATCTTGTCTTGAAGTTGATTGTGATTGCTAAAGCGTTTTTGATCTTAAATTTAGATTTAAATTTAAAACATTAATATCTTAGGGAGTTAAGGATGATAAATATTTTACTAGAATTAGTGATATTTCGAAAGATAAGAAGACTACATCGCAGACTCTTGTAATCTTCTAATAGTTCAAAATCTTATTAAAATGTACAATACTTCACTATAGTTATGAGATTTTTCTTAATAGACAAGCCAACCTACTTAAAGAAATCAAGTCTATCTCCTTTCTTGTTTATATCGATTACTTGTTCGACACCACCAAGTAACCAGGTACCGTAAGCTAATACAAAGATTACACCAAAATACATCAAGATTGTCTGCAAGGTGTCGGTCCATACCACCGCCTTCAGACCTCCCTGAAAATGAAGATTCATCCATGAATATCTACTTAGAACAGATAATTAAATAAATACCACTTAATAATTTTAATCATATTCTCCACGACAACTGGTCTCAGGTCTAGACAAAATTTAAAACCGGTTAACCCTCTTATACCCGCGGTTTGGTGAGGCTGACGAATTTTATTTTGTCATAGTCTATCTGATATCGTTATATGACTATGTTTGTATATTCGCATTAAGTCACTAAGACTACCTGATATGCATGATAATAAATAAATGAACCCCTTGTGTTGGTAAGAAAATATTTCCAATAAAATTTATCAATCCAATTATGGCTTTGAGCCTAATAGCATACACTTTATGTGTTACAGATTATTAATTTCAGCTTTCCTAGGCGGAGCTTTCCTTGACGGGAAGTTGTAATCACAATTTTTGTAATTTGTCTTCAATTTTGGGAAGTCACCACACCGAAATAAAGCAGAGTTAAAACAATATGTTAGTGGTAATTATTATATATAATAAATATATAAATTATATTTACAATTTTCTGTAAGTCGAATTCTCGTACTCACTGGAGTCAACATAGATGTCAAAGAAATAATTATCTCCAATGAGGCAACATGGGCCTTTATGCAGTGACAGACCGTACACGGGTATACGCACTGGGTATAACGCTTTACAACACCTAAACGATACTTAAAAGCGTGGATATAGAAATGTTGTAGGCCTTTCGTCATTTAGCTACGCGAAATAAAATAAGGTAAAAATAGAGGTACTCACAAGTGTTGTGTAAAAAATACATACGATACACACGATCGGTGTGATCATGTGCAAATTAATGCCCGTCACTGAAAAATTATGTTTCATATGTTAGTATAATACACTTAGTACTTGTAAATGTTATCCTACATTTAAGATAATATGAATAACTTGTTGGTATATTTTTGTCCTGGTTGTTGCTATGACATATTGAATTGAATAACTACATATGTAGTTATTCAACTTAAGCATTAGTTCAATTATATGCGGGAATACAAAAGGCTATTCCAGTAACTTCAACACTCTCATGGTAGTAAAAGAGCATAGTTTTTCGAGAAATCGAAAGAGACAATTTGTCTGTGACCAAATGTAAATAATCCATGTTAATATTCACCTTGACTGAACGCTAGAGCTGGCACGTAAATCACTATTGGTATGTAGAGTAACATTTTGATGATGAATATTATTGAACCTAAAAGTCGCACTTTTTGATCAAACCTCAAGCGCAAATACTGAAAATATATAATATCATGTAGTTATACATAGGCAGTGCTCATATCTAGTAGATTTGATAACATTATATCAACCAATATATTTTTACAATAGTTTATTGTAAAATATGTAATTTTTTTAGTTACGATCAATACAATTTGATTATAACATGCTAGCTTGAACTGCGTAGGAGCCTGCAATATAATTGAGAATATTTACCTCATACGTAGAAGTAATTTGTAAATTGTAGAATACAGGTAGATATACTACTGCTATCGTGAGGGATACTGCCCATTCTGATAGAACAACAGTCCAAAGTTGGGTACCGTATGTATACATTTCAGCCGGCAGCCCCAGCAATGATATACCAGATATATAACTGCAAATAAACAAAGTCCGTAGTATATAGCAAGATATTCGCGAAATTGTATATCACGATAATATTCTTCACAGACAGAAGCTTTTAGTTTATAAATAAATAGAAACAATACCTGGCTATCAGTGACATCGATATGGGGAATATGCCCATCGTCTTCCCACCCATGAGATACTCGGCTGTGGTGTTTTGTTTCTTCTTCGCGAAGAACGCAAAGTAGACGCCTATGAAGGCAGAAAAAGCCAGCATAGCCCCGAAGACCAGGTAGTCGAGCCAGTCAAAGTACACCACGGTCATTATCGTGGCTTAAGAGTCACAAAATGAGATCGCGCGTCCGTCCACTGTGGCACTTAAGCTCCATCTCGGTACACAATAGGCGTTTACCGAGCGGAACATGCAGCTGGGACGTAGCTATATTTATCCTTTGAAGGATCTCGCACAGACACATTGGAGGGATGAGGTTATATAATTGGCAAGTTGACTGAGTCGTCTCGAAGCATCGCTTGCTTCTTCACACTCGCGCATCTCAGTATTTGATTTGATTCTAGTATAAACAGCAAATGCAGTATATAGCAGAATAGTTTTTAAATAAATGTCATGCCTTATTGTACATTTTACATAAAAAAAATATGACATACGCACGTCTCACGGTGAAGGAAGAGTTGGTGAGGTAACTGCAATGCCCGAACAAAAATTTGAAGCCAATTATAATAGCAATCCGGATGGCAGCAGTTTATATAATCCATTCAATCCAGTTTGTCAAGAATAGGGGAGCTTCCCAGCAGTGAGGCTATTATAAGGTTCATAAAATAAAATACTGGTACTAGAAACATTTATTGATTTTATAATGATTACAATATAATAATATATAATGATAATTATTAATAATATTAATAAATATTTTGAGAAAAACATTAGCTGACGCTGTTATCGAATTTTATGATATTTTAATTCAGGGATAATATGCGGTAATAATTATTAGAAGTTTAACATTTTATTTGAATACTAAGAATATTAGCAAATTCTCAATTGTTTATCAGAAAACTCAGAATCAGCTTAAGGATTAAGGATGATGTACTGTTTATATTATTTTTCTCTAACATGTAACATAATTACATCGAATACCATAATGCGGTTTTTATCGAAACAATCGAAAAGTAATTATAATTCGACTATCATAATTACGTTCTGTAACGGATCTCCCCCTTCCATCCATAATAAGACACTCAAATCGGAAATTTTTCGAAAATATATTCTATATTTTAATATTTATAATGGCCAATAGTGTGATCGAATTAGTGGTAGGACTGTACATTGTGTTTCATAGTAACCCGTTAAATAGAAGGTTCTTTAAGAGGTATGCTGGTAGCAGACATAAGACATGGTATTGGGTAGCGTAGTGAAGAAAGCTCCTAAGAATAAATATTAGATCTAGAGAATTATAAATGTACTATTACAAAAGTAGATTGTTATAATTAATCAAAAGTTTGAACTAATGGAATAGTACATACTCTAATTCAATAATGAAAAGTGAATAACAAGAATTTATTTAATACTGCTGTAAAAATAGCAGTTAATTATTTTATACCACGAACATAGTTTGTGAGCCAACGGCATCTTCACAAACTATGGCTCGACGCCCCTCCCCGCGCCATGCTATGAATTTCGACTCCTGACAACCCTAGGATTTGTTGTCTAGAAAATCCTATATTCGTGGTATAATAAAGTATTATCCCATCGAACCTGCCGAACTTAACCCTCCTTAATGAAAAGAAGAGAAAATGTCCTATTATTCTCCGAAGAGATTTAGTTAACTCGTATAGCATACGAGCAAGAGTTAATGATGAAAAGAGTATAAAACTCTCCTATATCCACAATGATTTACTGGACAATAACAGTAATTTAAATTAAATTATAAATAAGAGCTTGGCTCACTTATGCTAATGAATGTATTTCACATTCAGTAAGTTTCTAAACTCATACTGAGATTGTACTGAGGTATAGTGCCATAATGCAGAACAAGCAGAGCACATTATCAACATATAAAATGATAATAAATGACAGTACTTAGCAATGTGTCTTAACCCTGATAATAATTCAAAACTGATCAATTGAGGTGGTTACAGATCTCACAAACCAATATGCTGACCATTTAGGTATCACAGCTAGGTAGAGTCGTAACCCTTTTTGACCAGACCGCAGAGCCTAACTAGCAATTCAGTGAGATATCTGGGTTTCTCAAACCAATATATCAGTACCAGTAAAATAAAGTAAGAGTAGGTTGGTAGTTCAGCAACAGTGATAATAATGGATGATTACCAGTCTCACTTTGGAAAGCTATTACGAAAACTAGACACAGCTTTGTAATATCATAACATTGTTATTTGATAGCAATAGTTATTTATAAACCTTTGCGCTCAACAAGCCGGCAAAAGGCAAATTATAAATAAATAACTTAGTAAGTGTATCAACATCTGTGAACCAATTTTCATCATTCAAATATAAATCAATTCATTAAATTAATACAAACAGTGGATATTACATCTTCACTCTATCTTATACTAAAATATAAACTATGATAGGTTAAATGATCTGTTGTGCACATCAGATTGGTAACGTGGAACAAGTTAAAATATTTCCAACTAACATCTGTGAATGTATCATCAGAAGGCATTAACTTATACAATGTAGCTCTGCTACAGATAATAGCGGATCTAGCCATTATTTGTATCGTCTATTAAATAAATATTTTATTTACGTCTGATCTTTGAGATACTCTGAAGTATTAGATAAGTGTAAAATTATTTATAAAATATTTGTTTATATCTTTTTATCATAAAACATAAAACCAACACAACTTTTCTTGGAATCACTGATTTAAACCAGTAGAATCAGTATCAATAAATAAAAGGAACATCCGTATATAACTTTGTGATTATCAGTTATGTACCTAAATTTTACCTTAACTAGCTATAAATATGTGTGAGAGCAAAACAAGGAGTTGCGTCCTTACTCCGTATTTAATTCTAATTGTGCATGAAGGTACAAACAACACAAGATATTGTAAATGTGTACCCTTCTAACTATTCTGACTAGTGTATGCGAGATTGGCTTTCTCGGCTTTGTATTCCTAGTGCAAGTCCTAAGGTCTATCTCCTGCAGGCCGTAGCCAAAGACAGCATAATTAAGACGTGTACCGCGAGATGTGTGAGGAACCACATCAATTGGATCCTGAAAATAGATTTACTGTGGGTGCTGAAGGAATGACCCACTTTGACAAGTCCCCATTATCGAAGTTCAGGAAACAACCAATGTGGGAGCTTTGCTAAGCCCAACAAAGGGAAAACTCAACACCCAGTTCGCTCAAATTGCCTGGGCCTAACTAACAAGGGAATCCCTAACTCCTGGCTTTCGTTGACACCGTGAGGATCAGGCCAGCAGACCATAAACCATGTTATGGGTTTTGGTATTCATCGAACAGATATTGATAATATTTTATTAACAACAAAATAATATAATGGTTAAGCCATAATAATTCTCTTTTATTTCCCTTTTTAGGAAAGAGAATCTTCAACATTTTGATGAAATCCACACCAATTACGCACTTAATATATTCTAAGATGTCATCACAGAAACTACGCATTACATAATCCCGTATTCACGAAATATCACGGAAACTGTTTTATGGGAAGAAACAGTTACACTATTAAATGTGTATCACAAAACTATGCACATTAATGCAAATTTATATTATAATTACTTGCAAAATCATTAATATTTTAATAAAAATCTGTTCGATTCACACATCTCAGCAACCAATCAAATCCGAATCCATCCGTCCAAACCTTTTTCTTTTTCCTGTGGCCTTCTGTCATCTTTCTATGTGGAATAAAAAGTATCTAATGCAAAGTAATGAAAAAGATTTTAATAAAATACATTGATTCCTAATAAAATACTCGAATTGATTATTGATTAGAAATTTTGGTGGTACAACAGAGTTGGGATCGTTACAGTTCTGAGTACATAAATAGAAAAATATTGATGCCTAATGAGCGATGTTCCGAATACAGGTTAATTAATAATTATCATGAATATAAATTACACGAGAACCTAATGTAAATACACAAATAACAATCGATTTCACTAAAATTATAAAAATATTTTTATGGTTAATCTAATAAAAAATAAAGGTCGACATTTTTTGAGGTCTTTATGTATTTTATAATATAAGATATATTATTTTGATAACCTCTTATATCTACCATGATAGTTTAACTTTTACTAAACATGATTCTAATTAATTATGAATGATTTTACCCTACTTAATACATTTTAACAAATCTGTACGATAAACATTAATTTACTTCGTAATATATCAACATTGATAATTTTTTAAGGTACTGAACTCTGAATCTTTAGGTACTTCTTACTTTTTTAAATAATTAATAACTAAACTGATATACTATTTTACGAAATAACACAACAATATTATACTTACTTAGTACTAACTACACAAGTATAGACAATTTAATTTAATTAATTTGAGTATTAGACACTAATTTATATTCGTGTAGTGACACTAATTAACTATGTACACATTAAGTTTTCCTAATTGATATAGAGTGTGTCCTAAAAATCTTTATATAAAGTGTTAAGTTAATATCGCCAGCCAGATGTCCCTATCTGTAGTCTCCTACGGCTATCCAATTCATACTAGTTTTTGAGACATATTATACATATATATGTGTCATTGACACAGCTCTGATGCTGTGTTGCATTTTATATGAAAATGAAGTTGTTATTACGTAAGATAATGGAATAGGAAACGCTCATCTACTGTAAACAGCCCAAAATAAGGGGCACGGAGTAACTCAATATTCAATGTCATGTTTTTCTTACTAATACAAGTATTTTTTTCATATTTTGACAAATATTTAATCATTTATATACAAATAATATATAGGTTATTCTTATATTTAGAAAATTCACGGCCAGACCATCGACAAAATTATTAATTACGTAACAATTAATGTAAGAGCATTTTATATTTCGTTGCTTATCCAATAAATGTGCGTATATACCATAAATTAATAAATATAAACTATGGTGCAGTATTTTTGATTCGGGTCCTTGGCCCAATTTTGCAACGAGAACAAAGTCCACACCAATAATTAAACGTATTTAAATGCGCTAATTGACGTTATTACAAATAGACTAAGGTTATAACTGTGTTTAATCTCATTTTCGGAAGTGTAATATGGCGTGTGAAAATTAATTAACTATAATATCAATATACATTCTAATTCAGTTGTATTGTTACACTTAGAGACTATGTTTTACCCAAACTGGACTTAACTAATTAAATTCAAATGTGTCGTTCTGTGTTGCAGATAATATATTTGTGACCCTATCGTCCTGAATGCTGCTGTATTCGTTATTGCCAGTTCGGCGGTATTGTGCCGGCTCTATTCAGATCTCGTAGTCCGATAGAATCACAAAAGGCAAGTACCAATCATTACGAGACGAGACTAACCCCCGTCGTACTGTATTGTACTCGCTGATTAACCTACTTCTAGACATTCTTATATCCAAATGGTCGTTTGTTACTCACCCATCAAAAGATTTACATTGGATATTCTATATCCATAATGTTCGTATTTATTCGAATAAAATATTTTATATCTAATCCTCTCTTTTATATGTAAAAATATTAGTCGTCATCCAAAAGCGGTGCTCAGTACCATAAAAATATTAGCTCAAGACAGATAGCAGAAGATTTGCTAGAAGTATTAACATTGTAAAGTATTGAATATAAATTACTAAGTTAGGTTCCAAACCTAGTATTTCAAAGGGATCAATACTGACGCTACAAACTACGGTACAGTTACTCACCATCTGGTTCGTGAATGACTTGTCTACGTCTAAGACGACTACATAGAATTACAAAGATGACGACTCAACATTCGAGATAACCTTAACATACATACACGTGCTTCAAAGTCACATACAAATTTTATAATCTACATCTTATACATGTTCGAGTTTTTTTCATCCATAGATTTTCATTGCCTACGATTACTTTTTAGAACTAAACCTATCATTCCCGCTACATCATGTATAAATTACTAATCCTTTGTTTACCTCACAATTTTGCCTTAGTGATAATACCTTTTTACATTTAGATTTATATATCTCTAGGTTTACAAGAATTTCACCAACTACCAGAGCAAGTGTTCTGTCTGAAGTCATATTAAACCATCCATCACTTGACCATCATAGTCTCGAACTTACCAAAAAAGGTCCCGCGTCTTAAGGTCTGTGCATTTGCGTACTGCCTACTCTCTATCATATCAAAATTATTTGTGACTTAATAGCAACTTTCAGATATATTTGGCGTGACTGCCTTGGTGATCTATAGGGAAATATACCCTTCACCAAACCAAATAGGTAATCTCGATTAAGAAATCCAAAACTCTACATTAAGGGATTTAGATGTTACGTGATTCATTCGAATCATTATCGTCACTTACACATTATCACTAGATACTCATCGGATATTCGTCGCGGATCATTGTGTTAACATCTTATTTGAGAACGAGTTCATTGCATTCACTGTAGTGCCTTGGGCTTAGAGGTCGGTCGCTGAGCCGAGATCGAACCTAGACTGGCGGCGGTCGCGGCTGGTGGAGGGCATGTTCTGCCCCGAGGTGGACTTCTGGATAGAAGCTGACCGCGGTCGCGCCGTCATCTCAACCTGGTTCTTCTTCGCTTGCTTAGCAGCGGCCGCTGCTTGTTGTTTGCTCTTCAAAGATGAAATCGAGACGACTACGTCAGTGGAAACACCGTCTTGTTCTGCGTACAGAAACTTTGCGTCACCGGAGGACTTAAATGCTATCAAGATAATGGACTAAACTCACCTTCACGCCTGATAACTTCCCCGGCGTTGTTCAAAAAGTAGCTGGTTTTTGGTTCATCCTTTTTGTCGTCCTTTGATTCCTGTGTCAAATGTAAAAGTTAAAACTTGCTATAAAATACTTCACTAATTATTATGCAAATTAATAAAACTGGTGTTTAATAAGTATAAGTAATTCAGTAATTTACTCCTGCAAGCATCATGGTGTTTCTTACTATTTAAATGTACATTGTTACTGTTTCAAATAAATAAAATTTATTATAAAAAAAAAGCAGTTGATGGACCAAACTTGATACAAATAATAGAGGATATAATATAATAGAGAATGATAATAGCCGTTCCGGTGTATGTTGAGTGAAACGCTCACCTTTGATTTGCTAGATTTGGAAGCAGAGTCAGTGCTTCCTCTCCACCACAGTCACTGGATCTCACAAAAGGCCCGCCCGACGCCCTCCTTGGCGGGTGTGGTGGCCTCAGCCTCGGCCGCCACCTCTCCCTCCGGCTTGGGTGAGTTCGTCCCGGACGTAGCACCCCTAAACAACACGTATTGATGAAAGCTCTATAATTGTTTCAGATGTAGTACTAGCCTAGACAATAAATAAAATTTAATAATGGTGCATGCGACGTAATTACACAAAAAAACTGTGTCCTTGCAACTCCTCCAAGAAATATTTCTTTTTTTTATGTGATACAGTTCCAGAACGAGCTGACGGCCCACCTAGTGTTAAGTGGTAACCTCGGCCCATAATAACCGATGCGACTTGGGTCCTCCCCTACAAGGTACGACAAGACCCAAGTCGCATCTATACGCCCGTAACCCTGAGACGTGCAGGTGGAATGTCTCATGTGCCTGAAATTTCACTGGCAACCACACATTTCAAACTGGAACACAGTAACGCGCTTAATGGTTCTTGTTACATCTTTTAGTATTTCTCAAAATGATAACGGAGCTTGGTGTTATCTGCTGTCTGTCTGTATGTCACGGGTGTCTAGCTCAAATTTTGTAATCGGTACAAACGTCATATCGATGCGGACGCTGTTATTTTGCTGGTTGCGCATGGCGAGTGTCGAAACCATCGGCGGGCGCAGTGGCTTGTTCGCGAGAACACGCTCTATGTCCAACAGCACTGACGGGGTAAGCTGCGGAGCGATCTATACAAAAGTAAAAAAGTTTTTATTTTCATTCATTAATTTAATTAACGCACGCTGAATTTTCACCCTTAGGGACTCCATGGGTGACAATTCGCCAAAAGTTCTGTTCATTTAAGAAACAACAAGTTATATGTAGGTATAGAAGATTTATTTTTCCGAAAGACGTTATAATGAAATTGTAACGAGTTTTTTATTTATTTGTGATAGGATAACGTTTGACTGCAATCTCACCTGATGTTAAGTGACGATGCAGTCTACGATGTACCATGTACGCCTAAAAATAAGCTATTCACTTTCCTCTTAAAGACTTCCAGTTTATAGTTTTCAGGAAATACAGACGCTTGCAAAGAGTTCCTCTCTTGGGCTGTCCGCGTTATGAAAGTGGAAGCAGAACGCTTCTAATGGATGTGAGGTAATTCTACCGAGAAAGGGTGACGTGATGCCGTGCATCTTGATGTCATTTGGAAGAATAGAGATGGGGAAATTGGATCGATAGTTTTTAGTAGAGGTCAGTGAAGGAAAAGTTTCACAAATTGGAAGGCTGCAATTCCAAGCTACTCCAAGGGGACCTTAACAAGATTTAAGTGGATCATCAAAAAATAAAATAAAACAAAATATTAAACAAAATCTTTATGAATCCTACTAAATAAGACAGACCTACGTAGATGCGTTGATTACATATATCACATTTGGGGCTAATATTTTACTCGTCTAAACTCCATTCAACCTATGTTATAAAAGAAATAAATATTTGTATCTATATGGTAAATAAATGGTAATAATTTAGGTACCTATATTTTTTTATTAAAATCATTTGCAGTATTTACAGTTATAACATGTATTTTTTCGCTTTTCCTATACAATATTTAAATAAATTATAAGATTGATATTTATTACTTTTTAGATCTGTACACAAATTATGTACGTCTTATACAAAATAAGTATAATTAAATAATGGTGGGTATTACATATACTTTCTAGTTTATGGGGATCCTGCTACAAATGAAAAGACCTACCCTACTGTCTATGTAGCAGCTAGCAACCCATTCGTCTTACTAGGGGAGACTGAATAGTGACTGAATTGTTTTTACTTACCTGCAAGGCATGAATATTTTCTCGTAGCTGGTCTACACTCGTAGCACCCAGGAGAAGGCAGTTCACTGAATCATTTTTCAGGCACCAAGCCACCGCTAGTTGACATATGGAGCAATCTGTTTAAAAAAAAAACATATGTAGTATCACTTAAACGATAAAGTGCATGAGCAATGTTACACAAATATACTTACTCAGTGAACTGGCTAAATTGGTAAGATCTCGCAGCTTGTCACCATATGAGCGAGGCTCTTCTCCAGCCATACCTAGTTGTTCCTTGCTGCTGGATGTTGGCAGTAGCTATAAGTATAAACATTGTACCATATCAACACGATAATTTTGACTGGCCTCACAGTTCAGTTGGAAGTAACCCTTCCCTTCTGCGCTGTAGGTTCTGGGTTCGATTCCCACCCAGGACAAATATTTGTATCATGAATATAGATATTTGTTCCATGTCTGGGCCATGTCAATATGTATTATATTATGTTTTTACAAAAAAGTATATAAGTATTATATCAGTTGTCGGGCTTAGTATGCTTAGTTTGCTTTGGGGCTACAAAGAGCTATGTGAAATGTCCAATGTTATTATTATATTATAATGTAACTATTAAAACTAGAAAAATTACTTCAGGTAGAGCGATGTCGTCTTCACACCAGCTGAACGTGCTATATTTTCTGTTGAACCGCGATTTGGCGAACAGACTTGTGACATCATCAGGGCCCAATCCCTTTCCCGTTGTAGACGCTGACCACACCATCAAACCTAAAAAGGAAATTGATACGTGTAATCATGCTGCCAGAAATTGAGTGAACCTACTGAATTCAGAATTAAAGTTAGAACGATCGACACTAAGAACACATACCAACTCCAATTTTGTGATAAAGTTCTGGCATGTACAATTCTGCTTTCTCCCGACAGAACATATGATATTCTGTTTGCTCTACGATCGGTGTAACGCAGTTAAATTGTCTGCAGTTTGTATAAGCATCCATGATCTGCAATCAAAATAGGATTTAAATGTATACTTTTTATTAATATAATAAATGAGTTTTTTGGATGATCTTACCTCAGATGGTGACCAGCGTGCCGTTCCCCAATATGAGACCCATCCCTTATCAATAACGAAGTTCATAGCACGAACTACCTCTGTGGATAAAAACATGAATAACTGACTGACGATCGATACACAAAACGTCAATATGAAACAGCAGCGCTGATAAATCGGTGATACTGACCTTCCATTGGGCAAAGCGGGTCAACCTTGTGCAGGAGTACAACATCTATATACTCCACTTGCAGTCTGGCCAGCGATGCTTTTACGCTTTCGAATATATGCTTACGAGAGAGCCCTCTCTCTATTGACCTGTTATCATTATCAACACACCTAGTAAATGAAGAGTTGGGGCGTGATTAGTCACTAGGCAAAGCGATAAGCAGTTCCGAGGAGTGTGAGTAAAATATTCAAGGTTAGTTCATAGCAACTGTAAGCATCTTCGGGGCTTTGTACGAACAGTTTTCCTTTCGTAGTTTATGATTAGTTGATGATCGTCCGTGTGCAGAATGAACATGGCAAGAACATTACAACAAATACAATTTAAAACCTAGTTCCACAAGCCTGATTGGTGTTTTTTTTTTTATAAAATGATCTTTATGTATGAGATTTCTTTAATGAAAATTACGCAAAAGTCATAAAATTATGTACAGTAAAATGAAAAGCATTTACGTTTTATTATGATTATAATTTATAGAAAATAAGTGATCATTTTATAATTAATTGAAATGATATGTGCTTGGGAGAGAAATAAACTTACTTCGTGCTCCAATATATTTTTGTTATTATTATAACGCTGGACCTCCTGACACCTCTCTTTTTAAGAATTCTGCCAAGTTCTGCTTCCCCTTTAGCTGCAGACCAAAAAAATTACGATTACAGCTAGAGACCTATATCTTTATAGCAATGTATTGTTCTATACGATACGACAGGCCTCACAGTTGAGTTTGTCCCTGCCTTCTGCGCTGTAGGTCGTGGGTTCGATTCCCACCGAGTACAAACATTTGTGTGACGAATATTATATGTTTGTTCTGTGTCTGGTTGTTAATATGTATTTGCAACAATATTCTATCAGTTGTCTGGTTCCCATAGTACATGCTATGCTAGTTTGGGGCTAGATGGCGCTGAGTGAATTGTCCATCATATTATTATTATTATAAATTAAATCGCTATACAGACTTACCACAGTGAGCTTCAGACAGATCAAACAGATTGATGCCGTTCTCCAATGCAGCCATGACGACATCTTCGGCGTTCTCTTCATTCATCAGGGTCCATATTCCGAGGCCGACGTTTGGAACCCTGAGTCCCGACTTGCCGAGGCTCTTATACCGAAGCCCTGGAGTGACGGAGGAGGCAACCGCGGAGGGGTGCCCCGTGTACACCGTACACATTGGGCGTGTTAACGCCATGTCTCCTGCTTGCGACATCTCCAAATTAAAGGCGAAACATGGGTTTGATCATTGATATATCTCATTCTTCTCATTTATCATTGATATATATATTGATATGATCATTATTATATAGATATTTTGTATTACGTAGCATCTTAATCTCACGCCTCGCATAGGCTTTAATTAAATCAAAGAAAATATTCAAAAATTAGTAGTAGTATTTATTATTCTGTGTACAATAAAGAATAAAGAATAAAGAATAAAGAATAAAGAAAAATTATGACAGAACCATAAATTGGAAATAATTTTACCTTTATCTTGAAAATCTCCGAAAAGAATCTCCGCAGTCAGACCTCGAACATAGATATCCATTAAGAAGAAGAGAAAGAAATAATACTTGAAATGAATAATACTGTATACTTTATTTGTTTCTTTTAAATGAATACTAAAGATAGAAAAATATATACACATATAAATAATATTTCCAACATTTGAAGTAATAAACACTATAGAAAGTAGGAAAATTATTATTGAACACGCACATTTAGTAGCATTTTCATTTATTCTGGATCACATGCTGGAAACACCGTTTTCTACGTCACTAAATAAGTGGCTTGTTACCAAGGAAAGCTTTTAATTCTCGTAGATATATAAAGTTGGTACTTGAACTATTTAAAAGTTTTCACTTACGTTTATATAATAAAATAAATGTTATAGAATTAGAACGGTTGGCTGAGATAAACACGTTGCTTTAACGAATAGTAAGGTGTGCCACAGAACAAAGTATAAAAATGTAACTAAAAATATTATTAGACTCACCTTGATCTAGCATCTGCTGGGAATGAGCACTAAAATCGTCCATACAATCCAGCGATGCGATCGGAGCACGACATCTGAACAATTTAGAAAATTATCCATTATATTAAATAGTCTCAAAGCTATAACTGAATGCTGGTAATTTGAGAAAATTTATCATAATACCTACTAGAAATAATATTATGATAATATTTATCATTATATAAATTTGAATATTATTTAGAAATTATTTGGTTTTAACGTCAAAGGTGAAATTGTAATTTGTAGTATCTACTAGTTTTAAGTACCTATCAAGAGATTTCTACTGAATCCAGTCATACTCGCATTAATACCCTAATCGTATATCAATAAGCTTTTTATAGAATATTCTTAACACTTTTTATCAAATAATTATCAAGGAGATGTTAATCAATATAATAATAATAACTCACGTTTAATTATTCTGAAAACTACGCCCGGTATGCAACTTAGATATTAATGTATCGATTTAAATAATTTATTATTATTCATTAATAAGTATAAATAAGTAGTGTATAATTTATATTATTAGTAGAACGTATTTTTAGATACTGTATTAGTGATTTAAATGGTACCGCAAATCTATTTAGTACTGTTATTTTCTTCAATTTAACTCATCAAAGAGTAGTGCTGTAATTGTGAAAACAATTACCGATGATAATGCCTCATTGCGACTAATGTTATATTCTTGAAAATAATGTAAATAAATGCGTGGCGCTTAGTTTACGTAGCATAAATCATATTTTCAAGAATTATCTATTTAATAACTGAAAGGTGAACCGCTAGGTTTTCTAAATACATAAGATATCATTTATCTAATGCTTACTTCTACCTATGTGGTGTTTGAATCTTTTGGTAACTATATCTAAACTAAATACCATAATACTATTTTTTCTAAAATTGAAGAATAATACAATCGAATTTAAAATGAATTGTCTGATATTTTAATTGTGGTACTTTGTAAATGATTCCTATCTACGGTACATCTACGGTGCATTAAAACCATGCTTATAACGATTCTCACTTTGTAATGGTATGGTACCTATTGGTATCGAGACTAATGTAAATGCGAATTGTACATATATATGTAACGTATAATATTTGTGTTTTGTAATGTCGTAGTGGTATCTGTCCATCATGAATACTATTGTAAGTAATAATTCATAACGTCACAAGCACAGGTCACGAGGTGCATTAAGGAAGTGAAACAGGTAATGAAAGGAGTTACAAAAGCGACAGGTGGTACAATACAAGGGATATCACCGTACCTTGAATTGGCAGACGGCCATCACCGATCTCCCAGCATGAGGCAAGCCAAGCATCGTTGTATGTTGCTCGACTTCTACAGTCATTGCGAATTGTTTTTAATGATACATAACTTTTAGTGAGTGTACGCGATGTGATGATACTATTCACAATAACTGTAGATTACAATTGGTATAGTGGTGTACCTACTCGCATGCGACGCTCGTAGTGCGCGATGCGGCGGAGTGCTCTCTGTATTAATTTGCCGTTAAGAGAAGACATATCACACAGGCTTACACGAGAAGGATCAGTACAATATCCGCACAGTGAGCCGCGTAGCAGCGTAGCGTCGCGTCGCTACGGCACACCATGTTTTATAGGAGGCCGACTCTACAGCCGATGCAGGATAGCTGAATACATTATTTTGTTTAGTTATTGTGTAATGATGTATATGTCTTCTCCCCGCAGTGGATGGTTCCGTTAAGGTCCGTTACCGATATATGGTGGGCATTGGGTTGGAGTCGACGCTGACGCTGTCGGGCAGCCCCAGCGGCGTGTGTGGAGTGCACCGGCTGATTGTCGACTCGCTGCGAGACATCATCTGCGAACCCTCCTTGCCGCCTTCCACGTCCACCCCCCTGCCTTGCGTCTCTTGTCTCCTCATTCCGCTCCTACGCTATCACGGCATCTTAACTCCCTATATCATCTTATCTGTAACGAAACGTCACACGGCTCCCGAGCAGACCGCGAACACTCCGCACTAAGGAAGGTACAAAGGGACTATAACACACTCGAGGACAAAGGGAAACAGGTACGCATGCATTTCCTAACGCTAACGGGGCATCACGACAACGGGTCGTCACCGAGAGCAACATCTAAACACTGAACTATATGGGGTCACGATCGAAACCAAGAGACAGACCATCATACTAAGGTAATATATAAGTCAAACATTATATAAGAGGAGGGAATAGAGGAAGAAGTGGCCGTCGGGACGTGAGGGACACTCACCGGGATAGCTGTAGGTGTACGCACAGGTCATAAGAGATGTGGCGATGCGGAGAAACGTAACGAACTGTTGGGCGCCGTACTGCGGGCTGCGGACGGCGAGGGCGGCTAGGGGCGGCGGGGGTGAGGGGATCATGCGCGCGCACCTCTGGCGCTTTGTCCTGCGTCACGCGATCACCTTCAAAACAACTCACACCACCAAGCCTTGAAGGAAGGCACCCGCTCGACCTACTTTAAGCTCGCCACTCTGTGGATGCGGCGTAGTAAGCAAACTTCTCTAGGATGGTTGGACAGATGTGTAGAGTAGTGAAAATATGAACGAATATATAGAATGATGAAGATGAGTAAACAAAGCAGATAAACAATATTTTCTTCCATAAAATATTGCGACTTATTTGTCTGCTCCCGATCAGAAAAGTTATGCGTAAAACGCAGCGCAGGTGTAAAACTATGCTTTACAATTTATGTCAGATGTGGTTGCCTATCCATATATTAATTACTAAATGAGGCTTTTAGTTAGTAAAATTATTATCAGTTATTTTGAAACGAAGATCACTTTTTTACTGGCTGTAATTTCTACAATTGCTCCCGTTACATATAATAAAATAGTAGAGAACAAAAAATAAACCTATTAGTAGTCATAATAATCGAAGAAAAGAACTTTCAAAAATGGTCAAAAATTGTGTCTGGATATCTAATTGTTTAGTAGGGAATCACGCATCACAACCGTACGAAAGGTAATGAAGTTTTTAAATGATTAAAGTGTTCAGTTAGGAGGTTTCTGACTGAAAATCTAAATATATTTTATTTCTCTACAATTTAAAAGCAAAGTAATGAAGATTTTTTTGAAATTTATTTCACGTGTCTCAGAATACTGTTAAACGTATTCTGTGTCAAGAATTAAAGACCTGCATTGTGTTAAACCTTTTTTTTCGATTTTGACAGTGCATGAAGGCATTCGTACTGGAGAACATTTAGCAATTCAAGTAATAAACTAATATGCACGCTGAGCTTTGAACAAGCGAACTTTGAATTGAAATTCAGAATACGTATCACTTGGCCCCGACGCCACTTTTTCGATCATTTTGCTATGTGAATACCTCGTTTGTTGTGTTTTAATTAAATTTATTATTTTTGAACGATTATTAAAATATTGATTAATAGATAAAGCGGGCTCGGTGGAGCTACCCTTTTATATTCTGTTGATATTGTTTTTGAATTATGCATATTTTATCATCTAATATATAGAATTATTTAATGTTGTACACCAAATAATGTACCTATTTACTACGCATACCGGTTAAACTTAATTGCATTTTCTCACTAGGTGAATTCAGTATATCTTGTGAGAATATAAAATTCCTAAACCAAAACAGATAAACATACTCTGCCTCAACTGAGTATTAAAGGCGAAAGTTTGTATGTTTGTTACTCCTCACGACCAAATGGCTGAATGGATTTGGATGAAATTTGCCTATATCTTGGATTAACACAAGCCTACTTTGATTCCGAAAAAGAGCAGTGTTTCCGCGGGATGGTCAAATAGAGTGTATAAACTAATTCACCGCGGGGCACAGCTAGCACAAGAGCAGTGGAACTGACGGACCCGCAATTCCCGTTTGTCCAACTACGAGGCAAACAATCTATATATCTATATATACGTATATAATTCATACCCAGGGCACGATGGTGCTCGTTCCATTCGCCGCTGAGAGCTCACATCACTAGCAGAAGATCTAAACGGTCGAGCCTCTTGTACGCAGCCTGGTGTGTCACAACCGCCGACACTGTCCATAGACTCATCTACACAAAAATGTATCAGTATTCAATTCTATCGCATAATAGCAACTTACTAGAAACTTAATAAAAGAGAGAAGCAAGCCATTATAAACATACAATTATAATTTTAAAGCAAAGTTTGTGTCCATTTTATGAATAAATTTTGTCAAGCAAGCTATACCTTTTACTTTTGGAAGTAAACCGTTATCAAAATCGATAAGGAAGACTACATAAAAAATACCCTCAAACAGTGTTAGCATTGGTTGAAACATCTGCTTGCGATTCAAAGTTAGCGGGTTTCAATGAAAAATGAGTTTGAACTTTTGGTTGACAAAAAGTAATATTGATAGGGCATTTTTTTATTCCCATTTTGCTATCAAGGTAGCTGCTAACGGGTGCTGTATGGCCTTTGGCTACATAATCAAATGTAATTAGTGTCATATAGGTAGTTAAACACAATCCAATTAATTGTTTGGTGCTTGGTTGGACAAACTGAAACGTGGAAAGATCGGCCTGCTACTTACTCAGACAAAAGAATCCAACTTAGGCCTCACCAAATTCACTCATTAAAAAACTTTGAAGTCTTATAATATTTTCATTGTAATTTTCTGCAACATTTTCCTATATAAAAATACACAACTCTAGAAATATGTATATAGTTTTCTCCATCTTTGTATTTGACTGAAGTGTCGAATTTAGGGTCTTTTTTTTGAAAATTATTTTTTATGGTGTTGATGGTTTTATGGTTATTAGTTTTCTAAAACAGTGAAAGTACAGTCGGATTATTGTGGCTGAGTACGTAGCAGACGTTATCTCACCGATATTCCCGTTTGTCCCACCATGTGCCAAACACCCGTGTATGAAAGGGGTACAAGTTACCTCTGCACGAGCCCATTCTTGAGAGGTTTATAAAAATTCCATCACCATCGATGCTTTGGCTTGACTGAGGTTTAATCAGTTGACCACTGCATGCTTTCTTCAACACACTCTGTAGGAAGTAGGTATTGCTAAATATTACCCAAACGTTTTAATCTTAAAAATGTATGTGAATTATATAACGCACTGCAAATTGCGCAATAATAATTTATCAAGAAAAAAGGTAAAATTGCAGGAGGCAGAGCTTTGCGTTTAGCAAAAAATGAATTATAATAATAAATGTCATGGATATTATAGGTTCTGGTTTTTCACTAAGCTTTCTCACAAACGGCTTCACCAAAGTATATTTACGAGAAACTGTTGTAAGATATTTAGGCATATGATTTGACCCGCATTGTGCTACGATTTTACTCTATATGGTTTGGTGGTGTCAGGTATGGATGGTCGACTGTGGCGCCACCTTGCGGCTTGGCGTTGCAGATCGCAGAGCCTATGGTGCGACAGCGATGTGTTCATTCCGCGTAACTCCTCCACAGCTTCTGCAATCTATACAAACAAACATCTGGGACATCACATATGAGCGTAGAGATAATTTATGTTTATTTATGTATATGTATATTAGTGTTAATGTTGACTCAAACTAATTTTATCCCTAACACCTGGTATACCGGGTAACACAAGTCAACATTAATGGGTATCTGGTATATCCCGGGTAAAAACAAGTCACTGGTTCTCTCGAACTAGTGTGGTGTAAAGATTTTAATTAAATTAGCAGTTAAATCATGGGTTGATCCTGGTAACCCTTCAACATCAACGGCAAAACGCGGTACCCATGTTCAAAAAACTCTACTCTGTATATGGTGGGATGAAAGAGGAGTACTTTATTACGACTTGCTGAAACCTGAAAAAATTACTGCAAATCGTTACAGTGCACAATTCAATGAAGTAAATAAAGCAATCATTGAGAATCGACCATTCTCTGGCCATGGTACTCGCCCAGTCATATTGCTTCATGATAACGCTCGGCCACATGTCGCTTCAGCCACTAAGAATACGATATTGCAACTCAACTGGGAAGTCCTACCACACCGGCGTATAGCCCAGACATGCTCCATCTGACTGCCATTTGTTTCGATCAATGCAGCATTTTTTGTCTGGACAAAGTTTAAAACTGTCGAAGAAGTAAGAAAAGTAGTGGATGATTTTATTGCCTCCAAAGATGAAAACTTCTATCGCCGCGGTATAAATATGTTACCCGAAAAATGGGCAAGAGTTGTGGAAAATAACGGGGAATATTTTGATTGTTAGTAATCAGTAATTTTATTCGATGTATTTTTAGAAAATAATGTATTCAAAAGCCGCACGTCACGTCTACGTGGCGTTTACCTTACGTTTACGTTACGTTTATGTTTACTTCATGGAACGTTGTTAAGGAGCAAGTGGTCCTAAAAACTTACCTCTCTTTGTTGCTCTTCTTCTGCCTCTATGGCTCGTTGGTGTAGAAGTTCTATATCGAGCTGCGCCACCTCTTCCGCCTCACGCGCCTGACATTGCTTTTCCTAACATAATTATAACAGTGAGTGCCAGTTTTATCAGATTTTTTTAATATTATGTTAATCAGATCAGCATATAGACTAGTATTTACCGTCAATGTATATCAATATGAGTAGGTAATGTTGATACCTAGCTTTTTATTATTTACTTTCGTCGATAGACATATTAGTAGTGTATATGTTCCTGTAGAACACGTCAATTGGTTAATCTTAGGTTGACTTAGGTGACTTACAGGTAAATGATGTATATTAACAAAAATTACTCATTGTTTTGTTCCCAAAACATTTACCTGGCGTCACTATGAACTTTTGGACTTTTACTTTTAGAGTTGGTACATTTTCGCTTTTACTGGAAAATCTCAGAATTTACCGTAGTTCAGATTTTATGGTAACATATACACACTACGGATTATGAGTCACATTATTTGAGTATTAACCTATTAATCAAAGTCGAAATAACTGAATCAAACGTAGATTAATCAATATCACATACCTAAATAAAACTGTGCCAATTTTAGTTCAACCAGACACCGAAAGTCCAATAAAATCCAAAACTATTTGATAACAAATATTTGAAAGTACTACTTACTGCACTACGTATTAATAATCTAAGGAAGCGCATAAAATAAGTATCGTAATGCGAGATTTGACTAAAATATGCTATATACTTTTAGTAGGTATCATAATTTTCAGAGAATCCATAAACAGTATACTCACCTTCTGAACTTGTCGCTCATGTTCAATTTTCTGCTGTTCCAGCTCCTCATTAGGTATTGGAGGCGTTTCATCGCCACTGGACGTATGTTTCCCTCCTAATATTGTACAAAAGAGACATTCTTATATCACCTCATCCACCAAATCAATAACAATATTACGTTCGATCTACGCTTACCAGTTGGAGGGTGGTACGAAATCCAAAATTGATGAGCCAGCTTGTATAGTGGTAAAACGAGGGTTTAAATTTGTTTCTATACCGTAACAAAATGATGGTACGTGATGTTAACGGAGCTAGAAGCGCTGTAGGAATGTATTCATAGACCAGCGTTACATGGTGGAACCGCAGTGAAGTTGTTTTGACGAGATTGGCACAGGTCCAAAACTCTTTCCCCATCACATCTTGGGATTTCAATTTCAGGATATATTTTTATGTTTTGTAAATATGGATTTGTTTTGCGTTGTTTTACGTAATTATTAACTAACCATATACATAACTGCATTTGGTTACTCAATATTTGAATAATTTAATAATAAAAAAATCCTATTTTGACAATTCAGCATCAAATCTCGACGCATATCAAAGCAATTATTATAAAATAAGTGTAGATTACCCAAAAGACCATCCAGGAGGTTTCTGACGCAAAGTAAAGTCGCATTAAACTCTTGGCTAGTATAATGAGCCAAGTTCTTCCAAGTACCTACTACGCCTTTTTCTGCCCGCTAGCAGATACAAGTACGCATTACTGTATTCCGGTTTGAAAGGTTGTCGTTGAAATTACAGGGACATGAGTTACATCACCTTCTAATCTCGAAGTTAAGGTCGCAATATAGTGTGACGCGATCTTTCCATACCTAAGTAGGGCAGCACTCAAAAAGTAGGTATTACTTTTGTTATCGGTAGAGATTAACGCTAAATATTAGGTAGGCTATCTTACTCGTGCCGTGATCCTGTCAAATAAAAACAGGTATAATTCATGTTGATGACGTAATATAGAATTCGGAGGGTAAGAATATCAAGCACAGAGTTGGATTCAATGAATGAAATTAGATATAAAGTTGAAAAAAAATAATACATAAAGCCCATAAAGGAATGAACTTCGTGACTCTGGTTTCGTCAAGAGACATCTGAGATAGGCTGATGGCAGGCTGGCTGATAGAACAAGTCTTCTAGACCTGTTATATCTTCAGCCTCTTAAGTTTAAATTGATATCAAATTAATCTATCGAATATAAAACGAATCTTTTAATTTTATTTTATTCATACACTATGGCAGAACTGTTGTTCAGCTGGGATCTGGTAGTTTCATATAATATGTACCTATCTAATGCAGATGTTGTTATGCCATAGTATTTATTTATTTAATACCTCACCTTAATTATTGTTTAATAATGCTAACGTTAATGGCGATCACTAGAATAGTAGGTACGGTAGTTGATGACATCTGATAGGTACATCTGATTACAAACTCTAGTAAAATTGATAGCTGAAAACAAATGTGTCAATTTTCTTGGATGATTTGACAACTGATGTTGGAATTTATTATAATACAAAAGGCAAGGCATGGTAAAATAAAATTAATAGCATAATATGAATGTGGTCTGGACGAAGGAGACGTGGATCACATTTGTTTTAGCTGTCCTAGACTGCTACGTTCGCTGTATGACTTTCTACCTTCTGATTGCCCTCTTCCTACGTATGTGAAATGCCTCCTCTATGCCATTCCTTCTCGCTCTATCAATTATATCCTCTGTAAATTTCTTAATTTCAATAAATTTAAATTGTAATTTCTTTCTTTTCCTTTTTTATAATTCCTATCATAATATTAGTAGTAGTAATAAATACTTAACATAGCATACATATATGTTATTCCTCAGTACAGAGATTCACCTTGGTCTTTTTTAATTAATTTCTACATTCTTACTGTTTCGGAATAATTACTATCAAAATTTTAATATGAACTCCTATGTTGTATATGACACTATCACTAGCGGTCATTGGCAGACTGGTGGGCTCATATAGCCTCTGTAGCCATCAATTAAGAAGAAGAAGAATAGCATAATAATTACTTTGTGCATCAAAACGAATAAAGTCCTAACGCTTTTTTTAATAAATGAATCGATGATGAAGGATCAAAATTTACAAAAATAAACCATGTTAAAAGCATAATATGCCATTTTTCATGGTGATCTGTCAACCCCTTTCAGAGTTTTTGTTAGAAAAGCTTGAATAAATCTAATACTGAAAATGAAGCATAAGCTAAATAGAACAATTTAAATTACGTAAATGCACATTTTTCAATACATACTTTGCTTATCTACTATTAGTTGTGCTGGTTAAATAATACTCACGTCATGCACAATGTAAGGCGTTTTATTTTCTTGACAAATTAATCTGTGAATTTTACCAAACACTTATCATTTATGGACTTTTTTAGACATGCTTTTAGGCATTCGTAAAACAATTGAAACACAATAAAAGAACAAAGCAAAAGCTTTATGGGTAACTACCAGAACTTTTTCAATATTCCTAGTATTTGAAAAAGCGCGGGCTTGATCTTATGTCTATGTGTTCTCTGAAATTATGGTTCTAACTGTGAAGTTGTATTTATGATTTCATTTTTGATTTGTACATTCGACCACGCAACAAACTTCAATCAAAATAAATAAAATACATAAATATATTGCATTAGAAAACGTACAAAAAATCTGTGAGTGCACACGATTGTTTCATTTAAAGTCATTTGTACCATTTTCAGCAGAGCTATAGATTAACAAACAATAAAAAACTCAAAAGCAAGTATCGGCATCGAGTTGTTATGGGTTGTGTAGTCAGTCTGTGGAACGCCTCCTTTTAAAAGTATACAAAAACATAAAATTGTCTATGGTTGACGCCTTGACGCTTTGGATTTATCGAATTTTGCAATTTCCTGATAATCCAAAAAAAAAGTGATTTTTATTGTTTATTTCGAATAAATGCTTATAACTTCCAATGCATCTATGTTGGGTTCATTTTATTTCTCGCTTCAGCCTAAGGAAAATCGCTAAATGCGACTTTTACCAATCCATGTGCGTGAAAGAAGTGTCAGAGTAAAGAACTCCACTAAGTGCAGATTATCGGTGTTTTGACAATGTGATATTCATAAATGAGCAAAAAATGGTGTACCTAAGTGTGATAAATGTTAGTGATGCAATCCCGCTGTGATGATATGAACCAAAGTGCAGTAACATTTGTTTGACGAGTGGCCGCGGGCTTGTCACTGACAGCCGGCAGGCTTGTCGTACTACGTCCGAGAGTTCGGCGCATTACAAAATGAACAGTCGTAGCGGTGTTAATGAATCGAAATTGGTCAATTTCTCGCCCGATCTAGCATCTCTGAACGCGTCGGACAAAGAACCTTTGCTAAGTTTCCCTTTCGATCATCTGTATGCATGCCACTCTCGGAGTTCTGATCGTCATACAACGCTTACATTAGATAAAAATGTGGAAATATCGACGCACTGTATGGTGCAGCCACATAAAACTAATCAAGATAAGGATGCAGAAATTCGCTCCTTGAGATCTCAGAACAAGAAGTTGAAAGAGCTTCTGATATATCATCTGGATTTGATTCAACAGCAGAACCAAGTGATTACCCACAGAAATAGATCCTTGACGCCCATAGTAGTAAAAGTGAACCCGGTGAGTTTGCATTTTGGAGCAGTACATTCAATTGAAGGCTGTAAAACAGCAGTCTGCAACACCCGGCCTGCAGACATCTTACTTGCGGCCCGTGAATCTTTTGTTAATAAGTTATGAATATCCAATCTATGGGATATGATATATATGTAGGTATCAGGTAGAATCTAGGGTTAATATCACAAGTGTGGCTAGCCTTTAGTTTATTTTGCCACCTTGTCTGCCGAAAGGTTGCCGACTGTTGCTGTGAAATATAACAACCACAAGTAGTGTGTCACGCTTGTATTTGAGTTAATTACAAATATTGGTATTATTTTAAATATTGTCACATTGCACATATAGGTGTAATAAATATACTTGAATTTAGTATAGAGAATTTAGTTAGTTTAGTTTTGGAATTATGTATGATTAGTAATTTGGGCAATGAAAACTGAAATGCCCTTCATTATCATACAATATCATTTATATCAAAACATAAACTTGCATAGTTTTAGTTATAAATATAATAATAAAATTGAGTTTTCTGTGCTTATAAAGTTCCTTACCAAGCAATGGAAAGCACCTGATATATTTTGTAAGAAATGTTAGCTGCATGTCTTGCCCTAGAAAAAAAAATTACAAGTGGCATTGTTTATTCAAGCAAGGGAGGGAGTTGATTGAAGAAGATCACAGTTTGGGTCGGTCGACTGTGGCAAATTCCTCAGACATCATTCCAGATTATTGCTCTTTTAAACATGCTTGAATAAAAAAGAAACAAGTCATCAAAATGCTTGGCATATTATCTACAACCATTTTTAATATTATCCATGATCATCTTAGCAGGTCAGCGTAAAATGGTTGCCAGGAACGCTTCCAGCTGATTAGCAACAGCAGTGTGTCGAGTGTTTATGCAAAAGCGAAAACAAATTATGAAATATTTGAACTGGATTTTTACTAGAGACGAAGCAAGAGTTCATTACTTTGAGTTCAGGCTCTGAAATCTGAATTGATTCAGATCAAACTACATAATTTGACCCCCCATCCCTGCTATTCTGCAAATTTTTTGACCTCCCTTTGTAGCTGGCATTGCAAAGCAAATGATGGTATAGCCATAAGTAATATGTAATTGCAGAAACCAGCTTGCGCTACAAATATCAAAACAGTGGTACTGATTCTGTTGGTACATGACATAACTAAACTGCCATTTATCAATGTATTATGTGGAGAAAAATAGACGGCAATCATTAAACCCTACTTGCTCATAGCATTTTCTGAATTTTCTGAGAAATTTATAGTAATTAAATAAAACATTTAAAAAAAAAAATGTGTGAATGAATATGTGTAATACCTAAGTGGGCAGATTAAGATTACTACCAACAAAATCAACAACAGTGTGCATTTTAATAGGTGAATAAATTATGTAGCCAGTAAGTGGCCCACCTGATGTTAGTGGTTATCCTAACCCATAAAAATGTGATACAACTTCTACACTTTCCTATTTAGGTATGGGAAGACCGAAATCAAATGATAATGCACTTGGAATCTTTCATGTGCCTGTTATTTCACCAGCATCACGCCTCTCACACTAGAATATGGTAATGTGTGAGTTATACACTGCTTGATGGTAGAAATAAGTATACTTACTACTATAATTTTTTGCTTTGCTGATGTTCTGACTGAGCGAATACAAATAGCATACCATATACATTATATGTGACATATATGGGCTTAGTTTTTTATTAGGAAAAGCAAAATAGCGTATGTGCACTAAAATCAAAGGAGCACCGTTTTACATTTGCTGTGCTAGCTCACATATACCAATACAGAAAAATAATGCACAAAATCAAATTCAAGTATCAGTCATGAATTCATATTTGCTGCAGTTCATTAAGATGTAACTTTTTATATAATATATTAAAATGATATTATAATAAGTGGTACTTTAACTGAAATATAACATAGATATTTGTATTTTTTTAGTTTACATATTGCCTTAATGTAAACAAAAACTTAAAAGCTTTGCATAAAACATATAGAAGCAGCTTTGTAGTAATGTTTTATTTTATAAAGTTTAAATATTTTGTACCTTATTAGTACCTGAAAACTGGTGTGTTGAATTATACAATACTCAAGCTGAGCCACAGATAAATATCTGCCATTTTATAATGGCATTATGAAATCTCTTGAGTGTTGAATGTTTATAAATATTACTATGAAGTAATATTTACAAACATTCATATTAGTATCACACTAAACTAAATATATGATAACTCAAAAATATGTGCTCAAAAAGATATATAAGAAAAATCATTATTCATGATATTGTAATAATTATTATGATAGTTTTAGTATTAGATTATGATAATAGCATATTCATTAATATCTGTTAAGCTAGCCTAAATGATTTGGTGCCATTTTTACCCAAAGCTGAACTAAAATGATTTAAAAATAAACATATTAAATAGAATAACTAAGCTAACCTAACTTTAATAGAGTAAGTGATTTTTTAATTTTGTGTTTTATAGCCGAAAGAGAAGGTTGTAAAGCAGGGAAGGAATCAAGCTCTGGCCCGAATATACCGAAACCCACCCCCATTATTTGAAGTGCCTGCAGTACCCACTACTTGCACTGTGACTTCTGCCAGTGTAGCCGTGAAAAAAACTGAAACCACTACCAGAATACCAAATTCGGTAAATATTTCATGTAGATTAATAATATTAAATGAGAAATTATAAAAAATGCATATACAAAATATAACTCGAATTTTAATTTTGAATATACATAAAATGATTATTTTGATAATATCACTCTAGAATACTACTCACATTGCATGTATATGACATTCAAGTGATAGTTATAAATCATAATAACTTAAAATATATTATTATAATAACTTTATAAATTATATCCTGCAACAAAAAATTATAATAATATTTAATCTTGTTTAGTATAATTTTGAGACAATATCGTCCGTAATTTAAAAAATGAATTTCCAGGGTCTCTTCAGCTCACTCAACGAAATATTGGGAACGCCTCCAACGCTCAACTTTAGCAGTGAATCAAATAAACCTAAACCATTTGGTCACGACCCTTTTGACTTCGGAAGGCCTTCTGAAGCCCGTAAGTTTATTATAATTCATGTCTAAATTCTTAGCGCGAGCATCCTCGTGGTTTAGGCTAGCCGCTTTCAATTTTAATGTTTTTTTTTCCACCTCTCTAAATCTATATTAAAAAAGAGAAATTACTATGACTGTGTATCAATAAATGGGCACAAATCTGATGCTTGCAAAGCATGGAACGACGCACTTATACGGCCGGTCCCAATATTCAATCTATCTCTGGTTTTGCCCTACTAGAGATAGAAAAATCAATCTATCTTTAATTTTTGCGTCCCAATAAACTTACCGACGGTAGGCAATCCTATCTCTTGTTGCTATCTATCGATGGGAGGACTGAGGACTTACTAGAGATAGATATTTGTATGAAAATGACATTTGACGCGTCCCAATAATTAAAAGTGATATCTGTCAAACGAGGTTGGCTATCTCTAGTAAGTCTAAAACTCGATCCTACGTTTTCCAGGGATAGGAGTTATAAAAATAGTGCTTTTTCATTTAAAACACGGTGAATAGCAATTAGAAAAGAATGTCGGAGTCAAGTTCAAGCAGTTCTAGTGATATTGCTTTTTTGGAAGCACTGAGTGACTGGGAATTAGATGAGTACGATGTGCAGCTTGGTGTAACCCGATCATATCAAGAACATATTGACTACATGTTTAAATATAATGACTATGAGTTTGTATATAGATTTAGATTAAGTAAGACTGCAGTTAATGATTTACTAACAGAAATATACCCATTTCTAAAAGTAACCTCAAAACAGTAAGTACTTTGATAATATGAAAATAGTTTACTTATATTAATTAGGTAATGCCATGCTTGATGGGTTCATATTATCTGTAGGTACATTAAAATGATTTATATTTTAATCATGTATGGAAGTATCCAACCTAATTAAATTTGCCTTTTTTTCAGGAACCATGGAATATCCCCTTTACATCAGCTACTATTGACATTGCGGTTTTATGCATTAGGCACAATGTTGGTTGCAGTAGCTGACTATGTAGGAGTCTCAAAATCTTCTGCCAGCCACAAGTAAAAAGTGTTTCACAGGCTATTGCCAAATTATACCCAAAATATATATATGTGCATAACAATACACAAGAAGAGTTTTATAGTATTGCAAGATTCCCTCGTGTATTAGGCACAGTTGATGGCACTCATATTGTAATGCAGTCACCAGGTAACTGTGTTTTGTTTTTAGAGTTTGCATCTCACAGCAATTTTCTGTCATTGTTAATAATGGTATCTTTTCAACAGATTCAAATATTGGTGAAGAGTTCAGAAATAGAAAATCACTTTTTTCTATGAATGTGCAAGGTGTCTGTGATGCTAATTTGAAGTTCATGAATGTGGTGGCTCGATGGCCAGGGTCAACCCATGATGCTACTATATTTAATAATTCTGTGTTACGGGGTAAGTATCTTATTTAATTAGTTTTAGTTTTCTATTCAAATAATTTTCATGAAGTTCTTGACAGTAGTTCTATTTTTCAGCTGAATGTGAAAGTGGTGTTTATGGTAATCGCTGGTTACTTGGTGATAGTGCATATCCTTGCAAATCTTACCTATTAACACCATTACTCAATCCTCAATCAACCAATGAGGTAAATTACAACCGAGCACACATCAAAACTAGAAATGCTATAGAAAGGTAAGATATCATGAAAACCCAGAACTTGAAATGCTACTAGTTTGATTGGCTGGTAGCTAGAAAAGGTGTAACAAGAGTAATTAACCATTTAATTTGTTTTACAGATGTTTCGGAGTATGGAAAAGGCGATTCCCAGTTTTGTCTTTAAAAATAAGGCTCTGTTTGAAAACTACCCAGGCTGTAGTTATTGCTACATCAGTTTTACATAATATTTGCAGACAATACAATGTGGAGGATGTTGAACCCGAAATAGAAATTCCCAATTATAATATAAATCATTCTGTGAATGTTCCAGAACATCATGCTTTAAATCAAATACAAGAACGTCAGTCTTTAATAAACAATTATTTTATATAATTTATGTTGAATAAAATAATAAACATTTTTTACTTTCTTATTTAATATAATATATTTATAAAAAAATTAAGGATCATCATTATTTGTCTTCATGTCATACTTAGATGGATATAACGTCTTCTCCAGGTTGAGGATTTCCATCTCCATTTTTTTTCTCTTGAGAGCACCTATTATTTCTTAATGTTTTCTTTTTGCATCATAGTACTCTGTAATTGCCCGGTTTCTATTTATTATTGATGCCTTGAGATCATCGGCAACTGCTTCGCGCTTTAATTTTTCTTTACTCTTTGCCGAAGAAAAAAAGAATTTTTTGACTGTGGGGTATACAGGAGACAAAGCAGGTGGAACAACTAGAGGCGTATTCTCAGTGTTAAAAGGCAAAATATTATCATTGTCAAAAGGTACATTAATAACAGATGTCTCCTCTACTGAATTCACTACAATATCCTCAACCATATCCACCACAGCATCACCACCAAACTGAACACTGTAGCCATCACAAGTCGGACCTAATATGGCTGCAACTTTGTCCAATGCATCGTCTTGTGGAATGTACTCTGGTTTTCCACCCCCAGTCTTAAGATTATTCATTCTCATTTTTGTGTTCCTTTTACGGGCAGATTTTTTTAAATTCTCCCACTTGAGCTTGAGCTGCTCTGGTTTCCGTGGGCTGCTAGCTGTCATGGCATTGAATTGATCCGTAATTTTATACCAACACGCTTCCTTGAGCTGGTTGTTGCTGGCATTGGTGGCTTTGCTAAATAGTACTGGATTTGACTGTACTAATTCTACCAGCTCCATCACTTCTTCTTTCGTCAATGGTATGCTTTTTTTCTGAAATTAGTGTAATAATGGTTAGGTACGTTTCCACTTTATAATTAGGTATTAACTTTATATCACTTATGTCTAGTAAAAATACAACACTTACTGCACTCATTTTTATAACTGCTAACTGAAGAAAGCAACTCAACAAACAGAAAATGATAAAAAAGTATTGTTTACTACATAAATTCAAGAAACCACTGTTGACTGACATATGTGAATCAAACATTATTAGAAAACGTTCCGTTATTGGATGTCGCTAATTCTACATTTACAATAATTTTGCAAAATTTATTTTATTTATTTATTTATTTGTGTAAATAATCTTGAATTACATTATATTTTAAACATATACGAATTATCTTGTCTATTTTCAATAAATACGTGTCAAAATGCCATAAACACATCGTTGTGACTTAACTGGGTGTCCCTGTGACACTGCGTATTATGGAACGTAAGGGAGGGCTCGGATAGACTGCCTATCTACTGTTAACTGGAGATAGGAAATGCTTATCTGCATTATTGGGACAACTTCAAAACGTAGATAGCTAATTACTAACGATCGGAGATAGCTATCTATCTTTAAGCGTCGATTGAATATTGGGAACGGCCGTTAGAGAGGTCCAAAAATGTTGAAGAATTTCAATGCTACCGGTTGATAAAGAAGACTATATCTGAAGCCAGAAATCAGTACTTATCCCATCAGCTTGTGTGCCTCGTCACTCACATACAAAAATAGAAAAAATATATTAATATTGCATGCAGCTGGCTTTAATCTGAAGTATTAGTTTAATGTGTCCTTACTAAGAGATTTATATATAAACTGCAAAATGTTTAGTTAGCTAAACATGATTATTAATAAGTAATAACCATATCAGTTCCAGATTTGCCTGGATTATCACATTCGGATTTGACAATGCCCCCAATTTTGGACGCAAGCCCCCTCACGCCTCTACAGCCAGACTTCAATATGATTGAACAAAAGCTGCCAATAGTAAAAAAAGACACCAAGACGTCCGAGTCGATCCGAGAACCTAAATACACGGTCACCACAAATAGGTAAAACTGCAGATTATTTTGAGCTAACAAGTACAAAATGGAAAAAACACATGCTTATTTATAAAAGCTTATATGCTTGCATAGTCATACAATTGATAGAATACAGCATATGGCTTCACTGATTTAAAAAGTAGAAAGTTTCGTTTATACCTGGGGAATGGAAAAACAAACATTAAATTTTAATCAGAATGTAAATATTGCTAGGATGTATTAGCCATTTAATAGATACTTTCAGCTATTAGTATAATACATTATATATACTAGACATCAAATTAATATTATTTATCAATTATTTTCAGCGGCAATCCTATAATTCAAAAGATTCAAAGGAACCGCAAGAAGCCTGGTATAGGCAGTTTAAGTCGCATGCCGAAAACACCAAGAACAGAACCAAGTAAGTGGTGTTTTCTTTGTAATAACTATTAGATATTTTGTTTTAGTACATTTTTTTAGGTATTTTTTATTCTGATTCTTATATCTTTGGCTTAAATATTTAAAGCTATTCAGTATTCAGTGCCATGAACTAAAAGCTAAAAAAAATGTTGTGTAGCTATAATATTAACATAACTATTTTCTTCTAGGCACAATCTATGATAACGAGATATACAGTGTTAATAAAAAAGAAAAAATGATGAACTCATATGGGAAAGGCAAGCTGAACACGTTACGGTATCCATACGCAGGCTCGCTCTCAGACAGATTGCAACTGATAGACACGACACCAACAGGTGAGGATCCATATCAGATTGGCGAAGCCGAAATGAGAGAGCAGTCCCCCATTCCGAGACTTGTGTTACCGAAAAATAACAGGGTCAGGATTCATACGGCAGACGGGTTCAGCGGCCTGCCTACCCCTCCACTTGCGACGGCCACAAAGCGGCGCATCTACGACCCCGTCGAACCGGCACCTAAACCCAAGAAAAACAGGAAGGCCCCTAAAGCCAAGACGAATCGACCCAAACCGACGTTTAATTTAGCGGATTTTGACTCTGTCATCACCTATAT
The DNA here is from genome assembly GCA_947359385.1 of Chesias legatella. Classification (NCBI taxonomy): domain Eukaryota; kingdom Metazoa; phylum Arthropoda; class Insecta; order Lepidoptera; family Geometridae; genus Chesias; species Chesias legatella. The sequence goes on along the minus strand of OX375762.1, from coordinate 6,911,528 downwards.
GGTCAATCCGGACTACCCCAATCCGGCCAAGACGAGGACCTCCGTAAACACTCCGATAACCACTCATTCAAATCTTCATGTGATAAAAAAGAAACCCATGATCACTTGGGATCAGATTGTGAGGAAACCCGAACAGACTAGTTTGGGTGACTTTTCGTACGGGGAGACCTCAGCAAATTTGACATCCACCGATTTGGCGTCGTCCAATCTCGCGTCCAATAATCTGGCTTCATCCGCCGAACTGGCGTCGTCCGCAAATTTGCCTTCGTCGGCAAAACTGATACCATCTTCCAATCTGATGACAACCTCGGATCTGGAGTTAATGACGCCCCTGGACATAACAAAAATGAGTTTTCCGGATTTTTTTGCACCCGAGCCTGTTGTTGATGAGAATTTAGAAGTAAAACCGGTGACTCACGAAAGACAGGCTGCCGAAGAGGGAACCAAGAAAAAGACTGTCCAGACAAACAGCAGAGCTGGATCTTCGACAGGAGACCTGGTGGGTATCACTGCTTTCATTCATCTTCACCTGCACTTTTGATTAATAAGAAAACTCAGACTCAGTCAAAAAACTCAGTCTAATTGTCAATATTCAACCAATTCAACATGTACCTAACATGTATCTCCTCTCCCCGTGTGCCTATTATAAAAACACCCAATAATTTATTTTTCTCCTATCACTGAATTAATTTCCAACAAATTTTTATTTGCTTATAATTTATTAGTATTCAACGTTTTCAAATATGTACAGTTTTTAAATATTGTTTGTAGTACGAAACCATTGAGGCTAAACGTGGAACGGAAAGCAAGCGCGGTGGCAGAAAACGTGCACTTTCATCGGCGTCGTTTACCAAACAAGACAAAAATCGCACGGCTAAACCAAAATCAACAAGAGGCAGAGGTGAATATTAAATAAATAACCTACCTTGCACATTCGGGCTTAGCAGCAAGTCAGGTTTCATACCAGGGTACAACTGTAAGTGACATATATATAAAATAAATGAGCTCACGCACTCATACGCACATGCAAACAGACACGCACATGTACCAATGCCAGACCTCTGGTGTGTTTCACATTACTAGTATCAATGAAGAACATAATAGCCATGTTCAAATTCGGGAGCGACGTGATGTCTTTTCGCAACCCACTATCTATGTAATTATACCAATTTATGTTATGCGCTCATTTTTTAAACGAATATCACTGCCCTCTTTACTTCCGCGACGCCAAGCAGCATTTAATGTGCGGCTCTTAGCTCCTGCCCACCGCAACACACTTTTCATCGGTATGGTAGGTACCATAGGGGGGGGGTGACACAAGTACACACAGTTTATATAATTAATTTTAAATATTATATAATGTATGTTTTAGGTGCTTGTCGTGGAAGGCGCGGTTCGGTGGTTCCGATGACACCCATGATGACGAGAGAGCTATATCACACTACATTGGGTCATCCTGACATTTCTTGGTACCTCGGCCATGATCCGGATATCAAGAAAGAGGATGTTGACCAACTCGCTGAGGACGAGTCTACCAATGTTGAGGTATCCCATGCTATACATATAACTATGCGTCTACATTTACAAAAAGGTTTTATGGAGAAATTATACTTTAACCCAAACTGCGTTAGATTCATTATGGTAAGTAATAGTTTAGGAAATGTGTTTTATGAACACGCCTCAATTATTGTGACCAGTGTGCAACCATACCAATCCGACTTTCCTATCTTCTGTAAACTGGAATTACCCATAAAGTATAAAATATAACTAATAATTTTTATTTATGACCGGGTATTTTTTGTGTTGTTCCATGGAGTGATTGTTGACTAATAGAGGAACATTTCTGTTTGTTATGGACAGAGGATGTCACTCAGCATTTTTTTTGACAACGGCCCATATATAGTTGTTCTGTTGAAAAACGATCTCTATGGTCCGTGCATTAAAGTAGATTCTATATCGTGGGTGTGAATCCAGGTGCCGCGGTGGAGAGAAATGACGTTTTCGAGTCAGGGCAGCGTCGTCGGGACGGAGTGCATGGACGACGAGGTCTACCGGAAACGGCATCAGAAACTGGAAACTGAGGAAAGGCGGCAGCTCAGGTAAATATTATTAAAAATGAAGCTTTCTAATGAAGGTTCCTCTATTAGTCAACAATCACTCCATGGAAGAAAATCACATCGCAACGTCACAAAAAAAATATTGATTATATTTCATACTTTATGGGTGATTCCAGTTTATAGAAGATAGGAAAGTCGGATTGGTATGGTTGTACACTGGTCACAGTAGTTGAGACGTGTTCATAAAACACATTCCCTACACTATTACTCACACGGCAACGTTTTCAAAGCCTATATTTGTGTTATGCTGAGAAAGCTATCGTGATTTGAAGTATTCAGAATCATTAAAAATGGATCAATATATATAAAAAATCAGCTAGGCCGGGGCCCCAATATTTAAATAAATATTGGTCGACATTTCACACGGCGCCATCTAGCCCCAAAGTAAGTTAAGCATAGTTTGTATCATGGATTCAGACAACTGATATAATACTTATTTTAATTTTTTTTGTAGATACATATTAATACCTAGAAAGGGAACAAACATCTATGTTCATCACACAAATGTTTGCCTGGGTGGGAATCGAACCCACGACCACGGGTACCACGGGTACGCGCAAAAGGCACGGTTCCTACCAACGAGCTGTGAGGCCAGTCAATAGACCATCTCCAGATCTAAAGTCATAATATATTGCTAGCCATCCACAACACAGGGAATCCTAGTGTTGGGGCTAGTGCACATTCTTGCACTGTTACTTGCATTGTTGTCCGATTCAGTTTCAAGCATTCAATTATTGTGTTACCTATTTAAGAGTCACGATGTAATGATTTTTGTAAAAAAAAAAAGTTTTTTTTTATTATTGGCATAATCCATTGCAGGTGGCACATGCGGCGGGTACGCGAACAGAATCACGTGGAGCGGCTGCGGATGCGCCAACGTGACCCCTGGTCGGTGTCCGCTCAGAGCGCCCCGACAAGCTACACCGTGTGGCCCTCCCCGCTCCGCGACCTACAGTTCATTGAGATCACAGATGTAGTACCCGTGGTAGCGTTCGGTGAACACATGCCCAAACTGCCTGACGTGTGAGTATCTTAACATATGCAACCCGAGCCCGTTAACCGTCACACCTACGACCAACTATATATTTATTAACTCTGTGTAAATAATCCAATACATCTTGTGCCTTAGGGATTTGACCGCTATTTTTTATTTATTTAACTCTGGCAACACAGTTATGATAATATAGATAAATATATTATAGTACATAAGCCCTTATTAAATTGTATACACTGACAATTTAAAATTAAAAACTGGAATGTCCAATGGTTGGTTTTATTGCTTAAAGAGGTTTCTTCGACACAACCTTTGGATGGAATGGATTGTCTGAAAGACATTGAACGGCGTTATTAACAAAAATTTGGAACATTTATTCTAAGTTATGTTACTTGTAATTTAAAAATGTTAAAATACCTGTCGAAATACATAAACATGAAAAACTACATAATACTGATTTTTACATATACCATACTATATTACGAGGGTAGGTCAATAAGTCCGTGACGATTTACATTTTCCGCCTCTGTTGTCAAAAACTAAATACTCTATAGTCAACCTATCAATGGATTACTGTCCAAGTTTGAATTAGATCCGTTGTTTAGATAAAATAATTAATTTCATGTAAGCATTATTGTCTCCTCAAAAAAACTACACAAGCCAATGCCAAATACAGTCAGTTATCCAGGTTCGACTGTTAATACCATGGGGACTACGCAGCATCGATTTCAATGATAAAGTGGTTTACATAATTTTGTTGTGGTCGAACAACACAACTGATGCTGAACGTTCTGGTCGCCTACTTGAGGTACCTGAAAATATTAAAAACTCCACGATGTGGTGTTGGCCAACCGGTGATCGTAGACACCATAGGCAAATCTCATGGCTCAGTCTTTGATTTTAAAGGAATCTTCGGATGAAATGGATGTAATGGATCCACTGCAATACACCACATTGTTTGGCAAGATAGCGCCTTATAAGTAAACTTCCTGTCGTTTACCTACCCGCCATCTTGTGTTTGATGTCGATTTTATTTATCTTATTACCTATCTTGTGGTTTTGGCAATCAACGCTGGAGTGCCTCGGGGATCAGTTCTCTCAGCAACTCTGTTGTTGCTACACTCTGCTGAATTCACAACAATATGTCTATGATAACGACTTTAATTTTCCGTTCCAGTGACTTCGTACTGCCTTGGGTGAAGACCTCGAAAGCGCAGAAGAGGTCGAAACGATCGAAGACGCTGCACTGACATTTGCCTAACCCTGAGTCCGCAAGTGCAGTCGCGCTAGCGGAGGGCGATACGCCGGCGCCACCCGCGCCTCAGGGTTCACTCTTGCAGGAAACCGAAACCGAAGCCACCATCCTCAACATGGAGACCGTCTGCATGGATGACGTCGAGATCATTCCCACTGACGTCATCGGCCCCGATCTCGCCGACCTCGCGGATTTGTCCGACGTAATCGTCGTGCCTCCAGCTACTACGGCGGATGTCTTACCGCCCATCAGCTCTGACTTATTCACCTATGCCTTCCAGAACACCGCCACCCAGCTCGTCTCCGAAGGAACTGTATATACTCACTCTCCGGTAACGACGTTGTCGGCCGCGTCTGACGATACATCGGCTGAATCTATAGTCCCGTCCCTGCCGGCGTCGCCGCCGGTATCCACCGCTTCGGTTACGTCTACGGTTCAACCTGCTTCTACTTTACCATCAGGTGCTTTCCCGGTATCTGTAGTGTCGACCGCATCCAAAACCCTATCGGAGGGCATCATATCGCTGCCGGAAAAAAATTGCGATGATGCCGTGTTTTTAACTCCGCTACCTATTATAATGTACGCGAAACCTCCGGCTCGCACGGATAATAACTATCAGAGACCGATGCCCAGACCCTCTAACCCCAATCAAAACCAACTCATAAAAGCTTTATTAGCTCAGAATACGTTTCCGGCTCCGTACATGGCCCGATCGGCCGCTCCGAAGTCCGCCACACAGAGCTTCATCATAAGAGCCTCCACTCAGCATCAAGGGAAGACACAAATTTTGAATTTGCCTATAACCGCTTCCACTCCGGTGTCTATCGTCAGGAATACGACCCAAGGTGGGTCCACGCGACCCACGTTCTCTCACAGCCTTATCGTCAAGGAGATGCATCAGCGTCCCAGTGTCGCCGCCACCCGCAGCGCATTCGTGAGAACTGCCCCGGGAATGGACTTCATCGGTCGAAGTGTCACTGCCACCGCCACCACCTCGCAACCACTTAAAACGGACACAACATCATCGATTACTGTGATGACACCTCTGACAATACTACCTCAAGCTACTTATACAAGTACGGCATCATCGTCGCATATAACCACGACACTAACGAATGTTTCCACAGTGAAACCTTTCAGCTTCACTTCAACTCCCAGAACGCGGACGAACTTTCCCACTTACACAAAGGCTTACATCCCGATTCCGCAGATTGCGGGGCGTGCCGTACCCAAGACCGAAGCACAGTCGACAACGTCTGACCCGACATCCGGAACGGTTACGACAACTCAAAGCCCGGCAAGCCGAGTCTTGCCAACTATGCAAGCGACGGTGGCACCTGCCACGCTAACCCTAAACACTAGCGTTTCCCTAGCTGCCGCAGATCCCGCATCTCTGCCAACCGCCAGGATAAGCCCTCCCGTCGCTCGCACAAATATGGGACCTTACAAGAGTAGGTATCTGGAGCCTGGAGAAATACCACAAGTGCGGAAGTTCCCGCCTCGCACCTTCCCCGGTCCGCGGAGTATATCGCAACGGCAAGCGACTACGCAGGCGAACACGCGGGCGCAGCTAAAGGCGGCCGCACACGCGCAGCACCACGCTGAGGCGCAGGCGCAGCTGAAAGCCACGGCGCACATTCACCAGCACGCCGCCTCGCTCGCGGTGCTCCAGGCCACCTCGCTTGCGCAACTGCAGGCCGCCTCGCACGCCCAGCTGCAGGCCGCCTCCCAGGCACAACAGAAAGCCACCGCGCACGCAATCAAGCATGCCGAATCACAATCACACCAAACGACTACTGCTAAGTCGCAACCAAATGCGCACCTTCTAGCCGAAGCCTTGTCACAACCGATTTCAATTCCGAAAACGATGACCGCGCAATGCGCAACGCCTGATCGTCCCCAAACCGTCTCCCTCACGCAGACCAAGACTGACTCGCACGGTGTGGTCCAAACTGTGCACCATCGTTTGATACTGAGGAGCGCCACTCCGGTTTCTGTAACAGAAAAGTTACACACGGCCGCATCGCACGCTTCCGAATCGAAGGTCGCACTTCCCAAAACGATGTCTACGAGTGAGTCGCTTCCCGATACTTCCGTCCAGGGGAGTGCAGTTTCTTCCTCTCCGGCGCACACCACGAGCACTCTGACGTTGTCTACGGGAACGACTCTTATAATGCCGCATTACAAAACGACAGTTTTTAAAAACTTGTCTACGATCGCCCGCTCGGAGGCTGGCGCTAGAGCAGCTGCGCCGGCGACCTCGGCCGCGACCGCTCCCACCGAGAGAGTGGTGATCAGACGTCCCGTCGCGTACTTCTCTGCGCGACGCACGTTCCCGACGCCGCCTGCGGGTCACGGTGCGACGACCACTGTGAACGTACAGCGGCACATCATCCGAACGATACCACGTCACGTCCTCGGCACACATCTCCAGGATCTGTCGCGTGCTTCTGCTGCCTCCGCCCATAGCTCGGTATGTAGCACGCCGCTAGTGGTCTCTACATCTACTTCAGTACAGCCCAGTTTGCATACATCAATCAGTGTGCCCCAAAGTGACGATAAAAAGAATAAGTAGTATTAGAATATGCAGTGTACACGATGTTGTTATTATTGACAATTTGTAACATGGGTATATAGTTCTTACTACTTTGATTTAGAACTTTAGAGGTACATATATAGATATTTAGATTTTGTTTTAGGATTTTTTAAAGTCTATGGATATAGTAAATATGATTATTGTACAATAAATTTTGATTAGAAGAAAAAATTATTGCTTCATCACACATCGCTCTCTAAAGTGTGACTACCTATTTTAACATTGTTCGAAATAATATATCATTATATTTTTTCGAACAATGTTCTGAAAATGTATAATAGTCGTATTGTCACCGTTTTCAGCAGTGAAGCATTTAAATTAAACCGTATTTGTATATATATTGAAATATAATACTATATACACACACGCATACATTTTTAAACAAAACAATTTTTTAAAAAATTTTTTTTTCAAATTTTATAACAAATATCATAAGATCGTAAGCTTAGTTAAAAGAGGTAGGATCGAGGTAATATGTTCACCTAATGCGATGCATGTAAAAGATACATTATCTATGCCGCACTTAAGGCATATCTCTGAATCTTAACCTTAGCTTCCTTTACAGGAATCATAAACACGATGTAAGTTTATTATTATATATATTATATTATGTTGAATGTCAGTGCCTACGACTTCGCCTTCATCATCATCATCATCATTCATACATAGCTCGATTACGACTCACTGACTGACAGAAATGTTTAGGGTGTTCTCGAGGAGGTGGGGCAAAACCGAGTACGGGGTCGTGTAGGGGATGCCCCAGAGGGCCCAGGAAAAATCTGAAATTTGACCCCCCTCCCCCCCTTGTTTCCCCCCCACAGCGTATCTCGGAAAGTATTAAAGATAGGGGGGGTCGTGCTTTAACTAAAGTTGGAGAGGGGGGCATATCATTTGCGATTTTTGAAAAAAAAGGGGGCCGCAAAACAAAAACAGATGGCCGCCATACAAAATTGAAAAGCTTATATCTTGGAAAAGGTTGCAGTTAGGTGGGGGGTGGTCGAACAAATGTTATAGCCAGTCGGGGGGGAAACTCGGTGGTGGTATTGAAAATCCAAGATGGCGGATTCAAAATGGCGGCCGAAAAAAAAGTTGCTCGGATCGGAGTGAAATTTTGCAACCGGGGGTTTTTGGGGGTGCAGATTCCAAATATATGGTTGAATTTTTTTTATCCCAATTTTTAAAGATGTCCGCCATACATATGTTTGTTTTTGCCGATAAGGTCACCAAAGTGGGTGATGTTCTGAAAAAGTTTAACTTTTTATATTTTATATGTATTTGCATGGCTTTTAGGAATTTCATGAGGGTCAAACATTCCCCAACCTCCCCCCCTTTTTTTCCCCTCCGCGTGTATCTCAGAAACGGTAAGAGATAGCGGCATACTTCCAGAACTAAAGTTATTCAGGGCCACAATTTGAGTAATAATAAAAGAAGGAAAAGATGGCTCCCGAACAAAAAAGATGGCTGCCATACAAAATTGAAACGCCTATATCTCGAAAACGGTTGCAGTTAGGTGGGGGGTGGTCGAACAAATGTTATAGCCAATCGAAGGGGAAACTCGATGGTGTTATTGAAAATCCAAGATGGCGGATTCAAAATGGCGGCCGAAAAAAAAGTTGCTCGGATCGGGGTGAAATTTGGCATCCGGGGGTTCTTCAGAGTGTAGATTCTAAATATCTGCTTGAATTTTTTTTATCTCAATTTTTCAAGATGGCTGCCATACAAAAGTTTGTTTTTGCTGATAAAGTCACTAAAGTGGGAGTTGTTTAGTGTAAGGAAAACTTTTTTATTTTTGATATGTATATGAATGGCCTTGAGATATTCCATGAGGTTCAATTTATCCCCAACCTCCCCTTCACTCTTATCCCTAAACGTGTATCTCGGAAACGGTAAAAGATAGCGGCATACTTCCAAACCTAAAGTTGGTCAAGGACACAAGTCAAGTAGGAATGTTCGAAAAAAAGATGGCCGTCATACAAATAAAATGGCCGCCATACAAAATTTTGTTTTTTCCGATTAAGTCACCAAAGTGGGTGATGTTTTGTAAAAGTTGAACTTTTTCAATTTGATATGTATTTGTATGGCCTTGAGAAATTTCAAGAGTTCCAAATTTTCCCCGACCTCCCCCCTTTCTTACCCCTCAGCTTATATCTTGGAAACGGTATGAGATAACGGCATACTTTCAAAAAAAAGACGTGTGGCACTCGGAGACTGCCGCGGTAAAGCTATTGCGCGTGATATTTCAAAAAGTCATTAAAAGTTCTGGTATTTATCGATAGATGGAAAAACTAAAAAGTATCACCGCTGTGCCGGTCGGAGTGGGGGGTGTTAGGTTTTTTCGTTACGGAATTTCTGGATTCGGTCTCCACGCTCAAAGCCCGCGATAGAAGCTATGCAATAGCTTAACTAATGTTAGTCAAGAATACAAGCCGAATAGGAATGTGCGAAAAAAAAACATGGCCGCCATACAAAAATTATATTCGATGGCTTATAACTTCTTTCCTATAGAAGATAAACGGTGATTGTACAAATACCATATATGTGGATAAGGACGATATGATGAAATTTTCAAAATTAAAGATGGCCGATCTAAACTGGCAGCCTACTTGAAAGTTGCTTCGATTCGGCTCAAATTCATAATCTGGGAGTTTTTGGGGTCGCTTAGTCCGAATTTGGGGTCCAAATTTTTTTACCACTCACTTAATTTTTTTTGTGCTTTTCATTCTCTTAACTTTAGAGATAGTTACATTTCTTTGGAAATTTATCATAAATGTTTATATGGACGATATGATGGTGTTTTCAAAATTAAAGATGGCCACCCCAAAATGGCGGCCATTTTAAAAGTTGCTGCGATTCGTTTTAAATTTATAATCTGGGAATTTTTGGGGTAGCTTAGTCCGAATTTTTTTTTTGCTTATTGTTCTCTTACCGTTAGAGATAGTTAAATTTCGTTTGTAAATTTATCATAAATGTTTATATTGACGATATGATGGTGTTTTCAAAATTAAAGATGGCCGCTCCAAAATGGCGACTGACTTGAAAGTTGCTTCGATTTGGCTCAAATTCATAATCTGGGGGTTTTTGGGGTCGCTTAGTCCGAATTCGGGGTCCAAATTTTTTTTACCTCTCACTTAATTCTTTTACCTATAATTCCCTAACTGTTAGAGATAGTAAAATTTTGTTTGGACATTTACCACAAATGTTTACATGAACGATATGATGGCATTTTCAAAAATAAAGATGGCCGATCCAAAATGGAGGCCGACTTGAAAGTTACTTCGATTTGGCTTAAATTCATAATCTGGGGGTATTTCGGGTCGCTTAGGCCGAATTTGGGATCCAATTTTTTTTTACCTCTAACTAATTATTTTGTGCTTATAATTATCTTACCGTTAGAGATAGTTATTTTTTTTAAGTCAAATGTTGGAAAACCACCCCCGCGCGCTGCTTGCAGCACGCGCCACGAAATACTAGTTTTTTATATATTTCTTAAATTATGTATTATTGACATTGTACGTTGCCTAATTGGTCTCCACGAGAAGCCCCTTTATTTCAACTGGATAATATACAGCTTATGGCCACCCGGAAACACGATTTTAAATATTTATGAGTGTTTAGTGTAGCATTAAGCTTTAGTTAATTGTAGCCGTTCCTATTCAGTTTCCACGCTGTTCGAAAATTAAAATTTCGATTGTTTTCAAGGTTAATATGAAACTATATTTACAAGTGTAGAAAACTAGTTGTAGCATGATAAAATTAAAAACAAACTATTTTGAGAACTATGCCCTGTCATAAATATGGATTTCGTATATTATGTAATGCCAAGGCATTATCATTCGTCGTTCAAACACTTACAAAGAAGTGTGCTTAATTTTTGCAAATAAATAAATAGGTAAATAGTGACATTCGAAAAACAAGTTGTAACAAGTGTTGTTGTGTTGTAGTACGCGAGTGTAAATGTGTTTAAAAATCATTTATAACGAACACTACGGATTCACACCAAAAAGTAACACACTATCAGCAACTATTGATCTGAATTGTATTATATGGTTATAATTGTATTATCTCAATTATTTGAGTTATTGGCTCAAATAATTGAGATAATACAAATATAATACAATTCATATTTTCAATTGTTTCGTTATATATTGTTTTTAGAATTTTGTGCGAATAAATAAATAAAATAAGTAAAACGAAACAGTGATGATTATAAAAATGTTTTAGGCGTAGTTATTGATCTAAAGAAAGCTTATGATACCTTCAGCCATAGATTACTCCTAAATAAACTGTAAACGATAGGTATCAAATGCTGTGCTCTTAAAATGTTGGATTCATATTTAACAAACAGATTTCAAGTAGTCAAAATAGGTGATGACCAAAGTAAACCATCGCTTATCACTTGTGGAGTCCCACAAGGTACTAAATTGAGGCCTTTGCTATTTTTAATTTATATAAATAATATTAGTGAGCTAGGTCTACATTAGTCTTAAAAAGTAAACTCATCGACTAGCGGTCACTCCGCAACATTGTTCGGTGTATCCCACGAAGAGTACGCTATACCATTTAAATTCTGTAGTACAGCCAAATCAGAACTTCCAGCTATCCCAAACAAAATTGTAAAATTACTCTTTTCATTATTATTATATTTTTCGTTATTGTCATTAAGTATACAAAAACTACAAAGATTTATTATGCAACAAAACTAATGAATATCAAACAGTTAAACATATACAATACCTGCATACTCCTTTCGTAAAATTATAAATACGGTTTAAGTTGCAGAAATTAAGTAATATTAATTATGCCATTGTTAGTTAAATGTAAATAAATGCCTAGAATAAACTAGGGTGTAAAAACATTTGGGAAAGTTGTGTTATTACTTTGTTTTACGTTGCTAATAATAAATTATCCCAAAGAAATTTCTGTTAGTTTCCGAATTTCGAAAATCTATATTTTTATTCTTTTAGAAGGGTAACAGGTAGTATGTCGAATCGTGGAAATTTTATATGTACATTTATAATGACATGACACGTAGTTTATGAAGTTTTCATTGATGTCCATTAAAACAATCATGTTAAATATTTTGTATAACTTAATTGTTGAAGTACATACATTTTGTTTTATGCTGTAAATGTGTAGAACGTTATGGGCGAAAGAAACTGAATACGTACCGCACATACACAAATACCTCGGTCAAAACACGCAAATAATATGATAAAACATAATAAAAATAAAATAGATTTTTAAGAAAATCTAGTTAAGTATAACAGTTGACAATTGAGGATTATCAATGCGTTAGGTAAATCAATTAGAAAAACATAACTTCCACTTGTAGTTGTTGAATACGTTATAGGTATTGCAATTTAAAAAAAAAACTAATTTGCGAACAGTAATATTTAAAATAAATATCATATAAGATCTCATTAATTATTAAACGGATTACAGTTTTGTTCCATGAAACTAAAAGGTTATAATAAGGAGTCATATTGCACGCAACTTTTCATGTAAAGTCACTAAGTAGTTCATTACGGACCGTAAACTGCGAAACTTATTATTTTTACACTAAAATGGATACAAGAAACAAGTTTATTGAGTAAAGATATGTTTGTAGCTTGTACTGTAACAATAATAAATAGTGTATACTGGCTCCGAAACATTGTGCCTACATTAAATTAAATTTATTTGCACTAGTTTTGAAATAATGTACCTAGTAATCTAAATTTGTGTACTAGATACACTATAACGGCGTTATTTTTGTTTGAGAAGTAAATTGTTGTGTTTAGGTTCGTCTTAGTGTTTATTAAACGCATTTATTAAATAATCTCAAAATGTTTCATTCTAGGTACAAGTTTGTAGTGTGTATGACACTTTAATTATTGTATTAGGTAGCTTAAACATTTGTCAACTATGTTTATGTTTTCATTAAGAAGAATGTGATAAACACTTGTAACTAAGTATGTATAAACATAATAAACTTTTGTTCTGAAAATTATATCGTTTCTACTTTATTTCTTCATCAATTTCACTACATAATTCCAGATTTTCCCACATTACACTGCTAATTGTGTGTTGGAAACAAGTAAAACGCTAGCCTTACCTCAGTTTCCATCTCTATCGCACCGCTTCAAGTTAATAGGGGGGGGGGTTCACTTATCTCCACTTATTAGAAAAATACTCTTTATACATACCAATTCATTAGTAAACTGACCCAAGTCATCTAGACTAGGGCCAGTTTCGATCGATTAAAGTCCGAGGTCTTTACTATGGGGTACTTTTAAAGTGGCTCTCTGGCAGAATCGCAATTTTCTAAACTATTATGTTGGCAACACTAACAGCAAAATTATTTCTTTCAGATGTCTAGCCTGGATGAGAATTGTCTATGGATTATAGGAATGAGTTATGAACGAACTTCACTCTATTCTTATTTCGAGGTTATCTTACTCGGAAAAATAACTTTATTATATAATAATAATAATATTGGTGGACTTTCACAGCGCCATCTAGCCACAAAACTAAGCATAGCTTGTATCATGGGAACCAGACAACTGATAATTTTACTACCTACTTATTATTTGTTTAAACATACATTAACACCCAGACAGAACCAACATCTATGTTCGTCACACAAATGTTTGTCGTGGGTGAGAATCGAACCCACGACCTACAACGGAGAAGGCAGGGTTACTACCGACTGACCTGTAACCACTTGGAACTGATTATAAATTTCTAAGTCATTTTAGAATGAAATGTCTTAGTGTCTTGGATTGTGATGCTGTTGACTTTTTACACTGGATGCACTAGGATATGTTAAGATTCTCGTAAGAGCAAATGACATCACGTCTAGTTACTTTCACACCGGAACCGGAACTTCATAAGTTTAATATTCAATGTAAGTTAGACGAGATAAGTGGTAACAAGTGAATAATTTCGGGCGAACAGGTCTTCGTGCAGGGGTCTACATATTTGTAGGTAAATGTGATTAGTTTATTTAAATTTCATACTTTTTGAAATGAAAGAATGTAATAGGATCAGATTAAAACAAAAGAACAATCTGATTAATGGTTTATTCTGATATCTGAAGTAATTCCTATATTAGATAAATATTGGTGGTCATTCTACACAGCGCCATCTAGCCCCAAACTAAGAACATCTATGGGAACCAGACAACTGATATAATACATATACTTTTTTCATACACACAAACACCCAGACACAGAAGAAACATCTATGTTCATAACACAAATGTTTGTCCTGGGTGGGAATCGAACCCACGACCTACAATGCAGATAGCAGAGTTACTACCTATATAATATAAACTAAACATCATAGTTCAAAATGTACTGAGTATAATCAATCATTGTGAAAAATGTTTATTCCCTTTGATCATCACATGATGTTTCCCACTAGGGGACAACACACAAAATTAATACTGTTGCTACCACTAACATTAAATAGAGAAATTCATTACTAGATATAAAGAATTGCATTCATTATCTATTTATTAATACATATTTTATTATAGAAATAGAATCACATAAGCTTTTTAGATGAGCTTCTAATAACAACAGCATTATGATTACAGCAAAAGCTGAGGTCAATCGATCTAGTTACTTGCAACACATCTTAAAATAATATTTCTCTGATTGTAATAAGACCAAGTCATGAAAAGGAAATACCGTATATATATGATGACATATGTATGATATGGTATAAATAAAGAAGACATTTCAGATTTTTGTTAAATCCAAATGTAAACAAAGCAAAAAAGTAACAGTATTATTATCCGACGTAATAACGCCTTTAAAGCTTATTCAGTTCTTTTCACAAGTATTAAATAATATTAAAAAAGTAACGATATAAATACATTTGATCCTATCTACTTCTACAGCATTGTAAAAAAAATAACAAATAAATACCAAAGTCCAATGAATATGCAATGTAAACAATCAAAATTGACACATATTCAACTCTCTTAGAACTAAACCAAGTATTTAGATTCCTACAGCTCAACTTGATTGCTGACAGAATGAAAAAATGTAAAAAAATAAATATAATAATAATATATATAATAATATATATATTAATGAATGAGTAAGCTTTATAGATGAGCATCATAGAACATTTGTAACATCATCACATAACTACATAAAATGACTTTGTGTCAAGAGTCAAACGAAAAGTCAAGATAAAACTTCCAACTATTTTGTCCCTTTTATGAATAATGCAAGTCTCTGCGGTGAGACATGCCATACGTCAGGTACTTAAGCAGCTGCTTACCCTGAGACCATGATTTAATTGTGTAATTAAATTAGTATTTAGTTGGTAAAATCGTCTTCAGTTTGTGGTAAGGTATACCACTTGAATTCAGCATCTACACAATTTTTCATCAAGTTATCAAGCTCCTCAAGCGGATTGGTTCCCGCTTCAATTTTCTCGATGCGTTCATCCAAGTCTGCAAGACATTCACGCTCCATGTGGAAAATTTGATTTGCTTTAGCCGTGTCGTTCTTTTTAATAATATGCTCTGCATGCATTTTGTACAAGTAATGCTCTCTCTTTGGCTGGAATAATACACTGTCTAATTACAATATGATTACAGGTAACACATTAAAATACAATCTATTGGTTTTGTAACTGGAAACCAATATTTGTAGTAATAAATGAAACTTACAAACTTAAGATTTTTTCTACAACAAAAATGTTATTAATAAATGTTAATATTGAGTAAAGAATATCTGGAATTTGCACTAAATGTGAGGTGCACGAAAATATAATTTATATCAAATTCTTAGTTTTGCATAATATATTATTAAACTAATACCCTCAAGTGAAGAGGCAGCTGTTAGGAAATCTTCAGTGAGGTTAAAAAAACGTGAATAAGAAACTATTTGATTTATATATTTCATAATTCGTTTTCTAATTAAGTTACCTCATCATCAGGACTGGTTGTGTGCTCTGAGATTGTAGCTCCAGGCGTGAACACAAATGGCTTGAAGAATGACAGACTTGGGTCTGGAGTAGCAGTGAAATAATGCACACTTATACCACCCGGCGCTAAACGTGACACCTGCAAATAATAGGATAACATAGAAGGGTTGTATTTCCCAATGATTGATCCCAATGCGGGTGGGGATTTCAGTAATTACACTAAATATTACTTGAGCTCCTTGGGTGGGGAATGAATCATCACAGCTACGGCAAATACGGTGTTCCTTCTGCCTCAAAATGTGCATCATTTTCTTTACATCAAAGTGGCTCTCTTGGATCCCCTCTTGCAGTAGTCTTTCACCTTCTTTTTGTCTGATATTATCACCGCCAGATGCAAAGCATTTAGAGAAGTTGAATTCACCCTGAAATTACAATGTCATCAGCATTCAGCATTCATTTCAGCATTGAAAATCCTGTGTGTATTAAAATGGTATATCTTACAAGTGGATCTAATGCAACTCATAACTGTGGGGTGGCTTAAATTTTCTACTAAAATGTATGAAGTGCAATAGTAATGAATACAGAAACAAGACATCATATTAGCCTCCAACATAAATACACAATATTTTAAATAAAAAAATACAGTAAAATGACCAGTAAATTGATAAAGATGCCTTTATAAACAAATATGGGAAGAATAATGATTTCAATACCTGTCCATCCCAAAGGCCAAATTTCTTGGCATACTCCTGCAAATCCTTAGAATGCTTGTCGATTTTAGTGGTAATAGTGAGCCCATTGGAAATATTTCTGTACCCAATCACTCTTTCAGCAGCCCAAAATTTACCACTAGTCTCCAATACCCAGGCCTCTTTTGTGTCTGCGATAAGGAATGAATTGTGGTAGTAAAGTTCATCATCATGTTCAGCACAAGGCCCACCTTGACCATATTGTTCCAGAAGTGAAGTTATTACATCCAATGCTTCTTCAGCAGAATTTCCTCTCTCCAAACCTAATCTGTTCACAGAAAATGTAAAGATAAGGGTCTCAAAATTCTAATATGTCATAAGCTGCCCTTAAACTGATGTGTAATTAGTACACTACATAATTTGCTTTCATGGATTGCATGAACAACTTGCATATATGCTTTAATTTTTTTTTGGAAAACTGTTTTGTTTGTGGCTATAGGAAGGGTGTTCTATAATAATATTATTGCCCCAGAAGAAATCACATCAATACCAGCTAGCAGAAGAATCACTGTTGCGTGCATCCTGCGACTGAAAATTTATGTTTCATTTAAAAATATGTAACTGTAAAATATAAAGTACTTCATACCGAACCAAATCCATCCCCAAAAGACGTTTCTCCCTACCATCTCCATCATCATCATTGTGATTTGTCCAAACTGCTTCATTTCCAATGACTACATTCTTAACATTGGCACCCATTTCAGCCCCCCACATCCAAGCCGGCTTGCTGAGGATAACAGTGTTGATGGGAGTTTGTGCCTGATCTATTGTGATGTATGTGCACTGAAAGCAAAGTTATCTTCATGTAATTATTTGGAATGGTTTAGTGTGTCAATCAGAATGATGATTTGCTAAATAACTGAATAACAGAAGTCAGCTTGCAGTGAAGATTAGATTGTTGATGAAAATGCTTCATGTATGAATTGAACAAAAGGCTGTTTATAACTATAATGGTGATCTTGTAGTTAAATATTATTCAAAACTGGACTTACTTTTAGTTTAGGAGGTCTTATCCCTCCTTTGATGAGAATCACTTCTTGTACTTCATCTTGAGGTCGATCGGAATTCTTCCCGAAGATTACATGATTATCTTCAGTAAATGGCGAAAGTACCACAAATGTATCACAGGATTGAGGCGGCTCCATCTCCAAACCGCAGGCTGAAACAGTTCAAGAGTTGCAGACTTTGCTTTGGTGTCGTGTATCGGAATTACATGAATAACCAAATGTACTAATGAAAAATCAATAAATTCCGCAATGGGGCCGAGTAGGTGGAAATGGAAAGCTTTCGTAATGTGATTTATTTTAAACATATTGGTTTTCTTACAGAGTATAGCTTTAAGTAATCAGAATTAGCTAAGAAAATTTTCTAAGTATAACACACGAGCACCCAAACACTAATTATTGTTTTTAAATTTTCCCAAGTCTTGTTTCCGTTAGCTACTCGGACTGTATAGGTATGACTGTATTGATTATTATTTTTAGAATTTTTTTTAGCTCTATTGGCATTTTGTGCTGACATTGACATTATCGACAACATGACAGATTTTTTTTGACTGTTTCTTCTTTTAATCCTAGTATGTATGTACCTAATGATGAAACATTTTACAAGAAAATATTATTATCATAATATAATGAAACCTCTTCCCGTGCATCTATGAAAAAAATATGTTCAAAGTACATATTATTATTGTTTTTTTTAGTATTTCATAGTTTTAGACGACTTGATTGATTTGATAGTCTGCATGTTACTATTATTGAAAACTGGATGATAACGCAAAATATTAATTTTGACAAGTTTCAAAACAAAAAAAAGTAACAGTGCGAACGTCAACCGTGTCAAATTTATGGACACGACGTAAATGTAGTGTAGGTATGTCACGTCGTGTTGTATATATTGTTTTAGGAGAGTGAGCGAACGTAACATACGTGAGGGACAACAGATTCCTGTGCCAGCATAGCTTAAGCATTCATAAATAGTAGTAATAGTACGGGCTATAGGCCTTCTCGTCGTCTCCTTAACCGAAAAACTACACACATGAAATTACATCTTATATTTAGCTTCTGGATTTCAGTTTAACAAACAAACTGTTCAAGCAATATAACTCGTGGCAAGTTCGTCCGGAGAATTAATGACCATACCTATTTCTGCCACCAAGCAGCATACATACAGCATACGTTAATTTTCGGTTCCTATGCCATTTGAATTGAATATATTTAAAGGAATAAACTACAAACGAATGTATTTTTATGTGATGTAGGTGGTAGAACGGGTTGACGTCCAACCTGATGTTAAGTGTTAACCGCCGCCCATAGACAATAGCAATACGACTCAAGTCCTCTCCATAAAAGTACGAGATGATTCAAGTCGCATTGCGTTGCGTCCATAAACTCGAGACGGGGATGTTACGTCTCATGCGCCTGCAATTTCACCGGCACTCACTCCCACCGGAACACAGCAACACCAGTGCATCACTGCTTGGCGGCAGATTACCAGGTGTGGTGGCCACTTCTCCGGGCGAACTTGGCATAAGCTTTACTGTTACTTTGGGTTGCTCCTTTCGCTCCACCCGGGGGACACATGTAGGGATTAAAAGGGCCCCCAAAATTTAGAATTTAGTTAAATATTGAATGGTTTAAATTATTATAATAGCCTGTTGCCTCAAAACAGGCTATGAACATAGCAGTAAGGTACGAGCATTATAAGTGTATATATTACTCATCAATTTCGTATTTTCACCGCACCTAAAGAAAACCCGTGGTCATAAATCATTTATGCAAATAGCCAACAACAATGAGCCAAAATATAGACGCTGGTCTGTGGAAGCGCGCACCGGATATACTAGCGACTTCCCGCCGGTTTTAGCCCCTGTTTCCGTTGTAAGTACCTACCCAACAAAACTGTGCTGGCCGAATCCCTACGAGACTTTCTCGTTGTGGTAGCCGAAACTCGTACCGGTGAACCTTTGTTGAGGGCAGGTAGATAAACAAGTACCCACCCACCTACCCACACCACCCACAAACTGTGTCAGTTATAGACATGAAACTACTAGCAAAACGCGCTTGCTCTGGAAATTATTCTAAAAGAATAGTTTAAAGATATCCGTTTTTAAATTTCACATCCAGCTTACGTACAAATCAAATTCTATTCAAAGAGACTTCCGAGGAGGTTTATTATTTTTTTATTTGATGAAGTTATGGAACGATAAGAGGCCCATCTAGTGTTAAGTAGTAACATGAAATACGACATGGGTCCTCTCTGGTTGGGTATGGGTCTACTCAGGTACAAGAGCCAAGTCGCATCGTATGTGCCCATGACTCTGGTACAAGTGCTAGACCTGTGTACCCATGGACAGATTAAATCTAAACACCCTCTGTGTGCTATTTTCAAATTGAATTCACAATGTTATATCTATTAGAAAGTTTAGGCTTGTCATCATATCTAGATCGTAGGACAAAACACATGGCATAAGCCGGCATTTTCAGGCGGTTGTTATAAGTTAAGTTCAGTTGATATGCGGGTTACAATTACCTAATTTTATATAAACGTGAGATGGGCTGCTTGGTTTGTAGATGGAGGGTCGGATAGGATTTGAACAGGCGTCGAACTTAGCGATAAGTACGCGTGACCTTATGTTTTCAATATTATTGACGTTTCCAAGCCATTTCTTTATGAATTCTATGGAAATTATTTTTTTGACTTTGGTGCTGGTACTGGGTTTTTTTACAGTTACCAAAATAGAATTGAAATAACGTGATAGATTTTTAAGATTACCTATTGTATATTTTAAAGAGTTGTTATCCGTTGGTCTCGCATCGGGCCGGGATTACGACCTGAGCTTATGAAGATCCTGAAAGACGAAAAAGGAGAGATTAAATTTGAAGTCCGGCAAGTGTTGTATCGTGCTGAATCCGCAATCGTACTGGATTTAAAAATAGATTATGCTGTAACTGCGGTAAAGAATAATAGGTGTCGCCTCTAGCTTGATGCTTTTAAGATACGTAGAATCAGGTAGCTGACGAATAATATTAATATATTCATTTATCTCCTTCAAAATTTCAGGTTTCATTGAAGTTATTATTATGACGTATGTTAGTTATAATACCTAGTTATAGTACCTAGTATACCTATCACTAGGTACATAATATTATGTTGTAAATGCCTTAATGAAACCTAAGTTGTGATAGCTGGTGCCGTAAATAGGTTTAAAAACAAAACTATGTGTAACATAGTTTTGTTTTAGGATGTAGGTAGGTTTAGGCTGTTTTTAGTCATATTTATTTCCTTTTTACAGAATAAGTTTGTTTGACTTTTAATTAGTTCTCGCGAACTCTACGCAACACAAATTGGGCTTTAAATTTTTTGCGTCGCTTTTGTAATATTAGACCTCTGTCGTAATTTTGCCTTGAACGTTTTACAATATATGGCTTGTAAATCATATGGTACACCATTTGGCCTTAATCTGATAATGCATTCTAGCTTAAGTTACACCTAACTCATGTAAATACTCTAAACTTATTAAGATAAAATATCTACATACATACATATCTAATAATATATAACATAATATCTACATACATATCGACATACTTAATATAAGTACAAAATGTACTTATACTAAGTATGTCGATTTCTTCCTTTAGAATAGCAGGCACTGCAACACTACTTACGTAGAAGAATCCTCTTTGCTTCATAAGTATATCCTGACCTAACCACTGAAACTGGCGCAATTCCAATTTTCTCTTGACTTTAGTTCATTGGTGATAACCTTTTAGTTCTTAATTCTTTTAGGGTAGTTTTCATTAGGAGATCTTGCTAATGCAAGCGTTAAGCGTTAATTAAGCGTTGTAGGTTAAAGTAGGTAAGGTAGGTTAAGAAGTTACAGCTTTTATTTTTCATAAAAATGATAGGAATAATTAAGCGCATTAGATTTATACTGTGCAACGGTAGTAAGGTAGAGGCATTAACTAACTAGATATCTAATTAATAAGGGTTTTGGAGAAAATACTAATGATAAGATGTTTGTTCTGTCTGGGTAATAATATGTATTATATGAATGTATTTACAAAAAAAATGTGTTCTATTAGTTGTCTGGTTCCCATAGTATAAGCTATGCTTAGTTTGGGGCTAGATGGGGCTGTGCGAAATGCTCATTAAAATTGAAAAAAAAGAAGTAAATAATAAGATTTGCCCCTTAAACAACATTTCGAGGAAACATACCTACGGCATGTACGTTCGATATACTGTGTTCCGGTTTGAAAGGTGTGGTTGCCGGTGAAATTACAGGCACATGAGATATTCCACCTACACGTCTCAGAGTTACGGGCGCATACGATGCGACTTGGGTCTTGTCGTACCTAGTAGGGGAGGCCCCAATTCAACTATCATAATATCACTATCATAATATCAACTATCATAATATCACTAATCCCAATTCACCCAATTGGGAAGGGCCGAGGTTACCACTTAACACCAGGTGGGCCGTCGGCTCGTTCAGTAACTGCATTACATAAAAAAAAGAAATGTAACGGAGGGAACCTATTCGAGGCGCAATTTAGTCGATATGTAGTAGCTAGTGCTTGTGGCATAAAATCACAGGTACCTGTCAGATATACATAAAGGTATAAAAGTTAGTTAACTGTCAAATATAAAAGTATAAAAGTTAATGCACCATGCTAGTCGATGCATGGATAACTTCAACGTTGCAAACGTCCATTATGAGAATTGTTAGTTGTTCTGAGTGCTGGAATGAATGACTCTACATATTAAACTGTTAAAACTATTTTCACATTTCGGTTCTAAAGCAAAACGAAACAGACAGGTGCTACACTCTAAATACATTAATGTATGCTAGGATTGAAACTGAAATCAGTCTGAAGTTGTTTATTCGTTCATCATTCGTCGAGGAACATAAAATCTGACATGGCTTATATGAACATGGTCAAAATGGAACTACAGCTATCTTCTCTTTAATGTTTATAAAGAGACGAACATTTTAACAGTGGGCCATCAGCACTCTCATTCACATTAACTATAAGCCGTGTGGGAAAATATTTCTCACCTTCATTCGTTCGATTTTTGATCTGTCGTTACCTTCATTCGCTTGTACAGAAATGGTATATATAGTATCGTCTAATATGAGTGTACCTATGTACATAATAGCTTCACTAAATTTATAAAAGCTAGCTTACGTTTAAAATTTATGTAATTTATACGTGTAAACTTCTTAAAAGACGAAGAGCTATAATTTTTCTATTGTTAAAGGTACATTTTGTTATCGTGGCTTTGACATTTATCCATATTTTCCGACATGGTGGTAGCGATATCTTTTGAGCAAATCGGAACAATAATTTAATTTTAAACAGAAAATAATAAAATCTCGTTAGTTGAGATTTTCTGTAGGTGACTAATGACAAACGCGAACGATGTCAACTACCGTCGACAAAGAGTAGGCCGTCTGTAAGAGGCTATATTAAGCAGAATTCTATAATTTGCTAAACATTCCCGAATTGCTCAAAGTGAGATTAAAATGATAACGTCGGACTGCTTAATGCGTTTTGCGCCATATTTATAACAAGAGAAAGACTGCACCGTAGCGTAGGTACACTCCGTAAAATAATTGTGAATAAATGTATGAATTTATTCCTCCTAACTACGTAGGTTCTTTATGCAAATGTTAATGGAGTTTCGTAGCTCGCTTATTTACTCATCCACTGCAACTGGCGCTTTTTATATAAGATAGATATTTTAATTCTGAAGGGAATATCCAGCATATTTATCTTCTAGCTTGTAAAGTTTGCGGTTACCATTTCAGACGACTCTCATTTTCAAAGAACCGAAGCCGCAAATCTTTCTCTTACGTATCATATGCAAAATGAACTAACATTTAATGATAAAGATTGTTGTTCATAGTTCATTTATTCATTACTCACATCATTTAATCAATAATGAACTAATACAAATAATATAAAATTAATAATAATAACTAACAAACAAATTAATTCATAATAGGTTAAGTACCTAGGTTATAAAGCTAATTAAATTTGAATAATTGAGTTATGCACTACATTGCAAAATTAAATTATACGTTATATAATAGTCATTCCATGTCAGTAAGTAGTAATAATTTCAGTCACAAATTATTAAAAGAAACTCATAATTCTGATAATCAAATTGGAATAATGAATTGGGCAAGTCAGTCAAAAAAAATCTAATCAAAATATTTATTAGAGGAACAATACAGTGGATTTTGATAGTTGAGAAACGATGATGTCTGCAGAAGTAATAAAACTGTGTCGCAGGCATCAACGCCCACCTCCGTTACAGTGATTTATAGTTCCATACAAGAAAAGCCAAACTTTATTAACAATATTTTAAAATAAGAAAGATATGGAGGATATAGGCAATTTTTACAAAATAGTATTGCATGCATGCTTTGTTTGCGTGTGTGTGTGTGTGTGTGTGTGTGCGCGTGTGTGTGTGTGTGTGTGTGCGCGTGTGTGTGTGTGTGTGTGTGTGCGCGCGTGTGTGTGTGTGTGTGTGCGCGCGTGTGTGTGTGTGTGTGTGCGCACGTGTGTGTGCGTGTGTGTGTGTGTGTGCGTGTGTGTGTGTGTGCGTGTGTGTGTGTGTGTGTGTGTGTGTAGGATATGTATTGTGTGTAATACATACGTAAATTAAGTTTAGGCATATAACATTAGTTTCACTAGCCAAAAGGTTTATATTATTTGAGTGTGATGGGTGTTATTATATCTTTAATACTCTCTATTTTGGTGTGTATTACTCATAAAACATTGATTTGGCAGTATTTTGCGTGCGTCTGGTGAACTGGATGACCTCTCACCAAAAGATTTGTGAAATCAGGTTTAGTAACTGACGTAAACTAACTGTAACTAAAACTAACTGTAACAGTGATTGTAGCGTAACTTAATTCACATCTAACGATATTGTCACTGTTGCCTGTGGCGTAGTAAAGACACGTTGCTATCTACTGAACGATAATGATAACCGAGTGATATCTGCATTATCCATAAATAAACGGCAGTGTAGTTACCTACATGTCACTGCGCTGAGAGAGCAGTGGTTAAACGGTCACATTTGAAGCGTACGAGCCCCTTGTTTCTTGTTAATAAACCAGATTAGATAACCAGTTATCGGTTAACATAATTTTTCCAATTTAACTGGTTATTTCAAGGAAAATATTTCTTGTAGAAAACCACAAATTGAAACAGTTATAAAATAATTAAACTCAACAGAAAATTATCTTCTGGGGCAGCTCGTTATGCAGGCAAAGGAATAATTCATCCTGTTAATTTATAGTATGAATTATATTTTTATTATTAAATTGAAATGTTTAAATGGATATCTGTCAAGAAGTATACTGAAAGAAAAAAACACGCATAATATTTGGTACTCTTTTTTCTAAGCAGTAGAATATGCAAAAAAGCAGTGTATTGCGAGGAAATGCTAGACACCATTCTGCTTTTCCATATGGCGTCATTGCAAATTTCTCCCAGTTTATCTCTATTATATTCGAGTCACTGTTTATCTCGAATCAGTGTGGTTAAAGGATTTTAATTGCGCTTCAAAGAGGCTAAATTCGTGCACTTGTCTTCGAATTTTTTTTCTAGGACATGTCGGTTTCTTCACGATTTTTTCCTTCACCGTTTTGAGAACGTGAAAAAACAATATATCACGCAATATACCTCTATATACGCACATATATCTTTCAAGCAAAAACTCATAGATACACGTCGGAATTGAACCGGCGACCTCCGGATTGAAACCACTAGACCACCACGCTCGATTTCTATTTGCTCGATTTATCCCAGTGAATATAATCATGACAGGAACGAGACCGAATTATGAAATAAAACCGTTGCATCCACTAGTTGCAACAGGTCGTCCGCGATATAAAAGGATGAATGGATATTAACAAAGCCATTCTGTCTAGCTGTAGTTACAACGTTAATGGACGTTCTAACGACAGCTAGAAGAAAGCTAGATGGACGTGAATGAACTCTTATGTCTGGCGTCTCAGATGTGGAATGTTGTTCCTAAATACAAAACGCGATGAACTAATGCCAAATTGTGATAGAAAGTGCAAAAGGTCTAGATGTGATAAAAAGGGAAGTGTTTTGGCTAGCAGTGGGATACAAAGTGGAAATAGCTTGTGAATATGTTTTGAACGCATGAAAATAAGTTTTTGCAGTTTAAGATTGTTTGATCACTTAACTTTAGAACAAATATTTTATATACTTACCGTAACTCTGATTTACATAAGTGTTTCAATGAATTACCTACTTGAATTGTAGAAATTGCAATATAATAAGTATTAACACCCAGACAGAGAATAAAAATCTATATTCTTCACACAAATCTTTGTCCCGGGTGGGAATCGAACCCACGACCTACAGCTCAGAACATATACAAGTAATAATCCTATTTCTGCGATAGAATATGATTTTGTGTGACTTAGACAATATGTATCTATTTTGTTCTTGCAGTCCATCATTGGAACCTTGACCTTTTTACCTAACTAGAAGACCTGAAGTCTGCATATCATGTTCCATTATTATGTTCTGTTAAAAAAAGTATTTAATATACATTTTATTGTATTAACATAAAATAACACAAATTCCTGAATACCTAATTGAGGAAGGGGTGTTGAATTTGTGCTCAATGGAATCGGACGTGACGAAGCATACCCAACAATAATCGCTATGCGCCCCTATCATAGAGTTAACATCGGCGACGCCTCTACATTTTTACTACATTTTACTGAAATAAACACCAGTTTTGGAGTTCTACAGACTATACTGGGCTGAAAATAACTAGTATGCAACTTGCGGACTCTCTTTTTACTAACCATCTGTTTATATAAAAGCATTAATAATATTCGTTGGATCCATGTTTTAGAAAATATTTCTATAAAATAATAATTCGTTACAAAGTAAAAGCGCAGTTTTAACAAGCAGACCGAAGCTGAATCCCGATGCAGACCATTCATAGCTCTCTAATTGGCAATGTCTCGGAACACCGCTTTATTAAAATGCATATCGGAAAAGGCGGAAAACTTCAAGGGCGGTTGCAGTTTTTCCCTCCTAAAAATTAATATAAATTGTATTTATTTATATTAATTTCTAGGGTATTATTTTCTAGAAATATATGTAAATTTTTATTTTCTTGTGCAGTGTAAAAGCTGTTGGTAAGGTTTTGAACATTTCTATTTTTTGGATGGAAAATTACGAATAATAAGAAATACAAACAATGACTAATATAATGAATTTATTTACTGCACTAATCATCAGAATATAACATAATAGAACCGTACACGGAAATTGATATTATATGTAATTATTATTGCAGGAAGAGATCACTTCATAGCGATAAGACCACCCATTGTACTTCTAAGTTCTTAGTTTTTTTACTGTTATTTATAATGTTCTCTGGTGTACAATAAAATATTTTTATTATTATAACCCATGTACTTTTGCCTTATCAGATACATTGGCTAAAACCAGTTTCTGGTGTGGAGGAGCTTCTTATTAGTATTCTTCTTTTCTTAACATCTTTACCTATTTATACAAATTACTTTGTTGCAAGTGATCGTTTTTCTAACCAAATCCAAGTCTCTTTATCAATCTCTTTATCCAAGTCTCTTCATCGCTGTTACAATTTTTTTTTTATTAAAATGCAATCAGTCATTTCGTAAACCTGAAGAAAACAGCATACAAGCCGTGTAAAGCTAGCATAAAAAACAACGAAATTCTGAACCAGTTTAACTGTAGAATAAACCTCCAAAAAATTGTGGACTGGCGATCATCATAAAACGTTCAGAATTTTTGTGCCATTAGCAAAGTTTTTAGTGAATCTGATTTATTTATGCATCATTTATCATTCCCTAACTTGGGATTGAAGATTTGACAACACTGACAGGGCTCATTTAATCTTCAAAGTGTCTGATACACGCTCCGCCGAGCTCTGAGACTTTTCATTCAGCACCGACTGACTTTTAAAAATACTCCGGCTAATCTTTTATCTAAAGGTTGTGCGATTACTGATTCCGCTTTATTAGGAAACTTCGCCAATTTAATAACATTACTGTATCTGGCTAGAGTTACTCCGAAATGTGGCGTTTTAAATAACTGTTAAATATTTTCCACAATTGCAGTTTTATGGTGAAGATTACACTATAAAACTGTGATTGTTTATTGTTAGTTCAAGCAAAAAATTTAAGATTCCAATGATTAGTCGACTTGGCTAAACTTACCAGGGCCAACGTACCGGCAATTATAATAACAAGCTGTCTGATATGAGATAATGGCAAGTGGCCAGATGGTATGACACTGGTTTCATGGAAGATGGGTAAGCCTACAAGCGTCGAGGCTCTAGCGTCCTAGCATCTAAGTATCTATCTATCTTGGAATTGAGGTTGAGGTTGAAGACACACACACGCACACACACACACGCACGCACACACAACACACACACAAACACACACACATACACACCCACACACACATACACATACACAAAACTAGGTTTGTGATGAATTGAGTGTTTTGATATATTGTCTTTAATGTAGCATATAACATGAACTCTGTCAAAAATATTTTTTAATAGAGCGTTTTTTATATTTCGGATATTGCAATGGCCATTACTAAGGCATTTGACATCCTACATGCTAATCTAGGTACCTAACCTTACAAGTCGAGTGGGAAAGCGCACTTTGATGTTTAAGGACTGGCTCCATTACATCAGCAAACGAACAGTCGTGCAGAACCTACCGTGTTAATGTTGGTTGCGAAGCTCGTTTAAGCTTTTAAATACACAAGTATAGGTCCTTAGTACTTTGAATCACGGAATCCCATTTCATTTATATGAAATGTTTAAAAAAATATTGCAACGTAGCAACATAAAAAAACCCTGAAATCAAGAACACCAAGTGTCGTGATAATTGCAAAATACTTTAAATCCCTAGGTAGAGGTGTCTATCGCCAGTATCGACTGGAGATAAATAAATACATAAAATTTTTAATTTAATTTTTTTTTTTTTTTTTAATTTATGGTGGACGTTTCACACCGCGCCATCTAGCCCCAAAGTAAGCTAAGCATAGCTTGTATCATGGGAACCAGACAACTGATATAATACTTATATACTTTTCTTTTGTAAATACATACATATAATACATATTAACACCCAGACACAGAACAAACATCAATGTTACAAATGTCACATAAATGTTTGTCCTGAGTGGGGATCGAACCCACGACCTACAGCGCAGAAGGTAGGGTTACTAACCAACTGAGCTATAAGGCCAGTCCACATATTGATGGACATGTCAGACAGAGCTTAGCTTTACCTTTACCTGGCCTTACTCAGTAAATAAAAAGCTTTACCGTTTCGTTGTTTGAAACTGACCTACCATTTTCAAGAAAAATACGGGTCAAGCTATTTCGGCTCGGCTACTACGGTCCCGACCGCCAAAATGATGATGACGATAATTTATAAGCGCTAATCTTCGCAAAGCCAGATCTGCGGGGTATACCAATGACGGAACCTAACGCAACCTAGAGTCTTTTTTTATATCATATTCGTGAAAGAATGAGTTGAAGGCCCACCTGATGTTAAGTGGTAACCGCCGCCCATAGACAACAGCAATACAACTCGAGTCCTCTCCACCAAAGTACGAGATAACTCAAGTCGCATTGCTTTGCGTCCATCACCCCGAGACGGGGATGTTACGTCTCATGCGCCTGCAATTTCGAGTGCATCACTGCTTGGCGGCAGATTACCAGGTGTGGTGGCGGTACTTCTCCGGGCGAACTTAGCACAAGTCTCCTGAAAATCAGAAATTCGATGCCACATAAGTGCTTTCAGTTGAGAAGGTGATATCAACAGCCAACCTAGACGACTGTAGAGTCACGCAAAAATGCGTGAAACGATAGATGATTTTGTGATTGAGTGACAATCTGTTGTTCTGCGGTGGGATGCTTGTTCTGCCCTTGTCAATATGCAGCAAGGTGCTCTTCTCACATTCTCGGGTCCAGGCCCAGAAGACATTTCACACAGATCCGTAGAGCTTGAGACTGATTGATTTGCGATTTTTAAGACATTTTCTAAATTCAGTGCATGAGTAAAGAATCAAACCTATAGGTGGTCTTGCTGAGATATGCACAAGTAAAAAATTATTATAAAATATTAATTTACAAACATAAATTGTAATTTGTGTTAAATTGTACGTAGCAGACAGATCAGCCACCAAGCGTCAAAATATTGCAGACGATTAACATGGGAAATTTGTATGTGAATCTTGAAACATATTGATGGTGTGATCTAGCGCTGGCACATCTTATCTCAAAGTCATCTAGTTATAATGTTATTAACAAAAAAAAAAATACCAAATACATTCCTTTATAAGGATTTATCGAGTTTATAAATATAAGACTACTCATAATATATACTTTTACAATTTGTTGCATATTTTTGCTTTACATTTAGGTACTTTGCAATTATTCCTTTAGTGGCTAATATCCTTTAGAGAGCTACCTTACAAAAGAACGAGGAAGAACATTAATTCAATTCAACGCCGATAATGTATTCGTAAACTTTGAGACGGCAAAAACTCGTGTACCTGAGACTTTACTTTATTCAACATTGCGTCGACCTGAGTTTGAATAATGCTGGGCACGCACACAACGATAACAAACGCACCAGCAAATAGACGTTGTTCAAATTATTCAAAAGCGAGTTTACATAAAACTTACTTCATTTAGACAAATAATATTAAGACGTTGCTTAAAATCAGATTGGCAATATATTACGAGTATTAATATGGGCGTTCCATCACACACATAAAATATATAGTCAAAATATTTCAGAAAATCCAAGTAATTTTCTTGAAATTAAAAATCAATAGACATAGCATTATTTTAGAAATTGCTCTTGGTCAATCGGGAAGATTTAAACTGAAAATACTGTTAAATCCACTGTGTTTACTTATTTAGCCCACACTGCTGTACCCAAACGATTTGAACGGGATTATTGCTGGCTTTGTTCTAATAAATCTTGCATGAATTCGTGTTTCTTTCTGTGAACGAGATTTAAATAAAAAACTGACTTGGTATTTCAAATATGCTATGTGGTATTCTTATTATTATTAATTTTAAGGATGCGTCTCAAATTGTAAATATATGTTTATTCATATATTTATATATTTACTTGTGATTTTTCAACTGTTTGTTTAATTGTTATTAATAATAAAAACCAATTCAATTATAATTAAATGCTCGGATTCATTCGCTATCCACGTTGACACAAAGCTCTACATTGGTGCATGTCTACAAATAGAAATACTTGTTGGCACTAGTTACGAGATGCTTCGCTTCTCGATGTTAGCTTTTAAAGTTTTTGCAATCCTCTTAGTGCATTACATTGGGCATACCTATTTTTATTTACGATACGGAATAGATAGAGTTCGTGTTTAGCAAGTTTGTTTTTTTATGTGAGTACGGAGTCTTGGAACTAGTATATAGCCTACCTGATGTTAAATGGTATCTTCTGCACTTAACTTAAGCAACTTGAACTTTCCCCTTGTTATATGAATGGTAAGACCTGATTGGCATCGTCGTGCGTGACTAACTCTGAGACGTAAAACTGGAATGTCACGTGAAACTATAATTTAATCGGCTTTCAAAAGAGAGAAGATACTGTCTGCTCTGTCACACTAATGCCTCTCTACCTGGTAATAGAAGAAGTTATTATAATACTTTCTAGTTGATTTGTTAATTAACCACAAGAAGATACTGGACCGCTTAAAAAATCTCACGTGTAATTAATTCACTAAATTTGTAAATGTTTACAAATTTGGAGCTAGTATAGCATGGCAGCCAATTTGTATGGTGTCTGATTTGTAGTCCGAAAGCCGCTGTTTCAAGTCCAGAGCAGAATGGAATACGTTATAACGTGTACCTACTAATCCCAAGATTCCAATTGCATAAAGTCAATGGGTGTTTTATTGGAAATTGTATGCACTTCTATAATAAACTTCCTGAAAATGCAACCAAGCGTGCGACCCAAAAATTCAAGTCATATATTATAACTGGTTTAGAAAATTACAAAAAATAAAGCGTACTATACTGTAAATTAATACTCTTGTCTAACGTAGTTCTGCTCCACGACACATAAAATATCATGTAACCATATTATGTTGTCAAGGTAATAAACAAAACGTAACAAATTTAAGTACTAAAATTCTTACACGGATCGTGCTCGCGAAAAAGTAATCCTTCTTTAGGGGTTTCTTGGCTGTTCTCCACATATATGGTAGATAGGGTTTGAACAAATTAGCGATAATTACGAGTGAACTTAATTTTTGATTGTTACTTATTGAAGTTTCCTTTTTTTTATGAGTTCAATGGAAATAAAGTTTTTTTTTTTGTCACAGGCAATCATGCTACATCGTAGGTCGTATCGTCACTTTGTTATAGAAGTAAAACTATATTTGATAAGTGGGTTTAATGTACGTTCTAGCAAGAGGTTTTCCTTGAACAGCGAAGTAATTGAGACTAATTCGTGTCTCTAGTCAGTCTCAGTGTGAGAACATGAATATGTTATCGAGAGGGATACAAATACATTCATTTACAAATCCCTTCAATACATTTGCAAAGAAAAATAGCCGGGAAACGTGCACATAAAGACCTTTCATATGACACCCCGCCTGACCTTCAAGCTACATTATGAATTTTAGAACTCCAATCTCTGACCCTGCCATCCAGAGTAAAACAAAATATTTGTTCCTTTTCTGGGAATTAAAGTTATGATATATTATTGGCATGTTTTAGTCATAATCAAAAAATAAAAATTAGGTAGAGTAGAGTAGTAAGAAGAAAAATAACAACTACTTTAAAGTTTTCATGATATTTTCGCAATAAAGTTATACCAACGTATACAATATATTAGAAAGGAACACTGGGCGATAGCCATGTCGCGCCAGGTAATGTTAGTAGTCGGATTATCTCCGTTATTATGAACATAATTTAGTACTGAAAGCCACGTATAAATTCATTTAAAAACTGTTAAGAAAAACGAAGAATGGGTATTTCTTTCTTAAATTTCTTTAATTTTATAAATTTTGCAGCAAAGCTTTGTACTATTACCGTGTTGTTGTCGCCGGCTCTAAACATTAATTACGGAGAGCAATCGCCGCTTTGTGGCGTAATCCCGGGTTTACTCTGAATTATACAATTTTATTTACATCCTATTTACTAATTTTCCTGATGAAAAAAGATAAACATTCTGAGCTCGAGACGTGACGTTGAGAGCGATTGATTAGTTATAAATATATTTTCATTTTTTGACATCGTTTTGGAATTCATAGGAAAATGAAAACATTTATTATATAATTAATTGCCAATTTATTCTTATAAGTAAGGTCCCTAA
This sequence comes from Chesias legatella, assembly GCA_947359385.1. Lineage (NCBI taxonomy): Eukaryota > Metazoa > Arthropoda > Insecta > Lepidoptera > Geometridae > Chesias > Chesias legatella. The sequence goes on along the minus strand of OX375762.1, from coordinate 6,878,451 downwards.
GTAGTAATCTATCGCTTATCTAATAATATATACTACTAGCCAATTTATAAATAACACTTCATTGGTTACAACTACAACGGCTGGACAAAAGTAATGGAATGGTTTCGGCTGTAAAGTTTATGGAATTCGCTGTTCGCTGAAACGTTAATTACACCTGGATATCAAAACAAATCATTTGAAAATCCTCTTTATAATTAATTTCGCTTAATTTACAAGTACGTAAGATCATGGCTGCCAGTGTGCTCCCAGATGTAACACTAAATAAATATTCCTAAAGAAATGGCATGGAAATATCAATTCGTCGAATGAAAAATCAACATATAATCCCGGGTTATTATTATTTATTCCTGTTAGAATCATATCCGATCGCCCATGAGAAATAATTTGTATGAATCACTGACAGCGATTCATACCAAATTCGATACTTTGTCCCTAATATAAAATGCTCAAATGTCTATGCGATGAATCTATCGTCGATATGTGTGGGAAGTAGCCGGTAATAATGTGCAAGAAGCGGGCTCTACGTGTCACCTCACGTAATAGACAGAATCAATTTCGTCCATCGCATCGGCTACGACGCTGGGCCCATACGGGATCAGATAATAACCCTAATCAAACGGAGCCATTGCATATGAACAGATATTGTTCGTTATGCAATATACCTGTCTTTATAGTAGTGGGGATTATCTGATACCGAAAAGAGATTGGGTCCTTTTACTATATACAGGACTGCAATTTACAACATATCATGTAATATATCATATTATGTATATATGATATAATATGAATATATGATATTATATACTATGCAGCCGATGGTGACACCGCCTATTTGGGTAGAGAACTAGCTTCAAGTGTGCTAATGACAGTTCAGACAATTTCTCGTGTCTTTTTGGATAGTTTTAAATATGTTTTGATCTTGTACTTTTTAAGTTGACTGATGGACGTCTAAATCTGTTTTTTTAAGAATTTTGTAGAAATTAAGTCAATGTCCATTGTCTTACACGCTCACTGCCCAGCGCACGGATATCACTACCTGACTGCCTACTTGACATGATTGAAAAGACTTGAATATAGTCAACTCCACAAAATAAACTGACATAATCCTATCATATCACAAAAAATATTCAGCAAAAAGTTCCAATACCTTGGAGAGAGCAGTTAGTGGTCTGCTAATGAGAAGTATTATATAGGTTATATTGAATTCAAGTAGAGCGAAATGTACATACAGGGAGTCAACAATTATTTTGATAAAGTTGTTACTAGTACACTCAACATCATCATTATCATCATAAGCCTGTAGCCGTCCAGTGGTGGACATAGGTTCTCCTATTGCGCGGAATGAAACAATATTTGGCACCAACTTACTATTAGCAGCATTTCGCAAATCAACGCAACCAAGGGTGCGCTAAAAATGGTACTATTATTATTTATACTATATTCGTAAACACTGTAGATAGCTCAACTGATATATAATAATATAAGTATAATTAGGACAATCCATTTTTAGAAGACTTTGTTTTTGTAAATACATAGACATAATAATATATATATTAAAATTCAGACATACAACAAACATTTAATTTCGTAGCAAAAATGTTGTCCTGGTAGAGAATCGAACCCACGACCTACAGTGCAGAAGACAGAGTTACTACCAAATGAGCTGTGAGGCCAGTACAGTAGCAGTAGTAGTTATGTACCTACATATCTCCGATAATTTATTATAAATAATTACTAATAGGCATTCACAATTATGTTTTTAAGTACGTCTCATATATATATATTCGTTTTTTTTAAGTATTGCCATGATGTTACATAACAGTAATAGTTTATTGTTTAAATTTCCCTAAATACGAAACCTTAGTATAAATATACAAAAAATAAGTTAAGTACTTAAAGTCGACTGATTAGGAAACCTTTATTACCCAGTCTGGATTACGAGGATCATATTGAACCCAAGAATCAATATTAATCAGTTCTTACTTATCTAAGCTGAAATATGAATTATCGAAGCTGAAATGAGAATTGATGGGTCCACACCGTGGTGTCGAAATAGGTATTACTGAATGTTAATACAAAGTTGACATTATAATGGGTATTGATCAATTTTGTCACCTACCGTTTGATATCTACCTTTTGCAAGTAGAATTGTTTTTCAAACGCAGATGATTTAAAGCTTTACTATAGGAACCGAAATTCGCTAAGACTGTCCATACAAACTGGGCTTTACTTCCGTACACCCTTTATGGCCGTTCATTGCCTTACCAACATAAACATAAAAAATGAACGGAAAAAAGTGAAATAGCAACTATTGCTCGAGTGATTGGGGCTATTCGATTCATGTATTCGTGGAAATTGTACTCACGAAGTACTTGTTGCAACCATTCGAATGTAAAAAGTAATCACTTGTTTTCATTCCCGGCCGTTATAGTACCTATTGAGTTTCAACTAACTAGAGTTTTTAGTAGCAATCAATTCAAAACGCTACGTTATAAACGCTGTATAATGTATCATAATTATACCACCAAGGTATTTCTTTTTCACTCCATTTTATATAGAGTCTACAGTTATATACAATGCACCGTATTATTACTAGCTGCTCCCCGTGTTACCCTCGGCGAATAAGTCATCCCACGGGATCCCACAGAGTTGTGCAGCGGCGGCGGCGCTACTCCGAGATCGAAGAAGCCCATTGTTATTCCAGAATAAATAATATATCCTGGTACCAAATATTATCCAAATCCGTTCAGCCCTTTGAGCGTGACGCGCGCACAAACAGATAAAATTTAATGTAAAAAAAGAATATTATTTTTCAACCTTTTATTTATTCCTAACGTATCTCAGTTTATTATTTGCAAAAATATCACACAACACGGCATGTCTACCATTTTCTATGTATAGATATATAGATAGATGAAAAATCACAAGATTCAAAGTCAAAATTACTTTAATTTTGAGTTTATTCCGTCCTTGAATTACCTATATTTTAATTTTTTTTCGAAATTGTGACTTCTCTTCACTATCAATTCAACAGTCTCTAACATCTCTTTCAATACTTATTTATTATATTACCACGACTTTTTATATTGTTCAGTTTCCCTACTTTATATAAACGTGAAACTTCTCTGCGCTGTGCAGGTAATGGACAGAGATAAGTTTCCTGGGGAATTACCGTTTATCTAAGAATATAGGGCGCAGAAAAGTTTGTGCAGATAAATAATTTTCAACTGTAGGCAGGATGTTTCTTTTTGCAGAGTAAGTCCAGGGTATATAGGAAGCCGAAATAAGTTTGATAGTAGCAGAATGTGATTTTTTCAATACTACCTTTCCGAGAAATTACCCGCGTGATTGGGTGAAAATTTTGGTGGAAGTTGCGCTAATCCAATATGTATATTTTAGTAAAAATTAACGATGTATTCTCTCCTTGACCCCAAGTAACTCTGCTTACTTTTTGCTTCAGTTGGTTAGAATATGGCTGTGAAGATTAAAGATCGAAGAATTGACTTCGATTGACTTGATTGACTTGATTGAAGCAAGAATGAAGATTTAAAATACTTATCTGACTGTGATATATGATAAGGTAAAGGTAGAATAAGCATTGAGCTCCAAGTTTCCGCTTGGAGAATTTTGGCGTTAGACCTTCGAGATCTACGTAATCGCGTATAGCACTTACTTATTTAATAAGTTGAACTTTATCCTAACTTCATTATTTTGGCCCATTTCAGCTGTACCACTTATAATATGTCGCTACATTTGACTATACCAATCCGGTTTTACCTTTCTTACCCGGCCCTTCTCGACCCGGTTTTATTACCCGTTGCTGAGACTTTTTATAAATGCGTAATTTCTAAGCGTCCTTTCTGTGAGGTCATTTTCATATAAAAGGGGTCATCCCGACTCCTTTACCAAAAGTACGACCTTATATTTGTATAAAGTAGTAAAATGAAATCAGAAAAGGATTGAACATAAGTCCTGTCGTTGCGAGGCTGCAGCTTATAAATTAGTGTATGTATACTATGTCCTAAGCATTGCTACTAAACTAGACTAACTAGTGACTAATTAATTTATTTTAATTATATCATAATTGCAAGTTTCAAGGTATTAAAATTTAATTCCGTAGTTGTAGGGTTCTTACAGCATAGCTTGATATGTACCTAAAGTTTCAACGGTAAATTGACAAATTGCGGGTCAACTACACGAATGCCAAATAATATTCATGAAACATAGGTACTTGCGTCAAAATGGCATAAGTAATCGCAATATATTAAGAACGTTTATAAGATTATTTTCTATTCATACGATAATTGCGAGTTTCAATATTCATATTTTATTCCGTATTCAAAGGTTTACTTACTGCAAAGCTTTATACATAAAGCTGTAACCTATTTATTAATAATCGTTTGAAATTAATAATTTATGCATATCCCCTTTGAATTTGGTCTGTGTTAACATACATTAGTAGGTATTTTGGTTTAAGCTAATATTCTGGGAATACAAATCACTTACATTTGCCGGGTCAATTTCACTTCAATCGATTCGTTCAAAGCTTTGAATTCAACATATTAATATTAGAATGGACATGTTTGTAGTATTTCCTCGAATCGAAAATATAGATTTGCTCTGAGTTCCCGTCAGACATTGACGTTTAGCATTATTTTGATAAAGGTCCAGTCCTAGGTTTGCTGTTACCCGGTGTTTGTTTGAATGTAAATATATACCCTCATTCGGGTCTAAAATTTGTACGCATTGTCTCAAGATTACAAATGACTTACAAGAATATAAGAATACAAATAAGAATAAATTATGATAATAAAATATTATTTGTATCGGGCGTAACAAACAGATATACTCTGTATCTAATTTATTCCTTCAAGAATCAATCAATGTTTTTGCACCCAGTTGAAATTCAGCTACAAACCTCGACAAATACTCGCAATGTATAAAAAGCAAAAAATAAAACGGTTTAAAGTTCAAATTGGTGGTTTTATTAATGCACGGGCGCGTTCATGCCGGGGCGGGATATTCGTACCCAAGTAGTACGAGGTTTGAACACCTCATTTTGTACCATTCGGGTTTAAGAGGTTCCGGTCTATGAATTCAAATGCACATGGTTCATGGCACCACTGGCACGTCACCACATAGTCCCATTTAGAGGGTAGTTTATTAGTCAACCCGTTTTTAACCATTTTTCGTTTTAATGGCTGGCTGGTTTTATCTTAGTAACACACTAGCTGTTGCCCGTGACTTCGTCCGCGTGTAATTAGGTTTTGTCACGCACCCCTATTTTACCCCTCGGAAAAGTAGCCTGAGTTACTCCTTGTTATGTCATATATCTGCCAGTGAAAGTCCCGTCAAAATCGGTCCAGCCATTTCAGAGATTAGCTGGAACAAACAGACAGACAGACACTCCATTTTATTTATTTGTAAAGATGTGCAAACAAATAAAAAAAAAATTAAGCAAACATTTCTGCTTACCTTATTTGATATGTGCAATTGAGACTCGTCTATTTTCGCAGTGGCAATACGGTCCACTTGCGGAATATTATATTAACCGTCATAACGCCAACGGCGATTAAACGAAAGAATCAATCACGATTCACATTATTTATTTATCTGAAGGTAATAAGGTAAAACTACAATAATATTTCACCTTGAAAACGGTACGAAACGACACTGAAATCATTTTACACTACGCATTTATATAATCAGTTAATGAAAACATCTAATACCGGTTTCGAATGACGCCGTGGCTAAAGCTGTTAATTTGTCATTGCGTGCTAGTTGAATAAAACACATACATAACATAATACATGACACATAACATAACACACGCACAATTATTGTGCATGTGTTATGTTATATATTAAATTTCAAATGTAGTTATAGGACGAGTTGTGGCTTCGGTGTACCTGTAGTTCCATCGGTAGGTAAATAAAGTGATCCACACAAATGATTGTTTGTAATTTTGTATATTGACTGGAGTATCACACAAGTACATAAAATTAGTGACAACACAAACACAGGAAGGAGATAGATAGAAGGTCTAACATAATGGAAGTTTACATAATCTTAAATTAGAGAATTATTGATGCGAGACACTGAAAGACGCGAAAGAATGTCGTAATTAGGAACGGCGCCGGCGGCTCGAGCGGTAACGGGAGCGCGTCGGAGGCTGTGCTTTCGACTGGCGAGCGTCGCGGCGCGGGCGACGGGCGACGACGGCGCGGCGGTCGCATTCCGATCCGCGCGGCGTGTGCGCAGCTAGCTATATGTATAGTAATAGCGTTCGCCGCGTACTACGGGTTTCACCCGACTCGGCTTGTGTTAATATTATTTGTGTAGTCAAAATATGTTATGATAGTTTATTAACATAAACTAATTTGCGACTACAAAATGATGTATGTGAATACTGTAGGAAGGGGCCTACAGTAGTCTTAATTTAAATAGCAGGCAATCTGTCTGGTATCTATCTGTAACTCCTTACTTTCAAAAATATAAGCTTTTCTTATAATTAATAGACGCGCAGATTCCTTTCGTCACTCGCAAATGACGCAGATTTCACCTCACAGACGCGGTCATGTCAAAGTTTTAACCATGAAAAAGCTCGCAGCATCGGGGTAGAACTATCAGAGTGAAATTTTGGGGATGACACGTCCTTGCGTTCCATTATGATTTGACCTTTAGGCGGTACTTATGGTAATCTGAGCTTTAGTTCTTAGACGGGCAAGACATAAATAAATGCGAAGGAAAAATCGGCGTAGAGCTTGTTATTGAAGCGATAATTTTACAAGCTTTTATTTAACTTGCAATGTATCTATGTTTGTTCCGGTGGAATCTTGCAACTCAATTTTTAAGCAGATATCTTCAACCAATTGAGCTGAAATTATAATACACGTTTAATTTGGATGACAATGCGTGGTTAGCTGTATTACGTTATTCTAAATCCAACATGGCGGAATACCCAAGTTGGCGGACTAGTTATTTTCAATGCACTTTTACAATATGGGTATCAAATGAAAGGGCTTGCTGAGAATAACTCGAAAATAAAATGACTTCACTCTAAATCCAATATATACTAAAAGATAGTTTGTAAAAAAAAATATATAAAAAAAAAATTATCTATAGATTAAGTTAATAAGTACATGGAAAAGTTCACTCTGTTGTTCAAGTTTGAATACCATTTAATAAATAAGACCATTTTGTAATGTTTTTCTTTTTAATATTTTTACTTTGATAATCAATATTTTTGAACGTGTACTTTACGCCTCAGGTGAGACATGCGCTGCGTTTTATGATGCTGTTTCTGTCATATTTTCATTGGATTTCAATTCTTGTTCATATATATTGTTTTACCACTGTTATACCACTATTTTCGAAAATTCATCTTAACAATATCACTATGTGATCACTAGATACTAACTGTAACTGCGTTACATTGTGCCCTATAAAGGTCAAATTATGTATATTCATGATTATAAAAAAAACCCATGACATCGAAAAACTGTTTAATAAATAAAACAATTTTATGTGAATGATTTGAAAAAACAATTAAAGTATGTAAGTCGATAAAAAATAACACTCTAATTAGGAAAATGCCAATGTAGTTCCAAGTATTTTTAATTCCTAATAAACATTCTAACATATATTAGGCCTTAGGAACAATGGAAGCCTACGGAGGTATTTAAAAGTTTCCTTTCTTATCCAACGTTCTATGGTTTCAACTTTTTAACACGCTGACTCAATTTCTAAACTGTTAAAAATCACTTAAGTAAGCCTTATATAACGAAAAATTAATTTGCAATCTAGATGGAAAACTCAATATATGAGGAAATACTGTATATCTTGTTACGTAATTTTGTGGGGATTTACTTTGGCACTCGCAAAATATCTTTGTCATCATTCCTTCCAAGTCAAGATTTTCTTTCTTTCAAATCAGGGTTATGAGAAACTTTATAATAAAATAATAAAGAGACCTGGGTTTTGCTATTTTAAAAGTTATATTGTGTCTTTAGCTATACTAAGTACTTAAGTAGACTTCCAGATTGATACAAAATATGATACCTACCAATTCCCAATACACAATATTTAACTTATCTTACATAATTATGCCAAAACTGGCTTTTACCTGCGATTTTGCTTCCGTTATTGAGGTACAGACCAGAGTATCGTTCTCAGAATAAAATGTAGCCGTAAGCCACTCCGAACAATAAACTATATGCGAAAAATAAGTGGATTCGTTTTAAAGTTGCTTTGTGAAGGCATGAAAAGCAACAGACACACTATGCTATTTATAATATGGTAGGAATTATAGCACCGAATAAATATTGGTGGACAATTTACACAGCGCTATCTAGCGCCAAAGTAAGCTAAGCTTAGCTTCTAATAATCGGACCCACGACCTACAGCGTAGAAGGCAGAGTTACTAACAACCGAGCTGTGAGACCAGTCAATAGAATAGGATGAATCTTGATAGACGAAATTTGGTTCTGATTGATTGATAAAATATCTCTGGAAATAATAAAGTAAAATATCAATAAGATCATTTACTAAGAATATTTATAGCGAGATTTTCCAATAAACATATCAAACACGTGAGGACCCCAAAGCCTCATTCAAATTCAGCGAATGTCGTCGTTTGATTTGAAAGTGAACGTAGACATCACTAGCATCTGTTCGTAAAACTTTCTTGCATTCATAGTATGCGAGAAATATAGATTTAGTAAAACGTGATCGAACTTTTCAAGAAGCTGACAGGTTTCCAGTTTTTACTTACCTACCAACACACATTCTTGAAATTTATAAATATATCCACGTCTTTCCCCCGAAGTGACAAACAAAGCCTCAATGGGCCGACCATTGGACAATTGTGGGTTACATAATCTTGTGAAAGTAGACTTGGCAGGTGGCAAGCTCTTCGCCCACAACTAAGCTACACTTTCTTCCAGTAATCCTTCTCAATAATCTGTTACGTACAGTAAAGCTTACTTTGATAGCGGAAATTTTCTAGGAGCAAAATTTGAAGTTTGTGTCAAGAATGAGCCTCTGAGGCATACTTTAATCCCGTCAACACTGTTGCAAAGCCTGTGACACGAGTAGTTGTACTTGTACTACGGAAACAGAGAGCTATTATTTGATTAATTATATTAATAAAAATAAATAAATAACTAGCTGCTGCCCGCGGCTTCTCACGCGTGGTGCCGGGTTAAAACTTCATATGTTATGTGACGTCATCACCCACATAGTTTAAGGTCTTCTATAATAGATTGAACTACAATCAGAGCTTTTTACGCCTTTAGAAATGTCATTTGGTTCCGTTCGTACTTCGACAATCTCTGCAATGTTTATCTGGGTTTATCAAGTTATTTGTGGGAATAAAACTTGGTTTCATGCGGTCCTGTGCCGTCTAGCTAATAGAAAAGAACAAAAACGAAGATACTCTCAATAATGTGACGTCTGAGACGATGTACTCTTTACGAGTTCTTTCGACAGCATTTATTAATAAGTGTAAAGAAAAATATAACACAAATAAATATCTAAATATATAATATAAAGTTCTGACCCTGCATTAGAATTACGTACATCATCGAAACCTACGATTACCGTGAGCACCCAGACTAAGAACAAATATTATTTCATCTTTCTAACATTTATCCCGTGTAGAAATAAACCCTGCGAACCTTGTTTCTCACTCCGTTCCACCACTACGCCCAAAATCATCCTAAACTTATTCAATCAACCAAACTTTTCCTATAAAAACATGGAAAACAATCATACCACGATTCGATTACGAACAAACATCCTAACCCTGCATATCCTCCGCTGTGTCATGATTTGACGAAGACGAAGAATTCATTGTTGTTTCATTGAATTCAAGATTGATCGCCATAGAGAAAGATAAAAGTTTTTAGATATTATTAATTGGCCACAGACATTATATTGCCCTCTCAAATGCGTAAAAAGTTTACGGATTATGTTAAGCATAGATATCGTACTCGTACATGGAAAATATACAACTAAATACAACATGATAGCCTTATATGATAGCATTACTTATGTATTAAAGAAAAAAATTGTGATGTCCAACAGACAAAGTGGTTTCTCTTTTTACTGATCTCATTAAATACATAATTCAAAGCTAAAAACTTTTTATAACTAGTTGTATCAACGATTTCGTTCTCGTGGACGTTCGAAGAGATGTCACAATATTTTTTTATATGGTCTATGATGTATAAGAGTATCAACTACTAATATATATATGGTAACTAATTTTTCACTTGTTAAATTTCCAAGCCATTCATAAGGATTCTATGCAATAAAGTTTGTGACTTTGATTTTGACTGTCATATTGAGCAAAACTGTACTCACGTTCTAGAAAACTTGTATATAAGAAGCCGCGAGCTGCACAGCAAGGCAGTCGGTAAAAGTCATTAGAAGCGAAAATATGACGAAGAAGAAGAAATGTGAAAATAAATGAAGAGGGGCGAAGAAAATGGAACTTGTACACAAGTTGTAATACGTACGACGTTACCCGAGGTCTCGTCTGAGACAAGTGTATTCAACCCGGGAGATCATTTGTGTAAAGAGCATAATATAATATAATTAATATTTGTTTGTTATCTGATATTAGGTGTTTGTGTTGTGTCGCTGTGTCCATACTTTTAAGAACGTTACGCGAAAAGCAGTAACAACTTTTCAAATGTTCAGAAATCCACTATTAATACACACAAAAAAGTTTAAGTTTTAAGGTTCTCCGTTCAAATATGCGAATATAAATCATCTCGGAAGTTAAGCGGAAGCGCTGCGCCCTGGGACGTTCCGGAGTCGGCAATAAATAATTGTTTTTGCATACTGACAGCCTCAAAAGGACACGGAATCTCATCATCTCATCCCGTTTTGCGTTTTGTTTTCTTTTCGTATCTGATTGAGACAAAGCCGGAATGTACTTTGATGGTTCATAATCGGATTAGGGCGCGCGTGAAGTGATGTTTCAATTGAAGAGAGCGTGTTGTTATTGAGTTTTGAAAATGGCTGAGATGTCAACATTGATTATCTTAATCCTAACTAATCCATACTTAATATTTAAATGTGAAAGTAACTCTATCTGTCTGGTACGCTCTCACGCTTTAACCACTGAACCAATTTTCAGGAATTTTAGTACAATGATAGATTGGATCTTGAAAAAGGACATGCGGTATTTTTTCGCGAAAATAAAGAAGGGGTGAAAGGAGTGAAGGAGTGAAGGAGTGAAAGGAGGACCAATAACTTTTCAAGTAAGGGATACAAAAAACACCATAATACTTTTGGTAATTAAAAAAAAGTAAAAATAAAGATATATCTGCATTTTTGACCAATCGTATTACTTAGGGAATTATTGAATTTTTTTAAATTACTTGATTTTTTTATTGACATTGATGAACTCTTGAAAAAAAAGGCTACACCAAGTTCTAATTCCATGCAGACGAAGTCGCGGACACCATCTAGTCTATTTAATATTCAAAGAAATTTATCGACATCTTCTAATTGGCTCTCCATACCTATTCCATTTTTAGTTAGCCCAGTTTTAAAGTTATAAAACTGATTTTCCATGTAACCTATTGAAATAAAACAAAGTCGGGTTAGTTTCACTATTTAAAACTCAAGAACGGCTGGACCGATTTTAATTATCTTTTATTTGTTGGATTTGTCTCCGCCCCGAATAGCATAACGAAACAATTGAAACTTTCACGAAAAAAAAGTTATGCAGAGAATTCATATTCTCTTTTCCGTACACAACGCCATCTCTTTCGGACAGTTCTGTGAGAGTAAATACTTTTTATCATTTTGTCTTCTTTCACTATCCTCTGACAACTGATTCAAATGCGCGGTCGTTTCATTGCATACCATTGAGCTAGCAATCATTTCTATTATTCACTTCAATTTATTTATTTCAATTTTTAAAGGTTTTTACCTTGCTGCAACGTAAATTACACGATATACTACTGTACTACCTCATGGTGGAAACTTCACTGGTTTCTGTGTTATTTATTAGTTATAAGCTAACATAATTTATGTACTGTATGTTTCCCGAATAAAGCAAAATAAATAAATAAATAAATACAGGGTGTGGCGTAATGAGTGGATAATAGGGTACCTGCGGGTAGGGGCCATTGTGGCGGTTCAGAAAAATATTTGTTATGCTCAGTAAAAGTGCCTCGGTTTTCGAGATATTCGACATTTTCGAAATTTAAGAAATATTTCACCCTTCGTCACTATTTTTGGCGCCCAGACTGCAAATGAATTATTTTTTTCTATCTGTTTTTTGGATAGTATTCTTGGATAGATGTGCTATCGAATGGAAACTATTATTTTTATAACACAAGCACAGTTATGTTTTTAAAATAAGATTTCACTAAAATTTTACTTGCTTTCGAATTTCGAAAATGTCGAATATCTCGAAAACCGAGGCACTTTTACTGAGCATAACAAATATTTTTCTGAACCGCCATAATGGCCCCTACCCGCAGGTACCCTATTATCCACTCATTACGCCACACCCTGTATATTTCAGTGTAATTAAAAATGCGTTTCTTTTTGATTTTATACATTTATTGAACTAAATTAATTCAGAGTATTCATTATATCTTAATCAGAAAAGAAATTAATTAGAAATTTCAGCTATTAAGTTAACACAACACTTATTGATTCTGAGGCGGTACGAAGTTTTCCGGGTCAGCTAGTAAATAAATCAATATTAACAATGCAAAGTTGTACATTTTATTCGTAACGCTTTGAAGCTGCAACTAGTCAACCGATCATTATGACATTTTGCATACAGTTTGTCAGGTGTAGAAAAAAGGACACAGCGACATTTTTCTTCAGAAAAAAGTTTTCCCCAGAGTTAGAAAAATAACTTTTAGACGGTCATTCTGCATAAAAACTCCGCCTGCTGACATGATGTATTTAAGTTTATACCCAGGAAACTCTGTCTTCAGAGACCAAACTTAACAATATCTATAATCAAAACCGAAATTTAGGTTAATGATGAATATAACATAGATTGTATGCGTGTTTTGTGTAATATATGTATAATCTAATATATATTATATAAAACACTCATAAAATCTGTATATATTATATTATATATATATATAAATAAACGTGGCAGAGGCTTAACTCATCAGGCGATTATGTTTTTGTGGTATCTAGTGAACAATCAAATCAAATAATACAATCAACATTTTTTTAATAAGGAATAATGTTTAACTACTGGTGAAAACATTTTCAAAAATGGTTCAGTAGTTCATACATCACTTCATACAAACAAATAAAGTTTACGTTTTTATAATAATTACTATGTATTTTTATGTGGTTTGGGTGGCAGAACATGCTGACGGCCCGTCTGATGTTTATAAGTAACCGTCCATAGACAATTATATATTATGTAGTGTAGATGGTACCTATATCGCATACCTAGAACTGAATTATGCAAGCTTCCTGAGACCGGAAACACAGGGCATTAATGCCTTCACTCCACAAACACCACAGAAACATAAGTGTTACGAAGCACTAGTAAAATGGACACGGAAAATCAAATACAAATTATAGAGGTACTTGCATTTGCCGTGTGTACGATCTCGTATGCAAAGTGGCGTTTAATACAATGTCGAAAATAACTTGGACTTTCAAAGGAATAGTTCAGACTACTCTCACTTACACATAGTCAAAATGTTTGTTAAAATACTACATGTCTTTGTAGGTTTACATTGCACCTATCTTTGGAGAAAATGTTTTAAACGTAAATTTCAGAAGAATTGTGAGCATAAGTATGATAATCCACAGTGCTTCCACTGTAAAAAAAAAAAAATTTGTAATAAGAGCTACCATGTGGTCTTATATTTTTTCATAAAAATTTAAGTATATCATCAATATTTCGCTTTCTGTTCTGCCTAACCAAGAAGTCAGCTTTACCACGGAACATATTATAAAGGCAAATTATTTTGATTAGTTTATTCCTTTTGATAAATATCTCCTGTTAGCTTTTAGTACACTCCCAACCACTCTTTAGCTATTAAATAATCTTTCCATCCCAAGGTTGTCTGGAAGAGATCACTTTATAGCGATAAGACCGCCCATTGTACTACTAATGTCAAAGATTTATTTATTTTATTACTTGTAATGTTCTACGGTGCACAATAAAGCATTTTTATTATTATTTTTACATCCATCGAGTGCTGTAAGGATAAAACTAGCTCTGGAGCTTTTGTGCGATAAGCAATCATATTTTACCCAGGTAAATTCAATGCAAAATTAACCTTGAAAGTTGGTTGATAAATGTTTATGACATTTTGACCTTATATACTTGCTCTGTCACTATTTGTCATTTGTCGTAGCTCTCAGATATACTGTGTAAGACAATACGTAGCAAGTGTGTTTTCTTTGTCTATTAAATAAATTATTTTGTTACTTTCTAGTAGAAATAATACGCTCATAAAGGCGTTGCACGACAAACATATTTTACCAAGAACGACCTTAATAACAATTTCTGCAATGCAGTTCTCATTCTGCGTTTGTAGGTAATTTAACTTTTATTATTATTCTTTTATAGCTGTGCTAGCTACTATTACCCGTAAAGAGAATTTAAGACTATAAATTAATGTAGCTACCAATTAAAGGATCAGAATAATCCAGCCACGTATAAAATAAATTGGATTGGATAAAGTATTGACAATTAGTTGTATTGTAGTAAACAGTAGCCGTAGCACATAGGTACGTCTCTCTGCCTTTATAGGTAAAGCCTTAAAACTTCTCATAGAAAGGACGTAACAAGTTGTAAACTCACCGCCACCATTGTTTTCACAAGGATAATTTAATTAGAAATATAGTATATAATACAATATAGTACTATAATCAAAGCAAGGAGAAATCAATAAGTCAAGGAGAACACTTGAATTTATTCTTCAGTTCGGTTTCCCGATAGGGAGAGCCTCGCACACGCACGGTTGATGCTTTACCTGTGAATTCTAAGGGCGTTTACATACTCGGCTTATTTTCGGCGTATATAAGCTTGTATTTTAAGATACATGCTAATAAGCGCATCCGTTACAACCAACGCGCATGTAAGCGTCTAATCCTCATTTTTGCAGAACGCGTGCATACAGATGAACTTACGAAAATGAAATTATATGCGCCAAAAATACAATAAAAAAAATACGCGCCTTACCATAACATTAGGTTTTAAGCAATCTTAAAGCCGTGAAAGAACTTTACGCCAATTCTTCCAGGGAACTACTGCCACCATACCTACGTCTGCCGCCAAGCAGTAAAGCATACCCATCACTATGGTGTGTGGCGTGGCAAAGATGGCCGTCTTCTTCTTCTTCGAGTCACCGGTTCTGTCGAACCAGTGTGGTGAAAGGATTGTAAGTGCGCCTCAAAGAGGTTCCTTTCGTGCACACAAGATGGCCGTGTGGACGTACGAAGTCGTTCCACTGCACATAGTCCATAGACCGGTTCAGAGAGCAGAAAATGATATTAAAATAGAGTATTAATAATAAGATAAAATGTTTACTTTTCTCTTCTATTCTGATAGCTTTCTCAAGTACAGTGTAAAATGTAGAATAAATAAAATATCTAAAATAAATATTGGTGGAGATTTCACACAGCGCCATCTAGCCCCAAAGTAAGCTAAGCATAGCTTGTATCATGGGAACCAGACAACTGATATAATACTTATATACTTTTCTTTTGTAAAAACATACATATAATTCATATTAACACCCAGACACAGAACTAACATCAATGTTACAAATGTCACATAAATATTTGTCCTGAATGGGGATCGAACCCACGACGTACAGCGCAAAAGGCAGGGTTACTACCAACTGAGCTATGAGGCCAGAATTCAGTATTATTTAATGTATTTCGCTGCAGGCAAGCACGGCAACATTGCCGTGGGCATTTCCCAATAATGTTTATAAGTACATTATAACATGCGGAGACCCATCTTACTCGGCGTCTTATAGCGGCGCGATAGACCTTCAGAATAACCTATTACATAAAGTTACATAGAATTCGTGTGCAGATATCTCCTACGTGCAGTTATCGGAATTTAAACTGCCCCGACCAAAGGAATTATACTAGGAATTTTTGCCAGAAAATATATTCGTTTTTTACGGTCACAAAACGGTGAAGGATAATGTTTTATACAAAAACTGGCTAGGACCATTAGTTACAGTGGGAACATAAATGCTTGTACAGTAAATCTCAATCCTTGGCAGATAAAATATAATGTAATGACTATACTTAGCACTTCATGATTCTCCGTAACTATGTGAACATAAACACGGACCGAAAAACCTTTCGGGGCAAAATATTACAAAAATTGCTTACGAAGTCCTTACTCTTGTACTAGGATACTGTACTGAGCAGGGGCACGGCACGGCATATGCTCAATACAAATGTCTAGGCATCGAACTTGCAATAAACCTATTGGACAGCGGAGGAGTGCTTTCGCGTGGTCGTTGCCCCTGCAACAGATCAAACGGAACACAAAGTAATATAGTAATATAATAATATAGTAATATATAATATGTAGGAATCCGGCATAAACCTTTCAATTGTCCCCGCGACGGGAGGGTATCCGTGAGGTACTCGTAAATAAAGGCATCGCATTTGCGATTGTTGTTATTGCGACAGTTTCGATGCTGTATCGTATTTTGGCAACACTCTGCGAGCGATCTCCGATTACCAAATTGTCGATGATAAAATACGTATTTGTTGAAGTTTTATAAACTAGCTTACGTATAAAATATATAAACAGTTGTATGTCGTTCAAGCTGGCCTCTAAGGCCAGGCAGGTATTAAAAGATCTGAAGCTGGCTTGGAATTAACTTGAAAATAAATAAATTAATAAATTGAAAATATGAATTAGCTTTCATTCCCTATCGTGGTTGAGGATAAGTGCTAGAGAATTCTCCAGTCGCATTAATTTTATTGTAAGGCAAATATTTCGCATTCAAAATCAAACAAATAAATGTTGCATTAGTTTAACCGCAATTCGCTCTAACGCCTCAATGGCTTCCTAGACTTCAATATATTGAAGAAAATTATGCTACTTGGCAATTGTGCCATTATTAATATTTATATTAGGTTGTCCCATAACTGTACTACGGGCAAAATACAATATTTTAACCGTGATCCGTATACCATATACTGAACTGGAACAAGAACAAACAAGAATACAATAAAAAATATTTTGTCATCTAAACCAAATGCAGATCCTTTTAAACATATAAAGTCTATAACTGTTTTATGTTTTGCTATAAGTCATATAAAGGCCATGAAACCAACGTACAAAAATACGCTTAATATTGACAAAACCGGAAGCTATAGTTTCTCTGTGTTCGGAAGTAGAGTTAGTGAGCCACAGAGTATACGACGGCGACGGTGAATTATACGAATATAGAACGTACAGTTTCAGACTTGCTTGCGTGGAACATTCAAATTTGGGATATCTCGTACTAGGCTTAATGAAGTTTGCGAGGCGCTCTCCAGCTGTCGCCACCAACGTATCGATTGTCTGTGCACAATACGAACGGGTTCCACCACACTGATATGTGTACTAGTTTTTTATGTTATATAAGTTATTGAACGAGCTGACGGCCCACCTGATGTTAAGTGGTAACCGTCGCCCATAGACAACAGCAATACGACTCAAGTCCTCTCCACCAAAGTACGAGATAACTCAAGTCGCATTGCATTGCGTTCATCACCCCGACACGAGGATGTTACGTCTCATGCGCCTGCAATTTCGCCGGCACCCACTCCCTTCCACCGGAACACAGCAACACGAGTGCATCACTGCTTGGCGGTAGATTACCAGGTGTGGTGGCAGTACTTAGTTGTGGAATAGTGTGTTGTGTTCATGTTTACCCAAGCTGGGGTTATATTGCCTAGTAGGTATCACTGATAACGTACCTACTAGAAAATATCATTAATTAGTCTGGTCATGAAGGTCTGGTTAAGTTATGAGGTATTATGAGTGATCGATAATTGAATGCCTGAGTAGGCATTCAATCCTTCCTAAGGCAGGGGGATCATTGTATACTGGGTGCTAAATCAAGGTTAGAGCAAATGAAACACACGTATAAAACAAAAGTAAAAAATTTTAGGTTTAAGTTTAGCTTAAGGTTAAATAGTGGTGGAGATCGTAAAAAAACATGCAACAAAACTAACACTTTCCACGTAGTGAGTAATACTAACATGGATGCGTAGACGTGAAAAATGGTAAGATCACCGCCGACACTATATTCACATGAGTGATAAATTCTGTAGTTAATTATTAATAACCTTGTAGCTAGTACAAATATTATACCTTTATTGCCAATTAATGATTGAAAATTATAAGATGATTGTGGGGTAAATTTAGTCGGTATATATATTGAATCAAAGCTTGGAAATAAACCTAAGAAAGAGCACAATGATTCAGTGCAAGGCAGGGAGAAAAACAACACGATATCGAACGCTCATTTGACGAGCCCAACTCACAAGAGACAGATTTATTTGTTTTAAAACAAATATATAAATGACCTGAATGTTTCGAGCTTCAAAGATGACAGTGTTTCGATAAAGTATAGATCGAGGACACATCCCTCCAATTATGTTTTGCAAGTTTGACACGCGAAGGGTAACGATAAAACTTTCCGGACATCCAATATTGAAAACTGATAACTCTTTTATGATATTTGCACTGGTTTTCGCGAATATATTGCTGTTATTGTAAAAGTTACGATATTTCACCAACATGCTACGTTATGTTGCTACATATTTATGCTACATTAGGCACGGCTGAGTTACCTACAAATCTGATTTGCGCCGTTTCCTCTAGGTACGGAGGTATTTGTACGTACGATATATTATTACTTTCATCATTCTCTCGGTAAACTTACTAAGAGAGATTAGGGTAAATACCTACAGAAAAAAAAAACCATCATTTTCCTTTGAAGCTATTATTCTTGTGGAACAAAATATTCGGAACGTTTAAATATTTCTCCGTAGACCTTTTTCTGAAAGGTAAATTATCAGAAATGTGTTGATCGATGGACAAACCTCGTGACTTTACCAGTCGTCATAATATGAGGAAAATTGAGAAAAAGAAATTAACGAAAAACATATAACGCTAGCCAATCAGATTTTTTCATCAACTTTCTTGATACTTATTAATTTTAAAATCTGAGTTTAGAATAAAAACTAAATATAAAACTATTCCTGAGTTAACTTTATTTAAACTAAATATTTCATAATATGAGTTTGGTTCATATCAAATCATATCATAACATTTATTGAACCATTCGTTACATTTCACATTCAAAACAAAGATTTGTATGATGAGAATAGATTTTCGACAAGTATCTGGGTGTTATATTGAAGTATATATAAGTGTATATGTAATGAAAAAACAGTATGTACAAGTTTTCTATCATTTAGGTTTCACAGAATAAGTTGTGTTTAAGGTTAGATGGTGTGAAATGTTGACGATATTTATTTCATTCGTTTACTAATCAGCATTTTTGACTGCCCTTCTTTTTAATAAAGACAAAGTTAGCTCACCTGTCGATATGTTGAAGCCGAAACGACCCATTTTTATACTCTCAAAATATATACTATACTCACAATCTATAAGATATGTGGTAATGTGTTAAAAATGTTCAGAACTCAAGAATCACTTTTTATTTGGTATTACTCATATTTATTTAATAAAGGACTTAAATACTTTACGTCCAGCCTGGATTCAGGTTGTTCAAGTGAATTTATATTTTGTTTTTGTTGCCTTAGCAGATATTCAAATTATACATGGAGATCGCTGCAGGCTTGTCTACTAGTTTATAAATACATAATTTTCACTCTCGGTTAGCGAAAGTAGGCCAGTATACTAATAAAACTTAAATAAATACACCAGAGGCAGACCACACGGGCAGCGGTCAGGTGACATTCATAATTTGTCACTGAATAATGAATGAAACTATCTTGGACTGTACATTGTTAGGTTATTTGTACTCACCTATATTAATTATTATTTGAAGCGATAAACACCACTAGACTCAAATATTAAATGCTGTTATTTAATATAAAAAAGAACTTATTGATAAGATGTAAGTATGTTGATAGTATATATATATATATTGGAGTGTTGATTAATTCCAAAAACGGGTTACCGATCACCACGAAAATTGGCTGATCTATCCATTTCTCCTAAGGCAAAACGTCTGCAGAGTTCTGGTAATTTAATTTAATTTATGCGTGTAAATAAAAAAAATTGTTCACCCTACTGATAGAGGGCGCAATAATATGTTTTTCGTGCTAAAAATGAATATACGCAGTATGTGTGTCTATTGCTTTGGACCACGTGTAGCCAAAACGGCTTGATGGAATTTGATGAGCCTTTGGATACATTTTTATGAAGAAAGTGATAAAAGATAATGTATCTATAAATTCAAAATGGTGGTATGCCGTAAGTCAAAGTCAAAAATCTTTATTTCCATAGAATTCATGTAGAAATGGCTTGGAAAAGTCAATTATATTCAAAAATAAGGTCACCGTACTTATCGCTAAGTTTGACGCCGATTCAATACATATCTGACCCTCTAGGTGGAGAACAGACAAGAAACCCCTAAAAGGAAGCCCTCTCCTTTTTTAAGCCGCCGAAATCTATTTCTGTTGCAACAAAGCTATCAAAACTGTCGAATTTTGATAAATAATAATGAACACTGTTTGATTTTAGAGAAGTAGTATTAAATAATTAATATTTTGTTCTTCATTTGCCCTACGCCAACCGTACAGAGTCTCTGTAACGGCCGTTACGGTGATAACATATTCAATAATAATCTCTGCAATCGTTAGTTGAAAGTGGGCTGTTCAGTGACCCACATGCAGTCTGGCAGGGTACCAGATCCCTCGCTAATGCTCACATCGCCTGTACCCGCAATTGATAACAAAAACTTGTTCCATTGAATTCTATGCCTACGTTGAATAGTATAGTAGTACTGGTACAGTGTGCTTGTACATTCTACGTATAGGGAATTATAATAATATAATTACTACGTAATTATGCGTTTTTCTGTCGTTCTCTTGCTCCTGCTTTTTGATTTTTCACGAGCTGGAGCGAGGATAAAGTTTAAATATTTATTTATATTGTCAAAGATTGATTGATACCAAGTGCTGCTTGTCAAAATAAACGTGTTACAGAATCCAAGTATAATAAATGAAAAATAAATAAAATAAGTAAAAAATATAATAAATGGAAACTGAGCAAGAGGATTCCTGAAGCTGCTTGTACTTTCAGGGTTATCTCTCTTTAGGTAGATAAAAAATCTGCTGCGTACGTTTAATAACTCATTTTACATAACAACTAAATATTAATAAAAGACTACATTTCACCGTGTCTTCGTTGATATACAAAGAACATTTGGACAAGATACAAAATTAATCAAATTTCTCTACATCAGCCACGAAACGTGACTGTTTTGAGAAAAAATGGCGTCTTGTTATATTTCTCGATAAGAACAATTTATAAATGTCACCGTAGTTCTTTCCTACAATGTTCCACATTTTATTTTGTGTCTGTATATTTGTCCAGTGTCTAGCTATAAATATTCTGTAGCCAAATAATTATAAGCAGCTAAAATTATCATCAAAAGCATCTCTAAATTATCTGGAACTCAATCATAAAATAAATGGCAACTCTCATTCTTTTACAAAAAATAACGAAATTTTTGTTAATAACCTATTATCTCGATGTTTTTGGAAATTACTAGTGAAAGCGGGTTTTAACACTTGAGCTTTGAATAATACTTTAATAGCAGTTTCTGAAGTATATATATGAATAAACTGAGCAAACGATACAAAGTTATCGTCGACAACACTTCACATATATCTCAGTGTGAATCGGAGTCACCTGACGTCTATTTGTGGACTTGCCCTGCGTAACAAACGACGGAGAGCTCTTCTCTTGAACAAGACTAACTTTCATCGTTCAAATGTCTTTGTTTAAAAGTATAGGCTATAATTAAATAATCTATATTGTATCCCTTATATACACGTGGTGGCAGATAGCTCTAAATATCACTAATAGACGGAAAATAATTCGTCTGTCAGCCCAAAGTTTCTAATCCGTTTTTTAAGCACTTACTGATATAATTGAATATATCATATATAATAAAATTTTACGCAACTACTTACTTATACATTATTCGGTAACAGTTTAATATTATGGTAACAGAAAGGTAGCCTAATAAATTCCTCAACTTATTGTATAGTTTTTACTCGTATTTAGGTAAGTGACGATAGGAATAGAAGTTCTGTCTAAGTGATACACCCTAACTATAGATACTATTGCTTGTCTCTATAATTAGGGTGCATTACAACACGTTTATACAGAAGTACTTCTTGAACAAATAGATAATATTATAAATTGAGCCTCGAATTTGTGAAGAAATTTTCAACTCGGAATGCGGAATGTGTTAAGAACATAGTGGAGGTTGCATACAAGAATATAAGGCTTATATTTATGAAAAATTTATAGCTAATTTACGTTTAACGAAATTGAACTGTAACAAAAATTAAGTATTAAGTTTTAGTTGAATACGAATACGTACCACACAATGTAAGTTTAAAGGACATTCTGTGCATATCGCTTATTATTTTCCTTATATATATATCTCGTATGTTAGAATTATACGAGTAAATTAACCGTCTATCCCAGTTATGCGGGTCCCAGTTGCTTTGTGTTCATATCTTGAAGATCATATGATATGTGACAAGCAAGGCTCATTCCCCGTTTGTCACTGTGCACAAGAACTAAGTTTTCAAAGAAAAACTTAAAAAACTCAGCGAGTAGTCGCGTATAAAGACTACTCGTTAAGTTGTTTGTAAGTATATTCGTTTACATTCGATAAGTGCCTGAGAGCATCTGGCTGTATTCTCATTCTTAAATTCCAGTATAAAATTATATTTCCTGCTTTGTTGATATAATCTCGTCGAGCTACGTAAATTTAGAAGCAAGTTTCTTGTACAAGTGTATGTAGGAAATGTTAACCACCCAAAAGTTAACGCTCTTGTAGTTTTGTTTGTTCATGCAGGGTAAGTATGTGTTTTTAGACCGAAATAGAGAAAGTTCCGAGGCAAACGTTCTACATGTTTAGCCAACTGCAAAACAGAAGTTTAAATGCAGCAAAAAAGCACGCAGCAGTGGAAATTGCGTCGGTAACTAATGTTAACCAGACACTTTCACCAAAATAATTAAAAGCCTTAAAAGATCATCAGATACAACACTAAAACATCAAATTAAATTAAATAAAAAAATCAATACAAATCCTGCAACTAAAGTGCAGGAAGCAGAGCTACTAGCAACTAAGCTTTGAGGATTAGTTAGCACTATAAAGAGAAAAACTAAAAACTGAGCAACCTTAAGTACGCATAGCTTTTTATCATTTTGAAACAGTCTCTAAGACAAACTTCGTAATTAAAGTGTTCTTTGCTAAAATAAGAGTTGATGTACCAAAAGCTTAAAAAAGTGTTCTGAATGTGTGTCCAATGTTTGTACTATAGCCACCTATTGAGCCGTCAAGCAATACGCATTACTGTGTTCCATTTTGAAAGTTTAGGTTACAAGTGATATTACGGGAAAATTAAATATTCCGCCTTCACGTCAAAAAGTTACGAATGGAACACAGTGTGACTTGAGTATTCCCATACATAAGCTGGGAAGGACTTTAGACGCATTGCTTTTGTTAGGCAGAGGTAACAGCTTATCAGGCTTACTTGCTCGTATGTCGGCTGAGCCGCTGTTGGAGAGTTCCACAGTTGTGTCCGGTTGACTCTTTTATGTGTATTTTCTTTTAACTTCATTAGGTACAAGCGATGATGCAATAGAATAAACGTAATCACCTTAGATAGTTACCTACATTAAGTATTATATCGTGATCGAGTGTAATTTTTAAGAGCAGTAGAACTCACGCCAATTTCGTCGGGGGAAGTACTGCCATCATGCCCATTTCTGCCGCCAAACAGTAACGCGTTCGCGTTACTGTGTTCCGGTTTGAAATGTGTGGTTGCCAGTGAAATTGCAGGCATATGAAACATTCCACCTACACGTCTCAGAGTTACGGGCGCATACGATGCAACTTGGGTCTTGTCATACCTAGTAGGGGAGGACCCAAGACGCATCGGTTGTTATGGGCAGAGGTTACCACTTAACACCAGGTCAGCTGTCCGCGTTGGCTCGTTCCGAACAGTAAAAAAAAACTGAAAACAAATTGATTTCTTGACAAAATGTTCTAGCGATGCTTAAATTTCATAGTTGGCAGTTTTGTAGAACTAATACAGTTGTATCAAAAAATAATAAAAAAATAATAAAAAAATAATAAAAAAATAATAAAATAATAATAAAATAATATTGTTGTTGTATGTTGTTGTTGTTGTATTCAGTAGAAATAACCATAACGTGAAATGCAATCGGGTAAAACAACACAGCTGGAATTGGTAGTGAAATATGCATAGCGCGAAACTTATGTGGCGTAGATGTGAACTGGTATTTAAAAAAAGAAAAACGTAGTCGATAATATTATAGGTGGGTCGGAACTCTAAACGATACGTAGTCAGAAATATTTAGAAATTCCCGAGCTTTACAAACTTTCTAAATAGTTGTTCTTTCAATTCAATTCGACAGTCTCTGCTACAGAGAGAGCCAGGACAAAAAATGAAAAAAAAGACGCCAAGTGAATTAGTCCTGTAAATGCTTTTACATTAATGAGAAGTTGAGTATCTATCGCAGCGCTTCGAATTCTTTTTATAAAAGGGTTGTTGAAAGTGGAAAATATAAACTTTATGAATATTTTATTCCTTTTAAAAATATTACTGCAGTTTAATGTTCGTGCAACAGTTTGTCACTCGAATTCGTCGAGCGAGGGATCACTTTACATTGAATGTAAAATGTTTAACATTCCATGAAATTTAAAAGGTATTAAATACAATTTGTTACTAAATAAACCGCATTATTCCGTATCACTTCCTTATATTTTAAGCTTTTTAAATTTGCCGTACTTTTGTTTACAAGCACTTTTATATTCTTTTTTTTTACACTATATAGGAAATTCTAAATAATCTTGTTCAGCGTGACCAGGGAGCGGGCTCCAGACGGGTGCTCGTGGGTGGCAGACCCCTACGTAGAGGTTGCAAGGAAGAGATTACTCTTAGTGATAATGCCGCCATTGTGCGTTTACTTATTTTTATGATCTATTTTTTGTAATATGTTTTCTTTGATATCAAGAGTTTAATCTATCCATCTATCTACCTTTTTTTATTATATAAAGTTACGGAAGGAACAGATGGCCCACCAAATGTCAAGTAGTAACCTCTGCCCGTAATAAACAATGACTTGGGTCATTCCTTACTGAGGTAGAATCAGAAACAAGCCGCATCGTATGCGCCCGTTTGAAGTTGTTTATCTCAGGTGCCCGTTATTTCACCGGAAGCCACACCCTTCAAACCGGAATACATCGTATTATACTATCGAATTACTCTCTGAGAGCCAGAGTGTAAAAATAAAGATAATGGGTTTCTTAAAAAAATAATTGTTTGCATTATGGTGAAATAAAAAATTAAGTTAGGTACTTACCTAATATAAAAAAGTGGATTTATATAATGATAATGCGTAATTCATAAATATTTATGCATTGTTTAACAGTTTTAATAATTTTTTAGTTTACTTTAGACGTTTTCCTGTAAACACACCTTGCTTGACACATACATTTTCATTATATATGCGCTATCAAAACAAAAAGCAGCTGAGAAAAAACGTACCTAGTCCTCTTTACATTTATTGATTTGGAAATTCGCTTAATTATACATTTGTGTAAAACCAAGTCAGTACAATAACCTTTTAGAGGTTGGACAAACGGACGGCGTAGGCTTAATAATAGGGTTTCCGTAGAACAAATATCTAAAATGAAGCTCATAATAAAAGTTAAGTCACTTTCGGCAACGCTACTACTCGCGGTCTAGTGGCGAGCGGAATTTAATCTCGAAGGTGACTGATTCCCATTGAATCACTAAGAATATGGTGAAATTTTAAGAAAATAGATATGCCGGGAAGTGTAGTAAAATATATTGTTTTTCTCTAAGTCGGCAAGTTTCAAAGGTTTTCTTCGGAGAGAATCACTGGAGAGAATGGATGGGCACTAACTTCACATTTTCTCGAACTCCTAACCTATCGGATTTCTCATTGAAACTTCTGTTCCGGTTCAGTTACCTCATTGATCTCGGAAATGACCCAAGACTTTTCAATCAATCAATTACTTAATTAATTAAAAGACCGATGGAATTGCGTTTCATTACATTATTCTACAATTCCAATGGACTAAACCTAATTACTTACTAATTACTAATTACTTCCTAATTACTTACTTTATAACTACCTGCAAATAGTAGTCAGAACAATTATTAAAATGTATACTAATAGCATCCATTTTTAGCAATTTTCCTGATTATTTCTTTGATGGAAAATCAAATTTCCATGCCTATTATACACCCAATGCATTGTGAATTTAATATTTCCAAATTCCCTTTCGACGGTAAAGATCACAGGAAAGCTTCTATTTTTCAAGAGCTCCAAAGCATACCTTAAACAAAGGTCAAGTTAATGGGCTCACAATAAATTAGCTTCTCTATTCCTTTAATATTACGGCCGTTTATAATTTGCTTGAAATTTGGTTAAATTATTAGGAAATACAAGGTGCGTTCCTAAAATAGTCCTTAACATTTCAGCAATAGGATCTAGTTTGATTGGAGGGCATATCATCAAATAGGCTACTATATTAAAATGTGCATAAATATCTGAATAAATTTGCCTAGGAGGGTAAAAGGTGGCTGAAATTTTGGATTTGAATTGGGTATGCTCCCGTAGGTAGACTACCGGAGGTTGGATTAGAATACTTTGAGTCACCCGCGCACTGGTTACTGTGAGCGGACAGCCAAGAGTTTCAATTCTATTATTCATATAGATATCTGTGACCCGATAGTTATAGCTACCCATGTCCACACGTGAAAAAGATAACCGTAATTGATGCAGCGCATTTCCATTTTTGAACCGGCTCGGGACGTATCGAATATTCAAACGATATTGCTAGTTAATCATGTGATACAAAGGCGTGTGTGCCTAACGTATTATTTTTATCTATACATATTGTAAAACCATGGACATGCCGGGCGTGTACATTAAATATTTTTGCAAATAATAAACTGGCATACCTTAGGAATATGTAACAGAATGTAAATAAACAATATTAAAAATGGGTTTGTTTGTGCAGGTGTCACGCAAAAACCACTTAGTAGATTCAAAGTCCAGGTACTGAGATATATTAAGCTTTATCCTAAGTAACATATTGATTTAATTGACTGGCCACAGCTCAGTTGGTTGTAATTCTACCTTCTGCCCTGTAAATCGTGTTAATATATGTATTATATGTATGTATATACAAAATAATAAGTATATATGTATTCTATCAGTTGTCTGGTTCCCATAGTACCAGCGACGCTTAGTTTGGGGCTAGTTGGCGCTGTGTGATTGTCCACCAATATATTATAAACCATAGATATTTTCTTGATTTTCCTTTTTAGGTGACAGAAACTTTAACAATTTCACAAAATCTACACCTAGAGACCTGCCCGGTCTAAGTACGAAGGCAGACAACGATCTTTACGACGAACAGTATGAATGTCTTTTTACAGTGAAGTTTTAAAATGCAAAAATAATAGAAATATCTCACATGGAGGCAACAGATAACTTGATTCATTTGAAAGTAATTATTGTTGTATTGGCACGAGGAAACGGATAAACTGCCGATAATGCCGACAGAGGTGATAATCACCATCACGATATCGCGCCATTCATCTTGGCATCTGCCATTCAGCCCGCATAGTTTCCGCTGTAGGACGACTGTAATTTTCGATTTTGAGTGGAAAATCCCATCTCTGCAGGGCATATCAAATTAAAGATTTGATTTCGAAGCGAGATGCATTCAATTTCACAGTGAACATGCAGTGATTGCCCCGATCGAGGCCGCACGAGAACGATCATTAACTGGATGAGCAGAATTGTTGGCACGCTCGTAAATTCTTAATGGCGCGTCGGTATAGGTGGAAATAACCGGCTTAACCCGGGTTCACAAAATAGATTACAACAATAAAACTGGTGCTATTTCGCAAGCGTCCGTCAAAAGCGAAAATGAATGGCTACCATAAGAAAGCTGTCCATTTATCAAGTTTATCTAGATTTCGCAACGGACCGCATCATTTACTGCGCAAAAAACCATACCGGGCACATTTCAAATGAGATTTATAGACATTGTTCTGTTTCAGTGTGAATCCTTTGCTACGCCGTATGACGTCGAGTCCACCTTGCCGCATTTTAAAATGTTTAGTTTCAATTCTCTTTGTGTGACCTATATTTCAGTCTAGTGCTAATCTGGTGAACGAAATCGAATGCACAATCAGATGGGGTATAAAATGAATTGAACTCAACTCGTTTTTTCCTCTGAACACTGTATACAACCGATTTTTTTTTTATCAAAATTATATTTGTGTTTTAAGCATAAATATCTTAACCTACACTTTTATTATAATGAGGTAAAGTTTGCTTGTTTGAAGGAAGTAATCTCTGGAATCACATACTCGCTTTTGAAAATTCTTTTAAAATAGAAAGCTACATTATTCCTGGGTTACATAGGTTATATATTTGATTTACATATGTATATTTGATTGTGATTAAATAATCTTTTTTTAATGTAAAATAACAATATTTGCCAATCAATTCAGAGATAAACGGGCTGATGCGTTGATTTATTTGTGTGCGCTGACTAAGCGCTTATATGGGTGAATATAATATATTATATATTCAATAAAAATTTATAGTTTTTTTTATAATATAAAGGTGAAGTTTTGTATGTATGTATGTGTGTGTGTATGTTTGTTACACCTCTACGCTTAAATGGCTAAATTTATTTGGATTAAAATCGGAAACAAGATAGCATATATCCTGGATTACATAGGCACATAGGCTACTTTGATCGCGGAAAAGTGCAGTGTTCCCGTGGGATGACTTATTCACTGCGGAGAACTTACCGCGGGGTTTTTTATATTAAATAGAAATATTGGTACGAATACTGATACACTAATTCCATTTTTGGAATAATTTCAATTTCATCCTGTATAGTGTAGGTACTTACTATCGTCTTATACAGCGGTTGTAAAGTTAGCTAAAGTGCCGTAGTAGTTTTGGCAGATACAGGTGCGTACTTCCAACCGTCATGAAATTCTCAATATCTTGAAAGCGTTTTGACATAAACTGGGCGTTAGCGGTTTTTCAGGTAACCCAAGTCCGCAATGAGTTATGGCATAATTTGTTGTGATCGGCACCCGACCCAATAAGGATACGAAACAAGGTGAAAACCAAGCAACACGTACCTACAACATGTAGAATGAAAATTGATGAGTGGGCATTTATCGCGATCTCTCTTAGCCTCGACCGTTCAACTGTGCCTTGAGAAACTCAGACATCACCTCTTTTTTCGATATACATGCCTATATTGGTCATAGAGGCATTTAAACTTGATGTATACCGTAATACATATCTGAGGTACAAGTCTCACAAAAACAGGTCGAAATAGATCTTAATTTACAAAATATTTATGTAAATAAATATTTCTATCGTAATCTCATGTTTATAATTTTTTTTTCACAACTACTACTCGTACTGGCTAGTGGTGGCCCAGTGGTACAGAACCCACATATAAATCCGGAATCACGGGTTTGAATCCTGTGGCGCAATATAGGTTTTTCTTTGAAAAAATTATGTTCGCCATAGTTGTAAAGAAAAATAAAACGTGTGGAAACCAACATGTACATATTAACAACAGAAAATAATAATTTTGCGCAATAAAACGAAAAATCGGCTTCATCGCTAACGAACTAGAATTATTCCTCGTTATTTAGTACTTATATGACATATTTTTCAATTTATTATTATTTAAAAACTAAACTTATGAACCGATTTTAATGAAAATACTTTGGTATCAATTTGAAAGTATATCATTTAAATGAAATAATATTTATCTAAATAGTTTTATAAATGACTGAGATTTGAAGTAAACACAAAATAGCAAAAACCGATAACCTCCTCCATTTTTTAAAGTCGGTTAATAACATAGTAAAACATATTATACGGTAAAAAAATGTACGAAAAATGGAGGGCCCTCCGACCGTGACCAGGTGAAAAATTATCAAATCCACTCTCCGAAGCAGAGTCCTAGAACAAAACATTAGGAGTGCTGAGAAGAATCAAGTCATGATAAATGCAAGCCGATCCATAATTGGGTAAATTATCCAAAGATGCCGAAAAATTGTGAATTCACTGTGTATCTTATTTAAAACATACAACGACATAGTATGACTTGAGAAAGCAATGACGTTTGTTATACCTATTTATTTTCTTAATAGTATAGTATCCTGTACATATTTTAACGTATATAATAGAAACCCAAAACCCAAATCGAAAGAAGCTGACATAAAAGAGTATAAATAATTCTACAAATCGATAGCTTCAAAATGCGCCTAGTCTAATTCCGAATTAGTGATTCTAGCCATTTATTCAGCCATTAATGTAAATAAACGCACAGGTTTTTTGAATTTGGTTTTTATAGCCTAGCAGGAGATTTGAAAAGTAGAAGCACTCCGCTACTCCGCGGGGCTTATTAACCCTTCATTAAACTCGCGGTTTAAGATGGCATCCTTGACTAAATATATTGCTTTATAATAATATAAATTTATTTCGGAATGTCACTTTTTCCATAGTAATGATTATAAATAAAATAAAAAAAATTAAAATTTATCCCCATATTGAGTAATCCACAATTAATCTGATAAAATAAAAAGCTCATATTAATCTAAGCCTGATATTTTATAAACGGATGAAAATAGCAATGACTAAGTACATTTTTTATTTCAAATAATTATTATTTATAATAAATTGAATCGCTTAATCATTCTTATAAAATCACTAGATATCTTCAAACAACTACAAATTCTATCACTAATTTGTTCTACCCAAAACACGTTAATTAACAAAGTCGATATTCGCCAACTGTTTCAAAAGCGAATTGTACACGTAGAAAACATATGTTGAAATGCTTGATTTATACTGCAATAGTTGTATAGGCTTCCTTTAAAATCTGCACGAAAAACTTCCAGAAATGTTTTGGCAAAGAAATAACTAGACCAGCGAAATGGGACAGTGACTTTTCACTGTAACCTACCGACTTTTGCTGAAACTGTATACTTTCAGATTGGTTCAATAGAAAATTCATCAAAATCGGTTCAGTAGTTTTTTTAAACATTTTAAATCTACTTTTACAATAATACAAAATGTTAATTATGCTATTCTTTAACTTAAATATATAATTAAATATTTATTATAAATATAACAACAATTTGAAACCACCTTATAAGTATGAAATACTTTTATAGGTTGTTTCGTTCTTCTATAACTGGATAAAATATTTCATCCAAGTATTAGATAATAAGGAATCATTCCCGTTCATTAGCGATGAAGTCCGTTTTTCGTTTTGCTGTGCAAATTAATTATTTTGAAGTCTGTTAAAAATAGATCCATTCAAACAACTTCTACGAGGCTGAAATCGCAAGAGTACATTAAATAGTGAATTTCCACAAAAAAGACCTGTTTTACATTTTATTGATAAATAAGATGTTGGTCGCACACGTATTCATTTTCTCACGGAACGCTGAAACTCAAGTCGTTCCGTATTAGTGTCTCAAAGTTACGGGCGCATATGATGGGGCGGCGTGATATAAAGATTAGGCTGATGTGATACTAGTATATAATCTTAATATAATTCTAAAAGTATTGTATGTTTTTTATGTTTGTTCGTAAATATATTAGGTATCTCTTACATTTCAAAACTGACTAAGATTATCTTAGATTTACTAGCTGGTGTAGATGGCTTAATAGCTTTATAGTAGAAAAATTATATCTAAAACTTTCGGTGTATCGTAGAATTATTGCCGTCGCCAAAAAAGACGTTAGTTCCATAGGTAATAAATAAAAATTAATATCTCTAGAGATGGTTTTTATTTCCTTATAGTATCCATAATTTAAAGGTGCTCTTTAATATTTGCCGAGTGACTGAACGTGATAATAGCCATTGACGCGACGATCAATCATCGATGACTGTCGGTTAAGAAGAGGGGAGACGATCTACCAATACCGGAAACCGGAAAATACCGAAAAAATTATGTTCGTTAAAGCTGAAGTGAGATCGAGGTCTAGTGGTGAGAATTCAATTTCAATGTAGAATTATTTTTAGAAAACAAAGTCACTGATTCATTACAAATGCTGAAAAATATTAGGTCTATGGACTTGGACTATTTTGACAAAAGCCAGTCGTTACTTAATAAAAAAAAAAAAAAATTATGTGTTCTTAAATAAAGTCAAAAATTCTTAAATAATTATTAAAATTTCAATGGTTGTACAATTGATGGTAATGTAAGTAGAATAGACTGAATATAATAGACATGAATCATGTAAATACACATAGGTAAACGAAGTGAGCATAAAGAGATCTTTAGAGATCATCTATAGATATAGATACGGAACCCGAATCAAAGAACCAAAGAGTTCTTTACTTAGAAAATCGACATCTTACTGCGTTAGCTCCCCGACTTGCGAATTTACAACTATTCACTTATTAAAAATAAAAGCAGCTTTTCTTCAAACTGAACTAACTGCAGTGCGAAAAGCATCACAGGCTTCAAGACTGACAAAACTGACTGAAAAAGAGGTGATCGGACAAATTAGCTAAGTAATGAGTATCTAAGTTAGGGCACTGCAAACTGTCACGGCGTAGAATCTTAATTTTTAACTGTTGCTTAGCTAATCACCAATCTCGTAGATGGCTCCTGCGGACTTAATCTACAACGTTATGAATTGTGACAGAATTAAAGTTTCAAAATATAAAGTAAGGGTATTTTTCTCGGGAGACATCTTTTTATAAGTACGAGTACTTATCATAAAAATTATAAATTCATCATTTGCCTTTGCGACGAATTGGCCTCTTTCCTTCTTTTAGACTATTGCTTATATATAAACGAATGTACATAATTATTTATTAACTATGTTCTTTAAGAATTTGGTAAGCCAACGCTTTAAAGCGCATATATTTGAAAGTGTGTTTGATGGCGTAGTTTTATGCATAAATATATTTGTATACCAGATGCATATTTAAAGTTTTTTGAGAAGAGACTAATACAATTTGGAATACTACTAAAAAAATATAAATAATAATATATATTTTTGGACAATCCACACAATGCCAGCTACCCCGAAACTAAGCATTGTAAGGATCTCTAGATAACTGATATAATACTAAAATACCTATTTTTTTGTTTATAATATTAACACAAATAAATATTAATAATATTATGAGACACCAAAAATAAAGATAACCGTCAAGCATATAGTATTCTTTAGTTGATGTTGTACAGGGCTGAATGACGAAAATATTAAAGTATAAACATCAACTTCCTCACATAACTGTATCACAACTAGTGTAATAAATACACTCTAGTTTAAAATTATTTACGTATAGTCTCCCAAACACTATAAATAATGTCAACTTTTACCTAGTTTCATAATATTAAATGCCAACCTTTACTTCCTCGACCCTACTTATATCTCAACTATTACGTTGAAGTAATAGTTTTAAAGTGATAACAGTTGAGCAAGAACCAAAGCCAGAAGCAGTGCAGTCCGGAATGGCAGGGGCAGCTAAAGATAGAAAGCCTTCCACCCACCCCATCCCCTCCACAGGTGCCGTTTATCAGTAGAGCACTTTAGGAACCACTCCACAAGCTAAATTATTTCTACATTTTAAAAAGAAATGTTCATAATCAGCCATTAAACACGAAACTGAACCACTGAGTCGTCGAAATTTTAAATTCATGAAGATACCGCGACGCTATTTTAAAATGCATTTTAAAGTAGGTTTCGGTAAACATTTGCCTTTTGAAAATTTACATTTATCTGCTGTTTAATTCTGCGCTGCTTCGCTTACCATACTTACCGCTGGCGAATCCATCGTCAATAAAGTGACGTTTTTATAGCTATGATGCGTACTATGAACAGAATGATATATGTAGACATGAAAATGCAGACGGGAAAATATTTCTCACGCCAATATCTAGCTAACGCAATTACACTTGCAAATTGTTTTCATTCGTAGCGACTGCTCGTAGCCGTAGCTACGTAGCAGACTACGGTCCGTAGCATTGACATAATAATTGTTCACCCCTAGAGTCGCTCCGCACTTCCGGTAAAACCGTGCCAAATATTACCTTTGGCTGTAGTTACGGAAACTACCTGAATTCCTATTTCGAATTCGGGTGTTTAGAGTCAGCTTGGCGAAATAGATTGTATAGATCACCATAGATTTTTAGTCAGTATTAGTAATCATGTACTTGCTTACATAACAAACACGACTGGGTACGAAAGTCACGAGGTTTAAATTTAAATAAACAGTTTACTTATGCCATTCTAAACTGGAGTCATTGCATCCAAAACAGGTCAATAAACATGGAAAAATTAAAGCAAACCGTGAAGATTAGAAATAATATAACCCTAATAATAATATAGCTATGATATAAAATAAATTGCTAAGCAATTCTTGGCAGCAATTGAGAATAGTGACTAGTTAGGGTAGTAGAAAATTATTATCACACTCGGTCCTATACCAGATTTCCTGGCCGCTGCATTATTTTAGTATACTATAAGTATAAAGTTTATTTGATCACTTGCAACAGATGTATTTACTAAGAATAAGTTAATATAATATAATGTTAGAAAATAAAATAAAATTCACAAACAATATTCTAACTTATCAGACTGTAAGTTTTGAAATTCTTACAAGCTTTTACTGCTTTATTTAGTTTGTTAGTATTGATATAAACACAATTTAAAGGAATCCTTAAAATCATAAATTATGCAGATTTACTTTCATTTTATTTATCCCATGACCGATTCACCGGTGACCGGTAATCTAAGTTGTCCAGGAGCGTAGTTAGATAAAGTTGGTGACAAGTTGATGCAGCATTTTCGGACATAGAAACTTTGTGGTTAAACGGGCTTGTCTATTCTCTCGCAATACTTTATAACAAACTTAGCTTGGGATTATGGCGGATAAGGACGCAGCCAGTTTTAATGTCATATCTGGACACAGCATAATACTGGTATTATGTCGAGATCCTCTTCAAAGCACAATCTAAGTTCACCTATCGCTTAATCTCCACAAAAAAATGATACAAAGTGAAAATATGAAATATTGATACATGCTCCGTAGTAGACGCAAAAGTGTACAACATATACTGAACACTGATTAATTAATATAAAACTGAAGTTTTATATTAATGTATGCAACAAGTAGATATCGAGCGGTCGACCCGTTACAACAATAATAAAGCTTCCTCCCCTATTACAGATGGAAAATTCCGAATGGCATCGCATTAGAATAGAATAGAATAGAATACAATAGAATCTAACTTTATTATACACCTTAAGTAAAAAACAAATATACTGCTGTAGACGAAAGTGGTACAATGGGTGGCCTTATCGCTTAAAGAGATCTCTTCCAGGCAACCTTTGGATGGACAGGATATATACAATACAACTGCTGACGGTGGCGTACATCAAACTATATTTATACATATTAATCTTTATAAATTACATATACATACACACTATACTTAATACATGATACATATCAATATATATACAATACATAAACATACACAGAATACATAATATTATGACATATATAGCGATGACAAATAATGTTGGTAGACCATGTTTTTGAACATGGGAAGGGATTTGGCATGTCTTATAGGGACAGGGAGTTCATTCCAGAGTCTGACAGCTGCTACGGTAAAAGATTTGCTGTATAGATGCGTATAATGAGTTGGCGTTTGCAACTGGAGAGTCTGGGTAGAACGTAAGGGTAGGCAGTGTAAAAGGTGGAGAAATTTAAATCTATCCTTAAGGTAAGTAAGGAGTATGAGGAGTGAAAATAATTTTATACGGGAGGGAAAGGATGTGTGCATTCCGGCGAAGGCGGATAGGTAACCACTTAAGCCTATTGCGGTATTCGGAAATATGATCATACTTGCGCAGACCAAATATGAATCGGATGCAGACGTTTTGGAGCCGCTCAAGCTTATTAAGTTGTTCTTCGGTTAAATCTAGATAGCTGGCGTCAGCATAATCAAGAATAGGGAGCAACAGTGACTGTGCGAGCGCAATTTTGGTGGAAGTTGGTAAGAAGTTTCGTAACCGTTTAAGAGAAGCTGCGGCTGCAAAGGTTTTACGGCTAACTGCTGCTAATTGTGGTTTCCAAGAAAGATTTTTGACAAAAAGAACCAAGGTTCTTCACGACCTCACTAATACCTATCTGGGTATCATCACATTTTATATGCGGAAGGTTCGGCCAGTCAATCTTAGCAGTCATGCTTGAGCTACCTATGATGATCACCTGGGTTTTCGTGGGGTTTAAGTTTAGTCCAAAGGATTTGCTCCAGTTGTGTATAGTTCATCATTAACTCTGGAAATGGCTTCACCAATCCACTCAACAGAAGTTTGAGTGTAGAATTGTAAATCATCTGCATAAAGGTGGTAGGTTGAAGTAAGGTTGTCAGAAATAGAATTTATAAAGATGGCAAAGAGAAGAGGAGATAAAACGCCACCCTGAGGGACACCAGCACTCAACTGACACCAAGAAGAAAATGTGTCATCTATGCGAATGGGTTCGCACGTCCATACAGGTAATTATGAAACCAGCCAATTGCAGTTGGAGGTATGTTGAGAGAGCGAAGGATACCTAACAGGATGTCATAATCAACATTATTAAATGCGTTGCTAAAATCTAGCAATGTAAGGATTGTGACTTGTCTGTTCTCGATGCCATGCCTGATATCATCACTGATTTGGACGAGAGCTGTGACCGTGCTATGGCCAGGTCGAAAACCGGACTGGAACGGATTCAGGAGGTTGTTTTGGTTGAGAAAAGGCACACCTCTTACTCCAATATTTTTGAGCTTATGTAGCAGGATGGGGACCGACACAGTGTCAAAAGCTTTTGATAAGTCCAAGAAAATACCTACAGTCTTTAGTTTTTCATCTAGATATTTTGCGATGCTATCAGTCAGCTCCAGCACAGCGTCCTCTGTAGATCTACCACTTCTAAAACCAAATTGATTCGGGGATAAAATATTATATTCATTAATATAACCAACTAATCTCTTGTTCAGAATCTTTTTGAAAATACAGTTAAAGCAGAGATTGGTCTATAATTAGTTACACTGTCTCGGTCTCCGCTTTTGAAAATTGGGTGTACAACGGCTTTCTTGAAAGCTCTAGGAAAGGTTCCTGATGTAAGGGACATATTAAATATGTGACTAAGTGAGGGAGTCAGGATGTGTCTGGCGGACTTAATTACAGAGGTAGAGATGCCATCCCAGCATACTGCACTTTTGTCTTTTAGATTTAAAATTATGTTTTCAATCTCTTTATTGTCGACATTAAATAAGGCCGTGGAGTTTTGCGAAGGTTGACGAAGTTCACTGGGTAGTTGGGAGCAAGAATTTTGAGGGGATCGTAAATTAACATTGTTTGAATTAGCTATTTCAAATGCAAGATTTCTTCCTACATTTGCCAGAAAAGAATTGACAGAGTTAATGGACCGCAAGGGATTATCACTATTTTTTAAGAGATGTGCAGAGCTAGATTTCTTCCCATGTAGATTAGCAATTTGACACATTTTTGTAATTACATACATATTAACACCCAGACACAGAAAAAAACATCAATCTTCTTTGAACAAATTTCTGCCCTGGGTGGGAATTGAACCCACCACCTACAGCGCAGAAGGAAGAGATACTAGCAACTGAGCTGTTAGGTCAGTGATCCGGAAGATAATTTTGAACTTTCGTATAGTCATATCATATCGCTGTCTACCCCAAACTAAGCTTACCATGTACTATGGGGACTACTAAGGGTAATAGAACATAAGAAAATTAACAAATCCGGGCTAAAATCAATAATATTCATAATATAACGCCACGCATTCTTATCGCTAAGCTTGACACCTGTTCAAACCCTATCCAACACTGCATGTTGAAGAACAGACGAAAAATCCCTAAAGGAGGGATTCCTTTTTTTCACGAGAACGTTCCATGTAATAATCTGAGTATTTGATGCATGTTACATTTGACTACACAAAATACTTGAATAAGATATGACAAGATGTTTAGTGCGTCGTTAAGCAAAGCGACATCAAACCATGGGGATTTATCACTTAAATAATCAATTACAGTGTGATAAGCTTTATTGACTAGACCCTTCTTTATATATGATTTGAATTTTTGGGTCGGATTTTTGGCCATATTAGTTAGGACGTTTCAAAGATAAATGTTTTGAATAAGAGAAAAAGACTCGTTTGACGTGTACAGACAGAATATTGATAAGGGTAATCGGTTGCTAGAGGTCACCAGACTCAAATATTAATATTTGAGTTAATTCTATGGTCTCCTCTATTTTGTGAAACTACTACTACTACTGTACTGTTTTCACTAGCTCTATCCAACCAGTTCGACGAAATAATCTTTTGATCTCTATGAAATAGGCTTATAGCTTTTTGGACAGGCGCGAGCGCGAGTGGCTACTTATCATTTTATAAAGTGTTTGAGCCAACTCAAATTGGCAATGTCGCTTCTTGAGTGTCTCTCTTAAAAAGAGGATTTTTAACGAGTATCAGTCATGGAGAATAGCGTATCATTTTCAATCTTTAAGAAATTTTCGCCGACGCGCTATTTTGTAATTTGTTGAAAATCTGTTCCTGGATTCGGCTCATGCGGTGTGTAAACAAGACGAAATGCAAAAAGTAAAAAAATATCCGCGCTGACCATGAAATAACATAGTCTATATAATATTTGCTGGGCGTTTTATTGACCAACCACTTTAAATGGCTCTAAATGATAGGAATCTAGGGATTATCCACACTAATAATAAACTGTAACGAGTCGAATTCTGTACATCGAAGATATTTAGAAGTTTTATTTTTGATAGCACTCTACGTATAATCGATACTGACGCCAAAACAGTATTTTTTTGTCTATTCTCT
Source organism: Chesias legatella (assembly GCA_947359385.1). Classification (NCBI taxonomy): domain Eukaryota; kingdom Metazoa; phylum Arthropoda; class Insecta; order Lepidoptera; family Geometridae; genus Chesias; species Chesias legatella. Next base: position 6,839,182 of record OX375762.1, on the reverse strand, counting down.
GTCTTTCTGTGTGTATCTTGGCCGCATCAAGCCAAAACTATAGAATGCATTCAAATGAAACTTGGCATCATTTGAGTTCATACTACGAGGAAGAATACTGGATACTTTTTATCTCGAAATTCAGCACGGTTTCCTTGAAATAATAGATGAAAACATGTATGGCAAATCAATCATAATCTCAAATAATTTTGACGAACTTTCGTAGAGAGGGATAAATTGGACCATGGAGAAGGACATAAGCTACGCTTTTCGGAAAATAAAAACTGAAGGGCGTGAAAGTTTGTATGGTGTATCATAATAATGCTTTTGATTGGCCCGAATGTGTCAAGTACACTACCAAAGAGAATGTCTTTATTATTTTTGGTTCGTTTGAGTTGTTTCTCAAGTAAATATAAAACATTAAAATATATGCAAATAAATAAATTTAAAGCATCTACTTGTAATATCAGCTTTTTACAAAATTGGCTTATACTTTCATTTATATACGCTACTTATAACAAAAACAATTTATGTTATGTCTATCTATTTACCTATCTGTCTGTTTGATCTGGCTAATCTCTGAAATGGCTGGGCCAATTTTGATGGAAATCACTGATAGCTGAAGTTATAAGGAGTAACTTAGGATACTTTTGACTTTTGACCTCTGAAATGTAAATCACGATGTTAAAGCTGAATTCCACGCTAACGAAGTCGCGGGCAACAGCTAGTCTATAATATACTTGGTTTAACTTTGCAAATGTAGCGAAAACAAATTGTGTTCGTTATCTTAGGAATTTAACTAACAAAGTTGTAGAAACTTCATGTTGTTGAAGGCCAGGTTTAAATTATAATTTTCGAACGGTTCTTGTTTTTTAATTTGGAGATATTCCATGGCTAAAGTCTGTTCATATCCCAAAGTAGGAGCAATTGGCGCCATATGGAAGATACCTAGTAGTAGCTGGATAAAGAGGATGATGATGATGATTATTCAGGAATCCTGAGGTAAATGCATACCTCTAAATCTGCCTCAAGGTATGTAACTAGAAGAGAAAGCTTATTTCACGAGAGGCTCCATGAGCCTCTCGTGCTCTGCTGTTCTCCCAGTCTTTGAAGTCTGGTTGAGGAGGAAGGGGAACGTCACCTTTAGGCTGACTCAGATAATCACCGGGCATGGTTGCTTTGGTGAATATCTGAATCTGATTGTACGCGAACTTACGCCACAATGCCACCACTGCGGGAGGGGCCAAGACTCCGCTCAGCACACACTCGAAGAGTGCCCTTCTTGGGATGCTGAGCGGAGAAGCCTGGTGACCCAGATCGGGCAGGACGTCTCTCTTCCTAGCGTAGTAGCGGCTATGCTGGAAGATGAGATGGCGTGGAAGGCGGTGGTCTCCTTCTGTGATATCGTTATGGTCAAGAAAGAGACCGCTGAGCGGGATTGAGAAAGGTCCGATCCCACTCGGAGACGGCAGGGCCAGGTCGCTCGTCGATTGCGACCCGGACCGCAAGCTCCTTAGGGGGCTCACCTCTCTTGCCAAGGAGATAACATTTTGGATCCGAGGGTGGACATAGCTCGGGGGTCCTGTGACTGCCCACCCAAATCTGGTCCAGGGATGGCTGCCTGAGCACCGTGGCGTGCAAGGGCATGCGGAGTCTGGGAGGCTTCACAGCTTTCCCGGGATTGGGCCTCAAAGCAACGTGTGAGAGGAGCACCGGCGCGTACCACCGGAGGACCCGGTGGTGGAGGACTCCTCGAATGCGCAGAGGTCGGCCACCATGGTGTTTTTTAGTTCGGGTAAAAATCCCACACACGCTCGTTGCATCCCCGAAGCAACGGGTAGGGCCTTTTGAAGGTTTTCACACCATGGACAAAAAAAAAGGCAACATATAAACTCAACAGTTTCCAGAGTTAGAAAGCTGATATATGTTTTTAAGAAATTAAGATCTGTATTTGGATTCCAATCCCTCAAAATTATTTATTATGCCCTAGCGCAATCAGTCATGTCGTACTGCATCACTTCTTGGGGCTGCTCCGTCAAAACCACGATTCTTAGATTGGAAAGAGCTCAGAGGGCTGTGCTGAAGGTTTTGACTAAGAAACCTATCTGGTTTCCTACCACGGACTTGTATTTACTTTGTACAGTGCCTACAGTAGGTACGCCAAATATTTATTCTCCACACCATACTTCGAAAACATTCCCAAACATTCTATGATCCTACACTAGCCAATCGAAGATCAGACAAAATCTTTAAAATTGAACCACGTCGTACGGCATTAGCAAGCCGTCATTTTCTGTACATAAGCTCTTCTCTTTATAACAAAGTTAATAAGGAAATCACTATTTACCCTCTAACATATCATCACTGCAAAATGAAATTCTTAAACTGGTTACAAAATCTAACATTATGAAGACACTGAGGATCTTCTAAAGGTCGTAAAATGATTAATTAATTAAATATGTCGTCTCAACTCACGAAACGCTCGTCCAATCCGTACACACACACACACACACACACACACACACACACACACACTAACAAACACACACACACACACACACACACGCAAACAAAGCATGCATACAATACTATTTTGTAACGATTGCCTATATTACTCCATATTTTTCTTATTTTAAAATATTGTTAATAAAGTTTGGCTTTTCTTGTATGGAACTATAAACCGCTGTAACGGAGGTGGGCGTTGATGCCTGCGACACAGTTTTATTACTTCTGCAGACATCATCGTTTCTCAATTATCATAATCCACTGTATTGTTCCTCTAATAAATATTTTGATTTGATTTGATTTGACTATTCATCAAATTGAACGTTGAAACGAAGTATCGGAAGCCTACATCATAGAAACTTCGAAAATTGTGTTATTGCAATGGGTCTAAACTTAGAGTAGTTCTAGCCGAACTGTAGCCAATATTTCATCTTCATCAACTTTAGTGTTCGTCTGACCACTAGACGTTGTCATAAGAAAACATTTCTAAGTTCAAAATTAATGGACTGAAAACGAAGTAGATAAAGTATGATAACTCTTCTGGTGTTTGATATTCTTCATTGAAAGAAAGAAATAAATATTTATTTGTGCAGAAAGAAATAATTTATTTGTGCTACAGAGACATTTAGAAAATATTTACAGCTTACAAAAAATTTGCCAGTTGTAGCGACAAACTTGGTCGTCGCTCAGCATAATGCTGCAAGAGCTTTGCAGCTCTGCCCCGCTGGTTTTCAGTGATGTCAGTGCGTTGTGACTGTCAATTGAATAAACTATCTGTAGACAGTTTTACAAACAACCTAAATTCATATGAAATTGTATACTTATTCTTATTTTTTTTACTGATTATCACTAAATTTAATATCATATTTATTTGAGTACTGTAAATGTAATTGACGATGTGAAAAGAGCCCAAACATTGTTCAGGTTAAATGAAAAAAGCTAGGATTTTATGGAAAATCTTAAAATTAATGTTATATTTTAAACTGCCAGGCATAATATGAAACTAAATAAATGCCATGTGACCAAAGCATCCGGCCAGACATATCATCTTGTCAGTGAAACTTATTGATGCAGCAGGAAACAAGATTATGCGGAACTTTGATGGCTTGTTGTCAGGCGATACGATAAATAAAGTTGGCCTTTCTTGTTGAAGGTAAACACAACACTAGTGGTCGTATTTTCTCAGATATTTTTGTAGGCAAAAACAGGCTTATGGATTTTTTTAATTTCATTTATTTCTTTCAAAATATCCATAGGCCTGTTTTATATATATTAATACATTTATTGTATATATATATATGTACATACGATATATACATATATATATATAAATATGCTAATAACATTATTTAACAAATAGTGCAGTTACTGGCGCTTCCACGCTTTCGGAAGTCTCTTGTTTATCTATGTTCACTGAATCCTTTTTTATTATTTTATAATCAACGTAAACACCGAGTTTACATATAATCCTATTTTCAACGTAATCTAATCTGGTACACCTAATAGGTAAGTATAATGATTTTGACTCGAATGAAATAGAACTGAAATTAGAAAAATTCCGAATGGTGTCCTACATTGTCATGTTAAGGTTTTTTGAAATAATGTAACACTCATGTTTCTTAGTTCATAATCATTACCAGCCTGTTTTACCATTCATCCACTGGTGGGTTTATTCCACTAAGTTCACTTGGGTGAAATCACAATAGAAGTTTAATTATATTTATTTTAATAATAATATATTAATTAATTTCATCTTAATATAATATGTTAACACTAACTTGACATTTAGTATAATAATAATATTAAATTAATTAATTAAGTATTATTATGTGCATTATCCTGTCTATATATTCAGTAGATAATATCGTCGTCTATACTATAGATGTTCTTTTTGTAGGCCGTCTCATTTCGATTTTATAAAACCCTAAGCCCGGCAGCATACGTCAAGTTATTGCGTTTGATTTCCCAATGCAGTTTTCGAAGCAGGGCACCTGAATGTGTCACTTACATGATTAGGCTCATTTCATTTTAAGTCACAGAGGGACTATGTCTCGTTGAACATCTTAATCAATTCTTTCTTAAAGAAGGAGACCAATAAAAAAATAAAAAAAATAAAAAGTTATAAAGCATTTGCCCCCTTTGGATCCTGCTGCCAAATCCGTGCGTCTATAATTCAGTTGCTAGACTGTACTACCACTTTAGCGTTTAATTCACCCATAATAACGTAGAAGTGTCCCTTGGTAGTATTGTGAAGGACTTTAGACATGACTTTGAAGATATCCTCGACATCTTCATCAAGCTGTGTCGAGGTCGGTTCGTAGACCTGCACCACCTTCAAGCTATGTACACATTTTATTTATATAACATGATAACGACAGAGCGACAAGAGGTGCGAAGTTACGCTCATAAGTTCGCTCTATAAACTACGAGTAGCTACACTTAAGTTAAATCTTGAGATGAGATAAGTTTTAAGAGTTCATCAGTGGAGCTTGACTGCAGGCAAACAACTCGAGTAATTTACGTCAAATTAGCACTTCATAAAATCTGAGACGTAAGATTTTAATATTTATAAGTACTGAATAATGATACTATTAAAAAAATGTGAGCCGTCACGGGACGCCTGGCAGATGTGAAACATCGACATTATTTTGTAAAATTAATATGCAACGCATACGCGTCGCCACGGCAGAAATCGGTTTTACGTGTGACTATAGATGTTTCACATCAAAATGGCACAGTTTGTGTGGATGAAAAGATGTTTAGATAATTGTTTCTCCTTCGCACCCAAACTACTGGACCGAGCCAAACATTTTGTACATACTGTAACGAAATCACCCTCGCCACCGGCATAAACACGCAAGACAAAATTTTTCGAAATATATTTTATATTTGTATTGGCCAATAATGTGATCGTTTAATGATAGGACCGTATGTTGTGTTTTGTAGTAACCCGAGAAGAAGTAGTAGTAGGTTCTTTTAATAAGAGGTATGTTGGAAGTAGACATAAGGTATGGTATTGGGTAGCGCAGTGAAGAACAAACTTAAGAATACATATTAGAACTGAAGAAATAGAATTGTTAAGTAAATAAGATCATTGGTTAATATTTTGACGTTTCCAAGCCATTTCTTTATGAATTCTATGGATATAAAGTTTTTGACTTTGACTTTGACTTTAATAGGTTGTTGTACTAATTTTATGTAACTTATTAAAATACTAATTTCTCATCATCTGAAATTCTAAAGAAGCTAAATTACTGTGATGGTTTCATTACTATATTTAGTTAGGTTATACCACGAACTCAACAGAGGCCACACGACCCTTAAACCATTGAGGCTCGATGCTCCTCCCCGCACCATGCTATGAGGCTCGATGCTCCTCCTCGCACCCCGCTATGAACTTCGTCTCCTGACAACCCTAGGATGTGTCGTCTAGGAAGTCCCCTATTCGTGATATAATAAAGTATTATCCCATCAAACCTGCGGAACTTAACCCTCCTTAATAATAAATAAAAAGAAGAGAAAGGTTCCTATTAATCTCCAAGGAGACACTCTTGGCTTGATTAGCCTGCTCGAGTATAAGAGAAAGTATAAGATGCAAAATATAAACCCTACTCTCGATATGTTAGTAGTACAACAACCTTAAATAAATTATGTTATAATAAGACGTAGTTCAGTTCACAAGTGATAATGTTTATGTTCCATAGTATCAGGCACTCACTGAAATTTGAAACTTATTATAATAAGTAATCCTGATGCATAACATGCAAAGCACAGCAGTAAATGTTCACACTAGCTATTCCAAAAGATTGTATTTGGTCCGCAAGGAGTATGTTACGCCAATAGGCTTTGATAAACAAAACTCCGATGACCCACCTTTTTCCCAATATAAGAAACCTAGCAAAGGATTGTATTCGGCCCCGCAAGGAGTATGTTACGCCAAAGTAGGCTTTAATAAACCAAACTCCGATGGCCCACCTTTTTCCTTATATAGGAAAGCTAGCATGAACATATAAAAATGATAATAAATGATAGGACGCAACTGTGCTTCAGTGTAAATAAACCTATTTCGAAACTGGTCAACCAATGTGGCTTCAAGACCAGATCGAATAACCTAACAAACAGTTCCAAGGGATGTCTGGGTTTCTCAAAATAATGTATAAAGTATAATATGCTTGGCTTAGCCAGAGGCAACGGCGATAATGGGTGATACGCCCAAGACTCCTCAGTGGAAGGCCATTATAAAAACGATACGAGACGCAGTTTAGTACTACCATAAAGATTCTGTTTAAATAAAGCAATGTGCTCAGCAAGCTGGCAAAAGGTATGTTAAATAATAAACAAAAGAATAGTAGTAGATGCTATTAGCATCTGTGAACCAACTTCCGTCGTTTAGATTCATTAGTTAAAATCAAGCAACCAACCACCACCACACAATCCGAAATAATCAATTCTTATAGCATAACACTTAAATAAATCAGTAGGTATAAACGCGCATAATAAAATGATCTACTGATCTCAGTAGATAAATAAAAGGTAAGTAAGTCTAGTTATAAGTAAGTCAATAATGTTTATCCATGGTATAAGCCCTACCCACAACGTCGGATTATCAAATAAGGGTAGACAAGGCTGTCGCATCAGTCAAATCACTACTTGTCACGTTTGCCCCACAATAATGTACACTTATAAAATATGTAAACGTAATATGTAAACACATAAAATAAAAGATGGCCGACCTAGGATCCGTATAGACTTCTGAGGCAAAGGCACACAGTTGTCTATTAATAGCACACGTTTAGTAATTAAGCCAAGGACATGATTTTTCTCATGCCTTTTAGGAAAGAGTATCGTTAATACATTCAAAGAACCGTATTTCAAAAAGCACTTCCATAACTTCACATAATTGCGTTAATTCAACCATTTCATACAAATATAATCGTCACCACAAGTTCTACGCAATACGCAGCTTATTTCAGCTTAGAAACAACTAAAACAACAGAAGCAATAGATGTACGGAGAAATTCCAATAAAATTTAAAAATGGAATCACAACAAAAATGCACAAAGGTGATGTAAAAATAGCCTAACATTTTAACAGGATCTGTGCAACTCACCTGGCGCAGCTTGAACGTCTTACAACCCTTACCTGAACCGTGGCTAAAAGTGATCCCAGATACCCCAGTATTGCTTATGTATTCCCATGGTTTCGCTTCGTTAAGCAGGGCGGAAACGTACGATATCCCGCCATTTTCCTTACCACATGTGCAGCCAATTTTGCTTTCTATAGAATTCATAGAGCAATGGCATCGAAAAGCCAGCTAATAGTTGTTAAAATATGAGGTTTCAAGTACCTATCACTTATTTTGACTGTAAGTATTTGTTATCTGCCTTTAATTCCCTTTTGAATCGCCTCAGTTAATCTTTTTCAAGTTGGTCGTTTTTACTGTCATCATCGTTTGACACAAGCACCAAGCCTTCCCTCTCTAACTTAGGGTTACCAGATGGAGAATTTAAAAGTCCGGAGGAAAAGCCAAATTTTCATTGAAAAATCTTAAGATTTTTCTCGTAAACGTATTTTACAACTTTTGTGGGAAAGAAGTCAACAGTGATTGAAGAAAACACTTACTGAAAAAGTTATCTTTGCAAACTAACAAGGAAACTTATGGTTTATGGTTTAAGAAATTTATTTAGCTCTTAAGATTACAAAAATCACTTACAGAGTAAATACAGGTTTTTAAATAATTATGCCAAATAGCGTAGGTGGAACTAACAATTTTTCAACTCAAAAGTGCGGTATTACTCAGTGCCTACCCGCACAGAAAAAATAATTATGAATGAACAGACAAGCTCGAGTTACAAGTAATGAAACATAAGGTAGCGGACATGGTAATACGATATGCCGTATTACGAATGATCTTTTAAAATGTGATGTTTTAAAAATTTTTTAAAAGTCATTAATGATTTAGCGTCTTTAATACTTTTTGGTAATTTATTATAGTATTGTGCACCTTCAAACATAATGCTTCTCTTGCCATAATTTGTAATTATAAAGTAATTATAATAAGTAGTAGATGAAGGTTTAATACATTAGTAAATGTTGGTTTACTTTTGAGATGATATTTATGATTACTTTAAAAAAAAAAGATTTAAAATTTCGATTCAATTTTATTGAATATTAAAAAAATCCTGACTTTACTTATGTTTCCAAAATTCGGCCGCATACTTGCAAATCCTGAGATACAGCAACCCTTAAAAGAAAGGAATGGCAAATGGCCTTCAACAGGAAATATTATTCGCTCAATCCATATACTTAAAACAAGTTTAAGAATGTATCGCAGAATCTACATTTACGATCGAAGCAGACATGAGTTTCCTTTAATCATTTTAGTATTTTTCAACGCATTTTTATTGTAAAATTATACTGCCAAGTCATGTTGTTATTAAATTGGGTCAATGATTTGACTTGTCAGCTCCCATTACTACGTAAATTTTTAGAAACACAAATTAACCATCAATGTCAACTGCTTCAAGCAAACTGACAACTTTGCATTCATTCTAGTCCGCAGATGTGAGATGAATTTATTATTACATCTAATAAGATCCAGGAAGTAATTTTGTTGGGTAATTTTGGTGAGCAGAGTTGGGATCGTCACAATACGCAGATTATGACCTGAAATCACACATAAGTTACTTTATTCCGGTACTACAGCAGTAGCAGTAAAACTCAACTTCAGTGCCAAATTCGTCCGAGGAAGTACCATATCCATTTCTGCCGCCAAGCAATAACGCATCCACGTTAGTGTGTTCCGGTTTGAAAGGTGTGGTTGCCGGTGAAATTACAGGCACATGGTACGTTCCACCTACACGTCTCATAGTTACGGGCGCATACGATGCGACTTGGTCTTGTCGTACCTAGTACGGGAGGACCCATGTCGCATCGGTTATGGGCAGAGGTTACCACTTAACATTAAGTGGGCTGTCGGCTCGTTCCGTAAGTGTATCATATAAAAAAACTACGCGTGTTAAGCCGTAGGCAGACACAGCTATCAATTAAATATGTAAATAAACCTTTTAAAAAACCTTATCGGTTAAAAGAATAATATGATAATACTGTCTACGATAACTTTTTATTAATACGGGGATAAATTTAAATCGCCGTGTGAACTATCTGCCATTTACATAATTTCAAATTACATCTCACATAAAACCAACTTTGTGTGATTTATCAATGTTTAATTTTTATAAGCTGAGAGCAAAAATTTCAAATACCAGTATAAATTGTCGGATAAAATGTTTTAACAATAAGAACTGTTATTTTAGTTACGTTTTCTTAGTTAATATCAGTTCATAAAGTCATAGTTTCTTTTTAAATTGTGCTGCGATTCAAACTCTAGTATCAAAACTCGTGTATGGTAGTGCTCTAGTTTAGCTACACGGCAGTCTATCAATTGGAAAGTAAATTCACAAAGTGAGAGGTTCTCTACAAGTTTCATCGGTAATTTTATCGCTACCTTAACTATGTGGACGCTAAACTTAGTATTGAAGTCGGGGTACCTATTTGACTTTGTATTAGCGGAAAAGTATTACAAAAATATTAACTCATTGCTATAACTCTTGACACCTTTCCGTATTGGACGGTGTTTTTTTATATATGGTATATAGCCATCTGTGGATAGCATTGAGACGTCTAAGGCCACTTATATTTGAAATTAAGTATTTTTTTCTTCAGATAAAAGCGAAATGACACCGGTTCGTAGCGAAAGGGATTCTTGATAAGTTGTTGTTGGCGCTATATTAAAAAGAACTCGCGTACAAACCAAAGTGGTTAGCTACAGATATGTTTTATATTTGAAGTGTTACTCTGTTTTTCGCTTTAGTTTGCGATACTTACAAACATCCGATGGAATTGAATGGCTTGTGGCTCAAATAGTTTCCATTTTATTATCCATATTGAATATTTTTACTACAATACATTTTGTTGAATATTCTGTCGGAATTAAGTTTCCCGGCTATTTCCCAAAAATAAAATCGTGATCGGTTATATGCATAAACGTTTAATATTTAATCTGTGTTTGAAGGTTTTGCATAAAAATAACTTTAGAACGTTTTATCGTTTCTACATAATTCTTTCGAACATCAAATACACGCCTTTTTCCTGAAAGCGTATCCTTAACGACAGGCGTCCTTTCCAAAATATGAGATGTTTTTCACAGTACTCAGAAATAATCCTAACCCATTCAGGGCCCACAAAGTACCTATCAGGTACTTGAATATAATAAAAGTTCAATATACATAAATTGACACGTTCAAATAATAATATAATAATAATAATAATAATAATAATTTTTATTTGCACCTTATACATTTAACATAGAAACTTAGAAACTTAAATATAGTTGCGCTTAAGGTATATATAGTTACAATTTTAGTGAAAACAACTAGAACCTAAACTAAGACATTTAATTATCTTGTAATATAGGAACTAGTGCCCACCCTCAAATACAGTGAGGTTAGCTAATTTATCAGCGAATGGTTTCTAAATCTAAATGACAGGCGTTAAGCGCACATTTGGCTGACGTGCATCTGAGTTAAGTTTATAAACTATACTTATTGTTCCTCCAGAAGCCTAAGCATTGATGGTACTTAAAACGTTGAAAGCATTGTTATATTTTAAATTTTTCTTTGTCTTTTTCATAATTATAACAACTTGGCAGAGGAGGCTATGAAACCTCGTTCAGTATCTACCGCAAGCATAGGGTTTGAACAGGCATCAAACTTATCGATAAGTACGCGTGACCTTATGTTTTGAATATTGACGTTTCCAAGCCATTTCTTTATAAATTCTATGGAAATAAAGTTTTTGACTTTGACTTTGACTTTGACATCTTCAAGCAACAAGCAATAGCGCCACGAAACACTTCAGCGATACAGCCAGTATTTATTGTACGACTGCACCGATTCAATTAGCGAATCTTAATATTTACTGAATCGCAATTTGCAAGGTAGAACTTCAGATGCGGAATATTTTAGAACAGTCATTGTAATTAACAGATGCACTGTTGGATTGTGCTATTGATTCGTGTAGTGGGACTAACGCATATTCCTTCCGTTACTACACACATACATCTGGCAATGGCCCTGCGTCATATTTTTATATTCCATTTTACTCCTGAAATAGAGTTTTACTAATACCCCGTCTTAGTGAGCGTCTACGTCCCGAAAGGAGCCCCTATGCAAAATTTAAATGTTGTATTTATCAAAGAATTAATGATAAGCCATCTTTTATAGATAAAGATTTTTCAACGATCAATGAAACTGATAAATAAAACATGTTGGTGTCGATAGAACGAGTCTCCACTCTCCTTAACCTGTCCGGTCAAATGTGAGGAGCCACATATCTGACCCGTCCCAAGGGGTCCTAGGGCGCCCAGACGCGGGATGAGTGAGCCCACTTGCCTCGAAGTCACGAGTAGAGGATAGCTTGCCATGTATTCCGGCACACCATCTAGGAAGGTGGAAAGAGAACCTCGTTCCTAGTGGGCGCGACCCCGAGCGCAAGGAATAAGCAACGCAGCACTAGTTTTGGAGAAGAATACTTAAGGGCTTTAGCCAGCAGGAGTCCGGCATACCAGTTCGTAAATCCCATTTCAAACAGCTATCACTATATAAGTTTCCCATCAAAAAAAAGTATGCCTATGTAATACCCAGCCCAAGTGATTGAAGTGATGAAACTGCGTTCGTTTTTTGCTTGTTATGTTAAGCTTTTGCAGAATCAGATTAAATATAAAAGATTTTAGAATCAGCAAGGCATTACTTTTCCTCCGACTCTGTGATTTTATTTTACTCGTCGAGACTCAAATATCTTGTTATGATCGTAGAAAAATTTCGCTTACCAAACAACACTAAGAATTGAAAATTTTAATAATAATTGGAATCCCGATAACTGATGTAGTTTGTGCGTTATTTTGTGGAAAACTCCAGAGTTGATGAACAATTTGTATTATTTTGCAAGATATTTTTCCATATATCGTATTAAGATTATTTTATGTTTCGTAGGTACGCCTGTTTACCTAGTACATAAGTGTAGCACACGCTTTGCTTTCTGTATCGTACGACGTTTTAATTATGTGAATAAAGCCCATATAACAGCTTGATATTAGGAGGTATCCTTTGCACATATCAAGGAGGTATTTTTCCTATTATCAACATCAACACGTCTTAATTGTTTTCCTAATTATGTTTGGGAATCCCTAAAACGCAATAGAGACAACCAACGTGTCAGTGAATTCACCCATACCACTCAAACGGAACACAGCAAGACGATGAACTGATTGGGGCTATACAGAGGCAGTACTTCCCTAGGCGAACACTGAAAAATACCAGTTCTAATACTAATTCAAGACTATATATATATATAATATATTCATTTCGGCACTAAAACATTCAAATTTTGATTACATTACAGAAATAGAGGTATGATACAAAATTACTAGCTACGTGGTTTCCTATGGGATTTGTATGCCTATACTTCCAAACCTTTCTTTTTTTCTTCCGAATGGAAAACCTTCCACAATGACCCTCATATTATCTCTATAGTATGGCCGCGAAATCAGCAATCAGAAAGTACGGATTATCCTTATATTTTCGTGTAAGTTTTATATCTGAAAAAGTATTTAATGCCAACCTCTTATTTATCTTGATTCCCATATTTATATTCTACTACTTAAAATAATCTTCAGCTGCAGAAATTAGGCTAAAATGAAACACTAAACTAAAAAATGTTTAATGATTGGTTTTATTTTTATTATTGGTCTACTGGAAGATGCTGAAGGTTATTTTAGAAAAGCTTAAGCATTTAATTGATTTTCAGTAGATAGATATCACTAAGGATAACGATAACGGTAACAGCTCGTTTTGTGGCCTCAAGTGAAGGGATGAAAGAGATTCTCAAGAATGAGAAAATAGGCTTACATTAAAAAATCACGAACTCATCACAACAAGCCAATTTTGGTAAGTCAACAACGCGTATAGCAGCCCGATGACGTGGCATGACGTGAGTGACGTGAAAAGGACGGCGTCGCGTCGCTAACATGACGATTATTTATTGACGTCAGATAGGTACCTACATAATGATGCGTGATTCTGAAGTGGTTTATATTCGAACAAAATATAATAAAAAAAAACTGTGATCGCTCATGTGATTTGTTTTTACGTATATATCAATACTATTCCTTTGCATTTGGAAATATATGATAAATTCTAACTGCACTCAAGATTGTTTAATATTCAATACTGTGTAAGTAGCCTCAAATTTATCAAAACTAAGCGAACCAGATGACTGACAGACAAAATGCATTTTTTTATAACAATCAAAAACAAACACAGCAGAAATAGTTATCATAGTCGCAATTTTTTTTGTACTGGGAATCGAATCTTTCAATAGCAAATAATATCTAAGACACAAAATATTCAACTAAAAAAAATTTTTCTTTTTATCTATAGAAAAAAGAAGTATTTTGCTCGTTTTGTGAGTATGTGGTGAGAAACTCCGAAAGAAATATATTATATTCGGGAATTATTTTACATCTGCAACGCTCATAGGGGCTGAATGCACCAAAAATTCATGTTTGTTTGAACAAAGTAAAATAAATTAAATATTGCAAACAGAAAAACAATATAAACCAGTAAATCAGTAAAGAACGTTTATGAATACGCTGCTGGGGCTTGCGGATATTCCTTGTATTTAAAATTAATATTAAAATGGATTCTAGTCTATGTTCTATGATATGTTGATATCCACTATTTTGGCACTTGAAAAATCACACATTTTCTATACAACCCCTCGAGAGGGCGGTGGCCTAGTAGTATTGACCTACAATTAGAGGTACCTGGTTCGAATTCTGACGAATCGCATAATATGCGCTATACCAAGTTCTCAAAAAGGCGATGGAAAACATCGTGAGGAAACTGGCATGTTCTATAACCAAAAGAAGATCAATGGAAAAATTGAAGTCAATAATTAGTCAATTGCACAAAAGGAGACTCACTCGCTCGAGAGAGTAGCCTAGTCGAAGGTTTTTTTTTTTTTTTTTTATGTAATACATTTACGGAACGAGCCGACGGCCCACCTGGTGTTAAGTGGTATCCTCGGCCCATAACAGCCGATGCGACTTGGGTCCTCCCATACTAGGTATGACAAGACCAAAGTCACATCGTATGCGCCCGTAACTGTAATACACACCTCAGAATCAAATTACTTGGGCGACGTATCGGCAAATTAGGATTTATTTATTTTCATTCGATTACCACTTAGTGTTGGTTAGTTGGTTGGAAAACGAATCCACACGATTGTGAGACCCATATGAAATAGCGGAACCCCAAAAACTGTAAAATTCGTATGATTTTTGATAGAACCGTTTTTACTCGTGCAACGATGAATTTATTCGTGGGAGCTCTTTGAAACGCAAAACACACGAAAAAATCAAACGTAAAAATCGATAGTACTCGCATATTCACTTGCATGATACAAGTCAAACAGTTTTCGTTTGCACTGAAATATATTTTAAATACAAATTTCCACATCACCTCAAATATAAAAATCATTACTGCATTTGGTATAACTTCCTCAATGTTAAAATTCGATAGCGTGGTGGTCTAGTGGTATTGACTCCAAGTTTCAATCCGGAGGTCGCGGGTTCAAAACTCGCCGTGCACCTAAGAGTTTGTCGATTGAAAGATTTATGTGCGCAATATCATAATCTCTTCAGGAAAACATCGTGAGGATCATGTCCTCACGTCATGTCCTAGAACTAAAAATTCGAAGACATGTGTCAAGTGCACGAAAGAAGCCTCTTTGAGGTGCACTTGAAATCCTTTCACCATGCTGGTTCGAGAGAACCACTGTCTCGAATAGATAGAAAAATAGATAGACTGTTGAAGTATATTTTCAGAAAACATTCACTTCATATTATCAAAAATAATATTCCTAGATATAAAAGTCATTATCTATATTTTGTAATTCTAGGTATGTTTTACTTAATCCAGCAATCCAATATATCGATAAGTATTTAGCACTTTAACACATAGATGGGTGACCATTTCAGTTGAGCTAATTAAAGGGTTATCGTCAGCCTATGTGTCCACTGCTGGACAGGCTGCTGTAAGCGACTCAGTCTGCCACGTCTGATCACTTTCTGCCAGCCACAGTCCGCGTGCTACCGCTGCCGTCGTGGCCGGGGTGCCCTATTCTCACTCGCAGTCTACACTAAAGCACTCGTTTTCCTCATACATTTTTGATTCTTCTGCATATGTGACCAGCTCCTTCAGCTTGCTAACGACGCGATTTTTGCTATGAAACACAGACAACGCACTGCTTATTTTAATTAATTTACTGCCAAATAGAAAACTGCACGGAATATTAAAAAGAGGATGAAATATTGTTTAACTTAAGTAAAAGTTAATAACTTTATTTCCATAGAATTCATAAAGAAATGGCTTGGTAACTTCAATAAATTATATTCAAAATGTAGGGTCACGCGTACTTATCGCTATGTTTGATGCCCGTTCAAAACCCGAAGCGGCCTTCCATGGGTGTTCCATGTATTTCATGTCCTTTCATTTATAGAAGTTTTACTGGATGGAAGTTGTTGATGACTCACATCAGGTTGGCAATGTTAAAGGGATAATTTTATATCTGATATCACATTATAGTATAATAATATTGGTACACATTTCACACATCGCCATCAAGGCCCAAACTAAGCGTTGCTTTACTGTGGAAACCAGATAACTATATTTTTTTGTAAATACATACATATGCTTGTCACCCAAATGCTTGTCCTGGGTGGGATTCGAACCCACAACCTGGTCAGAAGTCAGAATTACTGCCAACTGAGCTGTGAAGTCAAAGTCATAAGCTAAGCATAGCTTGTATTATGAGTAAACAGTACATAAAACCACCACTTAAATAAAGTCAAAGTAAGCCAAGCATAGCTTGTATTATGAGTAAACAGTACATAAAACCACCACTTAAATAAAGTCAAAGTAAGCCAAGCATAGCTTGTATTATGAGTAAACACTACATAAAACCACCACTTAAATAAAGTCAAAGTAAGCCAAGCATAGCTTGTATTATGAGTAAACAGTACATAAAACCACCACTTAAATAAAGTCAAAGTAAGCCAAGCATAGCTTGTATTATGGGTTAAAACCAGCACTTAAACAATTTATCTAATAAATGAATTGAACGATCGAATAAACATGTGTCGTCAATTCCGAAGAACGGTAAATTCCATCCCGCTTGTAGCAAAACAAACTTTTTGTCCTCTTTGAAGAACAAATCAAGATCCCGTTATCGAAGAAATAGTTTCATTTGATTACAGGTATTGATAACAAGAAAATTAAGTTTTACAGCTTAATTATTCCATCGTTTTGCTTTATATTTAACAATATAAAATAAAAGATAAAATCAATCACATTTATATCAAACTATTGGACAAGAAAGTTAATCACCTTAGAGATAGAATTAATTAGACACTGGACTAAAATTGGATTAAAGATGAGGCCTAGACAATATGAATATTAATATACCTACATTGGAAAACGTAGACCTCTAGGCACAATTAAAAAAGATAGACCTAACTGTTTTTATGTAGTTAGTATCATCATGAAACATAATGGAAAATAACTACGAAGAACATACTGTACGACTCAATTAAACACAAGATCGCACTAAGATTGCTTGTGGGATCACGTCTGTGAACTTCGCCAAACTTCATCTGCGGTACACGAATAGCTCGTGACACATTTACGTAGCGCAGTCATTCTTTACCCAAGTGACACCCATTCTTTCTGAAGAAGATTAATCAAATTATTTACTGATTTTCAATCCCTAGATAAATTCGCTGGCACGAATAATGTTGTATTGTTTTTTTTTTACTATAGAGTAGCAAAACCTATCTGCATAAAATAACGTTAGAGCAAGAAAGACTATTGCGTATACTCGTAATTATTTGACTGACCTCACAGCTCAGTTGGTAGTAACTCTGCCTTCTGCGCTGTAGGTTGTGGGATCGACTCCCACTCAGGACAAACATTTGTGTCACGAATATAGATGTTTCTTCAGTCTGGGTGTTAATACATATTATATTTATGTACTCGTATTTACAAAAAAAGTATATAGGTAAGTATTATATCAGTTGTTTGGTTTCCATGATACAAACTATGCTTAGCTTACTTTGGAGCTAGATGGCACTGTGTGAATTGTCCACCAATATTTATTTATTTATTTATATTGCCATACCAAACATTATCTGACAATAGACGTGCTGTCATTTTAAGTTTTAGTTTCGTAATGCTACCAAGGAGGTTTTCTAGATTTCGGTTGTTTTTTTTCGTGGACTTAATATTATGCCCTATCTAACCTTAAGATCTCAAAAAGGCATATAATCTGTAATAAATACAATTTAATAGCAAACGAAAAAAAATTGTGTTTAGAACGAATTGTGTAGAATGTGGTTACATGACGTTTGTGCACTTTAATTGTGACAAGATAATTAGTATCGTACGAGGGGCGTGTGAACCACACGTGTGATTGACCGAGTTTTCAAACAGATCCGACATTTTTTCCACTTCTTGATAAAAAACAACCCTAAATGAGTTTCACGTGGAGCAAAACGACTACTAAAAGACTTATACTGGACGTCTTAAATACACTTTATTGATGCAACAAACACAATCGAGATACTGAATATCTTATTTCAGTATTTTATGTAATCATATAGATATATAACATAGATTGATACAAGGATTGATTAAAGGAAAAAATATGATGGAAAGGATGATTGATAGCTCTCAGATTGATACAAGGATAGAGTTCGCGAAAAAAAAGGAAGTCCTCCATTAGGGGTTTCTTGACTGTTCTTTCCATTGAGGGTGGGATAGGGTTTGAACAGGCGTCAAACTTAGCGATAAGTACGCGTGACCTTATGTTTTGAATATTATTGACGTTTCCAAGCCATTTCTTTATGAATTTTATGGAAATAAAGTTTTTGACTTTGACGTTTACTTTGAATCATATTGCAAAAACACAAATGATGAATGCCGTCTGGCAATTGAGCACGTACGTAAACCGCAGACGTGTCGTCGACATGATTCTATCAAATAAAACCTTGCTCCTTGCTTCCGGAGTGTGATCGTGGGTCGTCGGTCTAGGTACTCGTATGTAGAGTGTGTCTAAGTCAATGTAAAGGAAAAATATGTTAATTTCACCTCTAATCTTAGAGACAAAAAGTACCTTTATAATTCAATTAGTCTTTTTATTATCTACCTGTGTTTTTTATAGAAACTAGACATAATAATAAACGATTCGATTTTTCCAAATTTTATACCTAGTCTGGCCATAAATACTGTTACAATAAAAAATAAAAAAATATTACATTTTAATTTGGAATCTGTCATTTTTATAAGATTGTTCATTGTGTTTTCTCGTTTTGGCGCCAATACATTGTACAATATTTTGCGATATTAAAATGGAGTGGGTTGATAAAGAGAACCGAATCGCTGTGATTGCATTACACAAAGTAAGTATGGAGCCAAATTCAATTCTTAAAACTCTCCATACACTTGGTATTAGTCAAATGTTTGTGTACCGGGCTATTAATAGGTACAATGAGACCTCCTCTGTTTGTGACAGAAAAAGACCTGGCCGTCCACGTAGTGTTCGTACGAAAAAAGTGGTCAAAGCAGTAAGGGAAAGAATTCGAAGAAATCCTGTCCGAAAGCAAAAGATTTTATCTGGGGAGACGAAGATAGCACCTAGAACCATGTCGCGTATTTTAAAAGATTTCTTAGGACTTGCAGCCTATAAGAGACGCACTGGTCATTTCTTAACTGATAATTTAAAAAAGAATAGGGTGGTAAAATCGAAACAACTACTGAAGCGGTACGCAAAGGGAGGTCACAGAAAAAATTTGTTTACGGATGAATTTTTTTTTACAATTGAGCAACATTTTAACATACAAAATGACCGTATACTTACCTATGTTCCGCAAATAAATGAATTATGAATTATGTATTAATGCTCAAAGCTCTAAGGAAGCTTCCCAATTAGTCGACAGAGTGCAACGTGGGCATTATCCGACTTCAGTGATGGTTTGGTGGGGTGTTAGCTATGAAGGAGTGACTGAGCCATATTTTAGTGAAAAGGGTATCAAAACATCGGCACAAGTGTATCAAGATACCATTCTTGAGAAGGTAGTTTAGCCCCTTCACAACAAAATCAATAACCAAGTAAGGCCCTTCCAGCAAGACTCGGCGCCGGGTCATAAAGCTCGGTCCACGCAGTCTTGGTTGGAAGCGAACGTTTCGGACTTCATCAGAGCTGAAGACTGGCCGTCGTCTAGTCCTTATCTTGATCCGCTGGATTATGATTTATGGTCAGTTTTAGAGAGTACGGCTTGCTCTAAACGCCATGATAATTTGGAGTCCCTAAAACAATCCATACGATTGGCAATGAAGAATTTTCCCATGGAAAGAGTGCGTGCTTCTATTGATAACTGGCCTCAACGTTTAAAGGACTGTATTGCAGCCAATGGAGACCACTTCGAATAAGCTTTTTATATTTTAAATTGTTTTATATTTATGTATTAAACTAACACACTGTAAAAGTAATAAATGTTATTTGCAATTAAAGAAATATTTTTTCTTTGTTAAAATATTTATTTTATTTTATTTTTTCAACAGAATCTACAGCTCTTAAAATTAGGTACCTATTCACTTAAAATTACTCTTAAAGCCAATAACAGATTCAATTTTTTATATATCCTAGTATTACGACAACACAACTTATATAATTAAGGACAATATGTCAAAACACTAACTTATACTAACACAATTTTGTGTGTGCGTGTGTGTGTGTGTGTGTGTGTGTGTGGGTGTTTGTGTGTGTGTGTCTTATGGCAAGACTAGGTATACATGTACTTATTTCTAAAAACATATTAACACCCAGAACAGAATAAACATTCGCTCATCACACAAATATTTGTCTGGGTGGGAATCGAACCCACGACCTACAGTTTGAAGGCAGTTACTACCAACTGAGCTGTGAGGCCAGTCATCAATAACCAACAATTCAGGGCTAGTAACTTACGAATGTCAAGTTTAACAAATTCGGTTAAGAACCAACTAAGTTAAATATTTATTTCCGCATACAATTAAATCGCTTCCTTGAAATTAAAAAAAAAACAGCTGTGTTACTCGCTATGCGAGAAAAGTAAGACGACAATTATCAGAGTTTGTCGACAGTCGCTAGACCCGCAAATAAACTAAATAAAAGCGAAATCATTATCCGAGTTTTAAAGGAAACGGGCTTCCACCGTCTGAGCATCATCTCTTTCTGTGCATTATTTTACTAGGAAACTCGTTATAAATGATATCTAATGAGTCTTACCTTGTCATATATAAGATTTTTCTACGAAATTGTATTAATACACGGTCTTTTGAAATCGTCTTTGTTTGTTGATTATAAACTGTGCATTGTTCATCCTACGTTTTATTAAGCTTCCATGGAAATGGAGTGCTAACAATTAACTATTTTTTTAATATAATGTGCGTCTGCTCTATAACTTAAAATTGGTTGTGGTGTGAGTGGTTAAGTGAACTCTAACATCAAAATCCATCAAGGCGTGCAGGACAGGCGCATGTATACATGGAAACCCATCCATACACTTTCTCCTTTCCCCGTTCCCTCTTGGCAGCTGAAAAATGATCAATCTATTTGAGCTTAGTTTAAAAATTTTACTTGACATATGACTTACTTATTTATTGGAGATATAGTTGAATAATTTTGTTAATGAAGATAGCTTGAAGTTAGTTCAGTAGCAGTAGAACCCACTGCATATGCAGTGTTCAGCCCTGGAAGTACTGCCACCACACCCACATATGCCACTTCTGGTCAGTGCACTCTTATTGCTTTTATGCTATTTTTTCTTAGTAGCTGCTAAGTAGGGAGGGGAAGAACCAAGTTTTGTGAGATGTACTGCGTATTTCAGTTTATCTAGCGAAATACTCATTTGTATATGTCTAGATTTCAACCAGCGAAAGTTCAGATTGAAATTCAGGGTATATACTACAAAGCCATGTCGGTAATAATAGCCAGCCATAAATCCCTTTCATTTATTTGGCTTTCCGCCTCGTTATGAGATAACTACAAGAAAAGTGAAAATAATGGCGCATAAACATTACTGATGACCAAATAACATGATTTTGGTCCCGCCGCTCTCCCAGAAATACTAAGGAAAACATCTGACAATACCGTCAAGATTGTTCAGCATTTATATTCACGTACTCACCTTGCGCTAAGACTGCCTGTGTCGCAGGTGACACAGACACAAAAGACACCAACCTGCTAATAATACTTATGTTCTTCAGACAAATTGCTTAAGGCATCTCAGATACGTGTCACTCGGAGCTGTCTGAGGATTGAAATCAAGACCCGCATTGTTTAGGGTTGGTACTAACTACGACGTAGCTGAAACAAATGAAAAGTGTGAATACGGTTTGTTTTATCTGACGCAAAAAGTTGCACTCAACGTTTTTCATAGAGACTAGACTAAGAAAACAAGGTAGATACAAGATATTTTATTGCATAACTTAGTGTACATTTGGATATTATTCAAACAATTACAGCTTAAAACTTAGTCACCTGTTACAGCTGTGCCAATGTACTTACAAAAGAAAAATATATGTTACTTAGAGATACTTTTTTTCAACAGCAGTAAAACTCACGTCGTGTTCGTCCGGGGAAGTACTCCGACCATATTAATTTCTGCCGCCAAGCAATAATGCATTCGCGTTACTGTGTTCCGGGTTGAAAGATATGGTTGCCGGTGAAATTACAGGCACATGAGACGTTCCACCTACACGTCTCAGAGTTATGGACGCATAAGATGCGAATTGGGTCTTGTCGTACCTCGTAGGGGATGACCCAAGTCGTATCGGTTGTTATAGAGAGAGGTTACAACTTAACACCAGGTGGGCCGTCAGCTCGATCCATAACTGTATCACATAAAAAAAATAACTTAGGCCATAATTATTCAAAGTTAGGTAATTAATTACCTTAATTATAGATTATTCGATAAATGGAATCTATATTACCCACCAAAGAATTCATTAAAAAGAGTGATGACATTACATTACTTCTTCTTCTTCTTCTTCTCTCTCTCTTTACAACATCTGTCATCCATCCTGGATGCGATAGAAAATTCTACACATATGTTGTTATGTGAGTCATTTAATTATTTTGTGATTTATAAAATACGCAAAACAGAACTGATATATGTATAATAAATATGTAAAAAACATGCACAAGAAAGCGCTGTTTTTAGAAAAGTGACGCTTTATTGTTATCGCTCTATTTTAATACCCGGGGGCTTTGAATAAAATCGATTCATAAGTTTATAATGCCAACCGAATGTTTAGTAATTTTGACAGCAACAGACGGCTAGTTAGGCTACTACTTAACCCAAAAAACACCTTTTGCTCTAGCAAAGCCGCGGGCGAAAGTCAGTATCAAAATAAAGCACTCCGTTTTACGTTTATTCTCCCTTGCGATCCTTAGAGCTTTGTGGCCTCTTGTTATATTGAACTTATACATTTTTAATTTCACAGCGACTTGTGAATTCACGAGCAGCAGCATGAATTACGATTGAACATTATATATTTATTATATGTTTACCCAAATTAATAAATAATATGCAACAATAAAGCGGGCGCTTAATAATAAACAACTACACAGGTGAATCTGTGCACAAAAGCTTCGTTATATATTTAGACATAGTTTTTTTTTTAATTAGCTTATTTTACCCAAAGTGACAGAATAAGTGATAAGTGATTATAGTGACTGCTTTTTTACTGTGGCTGACAATTTGAAAGTTTGAAGCCGTGGCAAGTCGCGTGCTCACTGCAAATTTTTCCACAAATCGCTACTTTCTTCAGTAAATCATATAAATATTCAGATACCATACCATACCATACCCATACCAATCAACTTAATAACACCAGACCACAATTAATTAATTTTCAATAGCGTTTCCACTTTGCAATATTCCTTGGCAATATTAACTGATCATAACAATAACGTAAGCAGATGAAGACCCACAATAATGAGGATTCAAGCTAAATGACAATAACCGGGCAAACGACAATAGACATGTTTCATATATCGGATGTAGACGAACCTTACAGTTTTCTAATATTGCTGTTTTTTTTGACACAGCGAAATCGTATAATCGCTCATTCTCTAACACTCAGAGAAGAGGAATCTACGTCCTGTTTAAAATACCTTTTAATGACAGATCCAATCTAAAATTAATTGAGACTACCGCTAAAACATATAATCATCTCGCCTATATTCTGACACATACCAGCTAACTAAGTCTAATGCCTTAAGAGCAACAATATTTCTTATAAATGAACTAGAAACTAAATACTTTAACGCTTCGCTCCTTCCAGTCTACAACAAATTATTTTTATTTTACGAAATATGTATATAGTCTTAAAATAACAATAATAATGGTGGACATTTCAGACAGCGGCATCTAGTCCCAAAGTAAGCTAAGCATAGCTTGTATCATGAAAACCAGACAACTGATTTAATTCTTATATACTTTTTGCAAATACATAGACAAACATCTATGTTCGTCACACAAATGTTTGGCCTGTGTGGGAATCGAACCCATGATCTACAGCACAGAAAGCAGGGTTACTACCAACTGAACTATGAGGCTATATTCTACCGTGGAAGTATCTACTTAGGTATACCTGGTGAGGTAAGGTTTCTATGAATATTCTCAACCCAAATAACATTCAGTCTGGCTATTAAATACTTCCAATTCACAAAAAATGTAATCGAAACTAAAGTAAATTGTTTCGGAGCTGTATTTTGATTTTGAAGTTTGTAGTATTTTTAATATAAACATACCTCTACGTATATACTACCCACATATGATTTTCCTTTTGTTTCTTTGCTTCTTTTGGCTTACTATCACAACTAAAGTTATCTTTGATACCTCACGGATGTCGTGATTTATAATTTTTATTTATATTTTTAATTTTTTTTATTATGTAGTTTGCCTCCTTTGATTGATAACGAAGAAAAAGAATGCGTGAACTTAAATTGAATGCGCAACAGCAAACATAATTACTACTATTTATCTACTTATTATAACATAAAGAATTCAATACAAAACCACTACAAACTGTTCATAAAACGTTATTAAGGTAGATAAATAACAAGATATTTATGTTAGATCAACATAACAAGCAAAGTTAATGAAATTGCACACAGATTGTTTGAGTAGGTAAGCAAAAGGCAACACAATTTCTCGTCCACAAAAGCGAAGCGTCGTCGTGTGTTTATAATCTGATTCTAAACAAGCCTCAACTGACGTCCTGCATTTAATATTAATTTCATAAAGTGCCGGGACGTGCGGATATTAAGTAAGCAACATCAAAAATCTCACAATATATTTTGCTACCTATACATGTGTGATTAATTTTCTCCGAAAAGTTTCAAATATAATTTTTTTCTCATTTTTTTGTTAAATTTTAATAAAAAGCGCAAAATAAACATTCTAATTACATGGACATACATGTGTTTTATGGAAATACCATAAAACAATCAAAGTTAATATTTTTAAATTTATTGTTTTTTACATTCATTTTTCTAATGAACTCTTTAATCGTAAAGTTATTTTTTATGACGTAGACTGTAAATAGCACTAAATAATCCTTTATATTATATATAATCCTTATATAGTATTTGTAATTTATACTGATAAATAAAAAAATACATAAAATCACGTCTCTTTCTCGGAGCGGTAAGCAGAGATCATTTTTTTCCAACTGCTGCGATCCGATACGTCCTTAGCTTTATCCACTCTCATAACATTATTCATGCGTGCTCGTTGGTTTTGGGTACTCTTGACCTGGCCCTTTTCCAATTTGGCCTAAGTAGGTACGCCGAGGTGTTCCCCTGCCACCGGTTCCATTCACACTCGCCTTATGCACTTGTTTCGTCGTTATTCTTTCATTCATCATCTCTACTTGCCCAAACCATCTAAGCATACCCATCTCAATCTTCATCACAGCATCTTTTTTTACTTGACAATACTCCCTAATTAATCAATTAATATCCTGTTCCTAAATTTTGTCTATTAAAGTTACACACACTTTGCAAGCTCCACTGCATTCATTTTAATCTGATCCTTCTTCTGCTATAAGGAGTGACGTCACGGACGATAGCGAACGCGTACTGTCCCGTACATTTTAATTTTTTACTCTAATTATTATTGATCATATCGCTAATTCAGTGTTCGCAGTTGGACACGTCAAAGTTTATTACAATTACATATTAAGCGTAAGTTACCTGACTAAATAATCCAGCCCTGACATAACTTAGGTACCAACTGCTTAGACAAAGCACAGTTTTTGTTCTCTAGTTTCAATTATTAAAACAGATATAAAACTAATAAAAGTTTAAAAAAAAAACAGAAACTGTTTCTACAGTCATAAAAAGACACTATCGAAAAGTTTTTCATTTCAGTAACATTTCAATATCACCTCGATAGATTTGGATATTATGGGTGGCTGAACATTCGAACTTTTGTGCTAATATAGCGCGATTTATTAGCACAAAAGTTTGTGAATGAGTGAATTTTCTCATCATATTAAAGACTGGGTCGTCCGATCGGCTAATGGGATGATAAATATCAAACATACACATATATGTTTTATACATACATTTTACCGCCTTAAGTTTGCATATGTGGCATAAATAGAACTCGTACCTAGTTCGCCCGGGTACATAATTCCACCATACCTGTTTCTCCAGCAAGTATTACGGACTTAGCCATAGACATTTATTTATTTACTCAAGTAGCACACAATATGTTATAACACTTTGTAACACAAAAAGAAACAGATAAGAACAATAAAAAATTCAAGTACACAAAAAAATAAACATAAATATTAAGAAACATAAATATAAAAGAAATAAACATAAATTAAAAAATAAGACATAAATCGTAATATATGTAAAGAAATTTAATATAAAAACAAGACCTAAGTACATAATGCGTGCTACAGCAGCAAATGGTCTTCGACTCAGCATTACGCCCACTGTTTTAGCAGTGGACGCTGTTATTCTGCCGACACCACTCTAGCTACAACTACCTTGTCCGACAATCGTTACAACAATAAATAAAAGTGTGGTGTAGTGTGCTGTTCAAAATATCGTAATAGAGTGTTTATAACAGGCCTACTTCCCGAACAAATGAAAGATAAGAAACAAACGGAGCGCGGGGAAACCATTCAACAAAATTCTTGTTTTATTCGAGTATTTCAAACACTTAAATATCCGTCAATAGAAAAAATAAAACTCACCCGCCACAAACTCTACATTGATTTCCGCCGGGCCCTTATTCATTATGATTTTAAGTGGAAATTCTCTGGCACTTAAACCTTGTGTAAACAGGAGTAAAGTTCAAATAAAATAACCATTATTTGGCGGTCTCGTAGCTTATTTCAGAGAAAAGAACCTGCTCAAGTATGATAGCGTAGCAAACAACGTACCGCAATCAGGTAAGGGGGAGTTCTAGAAGAAAGTTGGCCGACACTCCATGTGGAGACCTGGAGATTGGTTTTGGCGGCGCCTTCCGGGACAGTCATGTCCACTAGAGTATTCATGTGAGCAGGTGATGAAGATGAAAACAGTTGACGATGTAGTAATCCTGTTTGAAGTGCACACAGTTCTGTGATCAAACGTGTAAGTTTATTATGAAAGCGTAGTGTTATTTTTATTTATCGCAATCTCTCGAAGCTGTGGAGAGTTTTCTCGTAACAAATCTAAAATAACAATGCCAACCCACAGGACTCATGTTATTAAATGACAGTATAATTGGCATGGGTTAAATATTGACGTATGTCCCTTTAAAATTTTGTATCCATTCGAATGTTTTTTCTCATTAGGCTTATGAGTATTTTTTATGCGATAAAGCTACGGAAAGAGTTATAGAGAACAAACAAAAAATGTATCACTAACAGTTAACAGTTACTTATAGCAAACGCCATATTCCCTAATATTTTTTTCAGGGAAAGCCATAGGCATTACATTTAGTTAATAACATGAGAATAAATTTTTCTTCCATGTGAGAATCGTTTCCACCAAAACGATAATTGAATAGTTTTTTTCCAAAATATGAAGAGTGTACTTTAGTTAACACATAAATTTTATATAGAATGAAAAGAAAGAAAAAAAGAACGACTACGTATTGCAAAACCGACTAAATTTTGACAAATAATTTAACGAAATAAAAATTGATTCGATCAACTTTTTCCTTCGTGCTCTTTATACTGAAACTGTTGAAGAGAATTCAGACCCAACTATTTTATGAGACGAGGAAACTCTTGCCTTAGAATACAATTGTCCCCTCGACTATAATGTCTACGATATTGCATCGGCTTAGCTCATGTAGCAGAGAAGTTATCAAAGGATTTGTCAAGAAGATTTTATAGAAAATTATAGAGGTAGTTATTATATCTTATTTGTCTTTCGTATTTTAACAGTTTTTTTTTTATGTCATGAAGTTACGTAACTAGAACATGGCCCAACTGGTGTTAAGCGGTAACTTCTGGCCATAACAAGCAATACGACTTGGGTCCTCCCCTACCTAGGTACATCAAGACTCAAGTTGCTACTTATGCGCCCTCTAACTCTAATACGTGAAGGTAGAATATCTTATGTGCCTGTTATTTCATCGCCACCACACAATTAAAACCGGAAGACATAAATAATATAGTAATACATAAACATAGACAAAAATAAACATACATTATATGTTATACACATAATATGTTATAAAAATATGTAGCACAAAAGAAAACAGATTAAAATTAAAATATAGTACACAAAGAAGTAAAAAACATACAATCCAAAAAAAGCCCTAAAATATCTAAAAAAAAGTATAAAAACGAGACCTAAAATAATATAAAGCAGTAACGCGAAAGCATTACTGGTTTGTGGCAGAAATTGGTATAGTGGCAGTAAGACGAACTTGTGCTTAGTTCTAGTACAAAATTCTCTGAATATTGCATTAATTATTATGTAAACGACATGATAGACCAAGCTGGCCCATCTGGTATTAAGTGGTATCCTCTGTGTAAAACCAGAACCATACGATCTTGCCCTACTTTAGTATGGACTAATTATAGTAAAACATTACGTCCGTCAACCTAGATAATGCGTCTCATTTGCCTGCAATTATTTCGACATTTGTCAAACAGAAACACAGAAATAGTGCACAAATGCTTAATGACGAAAACGGATATCATTGCAGTACTTCCGTGGAAAACCTTGCACATACAGCAAATTATCTTTAAGAGGACCCAGAAACCCCTGAGTTGCTAAATAAGAAGTAACTGATTTTTAATAATTATTTTACGCAGCAAAACGAAAAAACCGCCTTCGTCGCCAATGAACGAGAATGAATCCCCGTTATCTCGTATTTGGATGACATAGTATTTCCAGTTATTTTGTTTTTAAAAATAACTACAGATTTTGATGAAGTTTCTTAACTGAAAGTATTCAAAAAACCAAAACGTTTTATAAATGATGGAGACCTGAGGTAACAAACATTTAAAGAAAACCGAATTGATAACTTCCTCTAAATAAGTTAAAACTGAAAAGCCTGAGGTACTATATTTTACAGTATATGTTTCAATTGACTGAATTAAATCGTAAAGGATGGGTGAGGTGGGTTTTACCTTACCCATCTTCTACAACATTGAAACATTTTCTATCTTTATCAAAGCAAATAATATTGCTATAATGGCTGTAGATAATATTATTTGCAGTAGAATTATTCACTTCACCAAGCATATTACACGCTTTGATAAACATTCTCAAATTGACTAGATTGTTATAAAATATTATTTTAAATTCAGAATGTGAATCGGAGTACAGTCTAAGAAGATTTTAGCCTATTTTACCCCGAATTAAATAGAAAGAGTTAGATGGAGTTTCGGGTAGTTTTAATGTGATTTGGCACCAACAAAATCAGTACCAAAATAAATCAAATGGCAACTTAATAATATGAAGCGGGAGCCGGCCTCTTGATTATTGCAGATGGGTTGCTACGGTCGTAGACATTCCGTAGCACTCAACGGCAGTAGGTATGCCATGAAGATGCGCCCTCTCCGCAAGCAAGTCACTTGATGTGATTATTGGTCACTTATGGAATATTGAAAAGGTCAGCTTCCATCATGGAGATGAGAACTATTGTCGATTATAATTCAATTTTGAAGAGCAGTAAAAATCAAGCCATGTTCGTCCCGGAAAGTACTGCCACCATGTCCATGTGTGCCGCCAAGCATTTACGCATTCGCATTATTGTGTTCCGGTTTGAAAGGGGTGGTTACCGGTGAAATTACAGGCACATCATTCCACCTTCACGTCTCTAGAATTACGGGCGCATACGATGCGACTTGGGTCTTGTACCTACTACGGGAGAACCCAAGACGCACCGGTTGTTATGGGCAGAGGTTACCGCTTAACACCAGGTGGGCCGTTGGCTTGTTCCGTAACTGTATCACATAAAAATAAAACTGCTTGAAGAATGCTATTCTGTATAAGTTATTATGACTTACAGTGTAAAAGTTTTACGTAGCATCATATTTGAATAACTTGTTAAGTAACTACCAAAACTGTTTCCGTATGTTAATTTCGTCATAGTGAAAAACGTTGAAAAAACCGTGAGTTTAATTTAAATAATATTAAAAGTTTTTGGACAAGAATACATATTTTGTTACGAAACCACATAACCAACAAAACCATATATTACATTATAATCGTAGGTCTCAAGATGCTAGTAGTTCCAGTAAGGTTATTGGCATTTTTTTCTTTATCTGTCATATTCTTCAAGTAGAACACTAGGAGTAGTATAGTAGTAGTATTCGTTTTGACTATAGTGAAAAACAACCTTTAAAATCAAAATCATCGACTAGAAGAATGGGTTTAAAGATTGTAGTTTTACATGTGTTAAGTAAGTGCAAACATGATCAGCTGTGGTCGGAACGAAATCACGCGTTTTTTAATTAATATTTTCCATAAGATTGAGCAACCTTAGGCTCCCTAAGATTCAAAATTACTTAATTTTAATGTTTCTAGAGTGAATAAGGTTGAAAAATAAACAATTTCGAAAAACCTATAATTCTTTTAAATTATCATACAGCATTTTTATAAAAAATATTCCAACCAATTATCTGAATGCTATGTGGGGAAAACATAACCGTAATTAATAATTTAAATCAGCTGAAACTCAATTAGCCCAAATATTTGAATTCATTGAAGATAACGTTGCCCGCATTGAGCATTGTTTATTTTCAGCAGCCACGTGATATATTGTCGCACGGAGCGCGCCCCCGCCCCTGCCCCCGCCCCCGCCCCCGCCCCCGCCCCCGGTACAGCCACCGACTTAATCAATCGTCAACTGAAATCAAAACTTAGTTAATAACAAATTCACTTAGTTTCCTTGAATGAAATTGGTGAATTCAATTACAGTTTACATCCGCCACGGTGAGGACAATCGACACAAAGTTGGCCCCGTGATTGACTTAACTCGATTCGGAACCTCATTGAAATTACATCACGTAAATCTTAGATGGTGGATATAAGATATCTCGTATACTTTGTCCGGACGGAGTCATGGTAGCTGACACGGGATAACCCCTAAATGCCTTATTCAATTTGAATATGTGAACATGGTTTGCCAGAATAATAATATTGGTGGGCATTTCACACAGCGGCATCATTCATGCTACCATGACTCCGTCCGGACAAAGTATACGAGATATCTTATATCCACCATCTAAGATTTACGTGATGTAATTTCAATGAGGTTCCGAATCGAGTTAAGTCAATCACGGGGCCAACTTTGTGTCGATCCCAAAGTAAGCTAAGCATAGCTTGTATTCGTATCATGGGAACTAGACAATTGATGTAATATTTATATCCTTTTTTTTGTAAATACATACATATAATACAATGTAACACCTAGACGCAGAACTAATATCTATGTTCGTCAAATGTTTGTCCTGGGTGGGAATCGAACCCATGACCTGCAGCGCAGAAGGCAGGGTTACTACCGACTAAGCTATGACGCTGTCGTCAAAGTGTATTACAAAATTCTTAAAAAGGTTAATAAAACCAGGGGGGAACAATATGCTTTCAATCAGTCTCTCATGCGACGGATGGAACAGCTACGATACTCATATTACTCTTACAAAAGAAAATACGCTGACATAGGCGCCGCTGAAGGGGAACATTAATGTGTTTACTAGTTAAATAAGTGATTAAGTTGGTTATACTATTCAGTCACCTATGTAAAATCATTGAACTTTATCCACCTTGTATAGTAATTTTGGGTGTCCTTATAATCCATCTCTAATCTTGTTAGTAATAATATTGGAGCGTGAACGCGTTATCGCTGTTAGTTTCCTGTGAAATTATCAATGTACAATATATATTATATTGTTTGTGTGTTATTATAATAGTATTACATATATGTAGAGAATTTAATTATTAAAAATAACGTGACTTCAACTTCAACCATTAACACAGAAGTTTCAACGATTAATGAGATTGATTCTTCCCGTCTTTTGTAAGTTCTGCGAGAATATTACCATCCCAACTGTCTACCAAATTCGAGACCCACGAAAAAATGTTCAAGCTAAACATAAATTTTATTTGGCTTCAACATTGTTTTTTTTTCGTAAAGATCCTTGTACAAGACATACTCAGATACCGAAAACAAAGAATCTACATAAATGTGAAATAATGGTAAAAGAAAAAGGTAGATAGTAGGTAGAGAACATTACGTTTACGTAAGTATAGAAACTGTTTCTTGATTTTCGGCTGCTGCTTTAGCTTTGGGAACAGGAAATGATTTTTTATAAAAATTTGGTATTCAAACAAGGTTTACAGACTATTTTCTTGCCTATATCTAAAGCAAGTACCAAGTGATAATGAAACTTAACTACTGCATTTCAGCGAGAGTACAATGGTAGCTCCAAATCAAGTTAGTCATGCAAATTGTTTCTGAGATATGTTGGCGTTCGTTTTAACTTCTTTAAAAACATCTCAAATGTCAGACTATCAATTATTATGTTTAGTGTACGATCGGTAACGTAATATACAAATTCACTTTTAATTCGGACACATAATCTTTTTATTTTGCTGGACTGGGTATTCATTGCGTGTGCACTTACAAAATTAGGCGAAACATGTTACTTTTAGTGTTAGTTGCACCATAATCCACTATAAAGTAGCATAATACAGCATGCGCTACGACAATTTATCTAATTGGTTCTAAATGTCCTAAGAGGCAAACCATACAGATGTCTAATAGCGGTACTCCCCGTAATCCCGTCTAAGTTTCTCTGAGTTTAGATTTGCAAAACTAGTTTATTATAGTTAATTGAAAACATGAATCATAGTCTAATGAATATAGATTGGATAAAGGCTTATGGACATATATGGACATATATATACATATATATGGATACAAAACACGCACTCATGCACAGAATCACTGCTTTTTCTTATATGTTATTACATAATAGTTTTATTAATTAACTATTACATTTTACTCCTTGAAAAACATGTGAATGTAATCGAAACATGTGAACGAAAATGACGCGGACCAAGTCGCGGGCAACAGCTAGTATCGGTACATGTTGCCGGCAAGAAACGACTAGTGCGACCACGCTACAGTTACAATTACTACGATTTAGAAAATTTACTATAATTAATAATTTTTAATTATTACAAATGTGTTCGCAATCAATATAACGACAATCTAGAAACAACTAGCCCAGACAGGTTCAAATTTATAATGAGGGAACATCATTAATAAATATATAGGTACCACAAAAATTAGTACAATTCGATTCCTCGTTTCGATAATAATGTATATAATAGCAATAATGATTCTTATTTAAGTGGATTTATTCTAGGTTCAAATGAACCTATGTAAAAGTCCGTTACAGTGTTCCAAGGTAATTCTATTTTTGAAGTGAAACTTCTTAGGCAGCGATTCGATAATCGATAAGTAAACGAGATTTGAGTGTAAAATTTTAAGGACGCGTCACGTTTTGGCTCATTATGTTACATGAGAAAGAAGAAAGATATGACCTTGAGAGAAATAGACAGAGAGCTATATATTCCGACATCATGAAAGAGGAGCAAAAGAGAGTGACGGTACGTATATACGATACAAAGAGATAGCACGCGCGTTGTAGTTTTTAAGAATTTTAATTCCATTACATGTACGGAGTCAAAGGCGCATTTTTTTTCTTTATTATTTTTACAATAGAAGTCACCTCACCTCATCTATCTGGTAGTTTTATTCTGTATCTGTTCAGCATAATAGTCTAGATTATCCAAATAAAAAAATTTCTCGTAAAAATCCTAATTTAATATTATATATATATAATAAATATATAATAATAAATTTAAATCGTAATTTTTGAACTTAGAATAACTTTGGCTATAAGCGACATAAGGTTTAAAATTGACTTTACATTCATTTTGGGTATCAAAATACAAACAGGCTTTAAACAATACGATTTATAATACACTATATTATTATATACACTATATAATTTATAGCACTAAAACTATTTATAGATTTATAAGTTTTAGACGTATATTAAACATATTTACATAAATCAAAATCATCGAATTAGCTACCCAAATATCGGTTGTAACGAACTATAAAAAGCTATAAGTACTGATCCAATTTACTACCTGAGGGAAATGTGCACAAAGCACTGGCATCATTGCACCGCTGGATAACAGAGCTTAATTTCTGAGCCGTGAATTCGCCTCTTGTTATGAGTACGGCATTTCAACCAGGCGCTGGGAAAGAACCACACGTAACGGTGTTGCGCTACTGTTTATAGTTTTACAGTCCGGTGTCTAGGGTCAGGCGTGTCGGATATTACAGAGGAAGCGCCAGGACATCGATCATCGTTACTGCCAGAACGTATTTTAAAGATGGCGGCCGACCACTGCTCAGTCCTAAGCAAACGATAACCGATAACGATAACAGCTATCGACCGATAGGAAATAGAGAACCTTGAGTTTGAAAAGTGGAGAAAACTTTAGAAAATGTATTTGTCAGATCCAAACAAACATTGTTTCATGCATGAATCGAACCCATTACCATGAATATTCTAACTCATTTATTTTTAATAAACTGCAGATTCTTATGCAACAACTGCTTTAATTTTATTGCTTTGTGGCAAGGCAAAACTTTTAATACAAGAACTACTGTGACTTAAAAGACTAATATTAAATAATAAAATTTGAACAAGCTTGAAACGTACATTTGTTTAAGTAATTTTGCTAAATAATGCAGGTCTGAAGAGATCAATTTAGTTTTTTCATAATATCATGAAAGCAAACCTTTTCGTTTAGGCAAAGAATGAACTGGCTCTTTTTTATCTGATCGTTAACATTGTCGTGAGGACGCAGATGTGACATGTGGTGAGCTAATTAAAAATATCGTATTTCCACGAAGAACTTTAGCGTGTCCAGTATCAATCATTCATTCTTCAACAAACTGACAGCAGGTAAAATTTTATACCAACCGACAAATTACAGCAAGTCCGGACGAGCAGGTTTATCGGAATTAAAATACCCGGTTTCCTAGTGGTTCCTTTGAATAATTTCATTTCTAATTGACTTCGTTTCCTAAGATTGGCCAAAGGCGTGCTGCTTAACGAAGCGGTATTCGTATCTTTGGGACAGTGAAATTAACATCAAAATTACTATTCACATGTTTCGAATATGTATTTAAGACCCAATGTACAGTTGTAACTTCATATCAAAGGCGGAATCAGCTTTGGTGCCAGGGGGGGTGTCAGGGGGGGTCACATAGTGTCGTGGTCAAGTCACAAGAAGTTATAATTTAATGTTTATAATCATAGATACAAGTAAAAAGTAGGTATTTTATTAATGTATGTTAAAAGTACTTACTGTACCTAATTATATTTAAGGTACTTACATAAAATCTATATTGTGACAAAAAATATATAAAACATTATGTTTCACAATTTTAATTAGTGGTCCACCTAGGTCCTGGACCCAGCCCAGGGGGTGGGGGGTTATGACCCCCAGGACCCCCCCTGGATCCGCCCTTGCTTCATATCTTATACTAGCGTCGGTATGTCCGGTATACATACTATTATTACCACTACTATTATATTATATACTACATTTCAAACTAAGTTTGGACTAAAGAATGCGAGAGTCTAAAGTAACCACTCAAAGCAAAACATGCATATGAAATATTGAAGTGCATGGAAGCATCGAGCTACCGCATTAACTTTAAATCCAATATCTGCCGCAATACCATTTTATTTGCTTCTCGTCTCCATTACGTAAATAACAATGTTTATTTAAGGCATATTAATAAGGACCGAAACTAATAACTCATATTTCAACAAATTGTTTTCATACGCGGACGTTCTTGTTTATTGGACGCAAATGACTTTGCAAAGGCATCATTACACGATGATAGTACTAGCTGAGAGTTCACTTGCCTCTTAGGAAGCATATAATATCGTTGATAAGTCAAGGTACTGGTTATTTTTGGGCGACTCCTAAGTTAAGTTGAATGAAGAGTTGAACCTTCTTCCGATGTGGGATTCCCGGACTCCAGTGAAATCGAATACCATTTCCAAGAAATATTAATAATATAAGCTTATACGAAACAAGAATAGAGGTAGAAAGTGTTTTACGATAAAATTAAGCTCGGTTATTAATTCTTCAGTAAAGTTTTCGTGTCGGAAATGATCGTTTTCAGATAAACAATTTCTGAAGCCAAAACACATGTCTCAATTTTAGAAATTGGTTTGTAAATCTACTACTACGAATAGATGATTAATAAAATTTAAAATGGCCTTTAAGTACAGATTAAGTTCAGTGGTGGATATTTTTCGGTATCTATTTAAATATTTTTAAATCTGATAAGGTAGTTCTTTCCGAATAACAGTTGCCCTTAAAAATACGTTAGCATATTATCAATAATTCCGTATAAAATTTCAAATTAGTTTAATATCAATTATTCCATAACAAATATATTGCAGGCAAGCAAACAATGGATATTAATAAGGATGCTAATTCCTCCTTTGTGTGGCATTTCCGCACACAATCATGTGAAAGGTTATTTCATTTTCCGGTATTGCGCTTTGCTTAATTGTTTATTAGCTTTCACGTGGCACCACTTTGAAAATTAACGCTAATGGCAGACTCAGTTTATAAGATAAATCGTTCTGATCCCTGAGATTAATGCTTTTGCTGCAGTTCAATAAGGACGACCGAAGAAGACGCTCAAATCAAATACTTATTTCATAAGTTTTAGAGCTCATTTTTCAATGAGTCAAATAATCGAGAAGCACAAAAATTTCTCAGCCTCTTTTTATACATATAGGCTGATTTAGAAGAAAATGAGATTCTTAACCGATGCGCGCAAGATAATCGTATGCGAAAGCACTCGAAAGCACATTCAATTGTTTACACGTTGATAAAAAGTCATATCACGTGACATCTCTTTGTTGATGATTAAGAGGACAATTGTCCATTGATTGGCGAAATTCATAACGGCTCCGTACACTAGGCGAGTATAAATATATATATTGGAATCACTTCGTTACAGAGGTCGCAATTTCCTTCCATTTACATCAAGCCAAATTTATTTAACTCAATCATACGTGAAAAGCAATTATATTAATCTGTAGAAAGCTGCTGCGAATTGCACATCAAAAAGCGTATGTAATGCGATGGTATTATTTTCCATACTCGTAAGAGGATTATTAATTTTGCAGTAAAACATGGTGTTCCAAAAAATGTTATATCTTTTAAATATGTATGTATGTATGTATAATAAGTAAAATGAGTATCTACACATCGTTTTTTTTTACATTAGTTCCACACTTGTGCCTTGAATAGTTTCAAAAGCAATGTTTTCTTCTTCTTAGGTTTTTTGGTTAGGGTTGGAACAGACATAATCTTAGCAAATTAGACTTACTATTTTCAATGAAAATCTACTTTTACATAATATATATAAGACACTCCAATTTTATTTATTTGTATACATTACACACGTTAGACTTAACAAGCGCCGAAAATAAAAATAAATTAAAAGGTATAGGTATATGTAAAGGTACATATCTACCACAATACGTACTACAAATATATATAGAATGTAGTTTATAGTTGTTAAAAATATACATACGAATTCGTAGTACTCAGAACTCAGAATCCCAAGTAACATTGAACAAATTAATTGTAATTAAACCACTAGATAATTTTAAGATAACATAACTGTTAATAGAATTTTCTGTTGTTGTGAATGTTAGCTTCGTATAACACTATTATAATTAATTACATAAATATTAAGTCTGGACACACTGGTACAGTATATTCCTAATGCCGCATTTTCATGGAACGTCACGACTTTGCTGACTTAATTTTGAGAAACATAACATTTTAATGGAAAACAACAAAGTTTGAAGAGACGTCATCATTGGCGTTTATTCTCGTCCATTCTGAACGAGTGTCGGTATTTGTAGTTGAAACGTTATCTTTCAAGCTATATGCTACTTACAAAATTAAGTATAATATTATTTATTAAATTTAATAAAGTACAGAAAACGTTGACCGCTACCGTTAGCACATCCGCACACTGACGTACTTCAATATATCTGTGCGATATTCTGGCCTCACAGCTCAGTTGGTACGTTGTAACCCTGCATTCTGCGGTCGTGGGTTCGATTCGCACCCAGGACAAACATTTGTGTGGCGAACATAGGTGTTTGTTCTGTGTCTGAATGTTAATATGTATAAATGTATAAATTTCCAAAAAAGTATATATACCTAAGTGTTATATCAGTTATCTTGTTCTATACAAGCTACGCTTAGCTTAATTTGGGGCTAGATGACGCTGTGTGAAAGTTCAAAATTTATTTTATATTCATCAACAGGTAGATAATTATGGTAGATATCCTGGCAATAATCCAACCATGCACACTATAACCTTGTAGACTGCGAAAAAGTCGAAGAACACATAAAAAGTTCATGACCTCGTTTCCTTAACTACCCGATCATCGACATTTTTATGTAACCTGTGGTAACATGAGGTCAACTCTGAGGTCTTCCAGGGTTTCGGGTTTCTTAACCAGTGTTCGTTTAAAACTGATCAACGAAAACAAATTGTAATTTGATATAGTTGTGTGTAACTTCCCCTGACGCATTACATGCACTCAAATATATAGACTTAATTATAAAATTATTTGCCACATGTTTAGAGAAATTAGAAAAAAGGGTACACTACTATAAATGATTATTCTAGTGTTAAATTCCCATAGCCTATTTTCACTTTGCTCCATGACACACAAAATATATTGTTATCTTAAGTATTTGTATATTTATTCATTTATTTAGGTACACAAAACAGAATACTATCGAAATAAAATATAAAACTTTCAGATTAAAACGAGTTTAGAGCTAGATAGCATTCCAAAACGTGTTTACAAGTATTATATATATATATATATATATATATATATATATATATATATATAATATTTGTAATAATATAGTAATCATATTTGTCATATTATATATATATATATATATATATATATCATACAACAAATATATAATATATAGTATTCAACTGCATACTTTTACCCTTTAAGG
The DNA here is from genome assembly GCA_947359385.1 of Chesias legatella. Taxonomy (NCBI): domain Eukaryota; kingdom Metazoa; phylum Arthropoda; class Insecta; order Lepidoptera; family Geometridae; genus Chesias; species Chesias legatella. Next base: position 6,799,882 of record OX375762.1, on the reverse strand, counting down.
AGATCACCATCTTAAATCATGGTCACCTATGCAATAGCGGCGTATTTCAAAAGGCTCACAAGCCATGCAAGATTACAAGCCATTTCCAACCACCATTTTGATAACATTGTAACAGCATTAGGGGTGCTACCTGTCATTGTCGGAGCAACATCACTCCTCTCGTTAACTGGTCGTTATGCTAATAGCTACGAGCTACGAGCCGTCTGCCCATCTGCTCAACATTATCTCCTTTGCGATTACGTTACCTACTTATTTAATATTTAAATTAAACAAAGCCGTTTTCCAGGTTCTTTGAAAATAAAGAGGTATTTTAGTCTGAAAGGAAATTCCCCATTCGATGTTTTGTGTAGAAAAAGTCGGGGTGCTACTTTAACTTAAGTTTTTGCACTATGGGGTGTTTGTTCGATCACCTTCTAAGTTAATGAGACGCCATTCGCGTAAATGTGACTCCTGCATTGGGCACATATTTTTCTTAAAGTGAATAATTAACGCCAGTAGTGGAGGGCCCTACATAATGTTAAGTTTAAATCTCTGCCTATAATAAAAACAATAAGACATGGGGCCTTCTCCTACTTAGGTATGGAAATACCCAGTTGTATGTAAATGCGCCCTTAACTCTGAGAACAATGAGTCACCTTAAGAATGTGGAGTGTCTCTTCAGCCTATAATTTCGTTAGTATCCACGTATGTCACAGTAAAGCGAATGCGACACTGCTTGGTGGCAGAAGTATATTATGCCATTACTTTACCGCACGAACTTGAATCAAGTCCTAATGCTTGTACAATAGTTTGATTACCACAAATATACTCTAGGTTCAGATAGTTATGGCATCTCTAAGTAATTTTAGTAGTACTTATGCCAAGTTCGTCCGTGGAAGTAATGCTACCATAGCTATTTCTGCCGTCAAGCGATAATTCATTCGCATCACTGTGATCTGGTTTGAAAGGTTTGTTTGCTGGTGAAATTACAGGCACTTGAGACAATCCACCTTCACCTCTTGGAGTTACGGGTGCATACGATGTGACTTGAGTCTTCTTGTACCTAAGTAGGGGTCCTCCCCTACTTAGGTACAAGAAGACTCCCCTAGCCATATTGCTTGTTAAAAGTTACCACTTAACAGGTGGAACATCAGCTCGCTCCGTAACTTTATCACAAGCAAAACTACAACATGGCCTCCAATATTCCGTCAAACATACTCTAAAGCAACAGTCAAGCCATGTCTACGTTACGTGAGTATTTATATATATGGGGAAACCAGCTTCAAACGCATTTTGTTATAGAGCCACATCATAGATACATTTTTGTTTGATATGATGAAACATCCTTCAATAGGCCATATACCACGTTGATTCGGGGTATATGTATATGTCGTAGAATAATCGGACTAATGAATTTGATTATCGTACGACATATACACGAACCTATCAAAGGAGGAGGCTCAATGATGTGGTTAACTTGTAGCTAGTATTTAGCCTGAGATGCAAGGCCTGTAATGCTAACCTCATTACACAGTAAGACTAATTACCTTCTATTCATAGAAATTAATCGGGTTCATTGAAGGCATTGCACATGCAGTACACGGAGAGACGTGACTAATAATATATCCAACGTTTAGCTCAGTCCAGGAACAATATTGAGATCGCTTAGAACATAAAATAATTATGTAAAGATCCACAATGAACTATATCTCAGAGTATTGCAAGTGTAGAAAGTAATGTTTTTACAAGCTTTTATTTAACTTGCAATGTATGTAACTATGTTTGTTGGTGGAATCTTACTCAATTTTGAAGCAGATATCTTCAACCAATTGAGCCGTATATATATATACAGGGTTACCGGTTAAGTCAACCTAGATCCTTTAAGAGGTTGTAGTTTCAATCATTCCTGACCGATTTGACTTTTTTAAATATTTGGGAGAGAAAAATTTTTTTTTGACGAATTAATTTCTATTTATAACTAACAATCGTCTACTATGACCCAGTTGGTTCAGTTAACTGCAATTTTAGTGTTAAGAATAGTAAAGCACTTTATCGACTACACAAAAAACGTAAACACAAATAAATTAGTGGCTTACAACCTAAAAAAAAATAGGCCAACAATCAAAAAATCGGGAATTTTAAAAAATATCTTTAATGTCCAATATCTGGAAACCGGTTAAGTTTGGGGTATGGTGTTTCATAGTCAAATCGGTCAGGAATGATGGAAACTACAATCTCTTAAAGAATCTAGGTCGACTTAACCAGTAACCCTGTATATAAGCCGATTAGGGTTAATATCTAAAACCAAACATTAATTTCAGCTCAATTGGTATTGTATATATATATTGGTATTATATATTATAATTTATTTAGATAATAATTTCAAAATTGAAAAAGTTGCCGCTTTTTGCAAAAGCAACTGAGAATTCGAGTTAAAACTTTTTGTTACTAAAAAGTTATATATATTATTATATACTTATGTACGTAAAGCCTTACGAATACAACGGACTATGCTCAATGTCAAACTTATCAGTGTCGAATCGGGGTTTTTGTTTGGGTATTTTGTTTACTGCAAAATATTTGTGGTTTGATTGTGTTTCCCTCTGTCCATGTCAAATAAAATTTCTGGATAATGTATTTTATAACACGGTCAAAGATAATGCTACCATGGCAAAAAGTTGTAAGACAAAGAGATTTATCACCGCGGCACAAATCGGACGATTGCAACCCGTGCGCGCCCGTATGTCCTCCGTGCCCACCGTGCCCACCGTACATGCCCTGCCCCCCGCCACCTTGCCCCATTTTACCCCCCTTCTACTGCTGCCCCCGGACCATGTACGACGTCAAATTTGTCTACATCAACGATAAACCTCCGAAAACAACCATGAAAGACTTCTTCGATCGCGCCGCACAAACAATATTCTGGACCGAACTTGCCCGAGGTTAGCGCTCTTGTTTTATTTTATTACGGTCTGACAAAATTCTCGGAAAATACGCCGACTTAACTAAATCGTGCCACGCTTCAGTTACCTTTCGGTGTTACCTTTCACCTGTACGCCCCTGACACAACGATTCACCCTCCTCTACGTCCAAATAAAGTATTCCTGCCACTTGTTACCCGGCCTGCGGTAATTGTTAGTTCGCCGAGTGCCATTATTAGATACGTTTATCAAACGTACAACCAATCGAGGGTTCGATTCAATTTGAAGTATTTCCTATTGTCAAGAGCAGTGCAGTAGTAGTTAATGTAAGTGTAGTGCCTACGCATTTCCTTCCTTTGAAATATTCAAGAAGTGTTCAAAAATAGCTGGCCTTTGTTTGCAAAAGTTTAGAATTCATCCAAGCACCTAGCTTTTCATTTTACTTCGAAAATTCATTTCACTGCAAAGAGAATCCTTGACAGATTTATTAAACAAAGGATGAATAGTCTTTTCGAGTCCGGCTGTAGCTAGTTTTTATAAAGTGATTTGCATAAGCAAGTGCTTAATGCAAATCACTTTATATATCTTCATCTTTTCATTCAGTATTGCGGACTTTGGCAGCGCTTAATAATTGCTACGAGACTCATAAATTCTACGGGGGTTGGTTATACTATGCCTGTTAGCTGTTGTGGTTATTGGAGTTGCTATTGGATACGAAAATCCTAATCACGCTGGTATACATTACACGCTCGTATGATATATCTGATTCTTAAATAACAAACAAATATTCTGTGAAAACAATAATGAGCGAAGTTTCACCCACACAAATCAAGGCGTATATGCAAATAACGTTTACATATTTTTCTACGTAATCAATATTATGATTTCAGGTTTCGCTGTAACGCTGGCTCACATATTCAAAGAGCCAGCGACGATAAACTACCCGTTTGAGAAAGGACCACTCTCACCGAGATTTCGCGGTGAGCACGCTCTCCGGAGATACCCATCCGGTGAAGAGCGGTGCATCGCTTGTAAACTGTGCGAGGCCATCTGTCCCGCTCAGGCCATCACAATCGAGGCTGAGGAGCGCCGCGATGGCTCGCGGCGCGCCACCCGCTACGACATCGATATGACCAAGTGCATATTCTGTGGCTATTGTCAGGAAGCCTGTCCCGTGGATGCAATTGTCGAAGGGCCCAACTTCGAATACAGCACGGAGACGCACGAGGAGCTTCTCTACAACAAAGAGAAGCTCCTCTCGAACGGCGACCGCTGGGAACCCGAGATAGCGAGTAACATCAGGGATAATCATCTCTATCGTTAGATTTAATTCAATCTAAACATAATTTTATTGTGCTTGTATCCAATTACGTTTTCGAAGGAAATGTAAACATCGTTTGCGAATAAATTGAAGTAAATCATGATTGAAGACAATAAGTCGACGAAACCTTGAATTGAATTTTCACTGTGAGTCGTAGATTTAATCGGAACCCAATTCGGAATGAAAATATTTTTTGTTAGTTTTGTCACAAGAGTCCTAATACCAATCAGACTTTTTTCTAGGTAGGTATTTATTACAATAAGTACCCAAATTGGTCTGTTTTGAAATGTGTCTAGTAATAGAGTAAATTTTAGTTGCCCGTAGATTTTCTCAATATCGATGTACAACTAAACTATCAAATTCCCAAAAATTACTTTCCCAACTGAGCAGCCATCGCAAAGCACACAGGTGAAGCAAACAATCGCTTGCAGGCAATTCTCAAAGCCAAGAAGAAACTTGTAGCTGATTTAGCCGCGTAAACTAGTTGTATGAATGTAGCTGTCGGGTTTGTTCGTAGCACGCGTTGGCTAATTCGTAGCACAAAATCGAATCTTATTTTTGCCACAACCGCTCACTTTGCTGAAAACATTGAATTCACAAGCTGCATGGCCCAGGATCGAAACCAGCTGGCAGACCGGGGAGTTTTATGCATTATTATTTTTTTGTTTATTCTTATTCCATTCAGTAACGGAACGAGCCGACGGCCCACCTGGTGTTAAATTGGGTCCTCCCCTACTAGGTACGAAAAGACCCACGTCGCGTCACTACTTGGCGGCAGAAATGGGCATGGTGGCAGTACTTCCCCGGAAGAGTCTTGGCATGAGTTCTACTGCCCTTAAAATGTCTGAGGTAGTCTATAAATCTGCAGTGTGGCAATCGTATTGGACCACTCGCTGCTATCGGAACTCAAGCCAAGCTCAAAACCATCCGTAAGATAAAGTAGGTAGCTATCTCAACTTTGAGTCTGCCGTTTACTTTGTGCTAAAGTAACACGGAATCGAAAATTCTAGAACTGGTCAAACACGGAAGTGTATCAAATCTCACATTTTATGGAGCTCTCACCACTGGCCCGTCCTGTATAGGAGCTGAAGGCAGAATTGAGTGACTTAAAAACTGAACTTGTCAAAACGGTCAAATATCTTTTTATTTATTATTATATTGACACAATTATTAAACATAATGAAGCAACTCTGTATATTAAAAGGCCTATCCATAATGTATTGAGGTGAGGGCGGCGTAGACATGGCCTAGGCGCCGCATGTCCGCGCCAGCCCTAATGGATTTATACCTACATACTATTGTGCTTTCAGACTACCTGACGAATACTGACTGAATACTATGAGCGTACGTGCACTTGTGGAATTTTGTGACTGTGACTGTGTCGCCACTGTGGCTGTCACCATGTCTATGGACCATCACCAAGCTGTTCCATACTCAAGTGCGCGCATCACATAAGGGTCCAAAGATGTTTATTCAATGGTAAACGTCGTACGGTCACCGTCACAAAAAATACGTGCCTACCCTTTCTAGTTAATGAGCGTCACTTGAGTAATTTCGATTTTCAAAATTCCTATAAAATATTATTATTATATCATGTTTCACTAAGTAGGTATATAAATAAAGTTTTGAAATCCACAAGCAAGATTATAAAACTCGTAGGTAACATGTAGCACTTTGTTTAGACACAAGCACATTAAGTGTCTTTGTTAGTTTGGCCGACTTTTAGCTCTGGCTCATATTTAAGTTTTAAATCACGACAATGTGCTGACACGTCTGCAGTCGACATTGGTGTTCTAAACAGCTACATCACTCTGTTAGTAAACAGAAGATCGTAATAGTATACATAATATAATTAAGTGATAATTTTTTAGAACAGTTGATCCAGCCAATTTATATTGTACTTGTTACTTGTAGCGCGAGCTGGTATCTGCAACTAGGCCGCCTATGGGCCCTTTTTGCGTAATGGGTGGGGGTTTATATTCCAGCTACCCAATGTCCTCCAGAAAGGCCAGCAGCTCCTATTTATATGACCAATTTATATTATTTATATAGTTTTTTTTTATTACGTAGGCTAAAAAATGGTGGAATTGTACTAATAAAGCCTCAAGGTTACTTTTCACCAAGCTTTAAGACGTGTCAAACGTCGAGCTCAGCGATACCATTGTTTTCCCAAGTATAATTTTCATAACACTTTCTTTCAGTATATATTTTCCTGATACCTCGAAAAACAAGTTTTTTTTAAAAGAACTACAAATTACCATTTCCGACAAATGCGTCGAAATTAATATTACTTCGCTATTTAAAAATTGACTAGCGGGCATCGGGCTCTTCGCTAGGTTATTCGTTGGGTAAATGCGCTGGTAAAAGGTCGTTAGGGGCAGCGACAGCACCTCCGTGATCCCGCCATTTAATGACCTCGATTACCAGAATTAAACCGGAATGGCCCTCTTTAGTTCGGTATGAATTTATAACGATCCCACCTAGGAATCGTTACCTTTCTTTATGCAACCGGAAACCAGTCGTACTTGGAGTTTGCATCTTTCTGAAACATTTCGAGAACTATCATTCCATACGTAAACGTGCTCGTATTGTCGAGTGCCGATAAATATATATGGTACGATAGATATGATTCGCATCAAGAAACACGCGGAATTTTAATGTATTATATAAACGTCTTACATAACATGAATAAAGCTCTAAGTCTTAAGATATGTACATAAAATACAAGTACATTCAGATATCACCACAACTTTATTATCGCGGAGCTTTTTCTTTCAATTTAAAAGGTATTTATTTTAATCAATGCCAGCTCAGATGTAGTTACGTCGGCTTACGATTTGTAAATCAATCAAAAGCAATTAATTCCTACAATGAGCTTGAAGGTCTACTCGCTAGACTACTCGAAGTACAATTCAATGCAGACAACGTTGCGGGCATCAGCTAGTAATTATTCAATAAAATGAAACATGTGCCAATTCTTAGATAAATAATCATCATCATCTTAAGTCAAAGAGACGTACTAAATTTCACATAAAGACAGAACAATACAATATGACAGAATGTTTAACACAAAACAGAATTTACTACAATGGAGTAAAAATTAACTAAAAATATTAAGCTGTGTAGAAACTTCATAGTGAATTATCTATCCAAAACAAATACCAATACGGGGATCCACAAAAGTATATAAGTATGAATACCTTCTTTAAATATAACAAAACTGGGCAAAGTACTTTTTTGGTATGTGTTTGGTATGGTAAGTATTTATTTATTAAAACTATTCACTCTCGCTTGTTAAGAGTAGCTCTTTGTTCCTGCAGTGGAAACTTAAAAGAATTCCACGGATACATACATGAGGCATCTCAATTTCACATTTCAGATTTAGGAGTCCACTGCAAGGACATTGGTCTCTATTACACCATGCAAAAATACGCGCAGCACGAGCGGAATGATTTTGGCGTTAGAGGACGAAAAGCAATATAAAATTGTTTTATAATTAATTGCAGGAACATTATTAAAAGGACTGATATGAAATACGTTTAATTTTAATTTTTATATTAAAACAAGACTAGGCCCACTTAAGACGTAGTTTGATGAACGTACTACTACATCATTGTATAATAGTTATATGAGTGCCATACTAAACTAAAACTATACTATACTATAACTATACTACTAAAAATTTTCATTACCTACCTATAATTGTTATATTTTATACATCTATAGTTTCAACTGCATGATGTATTGAAAATAGGACAGTCTTACAAGTTCCTCGCAATGTTTTCCTTAATGTTTGTTTTTTCAATCATTCACTTGGTCACAACACTATTTTTATTTCATCAAAAACTGACAACACAGTAAACGTCAGGTGACTTCGTCTAATTAAAAATACGACTATAATTAATTAATAAGCTTCATACAATAGATGTAGTTCCTCGATGTATCGCTCGGTACTAATTAATAATGTCAATGTGATCAAAACTATGAATACTTAATTAAGATCGACATTGGGATGATGGGATGATACTATGATATCCTCATTGTAAGATGCAACTCATAAACAAGTGCGCACAAATGACGACAAACGGGCGCCCACGTCTCCTCACTTCACTGGGTTTTAAAATCACGTCACATAACATCACGTCCATAACATTCTGTATGCAATGAGAATAATGGCAAGGCACCCCCGCCCAACGTCTTCATTATAGAGGTACAATACAATTACTCATATTTTGCGTAAAATTTTTTAATTTCATATAGACAACAACAGCTTTGTGGATAATTCCGTTTAATCAAAGTTATCAAAAACCTATTTTTTAAGATAATACATTTAATTATATATGGTACCAAACTTAATTCCTCTAAATTTACCTACTTTGTATTCATTAGAATCTTAGGTGGACATTTGGTGTGATTAATATTTAATATCTCGCAGTAGCGTCTTCACGGGGCTGAATAAATAAATGTAAATTTTCATGTCTATAAGAAAAGCTGGAGGATAACAATAAAGTTATTGATTTACAGATATAGCATTCAGGAAAAATATTTTCTATACAGATATCATTTCCAACGAATTTGTCACAGACGATGCTGTAAAAACAGTCATAACTGCTTATCAATTCAACCCCGCCAGACCAAGCCAGACGGACAAAACTGGTTCTTGAGAATTAGAGTTAATCCTAATAACTACTGAAAGACTTTAATGTGGTTTCACCTATAGACATTAAGATTTATGAGAAAGGAAAACTAAGTAAGTAGAAATTATTATTTAACTAACAAAGAAGAAAAGTAACTTAGATTAGAAGTTAACGGTACTTATGAATCAAATATCAGATAAGGCGTTTTTAACGCAAACATTGACGCAATTTACGTTAATACTGTACATTTATTTTAGTAGTTACACTATTACCGCTCAAAAAACATTGTTTATTACTTTGGTGTTATATTCAAAAGATCTTATTTGTGATAACACAACTTTAGTGTTTTACAATGATACGCATTTACGTAGAAACAATATATTTTGACTGGCCTCACAACTCATTTAGCAGTAACCCTGCTTTCTGCGCTGTAGGTCGTGGGTTTGATTCCCACCCAGGACAAACATTTGTTGACGAACATAGATGTTTGTTCTGTGTCTGGCTGTTGATATGTATGTATTTACAAAATATATATAGAGGTATAAGTCTCATATCAGTTACCTGGTTCACGTGATACATGCTACATGCTAGCTACGCTTAACTTACTTTGGGGCTAGATGGCGCTTTGAGACATGTGTTGTAATATTTATTACTCATCTAATTTCTCGATGTTTTTATTTCATACCAGTTTCCTTGTGATAATGAAGATTCATTTAATTCATTCAACGTTTTGAGCGCCTGTATTACGCCAGTATTTTATCAAATATTATATATTATTTATTATAGTATTTTATCATTATATCAAATTCTTTCTCTCAAATACATATCCGATATTTCACTAAATAATACATAGTGAATCCGGTAAAAGAGAGTCCAAAAGGCTTTCGTGGAAGCCATCTAGTAATGCAACCACTCACTGAATGTAAAGTTAGGAGTACTGCGGGTGGATGGATACTCTGTAAGCGGATTTGTAGCTACCCTTTGTATTCTTAGGCGTCGGTTTGAATCGAATCCATTGTGCGATCACACGGGTTCTATCGAGTCATGGGCTCCAGATAATCTTATTTGTCCGTAAACGGGCGATCTTTCTCAAATAAAGTATCTTATTTATTTATGGTTTAATAAACACATGTATGACGGATAAATGAATCGCAACATGGCACGCTTCAGATCATATGAAAATATAAAATAACTGAGTAATGTACGTAGATTTGTATATACGTAATATGCGTACTTGGATAAATAATAATAAATACATATTGATGGACATTTCACATAGCTCCTAACTAAGCAAAGTTTGTGGGTACTGTTGGAACCAGGCAATTGACGGAGTCATTTATATACTTTTTTGTATATACTTACATATGTAATATAATATATTTATATAATACATATAAACATCCAGGCCCAGAACAGACATCTGTGTTCCTCCCACAAATGTCTGTCCTGGGTGGGGGAACGAACACACGATTTACAGTGCAGAAGGCATAATTATTACCAACTGAACTATGAGCCAGTCAAATCCTGATCATCATTTCATTGCCCTTGTCCCAATTAGGTGGGGTCGGTACAACATATGTATTTTCCTTCCATTTCTCTCTGTCAGACGTCATCTCAGCACTCACTCCTTTCTTACTCATATCGTCTTTCACGCAATCCATCCATCTTTTCTTTGGCCAACCTTTACTCTTACATCCATCCACATGCATATTTAAGACTCTCTTTGTGGCACGGCTTTCATCCCTCCGCATAACATGTCCATACCACGCTAACCTACTGCTCCTCAACTTCTCCATCACTACTACTGCTCCATCGCTACTTTCACATTTCCCCTTACATACTCGTTCCTAATTTTGTCCATGCTGGTCACCCCACACATCCATCTCAACATTCGCATCTCCGCTGCGTGTAATCTTCTTTCATCAATGCCTTTGGTGGCCCAAAATTCCGATCCATACAATACGACGGGTCTGACAATCGACTAGCGATTTTCCCATTAAGTTTAAGGGGTATTCGAGACCTGTCGCCATTTCATCCATCCCGCATTTACTCTATTTCTCCATTATACTGGATCACGGAACCGAGGTACCGAAAATCAGAAAAGACTGTTAGCCATCCATCTAAGGCTATAGGGAAAAAATTTGAGGACCCACCAAAATAGCAGAACAACTGTTTAGTTTTTGTTCTGCTGTCTTTCAAACCGACATTCTTCAATTTCTCCAGCCATTTTTTCAGTCTGATTTTCAGTAGCTTTTCTCCGACCAGAACAATGTCATCGGTGAACAGCATGTACCAGGGTGCTTCCTCTTGTAAATCAGATGTTAGAGCATCCATTACAAAAACAAACAAATACGGGCTTAAAGCCGATCCCTGGTGCAAACCCACAAACCCACAGCTACATTGAACTGGTCTGAGAATCCAACTAAGGAGCGAACATTCGTACTCGATCATACATCGCCAGTCAAATCCTGATGTCCTAACGTTTTAACCACCTCGGATATAATATTGTTTTCTCATTAATTATATACTAAAAACATTACAATATATCTCACAATTTTATTAAAATAGTTAATAAACAAAAACAACAGTGTATTCATTAAAAATATATAGTTTTAAAACATTGAATGAACGCCGCCATTTTTTAACTCCTGATTCGACTTGATTAGCTCACTACACAAGGTTTGGCTCCTATCTCACAAGCAACGATTAGTTTAGCTCGAAAAACCCAACTCATTTTTTCTAGTTCCTGTCCCATTAGATGAGAAAGTTTTGTGATGTACAGAGTCATAGTATGTATTCTTTTTCAATGCAGCAGTGTTGGAGTTTTCATTAAAAGTACTGATAGATACAAATGTCAATTTCACCAAGTTTATTTAAGTTGGTAGTAACTCTGCTTTCTGTGCTGTAGGTCGTGGGTTCGATTCCCACCCAGGACAAACATTTTTGTGACGAGCATTGATGTTTGTTTTGTGTCTGGGTGTTAATGTCCTTATCATACAAGAATTTTTAAACATAATTTTTAGAGAAAATTGATCTTGTCTTATAATCACACACAGGATGTAGTATACGACATTTACGAGTATAAAGCAATACGGTTTCAGGCACGGCACTTAACTGATTTAATGAACGCTAACAAAATCTTTGTGCAGAGAGTTTTTGAAATATTTAAAGCAGCTACAAAAGAGTACGCTCAAAGGCCCATTTCCCGTTATTCAACTCGTCCGATTTACAGGATTACGTAGAGAGTATAGTAATATGGGTGCGTAAGCTGATTCCGCGGTATGAATGAATATAACCATTTAACATCAGTCGAAATCACTTAGCTATACATTGTTTCATTCAATTACATTTGAACAATCTACAGTGTTCATACAAAGGAACCATTATTTGATCTATATAAATATCATTTCTCATCAAGATATAGCTCAACTGATCCAATTCTCTTACCTGGAGTTGGACGCAATTTTATGATAGTTAACCGTAAGTTAGATGAAACGAATTTTAGACTAATATTTAAATAATTAATTTTTATTGTCTGAAAAGATTTTGCGCCCAGTCCAACAAATGTAATCCAACTAGTAACTAAAAAAGGAATTAAGAAAACACTGTGTGGCTTAAAATTTAAAGAACAATTTGTCACTAATCCTTATATTGTTATTGCAACAGCTTATAACGATTCGACATCAAATTCACAATGTAATTACAGGAAACCTAACGTTTTGCTCGTTTTACATTAAGCGTCAAAACGTTAAAAGAATTTGAATAGGATAAATAGCAAGAGTTATCTCATTCCAACTCATGGAATGTGATGTTTTTGAAAATAAATCACCCATTTTGTCCACGACTGTAGAATGATTCTGCGGAAAATACGACCTCTCGTGGAATGTTTATGGCTGCAATAAGAGAATATTTATAAAATATTCCTGAATAACAACTGAATGGCTGAAATTAGAAACTTCACTGAAGCATTGATTCGCAGATGTATCGAAAATTTCAAATATACACTAATTCATACCTTTGTCTCCAAAGTGATTGTCAGAGCCTTGAAAGCCATTTTCCAGCCATTTTCCACCCTAAAATAATGTCAATATAATAAATTTTTACCTAATCATAAGTATATAAGTTACTTATTAAAAGAAATATAATCTCGCTGTTTCGCTTAATTCCGGATAATTTCCACGGCCGGACCAATTTTGACGAGAGTTTCAGTAGCAGATAGCTAATGTTATAAGGAGTAACTTACTATGACTGGCCTCACGGTTTAGTTGAAAGAACCTGAGTACTGCCTCCTGCGCTGCGTAGGTTTGATTCCTACCGAGAACAAACATAATATAGATAATATAGATATTTTTTCTGTGTCTGGGTGTTAGTTCTACGTACTTATTTACAAAAAAAGCATATACTATGTATCAGCCATGTGGTTCCCATGTTACAAGCAATGCTTAATGTGTGCATAGATGGTGATGTGTGGAGTGCGGTAGGCATTGAGTATGGCATTATTTATTTATTACTTTAATAAAGCTTAATTCGCAAATTGATAGACGAGGGCGAAGCCGCGGGTACAGCAAGTACGTAACATAACGAAACCTAATTCTACTCGTTGTGAGATATAACTTCTGCCGAAACATCGATGGGGTGAAGACCTAATTAGCAAAAATATATTCTTTCCATAAGTGTGCTTAAGTAGATCACGGCTAAGTGAGGATAATTGTGTTTGCCGAGCAATCTTACGCCCTTTAACCACTCCCCCCCCCCCCTTTCCCCCTATCTCGTCAGACCCTCTTACTTTTCTTCGACGAAATCTCTTCTTAATTCCATATCAACCGCTTTATCAGATTACCCGCTTCTAAGTGCTCACTAACGATGCAACAATACAAATCTGTACCGCTATTTGCTAATATTTTCAGTTTGATTTTGATTTCGTTAATGTTTTTTAAAGTATTCATGCAAAATAATGACGTTTTCAAAATTATTAACCAAGGTTTGGATCCTGAAATGAAAATATGTTGAACGGATACTCTAATAAAGTAATAACCTAACCTGCTTGGGAATGCATTGAGGTGTTTGAAATCAAGGAAACTCTTAGAAAAAAGCTAAATGAATCCTGATGTTTTTTGTCGCTATTGTGACGTGAGCCTCTGAAATTGTTCTATGCTTACAGACGCACAAACAGAAGCGCATGAATTTTGAAGTTGCGAGCTGAATTGTTACTTTATATAATTGATATATATATATAAAGTAATACCTACTTACTTACATTATATTTTTTATTGACATAATAACTTAAGAGAGTGTGGTGGCCGTTGGTGACAGACTCTAAATTTCAATCAGGATGTCACTGGTTCGGATCCTTATGTGGACCAATGAGATTTTAATTTTAACAATTTATGTGCACAATGCAACGTGCTCAGTATGGTAAAGGAAAACATCGTAAGAAAACCATTGTTCGTAGAACAAAGCAAGCGAGATAAATGAAGTTGCAGTACTAAGACTATATGTATAAGAAGAATAAGGATCGATGTTTAAATTAAACTTATATTTATAAATATTAATTATATTTCTTGTGCACTTTCTTCATTAGCTACAAAACACCATAATTGCAGGAAGTGTTGAGTAAGACACCCTTGCAATATTATATGTGGACTGAAATCACTGAAGTGTTCAATGAAATTTAATATAAACTGTTCGGATGTATAACTCCTTATATTCAACAAAAAAGGGTTTATATTGAAGGTTATATTGTTTATATATATATTATTATATTTGTAATAAATATAATATCCGTCGTATTAAGCATACTCCGTGATAATTTTATATTTCGGATATACAGACGGCGCAGGCTCAGTATATTATTACTATACCGTCCCTTACTTGAGTATGGAATCCTTAAAATTAACAAAAAACCCCAATCACGACATTATTCTCCGCAATCTTGACAAATCCCTACGTTACTGTTTAGATCATTATAATCAGTCTGTATAATTTCATCTTCCACCCGCATACTTGAGAAAAAGTAGACGTCAAAATCACTTAGGTATACTTTGGAAGTAACGAGGAAGCAGCTGTCGATAATGGGCTTGTACATAAACGGATGCTTTGTCGAGAATATCCGCGGTGACACTACAAATATTACAGAAATGAAACTGAAAGTTTTTCCGTTTAGCCGAAACTTTGGCTTGTAGCTGCTGTCTTTATTTGTACTGTACCAACCTCTAATATTCCCGCTCCATAATAAAAAGTAGTAGAGGTCATAATGAGTATAGGTAACAAACGAGTATTAGGTACGTAGATGGATTCATTGTCCATTCCATGTTATGACTTTCACTTCGTTATTTGGACATGTCATAAGTCTACATTGTAATTTACGAGTACATAGCAGCGTAAACTAGGACTTTCTTTGATACCAAAGTACAACCTAATCCGAGAAATCCTGTAAATATGTATATGTTTTTTATGTATTACATATTTTTGAAATATAGACTCGATTTCACAAAATTGCTAACATAATCAGGTAAGGTCTACATTGTATGTAATAATATATTGGAGGACATTCCACACAGCGCCATCTAGCACTTTTTTGTGTACCGTGTTAAAGATGCGTCCCCACCACAGCTCAAAAAATCTCCCTATTACTTACGTACGTCTACACTATCAGTGGAGGATATAAGACTAGCTAATTTTCAAGAAGACATTTTATTAAATGGATTTATCAGGAGAAGTACCACCATCCATTCGTACTTACTTACCTACATGTAATTTTTAGAAATTAAGACTTCCCTTCATAAAACCTTTGTGGTCACAGTTATGACCACAATTGACACAGAGCAATGAATCTTGCAATGTCTCAAGGGAAATCAAAGGCCAACGATGAGCGCACAATAAGTTGTTAGGCTAAAATACAACACAAGGTGATTTGGTATTAAAGCTTCTTAGCACTGATATTAAAAAGGAGATCATAATTAGTTTAATTCTAATCCAAATCGCTTAAGCCTAAAGTTAATGACCAAGCAACTTGTGGATAAGTTATCCACAATCGACCTCATAATTTGAGAAAATACATATCTCTGTAAGCTCCAGCACATATTTTTATATATTAAATACTTTTAGGGTTTGTACGGCGCACACAGAACAGCTAAAAGGAAGGCGCGACTGCTTTTGTAGGCAGCTGCAGTGCCACGAATCCTATCTTCAGCACTTATCCCTTACGCACATTATACTGAAAATGGTAGCTGGTTTTAAGAAAACGCAGATGAAGACCTGAGAATAAGCATTTATTATTTTACTTAGTAATGGTTTTGTAAAAAGAACTAATTTCAGATGAAATACATCCATATTATAATGACTGTGAATTCTACGTAGCAGTATTCCTACCTAGAATTCTGAAAGTAATTTCGTGAAATTGCCCGTTCAGGCAATGATATTAATAACGGCATGAAATAGCCCAATATTAATTTACTGAAAGTTGGTGCAGCTAGTCAAACAGATCAGTACACACCCGGTTATTTGTTTGTGTATATCAATATTGCCTTTCGCATATATTGATCCAGATCACCTACATAAAAACACATTATATATGGCAGGGAGGAATAATTTAAAATGATACATTTTTCCATATTTAGAGCACGTTATAACTTTTCCCAAATATAAAATGTTTAAGCTGTAATAATAATTTGAACGTTCTTAGTTTTAAGTACTTATTTACTTTTTAATTTTCTTTGAGTATTATGGTAAACGTTATGTACTCTTATAATCTATACAAATAAATAAAATTCGAGTGTATGTTTGTAATATTAAAATAACCGCTTTTTACTAAGTGCATATGGATGTATACACAGTACATAAACCAAAAAAACAATAATTTTTTTTTATTTTTAATTGTCTGTCTTTCTGTTTGGTCCGGATAATCTCTGAAATGGCTGGACCAATTTTGACGGGACTTTCACTGGCAGATAGCTGATGTAACACGGAGTAACTTAGGCTACTTTTCCGAGGGTTAAAATAAGGGTGCGTGATAAAACTGAATTCCACGCGAAGTCGCGGGCAACAGCTAGTTGTCATATAATCATATATATATTTAAATATGTACTGTGTTTTTGTTATTTTATTTTTGTTTAATTGTGTTATGTATATGATGCTTAATAAATAAATAAATAAACAAGCTGTGAATATGTTTGCATTTTACAGTTTTTTTTAACAGACATGTTTATTCCATTTTAATTTAAAATATCTTATTTCTATTTAACATCTCGCCTAAAGCGTCTTTCAAAGTCCGGAATAGTACTTAACGGTAAAAAAATATTGTAAGACAATAAAAGTTCTTTACTTTCACAGAATAATAACTAATACCAAATAAGTTACTCGTGAGCAGGAGAAGCAAGATAATTAATTGTTATATTTTGAACGAGAATCAAGCCCGGTCAAGCAGGTTAACATTTAGAATCTTCGTTGTTGTGTTAAGTTTGAGGTTCTCATTATTAAGGTCATTTGGTGCGAATAAAGGTTGTAGGGTCCCCGTTCGATTTAGAAACTGTATACGTGCGGTTTGGTGGGTATTAGTGGACTTATGGAACCTTCAAACGCGGAATGTTTAGTGAAATAGGCCCTTTCGGGATCCCGGGATCCTTGCGGGATCGTCGGCAGCTGAGACCTCCGCTGGCACGCCAAATCTTCTTTGACACCGGACCGCGAATGTCCTTCGCCATAACAACATGAAACAGTGTTGTCAAAAAATAAACCATTATTATTGAATGTTTCTTTTAAAATATTTCACTAGATTTGTAATTGGCCATGACAGGCGAAAATATTTGAGCTATTTTCTCTTAGCTTTTGCCTTATTTATTTAATGTTACCCGTTTCATTTTTGACAAGTTTAATTCGATAATGTTGTTTGCTTAGGCGTTATAAATAATAATTTATGCTGAGAAGTATTTTAATACTCTGAAAGTAATATGATACGTGATTCATCTTTTGTTTGATTTATATATAATATGTTTGTAAATCATTTTTGACATAAATGCACTACCACATCCAATTCATACTACACAACGGTTAGCTGGAAGAAAATGCTAATTAGTTTTAAGTTAGGCAATGTAAGTATAATGGCGAACTTTTCGCCTTTTCTTTTTTTTGTTTTTCTTGTGCAGTTAAGAAATTTCTATCTATCTTCTTGGCTCTAAAGATTATTTACCAACATGCAAGGAATGTTTGGGGGTGTTACGGTCTCTGCAATTCAATCTCGAATAGGTAATACAATCAATAGTAAGAAAATCAAGGATTAACTAATCGACGCGTTGAAGAATAGCACCTAACGAGTATTTATTTAAGGTAAAACCTTCTGTAACACGAACTCGACTCAACAAACTTCGGCAGTCTGTGGTCAAGGCTTAAACTAGTCAGAAAACGTAACAATACAGATAGCATCGTACCGTACTCGGGGAGAAGTGCTAACAAGCGGAAGCACGTTTTGTTTGTTTTCCAGTTAAACTAATTATACTCAGATGCTGCAGGAAGCAATAGCTGTGACGTAAATGGAGGCCTATGAAAAACAACGAATTATTAAGTCTTAGTTTTAAAATGTCGAAAAAGATTTAAGATTTAACACACCTGCAACTTCGACTTATGTAATGAAGTTATTTAATTCATAATACATCTCTTTTTTTACATTTTCTCGATCTAATTGGCGACTTTTGATTCAGTGTTAACAAATAACTTTTTTTTAATCGTATTCGTTTTCGGTTCATCATTTTTTCATAATCATATTCATATTTTTTTTTTTAATAGACCTTAATCGTTAATTGTGCAAAGCTTTGTTACATATGATACCATTTGAACTTGGAAAATCGGAATATATATATAGTAGGTATTATCATCTTCGTACGCCGACTGATTGACTTAACAACTACCACACTGTGTTTAGTTTAATATGTCCTTCAGACGGGTTACTGTTCGCTCTACTGAATTGAGTTAGATTACGGAATGCCTAATCAGTACCGATATTGTTGAAGAATAATGAAAACTTGATTATTACCAAATATTTCTACCAAATGTAAGATAAATACTTAATGATGAAAAACGAACTCTTCTAGAACGTTGAATTAGTATTAAGTATTTTTAAAGTAACTTCAACTTGTTAAACTTACAAGACCACATGCGGACTTGATGTCATTTTGTTGGTAAAATTTGTTGTGGCTGTTGGATAGAAGGGGAGAGTTCCTGGAATGGAATGTTTTCGCTGATTTATTCGTAGGAAAACAGTGGTGACCATGACATACCTCTTATCACATCTACTTTCCCGAAATAGTGAGCACTGGATGTAGTGTTCCCCATTAATACTTGCTTGAGAGGAAAATGCTTTGTATATTACACGTATGTAGATACAAAAAAAGTTTAATTTTTTTATTAAACATTTGGCTTAGATTAGATGTCATGCATTTCTAGAAATTATAGCCGTAGAATCCCCCAACTATTAGTCAGTGTATGTTATTAGTAATATTCCATTAGTCATGATGGTATAATAATAATATTTCTATTTAATGCCTTTTCATTTGAAAAACAGCTCTCCATTAACTTTGCTTTGAATAGTGGGATACAAATTGATATTTTCGTAAACCTGTCTAAGGATTGAACGCCAAAATTGTAGGCGGCAGCTACAAACATTATTTTGAGCTTATCCCGTTAAACAAGGGGTAAAAAATGAGAAGGTATAATTTATAATTTAAATTTCAATGGTTTATTAATCGTAAATATAAAGAAAAATAGTGAGTGGATGACCCCCCCCCCCCCCCCAGTAATTACAATAGTCGTTACTTTATCTGTGCTGTTATCTCTGTTGAGCACCAACGGGGCTGTGCGGATCAATAAAACTTTTTTCTCATTCGCAGGGTCATAACGTTGGTTATACAAGTCTGATTTAGGATAGGAATGAATCAGGATACATGTGATTTAGACACGGGCCGTTCGGGGGACAAAGTTATGAAATACTTACGTCGTCGACAATATCAGTTTAAATAAAGTTCATTGCGTGTAGTTTTAGATATGTCTAATGATAATTTTTGGGGGAGGCCTATGTTCAGCAGTGGACTTTTACCGGCTGATATGATGAATAATTTCTACATTTTTGGCTGGTGTGACGAACTTTTAAGTTTTGATTGTTTTTTATAAGTGCAAAGACAAAGATGTTGTGGTACTCCACGTTCATATTAACGAATAAGTAGTAGACGTGTTCCTTAGTGTCGCGCCATAAACAAAAATATACCACGTGACTGGGATCAACAAGCAACAGCTACTAAATTTAGTTAAATGCAGTGGCTGAGAACAACTTTATTTATAATAGCTCCAGTGTGCTGATAATTTCCGACACCTGGCAGTCGAATTGATGTGGAAATTAAACCACGTTATCTGGCACGCTTGACAGAATTTGAGTGGATTGGAACTAAACCTTACTGAATGATACCTACAACATAACTTATCTTGGGGTTTTAACAAGCAACGCTGCATTTACTGTATATATCATTGCGGAATACATATAATACCATACTCCAAAAAAATCAGTTCCATTGTTTACGACAGCTAATACAATAAAATGTCCGCTCATGTAGCGTGGAACGGCCAACATACTCGTACCAAATATTTTATAACGTTTCAATCGCGCGGCACGAAACAAAACAACTGTAATCTCATTTGAGTGCACAAAGTCTTGAGTTGCGGCAGTGTACGCGCACATTGTGGAGTATCGTAGACACCGCATATAATGTTTAACACCAACATTATACAGAAGCTCGGTGTCGGATCAGATAGCGTGGTAAAAACGTGGAAGCGAAATGCAAACACGGCTAATTTGATGAATTCAACTGATTTAACTTATTAACCGCATCAGTCACTACCAGATTATCTGATTACGTGCATTTCAGTTTAACATGTGAGTTACGTCATTTTCAAAGTTTATTTTATTTCCATGACTTAAGTGAATGATTATTTATATAATTTAATTATTTTTCACGAAGCATCTGATGTATTATAGTTGGATAATAATAAACCTATATATTTGTGTGGGTACGTCACTCTCATGAGAATTACGCATATAGAATTTTCTTTGGCACAAAACTTACATAACACTTACAACTTATATAAAATGTCTTAATGATGAGCTACATTATTTATCGAAAAACTTATGTGTGGTACTTACTTGCACTCGTACATACAAAAATTGAGAGAGAAGAGGTATGCCTCTTCCCCGTAGATGTAGTATGTTTCACTATGTACCTATTACACTGTCGTAGAATATTAGATGCGCCAATGTCATCATGGCCATCGCCGCCATTTTTTACCACGAATAACTCAGCTTACGCTTTATGCCAATATGTCATTGAATTAAGATAATAGCATACAGTTTTCTATTTGTGTTAAGCAATATATTACTAAGCAGTATATTTTAGTATTAAAACAATCATCAAAGGTTCGGCCCATTATAATGTTTCGCTCTTAGCTAAACCACATTATCTGAAAATGAAATCTGTCAAATTTGATAAGGGATTTTATCAAACCGAATGCCAAGTCCGTCGAGCTACTATTATCCGATAAATATTTTATTCCATTATGGTTATAAAATATTCAGTAAGACTATTGGGGTATCACTGAACCGTAAATCTAACATTAACCTAATTTGCCTTAATTAAAGCCCAAAATTTTGAGATATAATAATTTAATTTGCGCAACATTCGGTTTATTAGGTAAATGAGTTCATAAGGCTAGGTACGGAACCTTTTAATTTGTGGCCTTGTATTTCAAGCGGTCCTTGTAACCACAAAGATTTTTTCCGTTTCCTGTGTGCTCGTTTCTTTGCATAATTTAAAAAATGCCGACCTCCTTCGTTGGCTTTTCTGCAGTTTTATCCCGAATTAATGATAGGGCTACGCGAAGGTTTAATCTTTATCAAAGCGTTCCTTAGACAGGTATCAGCCAGTTCATCAAAGAATATAGTATTATAGGTTTATATAAGTTTAAAAATGAACAATCATAATAAATACTTGTAGATCTGTTTTTTATCTTGATTATTGTCAGAAATAACTGTGACCTCGATACCAGTTGTAAACTGGACCCAGTAAAATCATATTCGAACCCGCGACCCATACGCAACCCAACCCTATTATTTATGCCATTAATTTCTCGGGCCCGGAGTTTCGGTATAAAAGATAGGGCATTTAGTGCTTATAATATCTTATTGTTCAACACAGGTCCTCACCGATTAGGTTAACCTCATTCACGGTCTTCGCGCCAAACATTTCATGCATACGACACTACTAGCTGTTTTCCACGATTTCGTCCGCGTGGAATTTGGTTTTATCACGCACCCCTATTTTACCCCTCGGAAAAGTAGCCTAAGTTACTCCTTGTTACATCAGCTATCTGCCAGTGAAAGTCCCGTCAAAATCGATACAACCGTTTTGGAGATTAGCCGGAACTAACAGACAGACAGACAGAGAGACAAAAATTTAAAAAAATGTTGTTTTGGTGTATGTACCGTGTATACATCCATATGCACTTAGTAAAAAGCGGTTATTTTAATATTACAAACACACTCCAATTTTATTTATTTGTATAGATTATCCCAAATTTCAAATACCGTTACGGTATTCAGATTTAACCTTCAAGTGATTGGCAAGCGAACTAAGTTGTTTACCTGTATAATATCTTGATTAAGCATAGACTGTCTGGACTATTATTACACTCTTATTACTTTGCCCTTCAAATAGGCAAAATAACGTAACTCGGTACATGAAAGTCGACACAATGACGCCGTCCATCAATACTTCAGACCAATCTGTCTGAAATACAAAAGAGCTCAGCTTTTTAGCTGGACAGAGATAAAATTTGTGAAGCTTCTTTTGTGTGAAAGGTTTATATATGACATTCACTATATACGTAGTTACGGCGTTTGACGTTCGAGACTACTTGAATAAGGGGCTTAACTAAGCTTTATCGCAAGATATGGGACCGTAGTGAATTGCAGAAAAATTGAATCTTTATGTGAGTATTTGAGACTGGCAGAGAGAGAATGATACGTGTTTATATACCGTTGTCCAATCCAATTTCGATTATGACTTTATCATTGATTTATGATTCAGTACCGTTTAAGAGTAAGTACTCGTTTTAATAATTCTGTACTCTAAGAATGGACACATTGAGTAAACAGAGGTTTAGTAATACGGTTGCCTTGAAGTGATTGGTTTAAGGAATGCGGCCGCCCATTGTATGTCATAACTACTGTTATTTCTTTTGAACTTGTTTTTTTTATGTATCTACTAATTTAACCGATTGTATCTTTTAAATCGTAGTAGGAAGCTGTATAAAATATCAACAGAGGATGCATTGTTAGGCTTACTTACTTACGCATTTTAAAATATCAAAACTATAAAAATCAAGTCAAGTGATAGAAGTAACGTGTTTTCTTAACGTTTGTTTTTGTTTTACCATGTAAACAATATCACATACAAGCTTCATACATATTGTCATTATAGTGCAAAATCTGAAAAAGGGGAGAATATAAAGAAATATATTATACAATGCAGTTCCACAAAATGTAAACATTGTATTTTAGGAGTTTACTCCTGAAGAATCAATTTTCATATGTAGCCCGCGGTACGCGAATTAGACGGGGAGCAAAATAAAGTGTTAACAAAAAGTGAAGTCGTTATGTTGCCTCTCCGCGGAACATATTTGCGCATCCAAACAACCCGTAGTCGCTTGTCAGAGACACACCATTTTTTTATTAATCTTACTGCCATACTATAGTTTTGAAAATACATAACCTTGCATGAAAATTTTGAGACACTAATTAGATCACACTCTGACGTATTGGTCGTAAATTTCTACATCCATACTGAAATATGAGGCACGTGTAAGAACAGGATAATATTTTAGTGATATATTAAAAAAAAATGATATCCATGGCAATTTTTGACGTGTCAACGTCTTATAATTCGATAGAGCCGGCTGCACGCACGAAAAAACATGACTCATGCGGCGTTACCTCGCTCTGAGGCGTTCCATGTAAGGCTTGTGCAAGTGCAAGCGAGAGCGCGGAACGAGCGACAAAGAAGCACAATCGGCCTTTGCGTTCGGCAGCGTTCGACATCCGTCTCTCTCCTACTTGAGTGAGCGATGCGTCTGCGTGGACAGCTGCTAATACTTACATTTACATGTTTTGATCGAGTATCAAGTGCATATATACATAAAAATCTATTAAACAAATGAAATTAAAATTTTCTTTTGAAAAATGCTACCATTCCATCAGTATTTTCTTAAGACGTTGACACGTTCAACTATCGTCAGTAAACCGACTTTACAGACAACCATTTTTATTATACTATATTTTAGCTGCCTTTCTGCTAAGGTGCTCAAGTAATAGCCACAGACTAGGTGAAATCTGTAAAAGCATTTTTCACTTTAGATTTGTTTCCACAACCAGCCGCGAAAAAAAGAAAGCGTGACGAAGAGACTCGTTAATTTACCCAGTTAGGTACTACTAATATTATACTATAACTGTTTTTACTCTTGAGACCATTAATGTTTTCTTAAACCAGTTATACATTATCAAGAATATGACAAGAACGTGCAACTCTGATACCTACTATATGTCAAAGTGCATCATGTCTCCTGTCTCGGTGTTAACTCGAATGCATATAACTGTTGGCATAAATTTAATAAATTTGCTTAAGATATTCATTAATTTCAGCACTACTGAACTCGGTTAGAAGCACTTCTCTTAGATTTATAATAACCGTGGTAAAAAGATTATAAGTTTATGGTTTCTACTTTAACCAAAATATGCCATTTTTGGATTTTCACATAAGAATTAAAGGCTCTAAAAGCTCTAATAAGCTTTACAGTCTTATGTGTTTTGACGAAGCTCTAATTAACTAGTTAATCGCTAATCGATGTTGCTAAGTGAGATCCCTCATGTTCCAAAGTTGAAATTTAATATTACGAAACGATGTTGTATTTTTTCCGGTATCAAATTTAACTGACATTGATTTGACTCTTATATAACTTTCTTTCTTTATTGTACACAAAAAAATATTTATTAATGATCCTATATAAAAAATATGTACAAACGCGAGCTTAACCCTAAAAAGAGTTTTCTTCCAGCAAACTTATGAGGTTAGAAAACGTTTGTTAACGAAAGGTGGGTATGATGTGTACACTTACACGTTATAACATATATATTGTAATAAAAATTAATAACTTTCTCCTTTAATCAAACTATTTTTTTAGTTTGGTTAAAAGAGGCATCATCAAATATCAGGTGAGTAAAACAGACCTTACATATCTGTACATAATATAATTCAAGATGAACTCTCTCACGTCGGAACATAACCATTTCCACCGCTTGGATTTATAAACGCTACTCACAGGAATATGACGAATACGACTAAGGTAATGTAAAGCGACAGTGGCACATCGTACGTAAGAGATAATAGGGCGCACGAGAGAAAAATGTTCGAGGCGTGGACTTGACACGGGCTGTAAAAATAAATAAAGGGACCGCATCATACCGCATTGTCGTCAGTCGCCTTAAGCCTCGTGCCCAGTGGATACAGAGCCAGGCTACGCGACGTCTGAATACAATATAGATTTCTGCGTACAATGAGTTAATCAGGGCCAGCATGTTATATCGTAGACCGCATCGTTGCTTAGCACCAGGTGAGACTGCTCACAAATACTAGGTGACTGGAACAAAAATACGAACAGACATTGATAAATTAATGCTTAACTAGTTAAGGTCCCGTTTAATTGCTTCAAAAGCTACCAGTAAATGTGGGAGGATAAGGGGACAAGTGTTTTTGTATGTGACTGAAGTGACATAAGTAGCATATGACCCACCTCATGAGCGGTAGGTATGTGCCCGTATCAAGTGCGTCACAGGTCTTTCCCCTAGCTTGTGTATGGTAACACGCGATTCAGAGATGAGAATATGAAATGTCTCTTGAGGCTTGTCACTACTACCTGTAACTTTCAGTGCGTTTCTGTTTTAGAGCGAAATATGGGAGCAGCATTTACCTGGACGAACTTTCGATTCAACTTTGACTACGTACTTGCTGAAGCATTATTTTAGTAACACACAAAAACGTTATTTTAGTTGCAAGCCTTACGCGTTTTATTAGGTAATGATTTTCTTAAATAAATCTATTTAGCTATCAACAGTCCCCATTGGAAAATTGGAAGACATAAGCCCTGTCAAACTTTAAATATAAATTCCAGGATTGGCAAAGA
Source organism: Chesias legatella (assembly GCA_947359385.1). Taxonomy (NCBI): domain Eukaryota; kingdom Metazoa; phylum Arthropoda; class Insecta; order Lepidoptera; family Geometridae; genus Chesias; species Chesias legatella. Next base: position 6,773,753 of record OX375762.1, on the reverse strand, counting down.
TTTTGCCCATTTCATATCAGTCCAGATGCGAAGCTCACCTCCCATCAATATAAAGGTTTTCTCTCTACATACATGTCACCTAAACCTATACATGTATCTCCGTTTCATTGGTATAACGCTTACTAGAACTATTTAGACGTGCCGCCGACAACTTAAGTCTCATGTGCCAGTAATGATGCGTGACTGTTCAGAATATATTTCTTGGCGATAGAATACCGATAAAAGTGGTAAGAGCTCCTTAACATCTGGGTTGCAAAACCTTTTCTTTGTGAGTATAATATATTATAGAAAAATGCAAAAATTTTAAATTTGATAATCTTCGTTAATAACAGTTGGCTGCGCTGATTAACACAAATAATTTATCTTAAAATAGAAGGTTAATTTATATTGGTTATAATATGTAACTATTTCTTATATCCTTGTCCTTTTTACCGCTTTCAAAGGTACATACTACATACATACATACATACATACATACATACTTTCGACATCTATGTGAGAACCACCAGTGATTTTTAGGTATTTTGCTTCCTTCCTAGCATAGAGTTGAGTTAGTTATCCATACAGTCGACGCACTCTGAATATACCTACCTACACATACACTTACATATACACTTATTTTATTATTGAACTTTTCGTATATTAGCTTCACCCGCGCATACAATAGAATAACATCAAGACTACCGGGTGCGCACCAGTTCGGTAAGTTATGTGCACATTTATCACGTACTTGGGCGCGGGGCGAAGGAAGACGCAATAGCCGAGAAGTTGCCATGGACAAACATTTCTTGAGAGTTAGTGCATTATTCCTATCAACAGTACAGATAAATAAATAAATAAAGCCTTTTTTATTTCCTAACACCTTATTACACGCATGTATACATTTGAAAATACAGTTATAGTTTTACACTTTTAAAATTTTTAAACATGTTATTCTTCGGTGGTGATTGTTTCATTTATATTTCTTGTATCATTTTGCATTTTCTTGGATAGGAACCCCTATTTGGGTATAGGCCTCCTCCAGTTTGATCCAGTTTTCCTTGTCTTTAGCTCGTTCGATTCACTCTTTTCCTGCTGTAGCTATGATGTCGTCACTCCATCGTTTCATAGGTCGTCCTTTTCGTCTTTTCCCGCTGGGTCCTTTCCATCTCGTCGCTTGTACTGTCCATCGCTTGTCTCAACAGTACAGATAATCTGTTGAAAAATAATAAGCAAGACATGTTTTACATTCTTGCCTAATATTGCAGTCGATATGAGCAGTTAATACTATGAAACTTAAAACATACTGGCAGGTCGTAAATCTTATGCGGTTATAAAATCCATAACCCTTACTTCCGGTCTTATTCGTGGGAGTTATCGAAAACAGACATTCATATTGCTTGACAGTTGAAAATTTTCGGGAAACGCTTTTATCCCTGGACAAATTGACAAAGCCTAAATTCGCCACTTCTCACTTGTACCTTGAAATAAATCGGTATTTACAAGAGCGGCATCGTAGACAATTTTCAAGGACACAAATTCGTAATACCAAACAGGGGAACAAATATAAATAAAACTCGATGGAAATAACACTATTCCCTAAACAAAATAGCAAGTCCACAAAAACCGTTGTAGCACTACGAGGAAAATGTGATACAACTAACAGGTTGAATCTGGTACAAAGAAGGTTACTTATGAGTCCGTCTGTTTTGAATAAGCTTTAGTAATATATCTCCTTTAAGCACGTACGCCGAGTCTCCACTCCACAAAAGATTTTCAATAAAACCCTCAATAGCATACTTACAGAAACAAAAAATACCAATAACCTAAGTATTATTCGAGAAATAAAGATAAACAAACTGTTTCCTATTTCTATCAAATAACACACGGGACACGAAGAGCTACCGAGAAATTCTATTACACTTATCTACTTTTTCATATTTTCTTTTCGGAAGGTTCGAAAGTGTCGTCGAACATAATAATATGATTGGAATCGATCCTAGAATCACTACGAACGCGGAACGGATAGACCGAGGCCAGAAAATGAGGAGCTAAGGATTCAGCGAATTTCCAATCAGTTGGGAAATGGTAGAGTCGGTTCATTGGTAGACATGGCAACTTATCATACTGTATGGCTTGGCTTTATTGACAGAATCTTTATGACATTTATTGACAGAATCTTTTCAATGTCAACTGTGTAAGCTTCGTAACGAGTAGGATATAGTAGAGGTGATATATCCTAGATTCTTTGGATCATAATACGCGTATACTCATCTAAAGGAAAGGCATTCCGCTTGCAAAATGATCCATTATTTTAGACAATTTTAGTAGGAATTTTAGAAATATTTATTTATTTTAATTAATATAAATGAATATGTTATCGACACAAAGGTACTCTCAGTTATAAATCTGTACGCGACGTGTGAGTACTTTTATCCATATCCAGTCAATCTCGCACTTGAACGAATGAAATTCATAAAGGTCTGAACATATGATAGAGTCAGGGCATTTGTCTTGTTACCAGGGTTGTATGAAAGTTATGTAAATAAGTGTTGATGTATGAAACTCAAGCTGGTTTTATTAAATTAGAAAATCTAAATAAACAACTATTTTGAATAAATTAATTTACAAATTCGATATTACATTCACTTTTTCACAACTCAAACAGCATTATTTAAATGCCAATCATAAAGAAAATTCACTTAAAACGGGAACAATATTAAACTTGAGCGAATGCCCATTCAAAGTATACATCTGGTATAATGAATATACTCGTAAGTGGCAAACGCAAAAGTGCCCGCCCGCTGTTAAAGAAAAAAGTCCTGAAAGTTAAAAAAAATTTAGAGATTGATGATTCGAGATTTAATGCGCGTTCTCTTAAGAAGGATAGTTTAAGGAATAGTCTAGTCTGTGTAATTTTTCAGAGTATCATACTTTTAGGTCATCCTTTCTTATCAGTAGAAATTGCGCCAATTTCATCCAGCGGAGTGCTGCCTACTGCTACCGAGCAGTGACGCATGAGCATAACCGTGTTCCGGCTTGTAGGGTGTATATGCCGCCGAAACTATAGGCATATGTCATATTCCACCATCACGTCTCCAAGGTACAGGTGCTATTCAATGATACTGGGATCATATGTTTGACTGGCCCCACAGCTCAGTTGATAGTAATCCTGGCTTCTGCACTGTAGCTCGTGGGTTCGATTCCCACCCAGGACAAACATTTGTGTGACGAACAAAGATGTTTGTTCAATGTCTGGGTGTTTATATGTATATATTTACAAAGAAGTATATAGGTATTATATCAGTTGTCTGGTTCCCATGATACAAGCTATGCTTAGCTTACTTTGGGACTAGATGGCGCTATGTGAAATATTCACTAATATTATTGTTATTACATTATTAATATTATTATTATAATTATATACCTGAGTGAATCCGGACTTTTTACTGAGTTACCCTTGAATAATACAGTTGGAGACATAAAGAACGACTTACCAAAGAACGGGAACGAAAAAATTTACAAGCAATATTTTTACATCACGACAGCGTTTCACGCTAAAAAAGAATGGATGGTTCGTTGATGTCACTTCTTGCCGATAACATAGTTGTGAACTGAGGGGCATGTAGAGTACAACTGCTGCGATCAGCTCGCTCAACAAAACTAAATGACAAAGTGTGCTGAGTGTTAAGTGGTGTAAGTCTGCAGCAACCTTAAGTTCCCTGCTAGACATAGTCGGCTCGCGCGACAAAACTTATGTGACTATGGCTTCAGCCACGAGCTCTAACCCAACCATTCCAATCTTGATGAACTGAGACACACATAAAATAATTACAAATTAATGTCTATGAGACACGAATCAGCAAACTCCTAATAACCTTAAGACCCAGAAAAAGGCATAATACAATCATTCGCTGCCACTAATTGTAACTAATAATTGTACGAAACGTCGTACTGTGGATAACAGCAACAGTTTTCAACAACCCATCGTGAGAAAACTCACCTGTCTAAAAATCAATATTCGAAGACATGATTGTGTATAGTGACACAATTAGTAGCAGTACAACCCATGTTAATTAATTTATTAATATTTCTTATTGACGAAGCAGCTACACATCCATAGGCCGTACATTCTTATGACACATTTATGTGACATTTGTAACATTGACGTTTGTTCTGTTTCTGGGTGTTAATATGTATTATATGTATGTATTTACAAAAGAAAAGTATATAAGTATGAATATCAGTTGTCTGGTACCCATGATACAAGCTATGCCTAGCTTAGTTTGGGGCTAGATGGCGCTGTGTGGAATGACCACCAATATGTATTTATTATTTATTTTATTCTCTCATGCGGTGACTACCTTAATAAAATAAATATCTATGTTTTTCAATTCACTTGTCTTAAAATAGTAAATGTTTTCGTCTAATGAGAATGGCTATTGCTCTAGATTAACATTTTAACTCCAACTTATCTTGTCGGCAATCTACGATGGTGTAACGAAATGAAACTTCGTGACTGCCCCTCGGTTCCCATTTTCATCGCCAGCGAGTCCATTTCACTACATACCAAACTATTTAAGAAAATCTTACACCAGGATGTTAGTTTCGTAATTTGTTTCTTGTTTTATGCAGTAATTTTCATCAACGTACTTGGCGCGTTGTGCTTTAGGTTAGAGATATAGGTACAACTAGTTTTAACATTGGAAACATACATCGTTTAATGGTCCTGTATCTGCAAACCGATGAAATTACATGGACGTCTTAATGCGTACCTACCCGTAATATGCTTTCAGTTTGGGCTTCCCATAATCTGTTAGGACGTAACTTCTATTCATGTTGTTATGAGCAGAGCGTATTCTTGTATGGTCTTGTTTACGAATTTATCATTTTGTATCAGTAATCATTGTTTAATGGCTATTTATTTTCCACACACCACATATCATCGAATAGTCCAACTGATATTGAGGTTATTTCTTATTGGTTTTTATCAAGTCTCCTGTCATTCATGACATTTTATGATTTGCATAATAATAGTATCATTAAAATCGTGGTGTCTGCGTGGTATCGGTTACATATTTGAAACATCATACTATCGTGCACCAAGGCTTATAAATTCCTTATTCCATATATACATATATACAGTAACATATATATATATGGATAGTTCGGGATCACTTCAATAATAAGACAGGATTTGTTCCAATGACGGAATTTATTTAAGAAAAGGATATAGAATACATTTTCCGGACATAAACTAATCTTAAATATATAAATTACAAAAATTAGCTTATCAGGTGAACGAAGTTGTATGTAATCAAAATAATTATATATAGCTTGTTACTAGTTTTCTAATGCCGAATAAAAGCAATAACAAATAGATAAATAAAATAAAAATAAACGTACACTTTTATATTAATCTATTTCCATAAGAAATAATAAAGATGAATAGTAGAAATATTTCCCGTAACTAATATATAATATGATTCGCTACCGGGTGGAATAGTCCCATACAATGGCGGTATTGCGTTCCGAAGTTGGCAGTTTTTTGTTCCATTCAGCGAGCCAGTGCCACCGGTGTCAGGGAAAAGTTTCACCAGATTCCATATGAAGTGTCATTGGAATTTTTATTTTTTTTTGCGCACATCGAATACACCAACTACATTAATCGATTCCAGGATAAAAATGCTATTATTATAATACATTTTATGTTGCATAAAAACCAAACCTTTGGTATAACAGAGACAATAAAACAGATACAAAAATCCGCCTTCAAAAAGTCTTTACACATCGGCTATGACTTAAAATATAAAAGAGAAATGAATAATATTTATTATACTGTATCATATAAATAAAGAAAAAAATTGTTTTCAGGATAACGCTTATTAACATGCTTTTTAATTCTTACCATACTATTAGTATACTTGAATATAATTATGAGTATATAGAAACATCAATCGGTACACATAATATGCTTACACTCTAACTGTTATAGGCCCAGTGGAGAAGAAATAAATATATGTTTATAAACATGCCACATTGCCACCTTTGGCAGCTTCCTAAAAATTGCACCAAACAGTTTAACTTTGAAAAATAATATTGGACTTACAATGCGTGTTATTTTCAAAATAGGACACATCAGCGGGGACTATCTATATTCAATTTGATTGATGATTTTTGGATTCGGTAACTACTTAATTACTTAAATTAAAATCTTATTCTGCGAAATTTTTTGCAGACGTTATAATAATTAACACATATTAATTATCACACTTAATACAACCTTAATAAACATAAAAAATCACCTATTCTATTTTTTTATTGATACATTAAAAAAAAATGTTTCCGTTTAAGAATGTAGAAAAATTAAATGTTTTTCAAACTCACTTCTGGCACTATCTTACAATACATTACCTACGGCAGCCTAAAAATAATGAATAGAAGATATCTCAACAGTTAGATATCTAGTTTAGTATTTTTAACTTAACCTAATAATCTTGGTTAATATCTTGGTTTATTATATGAAACTGTCTATTTACATATATTTGTGTATTGTTTCTTGATTATTTCCATTAATTATCCTCCTAACTAATATTATAAGAAATCATGATTAAATATAGAACGTAAAAATATTTCTATTTTTACAAGAATGAATCAAAAAAATTTTCTGTATACACAAGATATTACAGTAGCTTTCTGTTTTTGAAATTCACAAAAGCATATTACAATGAAGTGAACACACGAAGCATGATTGTGTAATTTATCACACCCGTTTTTTTATTAAAGAGAAAAAATATTGGTTGAGAATTCAAATTTTGATTATTATATCGAAGTGAAAAGTGTTGATATTTAACACGATAACTACTTATAAGACGTAGGTACTATAAACGCATAATTTCAATAAACATTTAGTAGCTACATAAATTGAATATGTCATTCATCCAGAATCAACTAACACATTAGTTTCAAGTATTCCATGTTAACTAAACTTTCATTCAAAACATTCATAATCTTATAAAATATAAGTACTGTTAAATAATATTAAACATTAAAATGAACATATAGTGGTGGCTCTCAGCTTGAGTTTGCGCCCACAGGCCATATAAATTGAATATTTCACTCACCCAGATTCAACTAACACATTAGTTCAATTATTCCACGTAAAGAAACTTTCATACAAAACATTCATAATCTTATTAAATATAAGTGCTGTTAAATAAAATTAAACATTAAAATGAATGGTGGCTCTTAGCTTGAGTTTTGCGCCCGGAGGCCAGCAACAACTAATCTAGGCAACGGGAATGCATGATGTAATGTACAATTATTACCTAATGGAGTAAAATAAGACATTAAGATTAAAACATTTATAGTAAAAATTAAATCATATTTCAATGACCTACTTGAATAATTATGGTTACTAATACTACTCAACTCAATAAATATGTATGTGATGCCGCAATACAAACTTAAGTTTTGCGATCATCTCAGGTCTAATAAACAAAAGTTGAAAAGTTTGAAGATTTTCTACGATAAAAAAGAAAAAGGATAACAAGATAATGTTTAAGAAATCAATAAATCTCTGCTTAATAAACTTGACAATTATTTTATGGCTTTCACTGTAGTGAACTAATGACAATCATTATTCGCGAAGCATGTAATATTTAATTACCTAAATCTCAATATATTTAAATTATAGTCTTACGTAATGGTGATAAATATATTGTATAGGTTATATAAGGGAGCTTTTACCGGCTTCATAACCTAATGAAAAACATTTAAATATAATCCAAAATACAATAGTTACTAGTAAATGCAACACATTCTAAATACTAAATCTGTAGTAGCTTATAAGTAAAACACAGTAACCTATTCCATCGTTCGAAATAATCCTAACTTTCCTTTAATGTCCGGCAATTCAACTCACTCAATACGATTTCACTGATATAATGTCCATTTTATACATATATTTTATACAAATTTCACATGTAAATATAACTATGATTTACATAATAGAATTTTATCTGTTCACATATTAAGAAATATGTTTTTAATTGCGTTCTTTTAGTTCAAAAACTTACTTGATTTCATTTCAAAATTTAGATACTGCAGATGCGGCCAAGACAAACAATCTTAGTACTGAACATTTGGAATGATGTAACACCTCCATATGAACATTATATACCTCTATATCACTTCTATATTGAATATCATATTTCAATCCAAATATCTAAACAAAATTTAAGTAAAAATCTAGATAATAGGTAAGATGAAAACGAAATACATACTAAAGAAATGTGAGCCCAAATATAAATAAGATGTGAATTTGTCGAATGTCGGTATTGTGTGCCGTTTAGCATTTTTATGTTTTTTCTAAATCTGATATTGGAGCATTACGCATACAGTGGCTCTGTGCTTTTTTAGTAAGTTATTCTTACCAGAGTATGAAAAAAAGTATGGTGTCTCCGCCCTTACAGTGTTTTTCCAATGTACAACCTTAATTTTTATTATTTTTAGTTCATTTTTGTTTTTTTATTAAAATAAATATGATTCATTTTTAAATATACCTGTTCCAACATCTATGTTTATCTTTCAAAACTCTCCTGACGCGAAAAATGTAAATGAAAAAAAAATCTGTTTGCTGTGACGAAATCTTATAGACAAATTATAAACATGAAGTAAACAAAAACTAAAGCGGATGTGATAATAGATACATAACTAAATGAAGCAGAATTGTGTGGGATTTAAATAAATACATGAAGAAATAGGTTCATTTGAAAATACCTAAAAAAGAGTACTGCCTATGGCAGTACTAGTTTTATACATTGGCACAGTGTAATTTTTATAGCATTTCTATCTACGTAATTATAAAAACGTTTTCGTAAATCTCCTATCTAGAAAATATTTAAGGACAATATCTAGTATAAAAATGTATTGATCTGAGCAAACGCTTGAAATGATTGAAGATAGGCTTTTGTGGTCATAAGCTTTTATAAAATACGCATGAACACTGATCATTATTTATGAGTTTTCTGTGAGATGTACTAGTATGTAAACTATTATGTCATACCTATATTGTTTGGAGAATAGCCATATTCTGCGTGCGTCACACAAGATTTTGTAATGTTTTGTACCACCATAGGTATGACATAATAGTTTACATACTATTACATATATATTATAATTCTTAATTATATATTCACCAGCATAACATATTATGTATTTTTAATTATATTAATATTATTTAGATATCGTGTCAAGAAACCTTAATTAACAAAGAAAATTATTCATTAACTTTTGGGTTTGCAAATACATAAACAATATTACGAAACAGCTTGCTGTTTGAATTTACGTTCAACAGTCAATAGGTTATTAAAAGATTAAATTTTCTTATTTAAACAATTTACTCTTTGTATAATTTTCGTGGCTTAAATTGAGTAGCCTTTTACGACACCGACATAAAGAACGACATAAGGTGATCTTATTAAATGCAATTACCACATCAAAATAAAGATTTCGTAATTAATTACTGTTACACGGTCAGCAAAACACCGGGTCTTGTGTGAAACTACAATGGCATGGCAAAACTATTTAGATAAAATATAATGCTGAAGTAGTAAGTATTAAGTATTAGTATTGTAAAAAAAAGACAAGCATTTTTATAAAAAAATAATTAAATAATTAAGTAAAAAAAACAGAATAAAGGACATATTCAAACATATTGAAATTGTTTTTTATGGAAGTTAAGAATATCTAAGCTCGTTTTTATCCTGTTTGGATTTTTTTCTCAAACGTCATATAAATACTTGCATCGATTAAATATTTCGATTCCATCGTTCCTATGTTCTATTAATTGTTAATCTAGAAGCCTTGTTTATAAAAGTTAGAGAAGTAAGTGTTTTGATTTTAGCCATTTAATTCAAAAATGCATGTCATAAATGACAAAACACTATAGTGATCTGTAACTTTTATATAAACAAGGCGGTAATCGATTACATAAATGTATTTCTAGTGCTACTATAAAAATATTCTTTTTTTTTACTTTTTAAGTCTTTAACCACTTACATTATTTAAAGATAAAAAGATACGTGATCACTTTCCACGCAGTAACCGAATGATGTCCCGTTCATCAAACTATACTCGAAATTCAGTTTGTGTTTAATAACTATTGATTTCATGTCTTTGGTGTATTTACACTAGATCTTCTTCAAAGGCATAATCCTCATATCACATAATATCGTCACCGGTATCGAATTCGGGCGGCGGGCGGAGATAGTGAATGGCAATTTCATCGAGTGACATGGGGAGGGTGGCCGAGGTCGTGGGGAGAGAGAGACAGTCTTCATTTAGCGCAACGCACGCCGCCCGCCTAGAGGGGGTGCAGACATGGCGTTAGCTGTGCTCACCCGGTGATTGGCAGGGAGTGTGGATAGTGGCTAGGGTGCCGCGCTCGCCCTCCGGCAGCAGCTCCTCGGGGTGTTCGTGGTCCCGCTCGCGGCGCTTCCCCTCGTTCGTGTAGTACTGAGCGGCGCGACGACGCGAGCAGCACAGCGCGCACGCCACCGCCGCCAGCGCCGCCACCATCACGAGCACCAAGCCGGCGATCACGCTTATCTGCGCCTCGTGGGACGTGGGGCACGCCTCAAGCTTATCAAATGTCATGTGCCCCAGCTTCACGCCGCGCACCCGCATCGGGGCGTAGCAGCGTAACTCCCGCAGCGACCCATTTAGTACTGTTGTGCTCATGTACACTAACATCATTCCTGTCGAACATTGGTCACAGTTCCACCTATTTTTCCCCAGGTATATTTGCGGTATGGCTTCCAATCTCTGCAGGTCTGCCTCCTCGAGTTTTGTCAGTAGGTTGTGCGAAAGATCCAATCGATGCAGAAACTTAGTTTTTGTAAGAAGTGCCAATGGAAATTTTGTAAATTTGTTCCACGATAAATCCAAATACACCAGGTGTTCGTTGTATATGAAAAAGTTAGGTGGTATGTCTGGCAGCGAAAGATTAGCTAGGCCAACACCGTGTAGATCGGGCATTATTTGCAGAACGATCGCCACCTCATTCAGAGGCATATTGTTGCCGCTGAAGTCAATATTTCTCAATGTTTCGACGACTGGAGCAAATGTCTGCAGGTGGAACCGATCAATTTTATTGTGACTGATATCGAGATTTAAAAGCCTGGTGAGGTTGGTGAGGGCCCCGGGAGCGAGCAGAGCCAGTCTGTTGTAGGCGAGGTTCAAAACGGACAATTCCCGGTTCTGACCAAACATGTTGTCGACTATTACGGATAGTTGGTTCCCGTCCAGGTTGAGTGTTCTAAGGTTTTTAAGATTTGTAAACTCATCTGCCGTTAGGTATTTGAAAAGGTTGTCGCCCAAATCTAACTCTTCCAAATGTGGAGCTAAGTGGTATATCTGAGTGTTGATCCTTTTCAACATACAATCTCTGCACTTGAAGACTGTCAGCTGTTGTATGTCTTTAAACACCTCCGGGCCGAGCTCTGCTAACGGATTATGACTTAAGTCAAGTTCCTGTAATTTTGCTAGCATTCTAAATAATCTCGGCATTAGGTGGGAAATTTGATTATACATCAAAACAAGCTTTCTCAAGGAAGTGCAGTGTCGAAATGTTTCACTTGGCATATTCTTAATGCTGTTATGTGAGAGATATAGTTCTGTAAGATTTATGAGTCCTCTAAAGTTATCCATGTTAATGCTGGTAAGATTGTTATAGGTGAGGTTTAACACTTTAAGATTTTGCAATCCCCAGAAAGAGTACTGGCCGATCGATGGTATATTAGAGTTTACGATCTGCAGTTCTCGAAGCTCGGAGAAGGGTGCCGGGTGGGTGAAGATAGGGCCAATCGTGAGATAGTTCGGGTTGTCTCTGGGCGCTGATATCACGAGCTTGAATACGGATCTATCGATAGAGTCAATGGGAATAGCGTGCATGTCTCCGTAGAGGCACATTACACGCAAAACAGCGCCGCACTCGGGGTCGAAGAGGGTCCGACAGTTGCATTCTTGAGGACACTTGAACTGCTGGTGGCCGAGGGCGCCAACAATGACAATTGTGAAGAACACCAACATCAGATAACGGCGGACGGAGTAACTGTAACAAAGAAAATCATATTTGAGGAAATTGCAGATACATGTATACATATCGCAGTTATTTTACATAAAAAAAAAAATACAAAACAATGTAATATTTTTATGACATTTCAAAACAAATACTTAAAATTCTGTAGTTTTATGAATTTTCTATTATCATATCGATCACTGTTTGATTATCATTTTACTATTACCGATCAAAGAAAGGATAAGTTCTCTATCTTTGATATAAAGGTTAATGCCGAAGAAAAATAACGACAGTGGTAACAAGTGGTTAAGGCCAAGTTACATCGAATAGTGTGATTTCGTTCTAAAGATCGCCCCTTATGAAGCGTAAATAGAAATAACTGCGACTGCTATTAACTGAGAATTATATTACCAATCGCTCGCTGTCGTGTTACTATCTCAATTGGCTCAGGTTTATTAAGTAAACCTGAAAATTTCACATCCAGTTAAAAGATATTAAGTGTAATAAATCTATATCCAATAAGCTTAAAGCAATGACAAATCTCCGAATATTTCCAATAAGTCCGGGCTATATGGACGTAAGTTATGTACTTGTGTTTCTACATTTCAATGTTATGAAGGGACTCGCTCTTATTTCTACTGTCGTTTAATCAGTTCGTTTAATGTAAATAAAAGTAATATGTAGTGAAATAAATTCAACTCAAATATTCTACACAGTGGTACACAAAGTTAATATTAATTGCCAATAAGCCAACCAGATAATCATCTTCTGCGGTGTGAGAGGCGAGTAAGCGAAATGGTAGCTGGTATATCCATAATTAAATCTAAAAAATGATAATTTACATACTAGTGACCTATCCTGGCTTTGCACGGGTAGTATTGAGTATCTGCGGCCAGGCAATTGGTGTATTATCGTATATGCATCTAAATTCCTACAGAAGTCTCACAGGTATATATATACAGTTGTCTGCAAACCGAAAAAACAAAACTTTTATTTAAATTATTTATCGATGATTAAAGTCCTTTTTGTTAAATTTCCAAATATAACTGAATTAGAATAAAAACCAGAAAAGAACTCAATAAAGTATAAGATTTTGCAATAAATTAGTCACAATCAACGCAGAAAACTGTGTAAAATGCTTGAATCTCAACTATGAGATTATCGCTTGAAATATGAGAGCGCTTTGTTGAATCCGCCTAAAAAATAACGTACAGAAAACAACAAAGACTTTTTGACGCGCACCCGCTAAGCACCGTGCCACCCATTACGGCTAAACAATATTTATTTTCACAACCATTTACACCTTTTATCTACATCATTGCGTGTAAGAAGTACGCGTGCTTAATTTTAAATAATAATTGGGGGCAATAATAATGGAGTATGTAAGTTTGGTGACCAGGTAGTAAAGACCGATACTACATATGAAATGGCTTAAAATAGAAGTTTGAACAATGGCTTTTTGCTTGAAATATTATAATATGTGCTATGCCACGTCTTCAGAATATAAAGTAAGTAAAGAAAATATTGTGAGTAAATGAAATTTCCCCTATTAATTTTTCCCTCGTGTCTTTGCAGGCTGTGTTCTATTAATATAAGAGGTATCTACAGGGTAGGCAAAGCATTGGCATCCCCGGGGACGCAAATGTCTATAGGCGACGGTAACCACTTAACATCAGGTGGGCCGTCTGCTTGTTTGAGTACAATTACATAAAAAAAAAAAAATATAATATAATGACGTGCCTCACAGCTCAGTTGGTAGTAACCCTGCCTTCTGTACTGTCGGTTGTAGGTTTGATTTCCACACAGGACAAATATTTGTGTGACAACATAGACCTTTGTTCTGTGTCTGGATGTTGATATGTATTATATGCATGTATTTACAAAAAACCATATATTATGTGTTATATCAGTTGTCTGTTTCCCATGATACAAGCTATGCTTAGCTTACTTTGGTGCTAGGTGGCGTTGTGTAAAATCTCTATCAAAAAAAATATATAATGTAAGCATAACCCATAAATTTGAAAGCCTTTAAGCCAACAGGTTTATCTGAATCACTCACTCTTCTCTCCGATATATCGATAGTTTAAGAACAGTCTTATATTCTAGTAAATAATTTTAATTTGGGAATAAGAGCAATATTAAAACTTTAATAACGCACGTTCTATCAATATTGATCGAAAGAAATGTGTCTGAAATTGTATTGTTTCATAACAGGATGCTGAATGTTATAAGGCTAACGTCCCATTGACAAGAGCTGATATAGTACAGCCTCAGGCGAGGAAAATATACAGAGAATAATATAAGACGGAAAACAATCTATTACTGACTGAGTACCTGCTGCACCTTGAACGTATATATAGAAAAGTGAGAAATAAATTGTAACTGTAAACCGTACAAACATCCTACTCAATAGATTGGGTCGTCAATATACAAAATCGCACTAGTATTACAAATGGCAAGTTTATCATTTTGGAATGTTTCAGTGTTTGTCAATTCGCGTTGAAAATATATAATGGAAAAACTGAAAGTTACTAATGGAATGTTGCACTAATAGAATATAAAGTACTAATAAGCTAATAAACTAATAGAAGAAAGAATTTGTCGATCCTGAACCTGTACCTGTACATGTACTTGTACCTGTTTCTTTACACGTAAAGAAAAACATTACTATACATTTTCCTGACGCATATGGGGAAGGGCTTTTCCCAAAACTGGAACAACAGGCTGGCAGTAATGCAACATCACATGTTTCGATAGAGAGACAAAACAGTAACACTGACCGATCAAAAATGACACAATCTAATTTGAGACTAGTAGTAGTACTTGTAGTCAAGTTTCAGTTAGACTGCTATGGGTAACATTTTCGCCACCTAACGTCTACACAATGCAAGCATAACGTGAAGGAAAGATGAACTGAAACAAAAAACTCATTCAAATGGAGAACTCAACAAAGGATTGCTCCATATAGAGCACATTGGATAAACATTACTGGCCTTTGCTAACACATAAAGTAATGTGAGATTATGAATTATTACTATTATAAAAAATTTCTATAAAAGACAATATATATTTACTATAAAGTAATTCAACGTTTAAGATGGCTTTATGAAATCAATCGTTAAACTATTTCGAAATGGTAAAAGGTCTCCTACGGATGCGGTAAGCAAATTTTATGAACATTAATCACTTTGGCAACGACAAAGTGATTGGCATAACTGGAAAACTCATAGTGCGAGCAAGACCCTCGAAAAATTAAATATTGATGTTCATCCAAAATCATGTGGGTATTCGGAAACATTCCATATTCATGCCGCAACCTCCTTCAAAACTTTTAAAGATATAATGAATAAGAATATTTACGAGTTCCACTGGATTGCGCGGGAACTCATAATTCTCTGCAATGAAAACGTTAACAATTCCAATGCAAAACGTTTTTTGGAAAGAAAGATAAAGTGTTATCAGATTTAGTATTCCGTTTTGAAAATCGCCTCTTATTATGTTTTCCGAAGAAAACATATTTTACTTTTAATCGAATACTGTTTTTTTAAAGAAAAATACAGCTTTAGCTTTAGGAATTCGTTTTGAAAATCTCCCAATGGCGTAAGTAGATATTGGGCGATTAAACTATAGAATGGTCACGTTCTACATTCCAAAATTTATTTCCAGTTAAACTCCATAACCAATATATAAATGACCATTCGACCACTCGCGCCAAATATAGGATATTACTATCCAGTTTCGGAAGAAAACCAGTGAAATTACAAAAAGGGTTATAGAAAAAATTTACTAACTTCATATTATATAAGTAAATACGGAAAGTCCCTTTCTATTAACATTATTCGTGAGGTATTTATATAAATACTCTTGGGGTAATGTTAGTGAAAGGGTAGTTACCTGGGTTCACTTTATTTGGCATTTAACTTGGTAATTAAAGTTACATCGTTATCTAATAATAAGTTACAGGTGAGGTCTAAACTGTTTGCAGCGTATTAACGTTGTCGTCGGTTCGCACTATCCTAGAGATCATTAATTTGGGTTTATTTGAAATTTTGTTAGCACACATACGGTCTTGAGTGAAACTATTTCTTCAGTTATAAATGGTCAGAATTCAGAAAGTCTAATTAATTTTGTAATTGAATTTGTCTTCTGTGGTAGTATAGTTATAACAGTTTTTGAATGTAAGTTATATCTCGCTTCAGCTGCAAAAAGTCTCCTGTGGCAAATCAATACTAATCAATGTGGAGGAAATTGACCATCTTCATTGAACCAAGTATGTAAAATAATTCATGCCAATCCAAAGCCAATCTCGCATACATTAGTCAGAGTAGTTAGAAGGGTACACATTTACAATATCTGATGCTGTTTGTACCTTCATGCACAATTAGAATTAAATACGGAGTAAGGACGCAACTCCTTGTTTTGCTCTCACACATATTTGTGGTTAGTTAAGGTAAAATTTAGGTACACAACTGATAATCACAAAGTTATATACGGATGTTCCTTTTATTTATTGATACTGATTCTACTGGTTTAAATCAATGATTCCAAGAATAGTTGTGTTGGTTTTATGTTTTTATGATAAAAAATATAAACAAATATTTTATAAATAATTTAACTAATACTTTTGTGTTTCTTAAACATCAGAAGTAGATAAAATATTTAATTACTAGTCAGTACAAATAGTGACTAGTTCTGCTTTCATTCGTAGCAGAGCAGCACTGTACAGATTGATACAATTTTACACTTATCTAATAATTCAGAGTATCTCAAAGATCAGATGTAAATAAAATATTTATTTAATAGACTATACGAATAATGGCTAGTACCATTATTATCTGTAGCAGAGTTCTTGTTTTTTATTGTACAGATTAATGCCTTCTGATGATACATTCACAGATGTTAGTTGGAAATATTTTATATTTATTATATTAAAACAATTTGTTCTACGTTACCAATCTGATGTGCACAACAAGGTTCACAGATGTTGATACATGAACACTTACTAAGCTATTTATTTTTAATTTGCCTTTTGCCGGCTTGTTGTGCGCAAAGGTTTATGAATAACTATTGCTATCAAATAACAATGTTATGATATTACTAAGCTGTGTCTAGTTTTCGTAATAGCTTTCCAATGTAAGACTGGTAATCATCCATTATTATCACTGTTGCCGAACTACCTAGGTGGTAGTTCGGCAACAGTGTTCAGCAACAACTTACTTTATTTTACCGGTACTGATACATTGGTTTGAGATACCCCGATCTCTCACGTAATTGCTAGTTAGGCTCTGCGGTCTGGTCAAAAAGGGGTACGACTCTACCTAGCTGTGATACCTAAATGGTCAGCATATTGGTTTGTGAGATCTGTAACCACCTCAATTGATCAGTTTTGAATTATTGTTAGGGTTGAGACACATTGCTAAGTACTGTCATTTATTATTATCTTATATATTGTTTTGTGCTCTGCTTGTTCTGCATTATGGCACTATACCTCAGTTACAATCTCAGTAAGAGTTTAGAAACTTACTGAATGTGATATACAATCATTAGCATAAGTGAGCCAAGCCCTTATTTATAATTTAATTTAAATTACTGTTACTGTCCAGTAAATCATTGTGGATATAGGAGAGTTTTATACTCTTTTCATCATTAACTCTTGCTCGTATGCTATACGAGTTAACTAAATCTCTTCGGAGAATAATAGGACCTTTTCACTTCTTTTAATTAAGGAGGGTTAAGTTCAGCAGGTTTCGATGGGATAATACTTTATTATACCACGAATAGAGGATTTCCTAGACGACAAATCCTAGGGTTGTCAGAAGTCAAAATTCATAGCATGGCGCGGGGAGGGGCGTCGAGCCATAGTTTGTGAAGATGCCGTTGGCCCACAAACTATGTTCGTGGTATAAAATAATTAACTGCTGTTTTTACAGCAGTATTAAATAAATTCTTGTTATTCACTTTTCATTATTAAATTAGAGTATTCCATTAGTTCAAACTTTTGATTAATTATAACAATCTACTTTTGTAATAGTACATTTATAATTCTCTAGATCTAATATTTATTCTTAGGAGCTTTCTTCAATAAGCTACCCAATACCATGTCTTATGTCTGCTACCAGCATACCTCTTAAAGAACCTTCTACTTAACGGGTTACTATGAAACACGACGTACAGTCCTACCACTAATTCGATCACACTGTTGGCCATTATAAATATTAAGATTTAGAATATATTTTCGAAAAAATTTCGATCTGAGTGTCGTATGACGGATGGAAGGGTCCGTTACAATATATATAACATATTAAGTACCTGGACCACAAAACCTTGATCTCTGACTTCTGTGAAATTCCTAGTTGAAGAATTGTACATGATAACTTAAGTAATGGGTTCTTCCGTGACTAAATTACAAAATGCGAAGATGTTCTCTAGGGGATGCGTCTGAATATACAAGCTTTATTAAGACTGCTCCCGAATACTTAGGTTACTAAGACTTGAGACTAAGTAATAATAATAACAATAAAATTGATAATTATGTTTTTTAAATAAACCATTATAATGGTATATATGTAAGAATAATGGAAGTAGTAGTAAGCTAAACTATATTTGCAGCATTATTCAACTTAAAAAGTGTGACATGTTAGATTTAATAAAAATGATGTAGTTTTTCTTTTTGAATGTGACGAATGAAAGAGTATGGAATCACTACACTATGCGAATGAATAAATGACGAGAAATGACATTTTCTTGTTTGTGACATAAGACTAAGCTTTATAATATTTATATAACTTCAAAGTTAACGTTTTTATAACCATTTTTAACCGACTTCAAGTTTTTTGAAACACCTGATAATTAGGTAACGCATAGAAATATCTTATTTTTTGGAATTATTTTCTCGGGTAATTATTTCTAGTTTTATTTATATCGTAATACCGACAGGTAAAACTTCAAACATAAGCTTATATTTTTACTAGCTGTTGCCCATTCGCGTGGATTTCGGTTTTATCACGCACCCCTATTTTACCCCTCGGAAAGTAGCCTAAGTTGGCTGGTAAAATAGGGGTTAAAGGGGTTAAAAAGTTACTCCTTGTTACATCAGCTATCTGCCAGTGAAATTCCCGTCAAAATCGGTTCAGCCATTTCAGCGATTAGCCGGAACAAACAGACAGACAGACAAAAATTGAAAAAAATGTTGTTTTGGTATATGTACCGTGTATACATCCATACGCACTTAGTAAAAAGCGGTTATTTTAATATTACAAACAGACACTCCAATGTTTATTTATTTGTATAGATTAGCAACCATAATTATCGTTTACTTATTCTGCTTTAATGTGTTCTACTCATCTATACACAATATTTTCAGTGTTAATTTGGAGTGGGAATTTCAGGCATAGCGGCTATGTCCTGAAAGGAACCCATATGCCAAATTCCAAATTCAAAAGCTTTGTAGTATATGTTCTGAATTATATAGATCATCTACACTTTACACCATGTGAGTAAAATCGAGTAAAACTTAACCCAAACATGACATGAAACACGACAGGTATAAGATGATTCGCTCAACGTAGTACAACACAAAGTTTGACATAAAATTTCACCCACTTTGGGATAAGAGCAAAATTCCAGTCTCTTATGCACAAAGGCTCAGAGATTTTTTATACACAAAGACCGTAAAGATCTTAGACCTCGAAGATGATTTCTATTTTTATTAGCTGTCCATGAAATACAACTTTCCATACAAACTTTGTTACCCAATAAGTATATAATTTCCGAAACACCCGTCTGAGTAATAGTCTACCTCGAAGAAGGAACCAACGAAACTCCAGACTCGTAAACCCTTGTAGTGGTTTTTATTTTCTAAGTTAAACAATCCGTATGTATGTAACAAATACATCGCATTTTTTTTACATCATATCATGGAGAACTGCACTGAAATTTAAAACCTAGTAGGCAAGTAAAATCAATACAAATTCAAAGTTATCTAAACTATCAAAATATATCTGCTAATTAAAACAAGAAATTTGCGCACTGAATTTAAACACAATATACTTTCACATCAATCAAGACTAATCCAATGATATCTAAATGCTTCAAGCCTTTAAGTCTACAGTATGTTCAAAAAGAATACAC
Source organism: Chesias legatella (assembly GCA_947359385.1). Lineage (NCBI taxonomy): Eukaryota > Metazoa > Arthropoda > Insecta > Lepidoptera > Geometridae > Chesias > Chesias legatella. The sequence continues at coordinate 6,753,562 of OX375762.1, read as the reverse complement.
ATACACGCGTACTTACACCCAAAAAACATAATCCTCTTTCCTCTGGACAGTCAACAATTGTTAGCTAGAATATTGTGAGATTATCCTGAAATACGGAATTCTATTCACTATCATAAGAGCAATCATTTGTCCTAGTTTTGTACTGGGTTTTTCGTCCGCCGGGTTTAAGGCCCAGGACAATTTATTTTTACTTAACAACCAGATTCGGTAGATATTTCATTGAACGTGAGTGATAGTTCATGTGCTGGGTAAAAACATTTACAAGTATTACGTATCATATTTCATCTAATGTTGAAATTTTACATAACTCGTGTTATAGTACATATACGAAGAACGAATGTAAAAGCGAGATTAATTGGACCCGCGGCCATCCAGTGTCAGTTGACTCGACGGTACCCTAAAAACTTCGATTAATTTAGTAACTCCTACTAAACTTTTCTCATTACGAACTCGCTTCGGCCGAGTTTTTATTATTATGATGTCATTTTTTACCGATTGTCTCTATAATCGTTATCGCCTCTTAATTTTCCGTTTGAGGAGAGATTGATACTGACCAAAATTTTTACGAATAATAATCTTAGTAGATATTGCATGAGTAGAGACGACATCATGTTTTTTTTGTATAAAATGAAACATGAATAAACAGTGTGGAATAATGGAGAGTTTAATTGGAAATGGATTAATTTTAAAATTTGCCTCGGAAATGCAGAAGTTAACGGAATTATTTAAATACAGTGCGGTGATTTAAATACAACGAGATTCATCACATCATATTTCAATGAATTCTGCATATTATTTTATTGGCCGCAATTTAACTCGAATATTTCAAGTTTTTTTTGAGCTATGGTTATATCACATAAAAGGCATATAAGTAAAAATACAATATAACATGTGGTTCTGTGTAGTTACTTACGATGTTCAAGTTAAAAATATACTACTATACGTTTACTTTTTGTTCCCATTTGTTCGTAGTGATGATATTCCCTAGCTGCACAAACGCATCAAGGTGGTTATTTATAAACATTCATGTATGAGCGTGTTTCCCAATGTGATGGAGTCACGTAGACCGACGTGAAGCGAGGCGGCGAGGCGATGACGCACCCCGCGCAGTTAGCTCTTGTCACGTACTCGTAGGTACCACTATCAGTACCAACGAGTGAAGGCTCACATGGAAACTAAGTTTTGCTTTTCAAATTGTACGTTTATCTGAATATATTCGGATATAATTTTACAAATATATATATGTTTAACAGATGGAAGAAATTCGATCATAGAGAAGAATCACAGTTAAACCTTAGTCATTTTTTTTACATATCTAGCTCCAAAAATATATTATTTCATTGAGCAAGACTATTGACCGTTTTTCAATTTCATAGTACTTTATAGAACCGCGCCATTGCGGAGGACTGCGTAGTAGTATAGGCACATACATTATCCAAAATAATGAAACAGTAACCTAATAATAGTCTAGTTTAAACTTATTATTTGACTAGCGAATATTTTACAACGTAAATGAAATTTATTTTTATTATTATTTATAATTAGTCTAGATAGTCCTATGTAGACTAGCTCACCTTTACAGCGACAAAATGTTTAATTTTAATAAATAAAATATTTATAAGAAAATATTAAGTGCACTGATGATGAGACATAGTTGTGCACCTAATTTATTATAATTTAATTTGTTATGTGTTTCATCTGTGAAAATAAATATATTCTATTATATTCTAATAAAAATTACGGATCCAAAACGACTGGCTTTACAACGTTATGTCTTAGTACTACACGTTTCCGGAAAACAAACACATTTGTATGTCATTGGAATACTTTTCTGGGCGGCAAGCAAATACGTCAGTCATCAGTGCGCCAAAATGTTGAGTCAATAATATTGTCGCTTTTACATTATTTTTTATTTGGTGCTTGAACTGTGTAACTATTTATTTTGGTTATGGTATATAGTATACTAATGATAAAGGATATGCTTCTTAATTATAGGATTAAATAATATTTTAATTACCAATTACTAGACATGTTATAAATATAAATAATAATAATAAATAAATAAATAAATAATGGTGGACATTTGACACAGCGCCATCTAGCCCCAAAGTATGCTAAGCATAGCTTGTATCATGGGAACCAGACAACTGATATAATACATATATACTTTTCTTTTGTAAATACATACATATAATACATATTAACACCCAGACACAGAACAAACATCAATGTTACAAATGTCACATAAATGTTTGTCCTGAGTGTAGATCGAAACCACGACATACAGCGCAGAAGGTAGGGTTACTAACCAACTGAGCTATGAGGCCAGTCAATATATCCTAGCATACTAACTAATATTATAAATGAGAATGTGAATTTGTTTGTTGGTTTCTTTGTTACACCTTTACACCTTAGCCGCCGAATAGATTATAATGAATTTAGATATAGAGTTAGCTGGGACCCTGGAGATGGTTATGGGCAAAATCTAAATATAATTTTTTTTCGTTAATGACTTCTGTATCGATCGACTACCAGAATTGGTTGACAAAATCAACATTAACGCGAGCGAAGCCTCGGGTAAAAGCGAATATTCATTAAATGTACCTACTTATGCTTTATATATAATCTATATATTTTGTATTCTTCTTTTTTAATAAATGATTATTCTATTCTATTCTATTCTATACTTAGCCGAGATCAATTACATGAATCCCTGGCCGGTCACACCATGCATGTAATGGTGATGGCAGTGCCGGTGTTATTACTATCACAGTGTTTAATGTAATCAGTGTAATTTAAAGTTTTGCGCCCGCATAGATCTGAAGCCTCTACAATTTATATTAAAATACTTGATCTGTCTGGGTCACACAGGAGTTAGTTTGGATGGTAAATTAAACTAAACAATTTACTGTACTCTCGTAGCCCACACCGTCATTCCGAATAAAACAAAGTATTTAAATCAAAGTTCGTTCAGATGTAGTTTTAAAGTAGTGGGCCCTAACATTTGGGATAGAGAACAAATCTGAGCCTTAGCGTCGTGTCAGTCCCGGCGTTTTTATTTCATCTTTTAACCGCATCGGAAGATTTTAGGATTATGTAAAATTTCGACAATTGATTGATAAATATAATCATTTGATTTAAAAAAATTACTTGTCAAATTTTGTAACGTAAAAAGCCGGAGCCACTCAGATGTCGTAATCTGATTTCCGTTCATACCTAATTGAATGACTGTTTCAGATGAATTCACCAATTGTCATGAATTGAGATGTCTTGAATAAAGTAAGACAGACTCATCCAAACAAACAAGGTATCGACCAAAACAGTGAAAAACCCTGATAAATATGAACTTGTTATTGCGGAATGCCTAACCCAACGGATTCCGCAAAAAACAAGCGCATAAAGTAAAAGTGATCTTACACTAGACTGATACAATAACGACAATTTATAGGTACGAAAACCGTACTCAGGTCATCTATTTACGAGCTTGACCAAGCATGAAAAATGCATTACAAGATTTACGATCCTTTTATGCTCAGATTCCGGGACACCCTAACAAAAATGTAATTTGTCAGACAACTTCTTTTCGGGCTTGGAAAGCGATCTGTGAAAGGGACACGATATATTTGCGCGCACTTACACGCCGCGAATCTTATGCATTCATCTACGCCGTGATAAATGTAGTCTTTCTGATGGACCACGTACCTGCCACATTTTTTAGTTTTTTTCTTATTTAAGCTAATCGATGTTTTTCTATTTTTTGTGGTATTATAAGTGTGTGATAAATTTTACAACCCTTTTATGTTAACGTATAAAGGAGAGTCATAACTATTGACATGTGAAATCGGTTACCTATATTAAATTTATTGTTTATATTTGAGGATTTCAGAATCATATTGTTCACACAAATGGACCGTTGGTAGTACAGTTGTCCAAGACACATGAGTATTATAGTGCAGTTCGAGACACTGGTACGCGAGATTTGTGGATTATATCTGGAAGAGTGTTTGTACGATCTAATTTTTGGGTTACATATATATCCAAAATATTAAATATAAGTAAATTTCAGCCATCAACATATTCTTAATTCGTAATATCACAATATACATTGCTTTGCCAAACACCTTTTAAGGGCTGTCTAAACCTGTGAGTCAAGTCAGTGGATAATACTTTTCCTACCACGAAAAAGAAAAACGAATCGGCGTCGTTTGTAACTATCAAGCAGACATGAATTTTCTTCCTCGGTTCCGTTTCCGATTTCCTTATCATATTTAATAATTATTGACAGTTTTCCTTAATCTTTTTTCGTAATAAAACTCATTCGAATACAACGAACAATTATTTTTCAGCCGCGAATTCAACTGTTTTCCTAGAATCGGATGAGTATCATCTCAATAAAATGTATCATTATCAATGTAAATTACAAGAGAGAGATGAACAAACAAGCAAAATTGCGTATTAAAATAAATAAAACAGAGCTAAAGCTTTTTTGTTATATAGTTGCGGAACGAGCCGACGGTCCACCTGGTGTTAAGTGGTAAGCTCTGCCCATAACAACCGATGCGGCTTGGGTCCTCCCCTACTAGGTACGACAAGACCCAAGCCGCATCGCATGCATCCGTAACTGTGAGACGTGAAGGTGGAATGTCTCATGTGCCTGTAATTTCACCGGCAACTACACCTTTCAAACCGGAACACATTACTAATTCGCATTACGCGAATGCGTTACTGCTTGGCGTCAGAAATGGGCATGGTACTTCCCTGAACAAACTTGGCGTGAGTTCTGCTGCTCTTAAAACTGCTACATAGGCTATTGACGACCCTATAAAAAACAAATAATGCAAAACAGGTCATCGATCTTAGTCGGAATCGTTGATACAGTAGTGAGAGAGCGTTTACGATAGATCGAACTACTCCTATTAAACGGTTCCGCTTAGCAAGGTTGATTGTGTCGCGCTTGACCTCATTTTGTCGTGGTTTCACAAAGGAAACAAATAGAACAGTAAGAAGATGAACCTTTTAAAAACGTAACAGTAAGTGGCGCCTTATCTTTAGAAAGAAAGAAAGAAAGAAAGAAAGAAAAAAATATTTATTTTGACACAACTATTTACAAACAATGGGCACGTAAGATTTATAAAAAAAAACAACAAACAAGCACGAAAAATAAGTAACTTCCTACGTATCCCAAACAACCAAAACCATAAAAAATTACTGCATCAAAAAAGGCACCACCTCAGTGAACGTCAGGTTGGAAATACCAACCCAACACTGGTATTCTGCTGGCACCGGCGGCCGGCGCGGGCGGTCCCGTTACAAACGCCAGAAAGTGTGTGTGTTTGTATATGTGTGTGTGTGTGTGTGTGTGTGTGTGTGTGTTTTATAAATGAATATATAATAATAAAATAAAATGTATATTACTTTTTTATTCTACATATTAATAAGTTACATAATTACACATATACTATTAAATCTGAGTATGAGCAGAGCGTGTTCTAAATTCAAAAGACCTCAATACTGTGACCGAAAACATCGGGAGGACCTGAAAACCGCCATGTCCTAGAAACAAAAACTCGAAGACGTGTATCGTGCATGAAAGATAAAATTATGTTATAGATACCTCATTATTTATGTTTCCATGTTTTCTTTGTTCGTCGACAAGAAAACGCTTCAATTTATTTCTAAAACCGTTAATAGTCAGCTGTGATCTGATTGGCGGTGGGATATTGTTCCAACATTTACTGGAAGCGTATCTAAAACTCCCTCGAAACGCTGCTGATCTGTGGCACTGTGTGGTCAACTGCACGCTACAAAGCCTTCGTTCACATCTTCGCTCACTGCCCATCCACGTGAGCTTTTCATACAAGTATGACGGGCATTTTGTGTTCATAACACCAAAGAGAATACAAGCCAAATGCAATTTCCTACGAGATTTCATTTTAGGCACGAAGTGTTGATTCAAATAAGGCGTGATGTGGGCTCTCGGAGGAATATTGTAGCAAAACCTTGCGCACGCATTTTGCACTCTTTGTATGAGTCGCTGGGTACGAGCCAAAAGCCGATTTGCTTAGGATATTTACGTTCGGGTAACTGGAGAGGTTACTGAAGAAGCTAAACCTACTGCTACTTTTTAATTGCAGGCGCATGAAACGTAACATCCCCGTCTCGGGGTGATGGACACAACGTAACGCGACTCTTTGTTTATGTAATCTAGGGTACAGAACGAGCTGACGGCCCACCTGATGTTAAGTGGTAACCGCCGCCCATAGACAACAGCAATACGACTTGCTGTCGTATTGAGTCGTATTGTTGTTGTCCATGGGTGGCGGTTACCACTTAACATCAGGTGGGCCGTCAGCTCGTTCTATCACCTACAAAACATAAAAACATTCAAATAGGTATAAAAACAACGTACACGTGCGCTGAATGTCGACCAAGGATCTATGCATTGAACTAAGCATTTCAATTATCGTCTATCTATATCGTCCCTGAGAGTGGCTTATGGGGAAGGTAATATATTCTTAGTTTGTTTTTGTAAATTCATCACAGTATTTTACATTTAAAATCAGAAAATTCAGGCAATATTTATTGTAGTAACTTGTTTTAGTTCAGTTCTCAAACAGAAAGGTTTGCAATGTTATTTTTGTGCGACTCGGGCACAATGAGATAAGGTGTTACATAAAGAATCTTCTCCGCGGGTCAAATTGAAGGGACCTTATCGTTATTATTTATCTCCGAAACACATTTGTCGGATCTCCTCTTTATATCCTTTTATTTTACATGAATAAGACGCAGTACAAATTGATTTTTCGGGCTCCCCTAGGAAAGGGGCGACAGAAAACACATAGTCATGCTTGAATGAATTTGAAGTCTTCGTCGTAGTGATGAAATATTTGACAAGTGTTTTACCTTTGTGATTGGAGCAAGTAACCAAGTGACTACTACTTGAGCAGAAACTAAAATATTATTTAGTAAGTAATATCTCTTTAGCCTTAATAGGGAAATAGCCTTATCTCCCTATTAAAATGTTAAATAATATAAGTTAACAACGACGATTTTATGGGTTTAAAAAGGTAATTATTTAGTATTATATTTACAGTTGGTTAATTTTAAGACTCTTTATAGCATTGTCCCCAACCTTAGTGGTTAATTATTATATTTTTAATATAACTTCATTTGTAAATTTTTTATATGATAAATAAAATTAAAATAAAAGCCATACGGGTAAGCAACTTAATTAAATCGGACGACTCGGATTTTATAGGTTTATATGTTCGTGCAGCTTTAGCATTGATCCGACCCTTCTGAAATTTGAGGGTACCTAATACTGGCACAGTTTAGATGCTGGCTTTTGAGCTAATTTTGAGTGGTATCAGGTAAAGGGTTCAGTGTTTAATCATTTGGTCTGTCAATCAAGTCGAATTAGCTAACTTCAGCATTCGATAGCAAGTTATTACAACCCACGATTATAACTCACTTGCCAAGATTTCAAAACTTTTAGAGCCAGTTTTTAACCTTTTTTTTTAGAAGATATTCTATTAAAAATATTTGTATATTATATATTTATTTATATTATTATATTTTTTTATTATTATTGTTTATGTATATCTATCTATCTATCTATATACATAAACCTATATGACGATCATCACCGACATGTAATTCTTAGGATGTGTTCGTTATTCGGTGGGAATCGAACCCACGACCTACAGCGCAGAAGGCAAGGTTACTATCAACTGAGCTGGAAGCCTGCCGATGTATAACGTGCAGAGACGAGCTTATAAATACGCTCCGAAAATACGCCTGGAGTATGCATTAATTATTATAACAAAACTGAATTCAGAACGCCCTTTAACATTTGAAAAGAGAAAATCTTTTTGTTAATGTCCAGCGCGTATTACCCAATTATGCTGTTAAGTCTTTGTATTATACCTACTCTCGTTATACACTATCGAATATGATCTTTCGTTACGCTCCTAGCTACTAAACATTGAATAAGAGATTAAACGGGAAGCCGAGCAGTCACTACGCGCTGACATCAATTCTTATTTCGCCGTTCAACAGCATTGTATGTTTTACTAGCTGCTCCCTGCAATGTTACCCGCGGTGAATAAATCATCCCACGTAACACTGCACTTTTCCGGGATCAAAGAAGCCTATATGTTGTTGCAGGATACAACCAAATTTTAATCAAATCCGTTTAGCCATTTGAGCGTGATGCACAAACAAACAGAAATAGACAAAAAGTTTAAAAAATAGTTTTCATTTTTACTTACATTTTATTACTTATCGCTTACATAATTATCTCAGTTTATTATTTGCAATAACGTTTAATGTATACATACAGCATGTCTACTTTATTATATGTATAGATAATTTCTGGGATTATAAGTTCGTAGTAAAACCTGTTTTTTTCATTGTAACGACACCCCAATTCCGGATTCATTCAATACTACCAAACGAATTAATCCGTCGCGGCACAGCTGCCTCGCTACGGGTGCGAATATGCGTCGTTATAATATTTATTTAACACTAGCTGCTCCCTACGGTGTTACCCGCGGTGAATAAGTCATCACACGGGAACGCTGCACTTTTCCGGGATCAAAGAAGCCTATGTGTTATTCTAGGATATAAGCTATCCCAAAATCTGTTCAGCCGTTTGATGCGCGTGATGCGAACAAAATCAAACAGAAAAATAGACAAAAATTAATGATTTAAAAATTGATATTTTACTTTCTTTTACTTATTCCTAACGTATTTTGTTTATTATTTGCACAAATATTGAATGTACACAAAGGCTTGTCTACGATTTTATTAGATATATGTATAGTTTGTAAGAGGAATGAGAAGAATCAGGAGACAGCGGCGCGTGGCATAAGCGTCTAGGCACAATATCTGGAGTTCGTTCTGATTGTTTCGTTGGCGAGCGTGCCTACCCATCGTAGCACTCGCGGCGCGCGGCGGCCGACTGTCGGCGAATATCACAATAATGATGCTTATTTAGGGAACCTTTCAAAATAAGTTTTTGTTCCGTAATGTAATGGAACCAACAAAAGGCGTCGGCACCGCTAGATATTGCAGATTATTCGTTATTTCTATTTAAAAAAAGATAAAGCGCTGTTACTACCCTCCGATGTTCATTATTGCGTAGAATAAATAGGGTAAATGTCTGTAAGGATTTATCATTACAGTGTACTGGCAAGCTGCCCCGAAGCCACGCCACACATTCACTGACACGGTTAAAACTTTTTTAATACGGACTGATAAAGCTAGTCCTCTAGACTAAATTAATTAAAACATTCCCTCATATGAATAGTTTGAGTAATAAATAACTATACGTATTTCTCGAAATTCACCTGACGAATAGACAATAAGTTCATTTGGCGAACATATTTTATCTATTATCTATCGTATTTCACCAATTTCTACTAATTAAGAGATTTATTTATGTCAAGCGCAGCTGCTTTTAACGTTACTCCTTAACCAAAGTAAAGCTCTGGTAGAAACATTAATTGATATGAATGTAGAAGTCAAAAGAAAGGAAAGGAAGATTCAGAGAAGTTCATGTGCGGAATTTAGAAAGCAAACGAAAATTCGTCAGGTATACTCCAAATATGCCAAAGCTTCCTGAACTCACAAGTCGTTCGACGATACACAAATCTCTCCACCTAGGAGCTAGTTCTTAAACATGGAAATATCATGATAAGAGAATTTTGTATTCTACAATATTGATAATAAATACAAATAGCAAAAAAACCCATAGGAAATGAGATATTTACAAAAAAAGCGCAAAAAACCGATTTTTGTGACCTTTGACCTTGAAATTTAATAGTTGCGTACACCCTACCATATGTAGGTTTTGAGACAACTTTTAGAGTGTCAATATACAAGTATTTACAGACTTACAGCTGGGTATCTCGAATTCCGAAGTGAACTTACTATAATGACTGGACTAGTATAGTTGCTAGTTTGACAGATATTTTTTGGACAAAATTTTCTCAATACGGAGACTTAAAACTTGTACAGTTTTTTTTTTCAAGACAAATTTCTAATTCAAACAGGTTGATACAGTAGAGGCGTTGAAGTTTTCCTAAACTAATATAATGGCGACTGACTCACTCGAGTGACAAGTGACAAAGAAGAGACTCGAGTCGTTATTCTTTATGAAACTCCTGCACTACGTTTCCTATGTCGCTGGTGGCATGCACCCATAGGCACAAAACAATAATGCTTGTCACAAAAGTTTGCCTTAACTGTGAAATCTAACTCCTCGCCTTGAAGGCGATTACTTCCTTTTAATATATTTTTGCTACCACCGAATCGGGTTTTAAGCCATCAAACTCAATTATGTTTTTATTTCTAGGTTATTTCAGTTTACTTAAATCCTGCGTCTATAATAATAAAGAAACGAGAAACACACAAAGGGCAAACAAATACAATTTCCTACCACCAGCCCGACCACCCTCATACTCATCCCTACAAATATTACTAGCCTATTCAATGTGCAAAATTACAATTCGAATAAAACAAATCAATGGGTATTTTTCTGTTTCAAATATTTCGACGCGCAATCTATTTATTCCCTGGGAAGCGTACATCAAAGTAATACAGGGTATTCATCAATAATTGCCCTAAATAATCAACTCAGAGAATTGTATATTGCCTTTTTCGTTGTATTTATCAAAATACTCAGGGAATTCCCACTTTCCACTTACAATGAATTGAAGTATAGCCCAGTTTAATACTGGTACACAGAAGTGATCGGAAAACCTAGTTTTTAATTTTTATTTTTTGTATTTTTATTATATAATCAAATCCTCAAAACATTAAGAACTCTTTACAAGGGCAAACCTCTTACACACTCATAGGTATATTGCAGGGGCAACTGGGAGAGTAACGTCGGGTTCTTATATCATTGCCCTGCAAGTGCTAGGGTACTGAACTGAGAACTCCAGCGTAGCTGCAATAGTAATATTGATACCCCGAGGTACCTACCTCGTACCTACAAGAGACCACTACAAAATGGGCCTGAGTTAATCGTTATAAATAATCGTTGTATCAGAATTTTCTAAAAAAATATGAATATATGGTATTAATATGTAATATGTTAATATTATATATATCGGCGCAAGCTTGATGTACCACCGTCCGCGAGACTGACGACACTCCAGATCAATAGTTTTATGGATAGTTATATAGTGGGATAGTTGATAACGTTCAAGTCAGCCTTATTTCACAATGTTTTTTGTTAACGAACAAAGTTCAATGACTCATTGTTGTTTGTCCACAACTTGCTTTAAATACGGCCGCTCGGTCGAGGAGGGGGCATTCTTGCTCGAACCGTCGGACTGTTCGGACGTCTACGTAATACTGTGCCTAGCTATAACTATCTGTGTATAGTGAGGTCTATGTAATAAACACAGAGATAATCTGTATCGTCGCGTCACTGGAAATTTACGGGTGATAAGAGCAATGTTGAAGATAGTGACGTCAGCAAATGCTGATGTCACATTTTTTAAAAACAACCCTGGCGCTCTTCACCCGTCATATATAATATATTAATGTATATATATGTTTATGTATGTATATATGTATATTAATAATATATGGGTCGAAAACAATATTTTTATAGAAAAATGTTTAAGAGCTTTTTTCTCAAAACTAAAGCTCATCTTGCTGAGCACTGATGGGATACTGCGTTACCAGCTTTGACCCACATTTTGTTTGTAGGTGAAGTCCAACAAAACAATGTAATACAAAGCATATAATATAAATGCCAACACAGAATTTATTATTCCAACTGGCCTTAACGGCACTACAGGGCGAATATAATTGGCACTTGCAGAAGCTTCGTCTCACAAAAGAATCCGATTAATCCGACTGAAGGTATTCGCAGAAACTCTTCTTAACGTGGCGTTACTACTAATAAAATGTATTTTTCAAAGAATCCAAGACAATAACAAATCCAAATGTCTAAAGTAACGTTATTTTATTACGTTACTTTTATATTAGAGAGCCTCAGACATCTAAGTACTTCAAAAGCATGTTATATATGAGTATCTATTAAGCAGAATAATGTATCATAACATAGCTAATTTTAGTAATGATCGTATATTTCTTCTAAGAAATGGAAATGTATCGTTATTTGTTACAATAATATGTATTGTATTCTGGTTTGAAAGATGTGGTGGCTGTCACGTGAACCACGAGAGAGACATTCCACCTACGCATCTCACAGTTAAGGACGCAATACGATGCAATGTGTTTCTATCTCACCTACTCGTGACGAGGCTAGGACGCAAGTCATATTTCCTTTGAGCAGAGTTTGTTCGCTTCACATCGCGTGGGCCATCTGTATCGTAACATGTTTTTATAGTGTAAATTGATATTATGGGTAAAATTCGTCTGAGATGGAGTCCGATATATATACATATCTCCCTAGGCAAAACAAGCTTACATTTTGGCCACTTGCCCTAGTTTCAGAGTTAGGTTTTTATGCCCTGTCAAAAGTAGCTAGGTTTTGCTAGGCTCTTGGAAAATTAACAATTTTTCAGTCACATTCTGGACGATGGTGCGCAAAGTAGATGAAAACTGCACTGTGAAACAAGCAAATTCTACTCTTGACTCGCTATGCTCTTCTGAGATAATTTTTTATGTGCAACATAATGAAACGGATTTTTAAGTAACTGTCTCAGATTTATCCTTCTCCTGTACAGAAGTATCTGAGGTTTATTCCCTATATCTTTTTTAAATAACATGATGCCCAAATAACACAATATACTATGAAAAATTATTAAGGAATATATTATAATCATATATACAGGGTGTCCGGTAATTAATGGATAACCTTGAAATGGGTCTTAGTAGAACTATTGGGCATTCGGAAAAAAATATCAAATAAAAAAATACCAAGTAGTATCAAAGATATGTATTTTTTTAAATAATATCGATGTTTTGTTTTTTTTTGTTTTTTTTTTGTTTTATTTGTTTTGTTTCGTTTGGTTTTTTTTATTTGATATTTTTTTCCGTATGCCCAATAGTTCTACTAAGACCCATTTCAAGGTTATCGATTCATTACCGGACACCCTGTATATATATCATGTATTCTAATACACTTGTGTATACAGAATAACAAGCTTCTTGTGTTAATCAAGTAGCTTTTTTCTATTATATAGTTTATTTTATATATTTTTAATTCCAGTTCTTTGATACAGATTATCTATCAGTAAATACGTATAAGAGAGGTTGAAAAATAGCTGTATCTTGCACTGGCGAGATTATGATTATGATTTAAAACATAGTAAAGTAAACATGTTAAGTGAAGGTTTCACCAGCCAAGACTAGGGATCTGAGATCAGAGGTCAGTCGTTCATAGGACCAGGCATTTGCAGAATGGTCCATTCAGTACCTATATTTGTTTCGCCTATTAAAATAAACAATATTCCCCGATTTGAATAAAGTTTGTTGCGCGAAATGAGAAGACAGCAAATAGATTTCATTTTAAATATTGCTTTTAAAAGCGTTTTGCTTCATTACTTAGTAGCTGCCTTAACAATAGTAATATTAAAATTTCGGTCTTAAGGCCTGAGAGTCAATTAGTAATAATAATATTAAAGTTCTAAAGCAACGATAGTCGAAAAAAAAGTTTTGTGCTTGAATTATGAGTACTTTTATGTTCTTTCAATCATTGGTTAAATAACTCGTTATATATCTGATACAAGTATAAGTGTATAGTGTAGTATAAGTGAAATCAAAACGGATAAACTTAAACAAATCTTCGTTTTTTTCTGTCCGTTTTCCAGAATATTCCGTCAATATGGCATTTGTTCTGTGTAAATGTTGCATGTTTTTATATGTATAAAAAACTTATGTAAAATATTGAACATTCAACCACAAATTAAACAAATGTGTATTAGGTATCTGGTAAACAAAGAAAGAAAGAATAAATTTATTGACACAAAAACGATCAACACGTCAAAATAGTAAAAGTAAAAGTATTATTTTAGTTGTCTGGTTCCCATGATACAAGCCATGCTTACTTGGCGCTGTGTGAAATGTGCAACAATAATTATTTATTATAATTTATCTTCTGAATAGTTAAATTAACGTCAACAAATCAACCGAAACCGTCGAAAAGTAACATTAACCACAAAGTTTGCGATTACTATTCTATAATTATTTCCAATAATTACAGTGAAACTTTATCATAGAACTTTGTACAACGTAATTATTAATTAGGCAAACCGGAAAATAAATAAAATAAAAAAATTCAACATAATGTAAACCAATTATCGAAAGATGATTGGAAAATCAAGAATAATTTGCAATCACCTACACGCCAACCGAAATTCACTAGAACACCGTTTGAATTGGCCAGACTGTGAACGCTCGTTGAACGAAATTCCAGTTTTCGTATTCGTCGAGACTCTGGCATACTATTTCATATTTCAATTGTTCCAAATGAATATTACAAAAGAATATCATAGAGTGAAATAGTTTAACTAAATCTGAAACAAGTAAAATTTTTGTATGTATGTGTAGTTTTGTGAATGGTCAGGTGTTGGAATGCATTTATAAAGAATGTGTTGTTTTATTGGCTTTAAGTAGCAAATAGTATTGAATCATTTAGACTTAGCATCAAAGCCTCATAGCTCAGTTGGTAGTAACCCTGCCTTCTGCGCTGCAGGTCGTGGGTTCATTCCCACAAAGGACAAACATTTGTGAAACGAACATAGATGTTTGTTATGTGTCTGGATGTTCATATGCATAATATGTATGTATTTACAAAAAAGTATATAAGTATTATATCCGTTGTCTGGTTGTATCATACAAGCTACGCTTAGCTAACTTTGGGGTCAGATGGCACTGTGTGAAATGTCCAACAATATTACTATATTATTATGATTAATGTGAAGTTGGAACTGTAATCCGTGCCACAATCTCAACCACAATGCTCGGAGCAACTTGATACAAGTGCACTTCAACATAGGGACCTATTTTTATATCTCGGTCAGATATGCAGTACCACTTGAGACATTAATACATGATTGACTATAAGATCAAAGTTTTCAATCATACCCAGAGAGTGTCTCATAAATTGAATCAACTCAATATAATTTAGTAACTGTGTACAACACCACTAAATTGATTGCGGCAGTAACATTGGGCACTAACAATTTTCGTTATAACGTTCAAATAGAGGTTTGGTTTTCCTCAAAACATTTTCATTCATAATTAAAGAAAGTCTTACACATATATTTAGTTGAGGTCGAGGTTAGTACAGGATCAATTTACTTACCTACGACCTTCAATAAGTAACTTATTACCATAAATATATACATTATAATTAGCATGCAGTAATTGTATATTAATTTTAAAACAATACAATATCCATATAAATATATTTTTTTATGTATTTAGTTAGTAATTGAATAATTATTTATTTTGCATTAAATAATCTATAAGAAATTTTCTTCTATTAAGTTTAATGCAAGAAACATTATATAGTATCAGTGATATTTATGTTTTTTACCCGCTGTTGGGAGAAGACGATTGCTTCCAAATACAGTTTTCAACTAATTAGGAAGTCTAAGGCTTCAAATCAGTTGATTGTACACCTATTTAGTTACCCTTCAATTGCAATTTGACACAATATATTATGTTTTGGATGGTTGTAAATATAATTATTTTGCTGGTATATTATATTACGTTACCACGATTCCGTTCTTATTTTTGTTGATTGAAGATACATAGATTGACATATTATATATATTTGTATTATATATTCGTAAATGCAAACCCGCAAAATTGTAAACTGTATCAGTGTCACGTGTTTATCAAATCGCAAATGTATTTAATATTTATTGATGCGCACAAAGCAATCACAACGGAAACTCAAGATCCTATTACATACCGACGCCTACATCTACTACCTATTTACTTACTAGATACCTATACGTTACCACTAGGACAATTCTATGACCACTAATTTTATACTATTTCATGCGAGTAAATTTCATGCTTCATGATTCATGCTTCCTGATGTGCATCAGGAAGCAGCTGCAGCTGCCTTTAGGCTCTGGGCCTTAAAGCTGATAGAGTTCTATGTATCATCTACTGTTTCTTATGTTAAATGCCTTTTTTATGGGGTGACATATGCCTGGATTGGAGAGTCTTCAATAGCTAGTCATTGCGTCAAAATTTTACGTCACTCAAAAATCTGTCATTTCTCTGTGACGATTGTACATTTCTTTTGTTTTTGTGGTAAATACACAAATAAATAAATGTGTTGTATTTCCTCTTTTATTCGTGTAATGTGCAATAATGTGTTTATTTATCTATCACTCTGACGAAATCAACCGATGCTCTATAGTAGGTATAGAGCATAGAGTCTATACCATTAATTTACCACTAACATTAGTACTACACACCATTTGTACTTTATGATAATTACTATCCTACAAAAGGCATGTGATAGACATCACAGACGCTGATTTTCTTATTCAAAGTCACTTTGCTAATTATACAAATATTTAGCTAAACCCCAACAACTAGTGGGATACACACCAATTTACAACTGCTAATTAATTCATTTAATCCCTACGCGTTGTTTATAGAGGAACGTTGCGTTTCAAAGGGTTCAGGAACATTTTGTCCATATATATACACCTTACACTCAAATGACGAATAAATAACAAAGGGTAACGATACATATTTGAAATGAAATGTTTAAATTCAGTATTTTGTGTTACTTTGGCGACGCATTAAAACTTGTGATCCGAATCAAAACAAAATATGGAATTACCTACCAGTTTCTAAGTAGATTACTAAACTAAATCAAGACTCTGTATTAGTTGAAAAAATACAAGATGGTACTTAAACACGCCTTTATTTTTAACAATCTTCACCGTCGCCGGATCACGAACTTTAAAACCCACTTAATAAAAATTAATCGTGGATATTACCATCAAGTGGATATGACAACGGGTGGAAACGCCAAGGATTGAAATCAGTGAAGTAAAGTAAATATTGATCTCGTTTCTAAACGCGACTCTGCGGTGTACCTCAACAGAGCACAAATCATGAACAAGCTTTCTATCGTCATCTTGAGCACACTACAGTAGCAATCACAATATCACATAATCCTAAAACTAGTAATACCTACGTTTTATAAAACAACATTGTTTTTACCAACAAGTAAAACTACTTATGTTTTTTCAGCTGTTATAATACAAATTTGCTGAGTAGTCTGTGTATTTGTCCTCAACAATTTTATTCAAATAATTAGTTTATTTTATACACGCATTCAACAAAATCAACATCAATTTCAATGGTGTGTGCGAAATTAAACTTCATACTGTAATCGGCAACGTGAACTTATTTTTATGACTTATCTATTACTTGGTAAAAGGATGCAAATTTACCCACCACAACAATTATTACTGTAGTAGACAAATTTCTAAGTAATCGATTCCACGGCATGTACACTGCCGCTCAGTGTAATCTCTCACACAAGATAAAAAGCTAATTTCCGCTTCCAAAAAACCATCTATTATCGATACGACGGAGTAAATTAAGGTATCTGTTATACAACTCATCGATGGAATGATACTATTAATCCTCTGACCCGTAATAAGCTCAAAGAAAACATTTGTCACGGAGGGCGGCGTAGATTCTTGATAACAAAGAGCTCAAATCCACTCGGTTGAAGCCCAAATGAATGGAACGCCGCCGAAGAATCTCAGCTTTTAACTTAATCCGGCTGTTACAGTCGGGTGAGGCAGAGATAGCCGGCGATGTTACATCAACTGAGGCCTTAGTACCAAAGTAGAGCTTCGTAAATCAGGTACGGGCTAACATAGGTACACAGTAATAAGCCAGTAACGACGTAAACCATGTTGGATCAGAATATTCACGAGTCCACCTCGTTGCCATGCCTGGGCCGCTATTACCGTAATAGGCGAAGGGCCGAGCTCAAGTAGCCTTAATTGTAATTTAATTAATGTACAAAGTGGCGAGATCGCCGAGTCGGAAAGATTGACAAAAGCTGCGGCCGTGTGTCCTTAACGACGCCGAGGGACCCGAGTTCTATCATCAGGTGGCTGAAAAGTAATTTACCCTGTCTACTCGATTATCCAACCATTTCCATTTAGAACCACTCGAACACAAAGCAAAAGTGATTTTATTACGATGTGCTAATAATGGGCCGAACCGAATGACATTAGATAAGTAGCCTGTTCGACGCTCGCTCCGCCGCTGGTGAAGGACCAACATTAAAATGGGGGGTAAAACGGGGAGGGAGGGGGGGTACGGCTACGGAACGATTACTTTCTCCTTTTACTTTACAAATGGGGAACTGGTCACATATTATTACCCACGCGGCAACGCGCCCATACCTGTAAGTGGAGCGTATTTACATTACACATAATATAACTCATTTTACTGCGCTCTACTTTCGCGATTTATAAGAAACAAACTTTCAAACAAGACGGGTTGAAATTAAAACATTGTCTTTTACTTCCTTTGATGCAAAAAACTGGCTAACGCGGTAAAATTTGCCTTCTTACCTGCCCGGGAAATGCTCTGAATTTCTTGTTTACATTTTTGCTCACTGTTTACTTAATGTTGCAGCGAATAAAGTAGCGGATGTTGATTATTCCTTCTAAGTATTGTGTTTTATGAGCTTTTAGAATACCGGGTATGATAGAAGTTTAATTCATTCAATAAAAAACTCACATTACACACCCACACGCACGCGGGTCGTGACTTCGACTTGCCCAAAATTCTAAAAACAGTAAATGCTTGGATCGATTTGGTATAACGGGGAACACGAAAATCTAGTAAACTTAATATTGTGGTCACATTGAAAATGTGTACTCTACTTTCTTAATATTTTAAAAGGTCCAGTACTTATTACTTTTTTATTCCCGTCAATAACGAAAGTGGAAGCAAGTAAATGCTGCGTTAAGACTTCATAATTTAGTTTTTGTTTATATTATAGGAAGACTCCAGCAAAGGTGAGCCCGACTTTATTAATAATTTATTTTGTTTCAGTTATCAATGTTACCACTTAATTATCAATGTGTTGACTGGCCTCATAGCACAGTGGGTAGTAACTCTGCCTTCTGCGCTGTAGGTCGTGGGTTCGATCCCCACCCAGGACAAACATTTTGTAACATTGATGTTTGTTCTGTCTGAGTGTTAATATGTATTAATATGTATTTACAAAAGAAAAGTATATAAGTATTATAATATCAGTTGTCTGGTTCCCATGATACAAGCTATTGCTTAGCTTACGTTGGGGCTAGATGGCGCTGTGTGAAATGTCCACCAATATTTATATTTATTTTTTAATGTAAATTTTACTGTATATGTTCTTATCACATAAGGACAAGCAATATACTCAGTTATTGTTAATACTTATTGTTTATTTAAATAAGATGATAAATACTAGAAATCGTTAGATTCAAATAACTATTTGATGTTTATTTATTGAAATAAGATTGATTCAATTAGGGCTTTATTGTGTCCTTAATGTTATGTGTTTAGTTTGCGTATCTTACTTAAACGGACTTCGACTTTTATTCGTTCTGTTGGTAAGAGTATATCAAATTTCTTGGCTGTAGGTTTGTTTTGGTATTATTTGCTGAGTAAAAGCTTTATCAAGTTACCCGTGGGATAGATGTGCCCACTCTACGTACCACCAGGTGTCATTCAATCTACAAATGATATCGCCTCGTGTAGAGTTAAAAATATACTCATTATATAATTTCGAAGATGAGGCACACAAGCTGGTGGCCCACTTGAACTGGCTATTGCTAGCGCGGTGCCTAAATTATACCGTAAATACCTCAACTACCTATTAATTTGTATGTGTATAAATAACTTTAACCAAAATGCAATACCACATCCAGTCCATACTACACAAAGGTTAGCTGGAAGAAAATGCTATTTAGCATTAAGTTCACCTATGTACTTGTTTTTACTTTGTGCAATTAAGTATTTTCTATCTTTCTATTTAATTTTAACAGAACAAAGTCTACCTGAACAGCTTAATAATTTTATTCATTCAACTCCAATTCCATAATGAAGGATTCTATTACTTGATTGTTTATTCCACTTACAAATAACCGTAAGCTCATAGTTCATTCAACATGAAATAGTTTAAACGTGTTCAATTAATAACGTTTCTAAATTAAGCAGAGAAGCAAATTCAGTAAGTATAGTGTGTGTTCGTGGCTCGAGTTTCACGCAATGCAGAGGTTTTTAAAAGCGCTCGTAAACTGAGGTGCGAGCGAACTGTTATATGAGAACTTCAGAAATTCGGTACATCACTTACAAAATAAAATTTAGGTGCCAACATTGCCTGGAAATAAAATTATTTGAACAACGACATTTCATTCACATATATGTTTTACATAATCAAGTATTAACTTCGTGTTAAGGGACCAGGACTCCAAATATGCGAGTATATAATGTCGTTATACATTCGATCATTTTTATCATATAGTAATTATTAGTAAATACTTTTTTATTTATGCACAGCGCCATTGTTCGGTAGCTAAATCGCCAAGGTACCCGGCCCCTTAAGTTATTTATATGCGATAAGTAAGTGAAACATTCAATGAGTAAACACTTTACCTCTGTCAAAATATTCGAAAGTTATGACAAACGAGTGTTCCACGGGGACGGAGTTTTACCTTTCCAAGATAAAAGCCTTGAGAATGGATCAAATAGTATAATTGAAAAGAAAGCTTGGATAAAACTTACAAATCCCTAATTTTTTTAATTTAAATTTTTATTTTACTCGTTGTGTATCGATATGTAAGCATGATGGAGAGCAAAATCGAGTGTTAAGAAAATAGTAGAGTCGTTATGTTGCGCGTCCGCGCAAACTCTAGTCGCGCCTCCGCGCAAACTCTAGTCGCGCGACGAAGCTGACGCACCATTTTATCCAGCGATTAAAAGTTCGTTAACATTTATATATTCTATGGCGTGACTTAATTTTACCAAAAAATACTTGGCCGTTACTAGTTTTTACTTAGTTCTGTTTAATATAACTCATAAATTTTTACGTTACGTTACGATACGTTTTATTTAGTTTAATTGAGTTTATTCTTTTGTCATTTTGTTATATTTCATTAATAATCAGACTGTTCGTATAATTAAATGAAATAAGAGATAAATTATATCGATTCATGTAACAATATTATTCGAGCAATATTGACACGACACGTATTTTCAATTTCGTGTTTTGGTTCAAAGCGCAAATGCGGTGGGAACAAATGTTGAGATTAAAATTGCACCCCATATTGATTGAACGTTACCCCTCTGTATGCAACAAAATTTGGGGTTTGATAACCCGAATAGGGGAGGGTTTCCATAAAGAGAGAAACCCTCTCTAACATCTGACGCTGACTCAAATAATCGATACAACTGTCTCTCTTGTATTTGCATTGCGTCCATGACAAATCGAGTCAAGTATGAGTGGAGACATTGATTATTATTTATATTAATTTTTAAATAGTTTTAACAAAGCAGTCTTTCTATCTTTTATTTCTTTTGTATATTTCCGCGTTTAAAAGAAATAAAGATATTAGTTTTTATTCAAATGATTTGTTTGATGAAGTCCGACGTTAATTTCTTTATCAACCGCTGAATTATGTAACGAGCTGTCTTCTCGCCGTAAGTTTTATTTGCGCGCGGCGTCCACAGCCACAGTTGCACGCAATTGCTTCACTATTTACGTTTCTTGACTTCCTTGAGAGTAACGCAGAGTACCGCAATTGTGTTTTAATGAGTAGGTAATATTATAGAATGCTTCAACGGACCCAGATCATCACTGTGATATTCGAATTTGAACATAAAATTGCATACATTTTAATGGCACCAAGTTTAAAATAGTTTTGGATTTTTGTGCTAAATTGTGCTAAAGAATACCATTGTCAAGTTTCGAGCAAATCGCACAATAGCTGTTGTCAAGGGGTCTGTGGGAATGCAATTCAATGAGTCTTCTTGTAATAGATGATATCACCACCTCCTTATCCGTGGGTTCTATGATCGCGATCTGATAGTTAATTAGACAAACAGGTTTTAAACTTAAAGTACTTAAAGTTTTATTAATAAACTTAATATGAACTAATAAAAAAAATATAAGTGAACTGTATTTAAGTTTGTTCTTCTGGGAATATTTAATTAAACTGATAATATTGCGCCTGCCCACGAACAAAGAAGGTATCTTGTGCTTGTTATTTCACCGGTGCACACATTTCAAAGCGGAAGGGCAGAAATACGATAACATTGTTGCAGATTGCTTATGTTAGTACTACCTTGAAGCCACTTAGCGTATACATTCAGTTATCTCGGTAAATATTCCTGTAGTTAGATACGTGAGACGCAGTCTCACGTATTTACATAGAACTTAGCTAATTAGAACTGGTAATGTCTGAAGTCCCAGTTTAAGTGTTTGTCTGATGAATGGTTAATTAATTATATCAATATTCATGTCCGCGTCAGCTCAGATGCTGTTGAACATAATTGCGTAACAAAAATTGCATGAATGTACATAAGTAGATATCAAAATTTTATAGTCTAGCAGAAAATCTAACAGAACTTTACCTGACCTTCCGCCATCTACCAGTCAAAACTTATACATATTCCTGGAAGCTATATCAGACTAATCCAGATCGTGTGGTAATTTTAATTTATATTTAGATACTTATATCCATACTAAATATAAAACGTATAAAATAACGTATAAAACTCTTCTCATGCAAAATCTGCACGTTGCAAATTTTATTGAAAATTCTTCGCCTCGTTGTCATTTTTATCTCTGTTTGTGTCCCTTTGAACGCAAAGGTTCTGAATCTAATAGACAGATATTGATGAAACTTGGAATGGTTGTAGTTTTTTATTGATATTTAAATATAAATTATTGATATTCTTTCTTTATTTATTTATGCTGAAAGACCTTGCTCTTTGCCAAAATGAATGATTCTAGGTCAATGAGAATGACACCATAGAAGTATTATGTTATGATTAAATTTAGTTAAGAGTGTTGAAATATACAGTATATGTTTTTTACAGTTCTAAGGGACCGTAACTTATTTATTGAATATTAAAAGTTTCAACTTGATAACTCCATGATTTCCTTAATAAAGGTACTTTACACAGAGAGGCAAACAGACAACGAAGTGATTCTATAAGAGTTCCTTTTTTTCTTTTGATGTACGGAACCGAAACATATTGAGTTTGTAACGGATATTTTCCGAACACAACATTTTTTTTTCGTGTTTACGATCAAAGGCTCTCTGTGCTTCTGATATATAATTAGTAGTCATTATAATAATAATTAAGACAACAAGCAAAACAAAATCTCGGGAGTAGTTATAATAGTAATAAATAATATTATAATAAATAATCCGACCGCAACCAGAACCTTTTCAAACCACCACACAATATAATTGTGTAGTTGTATAATGTAGTACTACCGCCCAGTTTTTATTATCTTTTGTTCAACTTAGAAGTCAGCATTTACGCAAAGCTTCTATGTACAAAAGTATTAATAAGTATTATAAAAGTAATTCTATATATAAAAGTACCTTAAAAATACGATTAAAAAGTTAACGAAACAGCTTTATTTTATATATTTTTATTATTTTGTAGGATGTCTGCCGTGGTAACTTGTGAGAGCGTGTGTGTGCGCGTGTGTGTGTGTGTGTAAGTGTGGATGTCTGTGTGGGTGTGTTAGGGTGCGTGTACGTGTGTACGTGTGTGTGTGTGTAAATGTGTGTGCATGTGTTTGTGTGCGTGTGTGTGTGTTCCCACTTAACATCAGGTGGGCCGTCAGCTCGTTCCGTCACTAATATTCCATTAACATTTTTGTCACAAAATGTATCTTACTTTTCTATACATCATATAACTTAAACATATTCTCGAAATAACAATCTTAATAAGAATGAATTAATTTCCTGGAGTTTCTTTTAAATCATGATATGGCGTCTCATTGTTCTTGACTTATACAATACGAAACTCGAAGCAAATAACGAATCGTTATTAATCCATTCGTTATAACAAGTTGCCCGTTAACTGCTGCAAAATCTTGTGTAACGTAGCGGGGTGAATTTGACCAAACAAAATACGAACGAGTACGGCAGAGCAATTTAAGACCAGGTTCAGGGAATGAACTCACCATGTTTGAGTCACGCACACCGGGGTGCGTGCCCGCACCCGTCACGCACACGCACACGCACATGCACGCGCACACGCACACGCACACGCACACGCACACGCACACGCACACGCACATGCACGCGCACACGCACACGCACACGCACACGCACATGCACCCATTATTCGTGTACGTGTGCAAGGACTCAATGAACCCAAACTCCTAAAAGAATGGTGTCAAACTTCATAGGACAAATGAGCAGACAACAGCATTGACAAAACTCTCACGCATACTTCATTATCTGACACATCCACATCACATACTCTCCTATTATAAAGCAAAATCATAACTGATTATTTGATACTTTGTCCGTCAGGAGTCGCTTAGGACCGGTACAGTGTCAGTGTCCCGGGCCTAAGCGACTCCCGAGGGACAAAGTATCAAATAAAGAGCGTTTTAAGAGCAGTAGAACTGACGCCAAGTTCTTCCGGGAAAATACTGCCACCATGCCCATATCTGCCGCCAAGCAGTAAACCGTTGCGGTTACAATGGTGTGGTTGCCGGTGAAATTACATTCCACCTACACGTCTCAGAGTTACGGGCGCATACGATGCGACTTGGGGCTTCTAGTACCTAGTAGGGGAGGACCCGCGTCGCATCGGTTGTTATGGGCAGTGACTTAAACTAGGTAGGCCATCGGCTCGTTACGTAACTATGTCAAATAAAAAAAACGACTAAACTAATTCGGCTCTGAAACCTAAGTACCTAAATTACTATCAGTTTTACGTATTTTTATTGAGCATATAATTTTCCTCATAAGCCCTATTTTTTTTTTTGTAATGACTTTTTATACTGAGTCAGTAAATATTTTATAATTTATTTTTTACGTCTCAATTAAGCGGGGAACAAGGATTCAATAATGAACAACACTCGTTAATTAATTAGGGAGTTCCCCACGCAATAGGAAAACTTAGAAGATCCAATCAAAAAAGCCATGAGAAATCAACTCATGCCAATCGCGTTGTACTTGTCCTTCGCGTTTGTCGTTACAGTATATTAAGACATTAGATACATTAATTTATCCTTTAACCAGTAATGTTCTGGTTACAATGATACCCTTGACAAGTGTGAGTCGCGCACAGAGGGGTTCCGTACCCTACAAAATATATTTGTGTTATGAAAAATTATGAATCTTATGAATAAAACATGAAAGAAAACATATATTTTATTTTATTCTATCAGGGGTTTTTAGTTTTCAGTAAGTTCAAAGCATCTTACAGAAATTTGTAAACTAATTGTAATATAGTGCCACGATGCAGAACAAGCATAGCACATTATCAACATACAAAGTGATAATAGATGACAGAACTTAGCAATGTGTTTCAACCCTAACAATAATTCAAAACTGATCACTTGAGGTTACAGATCTCTCAAACCAAAATGCTATCCTATCCGGCATCACAGCTACGTGGAGTCGCACCCCTTTTTGACCAGACTGCATACCCTAACTAGCAATTCCATGAGATGATGATCTCCTGTAGGCTGTTGCCAAAGACAGCAGAATTAAGACGTGTAACGTGAGATGTGTGAGGTACCATATTGAATGCATCCCGAAAATAGATTTATTCTTCGACAAGTCCCCATTACCTAAGTTCAAAAGACAACCAATGTGGGAGCTTTGCTGAGCCCAACAATGGGAAAACTCAACACCCAGTTCCCTCAAACTGCCTGGGCCTAACTAACCAAGGGAAGACCTGACTCCTGGCTTTCGTTGTTACCGTTAGGATCAGGACAGCAGACCATAAACCATGTAATGGATTTTGGTAGTCATCTGACAATATTTTACTAATACCTAAGTATATTTCCTTTATAGGAAAGAAAATCCTCAATATTTTCAAAACATTCACCGCAATTACGCACTTAACATAATACATTCTAAGACCTCATCGCAACTACGCATTACAAAATCCCGTATTCAAGAAGGACCATGTAAACTGTTGACTGTTTGATGGGTGAAAACAATTACACAATAAAAATTGTATCACAAAACTGTGCACATTAATGCAAATTTCTATTACAGTTATTCGCAAAATCAACAATATTTTAATAAAAATCTTATCGATTCATACAACTAAGCGACCAACGAAATCTGAATAACTGCCAAAACCCCTTTTCTTTCTTCCCTTAGTATTCTGTCATCTTTTGTATGTGGAGTAAAAAGTATTTAATGCAAAAGGTTTTAATAAATTTACATCGACTCCAAATAAAATACTTGAATTGATAACTGGTAAGAAATTTCGGTGGTACAGCAGAGTTGAGATCGTTATAGTACGGATCTCTAAAAAATGCCCAAACAATTTATCCTCTGTCAGAGAATTACGAACGAAATTGAAAAAAATAAAATACATTCGTTTTAAATTATAAACTGTTATTTTCGTATCACCAAGGCCCATGTTAATTTTATTTGATCAAACATAAAGGGAAAGGAAAATCCCGTGGGTAAACGTGATAAATAATAATAAAAAAATCATTGAAATTCCAGTGAGCAAGAGTTAGGATTCCAAAAATGCAATGTTTGAAGCAGTATTAAAGTATTCAACAATATGGCTGTGGTTGTACGTGCCTCGACTCTTACTGGGTTCCTTTCGTTCGACGGGGACCTGCCACCACTAAACACATTACCGTGGCACTTAATTATAATGCAAGAGGCGATGGCAGGTCCTCCTCAGTCACCGGACGAAAGTAATATTTAAAGGATAATTATTTTCATTCAAAACATATTTACTGTTTATTATTTTTGTATTATATATGTACATATATATATATACATATATAAACTTGCATAATTATATAATTAACATGTATTTACGTGTATATATAATATGTAGATCTCATCCACGACTCATTGCTGCCACTAAGCACTACGGAACTCGCACTGCTATGTTCCGGTTCTAAGTGGTTGCCGGTACAATTACTGGCACGGTGGAGAAATACAGAATCTTACCTGTATTTGTAGATTCCAACCGCGAAAGTGCCAGTGCCCATTACTACTACCGAGCACTAGTAAACTCGCACTGCTGTGTTCCGGTTCAAAGTGGTTGCCGGTAAAGTTACAGGCTCAAGTGAGACCCAAAAAAACCACACGTCTTCCCTAAAAACTGAAATCCTCAAATACCAGCAACATTCTGCTCCGACATCTTGTATGAGTGTACCAATTCTTTTATTCATGATGTGTATTGTGGAAATCAGGATATTTCTATTACTGCTAAATCTGAAATAAGCGTTTCCTAAACAGGGTTCCGCTGCCCCCCAGGGATTCAGAATATGATTTCTTCAGGAAGTTCGCTGAACTATAAAAAATGCATGGCTACTGGAGGAAATTCGAGGAACGCGGTTGAAGAATATATATATATATATATATATATATACCTACTTTTATTTTCCAAAAAGGAGCAATCGGTGGAATATAACAATATAATATTTTTTGTGTAGAACAGTCAGATAGAAAATACATAATATATTAAAATGTCTATCATTACTAAACGGTGAAAAAACCAAATATTTTAAAATTTGACAACCAATAAATTATTTAAAAGGATTTTTTTATGGACTTCTCTACCGTTGTACTTATAAAAACGGTTTTACATGCCTATGTTGATTTATAATTTATCAAGCCCGTTATAATTTTGGTTATCGATCAACTTCACATTTTATGTAAGAGAGCAGATTTTATACAGTTCGGGCTGCATAAATATTTATTGCCAATATTTAATCACGTCTTCGAGAATATATGATATGATTAACGGAAGTTAATACTATAGTATTTGCACGTCAATACTGAAATAATAAATATGCCTCTTATTCGGCCTAAGTAAATATTAACACCAATAAGAGCAAAAACCGAAGTAATTCGTCAAAAAAAAAGACACCAACGATAATTTTAGTACGTTTGTGTTTTTAATTTTTACCGATCATCATTACGAAAATCTATTTCAATCTGTATTATTTATTCGCGAGCAGCTTGCAAAGCTTACAATGCATTTCCCAATCGCATACAGTGCGTTAAAATAGAAATAAACATCTGTTTAATTTTTGGACATCGCCATTGATAACAGGCATATTTAATATTTTTTCCAAAGACAAACATTTAAGAAACAACAAAAAGTTTACATAAAAATAATATTGACCTCCTCCGACGTCGCAAACCTCCTAGGAATTTTCGGTCATCCATTTTCACCAGTTTATTTTACTTAAAAGTCCGTATAAACTTTAACCGCACTCATGGCAAGCTCAGCGCAAGGCGAGCTCTCTATGAGGCGTGTTTCCCGCGCGGTGATACTGGAGAGACTGAACGGTAGGGGCTCTGCCCCTGCCGGCGAGCCTCGTCGGATAGGGTGGGTTGCCGCCCCCCGCACCTGCCTCGCGTACCCCTCAGACGCGCATGCCGCACCGGCCCCATCACGTTACTCTGCCGGACACTGGAAGCAAAGCATCAAAAAACTGATAAATAGTTCTTCACTATTGTCACTTTCTGGTCGATATGATACAGCGGCAGGCCATAAAGCACTTTGTTACGTGATTTGTATTTCGGGCTTATTGACATTAATTAGATTGGAGATTTTGGCTTTTACTCGCAAATAACAGTGCACGTGTTTTTAATTTTTAGTTTATCTTTATAAACTAGGGAAAGCGAGCGAATGTCATACTCTAGTGGATGACTTAGAAAACTATTAGGGTATTAAAATATGCACAGAAACAAAGTGTTATTTTTGGTCTATGTCTCACATTTTCAACCCTGACATCTAACTAAAAGACCTATTATTGTTTGATTGTTTGAGAAACTACTGAACCATAATTTTCAATATTAGAATGTTTCTGGAAATGTCGCATATATTGGAATTGAATTTTGGGATTTTTACCAGCAGCTTTTGTGAACTATGATGCATACCTAGGTTTTTTGAGAAGGAAAATGTACGATGTTGATAATTCTTTGTTGTGATGGTGAGAGCGAATGATAAATTTTAAAATTAAATAAATTATTAATGATTAATAAATTTATACACTAAATATTACACGTGCATTCATTGATAATTTTTTCCACCAGCAAAGGCAATTTGATTGTATGAAACTGTTTTTTTTTACAACGGCCTAGAAATTAGTCCTTGTAATAATACGCTAATTTAATTCAACAAACCTCATGCCGCCAGAAAACAAAAGTAGGTGACCGATTTTTTATAGCGAGTCTTCAGTTTCAAGAACATCATTTTAGCCGTCGTGACTTCATATGCGAAAATCATGAATAAGTGATGTCACTATATCAATTGCTTTTGAGCAACAATTTTTATGTCAATTAGTGACGGACCGAGTAGATGGCTCACCGGTGGCGTAGCATTGCGCCCGTCACTCTGAGACTTGATGATGTAACGTCCCAAAATGATTGTTTCACTATCGCGGAAAGAAATCCCTTTCGTGACTGAATACGAAATGTTAATACACTGTAGATTCACTCACAGTGTCCCCGTCTTCCCCGTTACCATAATCCTCTCAGGATCCTCAGGGTCTAATAAGCGAGTCGGACTTTGCATAATCACATAAATCATGAATGAACAGTATTTTGACTTGAATAATAAGATGAAGTTATGAACTGAACCACCCTTTTCGTAAAAAAGTGTACATTCAATTTTTTTTAGTTTACAATTAGTAAAATCATGGCACTGCTCGTAACAAGCCAACAAGGTCGAACTCTTGAGAAAAATTGAAAACCACTCCAATTATCCAACTTTGTCAAGTTGCAAGATAAACGTTTAGCTCGATCTTTAAACTCACTAAGAAACTTGCTGCTGGAATCGTATAAAAAGTCTACTGATTAAATGTTATCTTCGTTCTACATCTAATCCAAGGAAAAATTGGGGCTTTGTCTCCTCAAGTTGAGTAAGAAAGTTTAATCGGATGGGAGAGGGTGTATGTACGTAGTTAGATAACGCTGGAAGATGCAAAATGACCACTGTTAGTAGTTGTAGTTGTAGTTGTGTTTGTAGTTTATCTAAAGAGAAGTGTTCTTGTAATAAGTTGTTTGATTTCTTAGTTTTGGGAGCATTATCCTATTCGTAAATCAAGTACCTATATCCCATATGTTACGTTCAAGAGGGTCAAATCATAACTAGCTACTATGTGTGTTGCTCGTAGACAGAAGTTAACAAGCGAGCTGATGCTGGTAATAATTGGATGATGACTGTAGATGCATCGAGCATCGTTTAAGGCAATTGCCTCAAAGTGTCAGTTCAAAGTCTTCAGTTAATGTTAAATTTATGAGAGGGGGGGTGTCGGCCCTTTTTATGGTTCGATCGTGTGATAGACGTCGTCCGGTTCTCAACTTCTTGAAAATAAAGGAGAAAACAGAATATCGCAATGCTTTATTATATTTCTGAACAAACATACCACATGGCACATTGGTGGTGTTAAGTGAGGTGATGGCCCACCTGGCGTTATGTGAAAACCTCTGCCCATAACAAGCAGCACGGCTTGTATCCTCCCGTACTTAGGTACAAGAAGACTCAAGTTACACGGTATGCGCTCGTAACTCTGAGGCGTGAATTAGGAATCTCCGTGTCTGTAATTTCACCGACAATCTTAGCTTCTGAAAAGGCGGAAATGCCTCTCTCGATGGTCATTACATATTACTGGCTTACTCAATATATACTCTAGACGTATGGGGAATGAAGCGTGGCCCTTAGATGTAGATATTTATAAAAGTAATACACGAAATTAGTGACCAAAGGTAGCGCTTATCTTGCTCATACGATTAGTCTGGCAACTCAGCAAGGTAACGTTGCCAGCCTTCTAGGAACGCTTATCGGCGGTGACTCTAGCTGTTTTCTAGTTCCAGTGTGCAGGTATGAAACAGAGATACACTCGTATATATAATATTATTCTGTACGTATATGTGTCACTCCTAAACCACTCAACCGATTTTGAAGAAACTTTTCGTGAGTATTTAAGGGGGTCCCTGGATGGTTTTGATTTGCAGTTGGACTGTCTAGTCTGCTAGTAAAAATGGCTGTAGTGAAATCAGAAACAGGAATGGTTATAAAGAACGCGTGAAGGAAAAATATAAGGGAAGTTATTAACGACGTAAAATATGATTCATCCATTGTATACATTAGTTTAGTTACAATGTTTCTTCTTACGTATTATAGGTTAATAGATACGTAGTAAGTTTTTAATTTATTATTGATATAGATTGTATCATGAATTTCGTACAGGCTGCTTAGTTTTATTACAAATGAAAGCCCTTTTTTTTACTATAAATGCAAAAGCATGTCGTCTTTTGTTATTCTTTCAAGCATTTGAGCCGATTAACCTGTAATTTTAACGTAAATACATCTGAAACCTGGGCCTGCTGTTATATATAGGTTACTTGTTATCGCAACACCCCGTGGTTGAAGGCCGAGGATAGAACCTAATATTATAAAAAATAATTTCTGTTTGCCCACCTTAATTCATGATTTTTCTTAATTCAGATGTTTGTTCTGTGCCTGGGAGTTAATATGTATAGTATGTATTTATTTACAAAAATATATATATATATATATAAGTACGGTTGAAGAACGCCAGGGTTGTTTTTAAAAAGTGTGACGTCAGCATTGCTGACGTCAGTATCTTCAACCTTGCTCTGATCACCCGTGGATTTCCAGTGAAACGACGATACAGATTATCTCTGTGTTTATTACATAGACCTCACTATACACAGATAGTTATAGCTAGGCACAGTACTACGTAGACGTCCGAACAGTCCGACGGTTCGAGCAAGAATGCCCGCTCCTTATTATTTTGAGAGAGCGCCTAGCAGGGGGGACAACCGGGTAGCCCGACTACTCGGTTTCACCATACCCGATATGGTGCGAACCAGGTGGTTCGGGTGGGACTCGACCGAATCATAATATCGCTGGGAGGAGAGTTTCATGAAGTGGGCTATAGACTCGAGACGCGCGTCTCGGTGGAGGGAGCGATTGCGTACGTACCAGGGAACGCCCGTGGCTTTCCGTAGGAAACGATTTTGAATCAGCTGTAGGGGGCGAGTTTGAGCATGAGCGAACGCCACGGAGGCGTATGTCATGATGGGGCGTATGCAAGCTTTGTAAAGTCTCACCTTGTTGCCAAGGGACATTTTACTCTTCTTGCATACGAGGTTGTTTAGGCGACCCAGTATAAAGGCCGCCCTGTTACGAACAGTTCTAATGTGTTCGTTGAAGTTAAGACGTTTGTCGAGGACAACGCCTAAGTAACGGGCGGACTTTGCCCATGGAATGGGTTCGTCATAGAGAGTGAGGGGCTTGAGCGTTGGGCGTCGCCGGGAAAAGTACACCGCGGTACTTTTCGTCGGGTTCACCTCAATGCACCACTTCGTAAAGCATGCACCGAGTGCATTGAGTGCGGCTTGCAGCTTTATACGCACCCTATCGGCATTCCGATCAGATGTGTATAATGCTGTGTCGTCCGCAAACTTGCCCGCTCCTCGACCGAGCGGCCGTATTTAAAGCAAGTTGCGGACAAACAACAATGATTCATTGAACTTGGTTCGTTTACAAAAACATTGTGAAATAAGGCTGACTTGAACGTTATCAACTATCCCACTATATAACTATCCATAAAACTAATGATCTGGAGTGTCGTCAGCCTCGCGGACGGTGGTACATCAAGCTTGCGCCGATATATCAGTTGTCCGGTTCCTATGATACAAAGCTTAGTACTATTTTACTTTACTATTTTATTTTACTTTTTATACTATGCTTAGCTTACTTTGGGGCTAGATGGCGCTGTGCGAAATGTCCACCAATATTATTATTATTATTATTATTCACAATGTTAGTCTAAGAACTTTTTGTGAGTCAAGTGAAGCAACGTGCCGATGACCCCCTGATATTATCCTCGAACTAAATATAATAAAAAATATAATAATGACAACGGTGAGTGATAATTCAGAAAGACTTAACTACGGAAAACAAGTCGGATACAATTCAGTTCCCCGGTCGTATAAGCACCGCACATACATGATTTGACAACCTGACATGACATTTGTAACCGTACCTACGGGTATATTTATATCCGTAGGTACGGTTAATACGCAGACCCTAAATATGTATATTTGTTACTTGTAGTAACTAACATAGTTTATGGATATTTTGAGGTCTGTGTAAAACTGAAATCATTATTTTTTTCAGGCTAGTCTAGTGTGGGGTCTAGTGTGGGACAGACAAATTATGTAGATGAAAATTTTTATGGAAAATAAATAATTTGATTTTGGTTAAAAAATTGTCTAAAAACGCGGGTGTGCGAACAGTTCCTTCAAGTGATCTGATTCGATAACCGCCTCGGGGTACCCTCGGGACACCGAATGCGATAGCCTAATGCGCTGCCAAGCTAAATCGTACTTTGATTGCATTGAAGAAAAGATAAGCATCCTACAAAATAGGATATCTCATTTCCCTGCAATTACATTGGCTTCCCTTTCAACCTCTAAGATAATATAAATGTTTGACTGTAATTAATACATTTTGATAGTAGTGGTAGTAGAAGTAGTTTTTGTAGTAACGCTACCTACTGCGCTGTAGGTCGTGGATTCGATTCCCACCCAGGACAAACATTTATCTGCCGAACATATATGTTTGTTCTGTGTCTGGGTGTTAATATAATATATTATGAGTATGTATTTACAAAAAAAAGTACTTAAGTATTATATCAATTGTCTGGTTCCCATGATATAAGCTTATATTTACTTAGCTTACTTTGGGGCTAGATGGCGCTTTGTGAAATGTCCACCAATATTATTATTATATATTTGGCAGTTCTTCAGGCACATGAGACAATCCACCTAAACGTCTCACAGTTACGGGCGCATACGATGCGACTTGGGTCTTGTCGTACCTAGTAAGGGAGGACCCAAGTCGCATCGGTTGTTATGGGCCGAGGTTACCACTTAACATCAGGTGGGCCGTCGGCTCGTTCCGTAACTGCATCACATAAAAAAAAATAACTTATTTGCGGAGTCCTTGATGGCACCACCCAAATGTTGTATTGAAAGTTAAAGGTCCTCCCTTCATCCTCCTTCCGACGCCATTCCAAATTAGGGTGACTCAATCCTTAGAGGAACAAACCTGGAATTAAATTAAACGCATATTAAACAAAGTCACGTTGCCACAAAAGGAGTGCATTATGCATGCCCTTATTCACTTGACAGTGGATACAACAGGAGTTTTTCTACTTTGAATACGTAATTAGGTCGGTAAGGGTTCACTCACGTACTTTTGTACTCGCTTTGGTCAAAAGGGCGTCGGTACATGTTTTATCCCGTTACCAGTCACATAAACGCGACAAATTTGTTTGCTGAGTTTATTGAAATATGTTCTAGGTTTGGAGTTTTATTAAACTGAGCTTTCATTGAATTTTGTATATATTTGTATTTGTACATATTTCATTTTGAGTATAATTTCATAGATGCAATTATAAGAGGATAAATAAAAGAAGTAGGGATTGGGAATGGGAAAGTTTAACGAGATGAGTTACGCACTTAGAAATATCGGTGACGTTTAGGATGGAGACCAGGTTAAGAGTAGCCTGGATTGACGAGTTTGGATGAAGAAGTTGATGAGAGTGGATGAGGCACAGGAGGCATATCAGGAACGTGCCAGGTGGAAAACCATGCCACTGCCTCTCGCTTATATTCAAACCGGAATATAATAATGCGAATGCATTACTGCTTGTCGGCAGAAATGGGTATGGCAGTACTTCTCCGGACGATTGGCTTTAGTTCTGCTGCTACCACAATATATTTAATGTTTCTTTTCCACGATCCTCACGCTTCTTGAAGGTAGGCAGGCTTGATGAGAACAAGCCACCTATCTCATAAATTCCTATCATGCACAAACTGACCCAATTGTGTGTACCTATATGTTGATCCGTTATACAGCATTTGCATGACAACGTAGCTTACATGGGACTCGTTGCTTATAGGGTATGGGACAGGAAACATCCGTCAAATTACGTCCATACTGGCATTACAGCTCACTTGGTAGTACAACGCTGTAGGTTTCGAATCCCATCAAAGACTCTAATATATGTGTGAAAAATCTAAATGTTTGTTTTATGTTGAGTGAGTGTTAATATCATGATATGTATATATATATTGAATATATATACAAAAATATAGTACATATTTATTATATCAGTTGTCTAGTTCCCATGATACAAGCTATGCTTAGCTTACTTTGGGGCTAGATGGCGCTGTATGAATGTCCACCAATGTTTATTATTATTATTATTACTATTATTTATTATTATTATATCAGTCTTGTTTCCATAGTTATGTGTTCCCATATAAGCTGGTCGTTCAGGTGAGTGCTTTAGGTCTAAATGGCATTGTGTGAAATGTCCACCAATATGAAATTTATTAAACTGTCACAGCAAAATGGGAGTACGTAATTTTATTTTACGGAAATACTTTTAATCAATCTTGATCTAACTGTCTGAGCTTTGCAATACACAATCCTTACGTCCTATTCATCTTCCGGTCAATTAAAATTCACTATATATTGACCGAGTCCATCTGTTTTACTGCATCTAGAAAACAGTAATCAGTATTTGGTTTGACTATATTCTGCAGGGTCAGATTCGAGTTAGCAGTTCCCATAATACTTATCATTAGAATTCTAAATTATTGATATTGTATAGACAAAGGGTTACCTTGCTACTAACCTTTGCCATTCGTCTGCCTAACTAACCTTTAAAATCTGCATATTATAACTTAAGTAAAGTACCACTTAAGTAAAGTGTCTGAAACTGTCAGCCAATATAATAATGTTTATTTTTTAAATACTCAGTAGTCATAAAAATAATGAGGAGTCCCCATAAATGAAATGCCTTTCTTTTAAGGTGTGTATGTGTGAAGTAATTTTGAATATAAAGTAAGGAACATTGTGATGAGAGAGTGTTGTGGATTGAAAGAAGATGTAGTCGAAAGTGTATGGTTGGACGGTTTGGGCATGTAGAGAAGATGAATGAAAGATGAATAACGAACTAAATCTGTTGACGAGGTTTAAAAGCGGATGAATTAGCGGGTAAAAACTAGTTTACACATAAATAAAATTCAGATATCGATTCGGATGATGATTGAGTAATAAAATTAATTTAATGAATAAATAATTTAATAATTTTTTTTATTCATTTAATTTATTTCATTTCCATTGAGTAATTAATGTACCTAGCTTTTTCTATGGTCTGCAATGCTGGCAAGTCCACTGTTCTTAGATAGATAGAGAATTCTTTATTGTATACCACACAAATACACATACAAATAAACGTTATTATTATAAAAGTTAAAAATAACGAACAACACACGTGACATGGGTGGCCTTATTGCTTAAAGCAAACTCTTCCAGGCAACCTTTGGATGGACTGGATTAAGAAAAATGATTTGGGACGGTAGTGTTTATTAAAGAGAATATTTTCATTTCAGTTCCCAATCACAACAAAAAATCTGGTAAACTATGCCGGACACACTTATTTTTGCAAATTTGTTGCTCTCAGACGTTATTCGTCTAATGGTTTTAAACATTAGGTTCCAACCCACTCCCTGATTCAATAATGTTGATTTCCCCTGTCAGGGGAGGCAACACGCTTTGATGTATGTGGTACTTATGCACTTTGTATGTCGCATTGCATCACTGTCGTAGGGGATCAGTATAGACACAGTGACTAATGGCTAGTTTAGATCCGGTGCTGTAAGCAGGAGCTGTGTTCATGTACCGCGATTTTCAACAGAGGTAAATAAGGTTCATGAAAATTATATAGGCTTATCAATTCTTTTTTTTTTATTATGTGTACAAAATATATGGGTAAACATTGAAATCGTTTTTAAATAAAAAAAACTCTTCTCTATATTAATACTTTCTTTTGACAAAACTGTATGTGAAAGTCAGATTAGTGAGACAACATTTAGTACATATGACGAATAAGCAAGTTAACTGAACATGACAATATTATTAGTTTTTTGCTCGTGTGTGGGTTTCTATGCTTAAACTTTTACCAATAAATACAAGTAGTTTACCTACGGCTTCGCCCGTGTGCTACCGCGCTAATCATTCTTTATTGGCCTGAAATTCCTTCGTTTTTAACATAAAAACGTAGCTTAAATATTATACTTAGATAACGCGACATTGTTTTAATAGCTTTAGAAAATGATGAATCAATAAAAAGCATATATTTTATTATTTCAAAGCTTGTAGGCAGCGTTCGTCATTGGCAAGATGGCCTGTTTTTCTAAATTTTACTTTTACTTCTTACTGAATACTCATATTCATCATGATACAGCTAGGCTAGCCAGGCTACACTGTATAAATCACTTAACGTTAGTGGACAAGTTTTAGAATATATACTGTATCCGGCATGCGTTGCAATGCCACGTTAAGGTAAAAGTGACAATAAAAACGAAAAAAAATACATTTTATCAGTAATCAACCAAATCGGGTTGGTCGGGTAATCGGGTTGAAAATTATTAAAGTACTAATATCGCAATTACAAAATAGGGGTTGGTGTTAGAAGGGTGAAAATGTTGGGTTGTGTGTATTTTTTAATGCTGAATCATTAATAAATTAAAATAAATTTAATTCTCCAAAAAATACAAAAAAAATAATTGGGGTGGACCTTACCCTTATCACTTAGGGTTATGAAAAATAGTTCACGTCCTATTCTCAGACCTACCGAATACCAAAAATTTCATAAAAATTGGTCTATCCATTTCAGAGGAGTTTTGTTACAAACACTGTGACACGAGAATTTTATATATTAGAAAATGTATACAGAAGCTTATCTTCTACATCGAAACTCACAAACTACGTCGATAAATATTAGTATCTACTCGTAGTACTAATTTATTGAAAACATATCTGTTGGATAGTAAGAATGAAAAGTCTTCTTGTGTTATCTAAGCTATTCATCACAACTAGACCGTTGTATAGAACTTAATGTGAGCCCCTTGAGAGTCGGGGGCCAGGTACGGGATTCAAAGTCAATTTATCTCAATTTCGTCAATCTGTATTGTTTATTGTTAATTTTGGTTGTGCGTTACTCAACTGAACTGAAACTATTGGCTCACACATAAATACATAATAAGAACCTGGCAAACTTTGTTCTACTACAGTTAAAACGCATAGCAAAAACCTTCACCAGTAGATTTGCAACATCAATGTTACAATGTGTTGGCTCTTATATAGAAATGCAACGTTGTGTTATAAATTGCAAGTGAACCGATCGACTAGTTTTCCGGACACGAACATAGAAAAGCTGAGTTTTTACCTAAATATAGATGAGCAAAATTATCAATAACATAGAGAAGTTATCTATATCACTGGGCATACGCTAAAATCTCGTTTCATAGAAGCATCAGTAATCGTTCAACAAGTTTTAGTCGGTATTATCTTTAATATTATTTTTTCCTTCTTTCACAACTGGCGTTTATACACAAAAAATATAAGGAAAACATGGTAGTTACGCGACAACTTATCCGGGATTACACGAAGTTCTGGAAGAGAAAGTTGTGAAGAAAAAGAAAAAATGCAGCATACATAAGCATGTGTGAACGTCCGGCGTTGAAAGCTTGTGAAAGTATTGTTTTTACTTGGTATAGTAAATATATATCTGTTGAGATGTTCACTAGGAAACAGTTGCGTACCTCCTCGAATATCTACTAGCCGAAAAGGTGTGGATAAATTTCTGCAAAAACATTGTAATTATTGCTTTAGTATAAATAAAAATAGAGTGTCTGTTTGTAATATTAAAATAATCGCTTTTTACTAAGTGCACATGGATGTATACACGGTACATACACCATAACATCATTTTTTCAATTTTTGTCTGGGTATCTGTTTGTTCCGGCTAATCTCTGAAATGGCTGGACCGATTTTGACGGGACTTTCACTGGCAGATAGCTGATGTAACAATAAGTAACGTAGGCTACTTTTCCGAGGGGTAAAATAGGGGTGCGTGATAAAACCGAATTCCACGCGGACGAAGTCGCGGGCAACAGCTAGTATCATATAATTAATGATAAACGCTGTCCAAAAGCACCATACTACATAGGATGTGCTGCAGCCGATGAGTGTTGCAGCGATGTTTATCGGAACAAGCGGTTATGTGAATATTTACTCGACATGACACAACTTGACATGCCTTTGAGCGATTTCCAAGCCTCAAACAAACCGAGCGCGCATGACATACTCACGAAGCTTTGTGTCCAAAATCGTTCCTCAGATATCACTAGTGGTATAATGAACTCAGGGTATCTGTATCAATGATGTAAACAGCACATTGCCAGTTTGGTTTGAGTTTGTGATTTGTGTGTGTGTGTGTCGTGCAAGGCATAATCTACGTATGTATTTCACATGCAAGCAATATTTTTTGCCACCGTAAACAGAAAATACCTCGGCCACAGCCTGACATATTTTACACAAATCTGCGTCGTTTCAAATACTCCATTAAGTATTATTATTTATGTAGTATTCAAGGCAATGTATGTTTTGTCAAGTACTCCCGGATGCATTACTGTTTTCCGGTTTGAAAGGTGTGGTTGCCGGTGAAATTACAAGCACTTCAGACATACTACTTTCACTCAATGTTCCGGGCGCAATACAATGCGGTTTGGGTCTTTCCATGTCTAAGAAGAGGAAGATCCAAAATATTTTGCTTTTGTTATAGGTAGTTACCGCTTAATATTCTTCTGTAACTTTATGAAAATCTAACAATTTCTTCTTAGTTCGCCCGGAGAAGTACTGCCACCGCACCTAGTAACCTGCCGTAAAGCATTGGTGCAATCGTATTGCTGTGTTCCGGTGGAAGGGAGTGGGTGCCGGTGAAATTGCAGGCGCATGAGACGTAACATCCCCGTCTCGAGATGAGTCGCAACGCAATGCGACTTGAGTCATCTTATACTTTGGTGGTGAGGACTAGAGTTGCATTGCTGTTGTCTATAGGCGACGGTTATCACTTAACATCAGGTGAGCCGTCAGCTCGTTCCGTCACCTAAGTCACATAAAAAACTTATTCGTGATGTCCTAGTCGATTACTAGATTCTTCACGTGGTTTCATTGGCTTGTTACCGTGAAATAGTCGTAAATATGACATGTGGGACAAAACATATACAGTCTATTTTAAAGTCCCGCAACTTTAGACGGAGCCAGTATTTTGTTTTTTTAAATTTTACTTAACCAGTGAGCCTTATTCTAATAACACGTTGAATAAAGGGACATATTAATATATATTTATATATAATGTATGTGTATACGTTATGTATGAGAGTATTATTTCTTCCGTTGCACTATTTCACTTTTTTGTTGTTAGTGCACCGCCAAGCAATCTTCTACCACTTGTTAAATCCTTTCCATCCAAAGGTTGTCTGGCAGAGATTTCTTCTTAGCGGTAAGACCGCCCATTGTGCGTGTATCTTAAGTAGTTTTAACGTTTGTACCGTATTTTAATGGTGTACAATAAAGAATTTTCATTCATTCATTCATTGCGTTGGGATATATTGCCCGTGTGGGAACACACTTAAAGACGAGGTACGTCAGTGACCCATTTGTTTCCTGGACGCACAAGGGGAAGCCTGTCTGTGACCTATCTGTTTCCCCGTAATAGCCTTGATTTGTGCCACTGTGGGTAATATACGCTATTGTCAATGAGAAGTGTAGGCATTTGTCTATTCGCCTAGGGCTTGCAATAATACCTATTACGTGTCCAAGTGACAACCGCTATGATAATATTATTGCGGTTGCTGCTACTAGGTCAACTGGTTCGCTTAAATGGCCTTGTTCTGCAAGCTCATCTGTGTGTGAGCTCATTATTAGCAAACAATGCAGGAAGTAGTAATTTCACCGGATCTATTTTTAAACTTGTTTTATTTATGACTAGCTGTTACCCGCGACTTCGTCCGCGTGGAATTCAGTTTTATCACGCACCCCTATTTTACCCCTCGGAAAAGTAGCCTACGTTACTCTTTATTACATCAGCTATCTGCCAGTGGAAGTCCCGTCAAAATTGGTCCAGCCATTTCAGAGATTATTATTATTATTATCCGGAACAAACAGACAGACAGACAGATAAAAATTGTAAAAAATGTTGTTTTGGTATATGTACCGTGTATACATCCATAATATGCACTTAG
This sequence comes from Chesias legatella, assembly GCA_947359385.1. Lineage (NCBI taxonomy): Eukaryota > Metazoa > Arthropoda > Insecta > Lepidoptera > Geometridae > Chesias > Chesias legatella. Next base: position 6,712,190 of record OX375762.1, on the reverse strand, counting down.
TAAAAAGCGGGTATTTTAATATTATAAACAGACACTCCAATTTTATTTATTTGTATAGATTCTCGTAACATCAACGGCTGAATCTAGCTTTTATTCTTTCTCCAAGCCTCACCTGTTAACTAGACTGTAATGAAAGAAACAAATTGTACCAAAAAAATGCTCGAATAAATTATACTATCATCACTAATTTTACTTGAGGTAAGTATCTGAGGAATAAGAACGACACAAGGTCAAACCACTCATTATATATATATTTACATATTTGTTTCATTTACCGAGATCAATGAAGTAAATCCATTACTCTGGCGACTGATAAAAATATTAATTTGTAAGTTCCCTAGATTTATCACGAGTTTTTCTTTGAATTATATTCATTACTTATCGATGTAAAAAAACACTTAAAATCGTGTTCTTTTATAAATTTGCATTCTTTTATATAAAAATCTTGCTTTGAAATTTGGTTATTACAATAAAGGTCAGGCCAATGTATAAATATGCTAAACAAACTTTCATAATTTAGTGTGGTTAATTAATAAAAATATAATTTTCATTCTTTTTCGTAATGAGATACATGCGGTTTGAGTTTGTTGAAATAAAACAACATACAAACTAAGCATTAGCATTAGGTAACATATTTTTCACCCTTTTCTAGAATAAGTGACATTAAAGTTCTTAATTATTATTAGTTACGGATTATTACGGAACGAGCCGACGGCCCACCTGGTGTTAAGTGGTAACCTCAGCCCATAACAACCGATGCGACTTGGTTCCTCCCCTACTATGACAAGACCCTAGTCGCATCGTACGGGCCCGTAACTCTGAGAAGTGTAGGTGGAATGTCTCATGTGCCGGTAATTTCACCGGCAACCACGGCTTTCAAACTGGAGCACAGTAACGCGAACGCGTTACTACTTGGCGGAGAAATGAGCATGGTGGCTGTACTTCCCCGGACGAACTTGGCGTGAGTTCTACTGCTCTTAGGCTGCAGCTTACTGAACTACTCTCGAAAGGAAGAAATTCCAGTCAGGAATTACTCAAGTGGGACGTAGAGGAACTCTTCTGCCTAGGTGTCTCTATTCTCAAGAAACGAAATACATGATCCGTTACCAACGGATTCACGTTGATTAAGCACATAATTATTAGTAAGTATTTAGCATTTTGACATTCAAGAAAATCGGAAGAACTTGTTGAGTAAGTTATTGTGTAATTAATTTTCATGTTTCAGATTGCTACAACAGAAACAGAACAGTAGTTTGTAATCACCGCTACGATTCGTAACAAAAACTACGACAAGTCAGACGCGAGGGAAATAAATGTCTCTTTCGTAAGCAAAACTGCCCTAACTGCCTAATTAGAGACACGTTATAGCGGGGGAGTTTGGAATGCCGACAGTATTTCTAATAAGACATTTGTGAGGCTATAGGCTAAAAGTTTCACCCGAAGAGTTTCACACGGAAGAGTTTATTCAACACATAGATACACATATATTTTTGGGGTTAGGTATGGCGTCAAAGCGCCATCTTGTGGCATTTAAGACCGTGGTGGCCCAGTGGTACACATGCCGAGTTTAAATCCAGAGGTAGCTTGTTCAAATTCGGACTTTTTATTTTTTGCGTTATGCAAACTTTTGACCGCAATCTCACCTGATGTTAAGTGACGATGTGGTCCACGAAGAAGCATGCTGGCCTAGAAGTATCCTATTCACTCTCCTCTTACAGAACCATTTTTTTCATTGGACGTGTAATTTTTTTTTTAATTGGTAAATGCATTATTGCTTCTCGGCTTTGAACTTGAACCTGACCCGGAGGTAGCTAGTTCACATCCGGACGTGAAACATTTGTTTTTCACTCGAAAACGCATTACTTCTTCTCGGCTTTTAACTTGAAGCTATCACGAGTTCTACTGCTGCTTATCATTCCTATGAAAAGTTTACCTTTATAACCCCAAGAGTTTGGAAGCATGCGTACACTTTCATAGGGAGAGCTACCCCGCCCGTTACGGGATTCATTTGCGGGAAGTGGCTGGTAGAAAGTGTATACGTTACGTAGCGCTTCCTGGAAGCTGCATGCGTCGAGCAGTCTGCAGACTGTTATAGACGGCTGATGAAAGACACTTTCGCAGACAGCTCGATGTCTTTCCATTCAATTAGTTGTATTTGCGGAATAATGTCTATTCGCTATTGCATATAAATTAATCTGTGGCCTTTGTTGTCGACCCGGCCGCAAGCTGGCTTCGATTCAAATGCAAATCGTAAATCGACCTCCCACCCTAAACACTTCCACACTAATGGCAGATTCACACGTGACTATGAGTCGTACAATGATAATTTAGTATTAGAAACATATGTTTTGTGTGTGGCTATTAAACTTTAAAGATTTAAGAGCAGTAGAACTCTCGCCAAGTTCGTTCGGTGAAGTACTGACACCATGCCCATTTCTGCCGCCAAGCAGTCAAGCGTTCGCGTTACTGTGTTCCGGTTTGAAAGGTGTGGTTGCCGGTGAAATTACAGGCACATGAGACATTCCACCTACACGTCTCAGAGTTACGGGCGCATACGATGCGACTTGGGTCTTGTCGTACCTAGTAGGGAGTACCTAAGGGATGGGGACCCAAGTCGCATCGGTTGTTATGGGCCGAGGTTACCACTTAACACCCGGTGGGCCGTCGGCTCGTTCCGTAAATGTATTACATAAAAAAAAACTATCCTGAAGATCCATGATGGTTGATAAGCTTTGAAACTATTAATAAAACGGTGTTAGCGGCAACGAACTTGACAGTTTATTCTAAAAGTCATACACAACGACATACACACTGACATGAGAGGGCGCTAGTAGTATATTGATATTGTTACCATATTCAATTAACACATCCACTTAACAAAATCAATAGATAATCTAATTAATTAATTAACAGGTGAAATGCTAAGTTTTTTCATAAAGTAATAATATATAACAGAACCTCAACTTTTTCTAAGAATATCTGCAGGCATTTCAGCTGTTACCAAATAAGCAATTTGAATAAAATCATATGCTACAGCTTCTCTCACAAAATGAAATCTTATTTTATTTTATTTATATATATATATATATATGCTTAGATCTTCGATGGAAAATAGCCCGGAGCCCGGGCAGTAGATTTTTTTATGGGATTAAGTGATGGGTCGAGCTGATGGTCCACCTGATGTTATGTGGTAACTGCCGCCCATGACAACAGCAATACGACTCATGTTCTCTCCACCATAGTATGAGATGACTCAAGTCACATTGTGGGCCATCAGCTCGACTCGTCACTTAATCCCATAAAAAAAGTCACGATGAGCTCCTAGATGAACTGTAATTACGTTTGCGATGAATTTAAAAAAAAAACTGCGTTAGGGTCAGATAGAAAATATGATATAATGATACAAATAATTTTAATTAGTTTCAGTGCTATACGGAGATAGCTACACTTTTCAGTGGTATCTCCTTCAAAAAATAGTGAACATTAACGATAAAGGTTTGAATTGAAATCGCATTCACTAGCTGTATTATACTTGCGGCCAAAACGCAACGCTTGCGCGTTCTAATCTACTAGTAGCGACATCTAGGTAAAAATAAATTCGTTTAGTTTGCCGCGAGTTTACAATCAGGGGTTGTTTGCCTGCCCAAAGTTGATTCCCTATCACCCTACAAAATATGATGTGACGAATCCAAATCTGTGGCCCTCCAAAATTACTTCTCGTTCATCTTGAACTATGATTATATTCAATGAAAGTAAATTCAATATCAAAATACTGTTTACAATCTGTTATTCACTTCATCGGATCATTCGATATGGCTTGCGCGTTTAAGTAATTCGAAGTTATCAAGAGATAGCGTTTTGATAAAGATAAGTATTTTGTTACTGATTGAAATATTTATCTTCCGAAACCTCTTAAATTAAACATGTTAAGTAATAATGGTACAATATATATATTGAAGTTTTACTTTTTGACAGTAAGTTTGTCACTGCAATACCTTTAAACACGAAAAGGAAAGCAGAAGTCAGTAGGTAGGTATATTGAGTTGATTTAGTAAGAACGTCATTTGATAGAACACCTTTAAAAATGCCCTTATATTATATTATATTTTCCTTATAATTATGTAGGTTCATAGTACAATACTAATATATTAATACTATGCACAGTTAACGGGCCATTCCAGGTGTCTACCCGTTTGTCTACAAATGGTAAATCAGGACTGGAATTTAGGAAAAAATACTAGTTTTATTTTATGTTTTAAAATAACTATATATTTCAACAAAGCTCATCGCGAGTCCGGGCACTAGATTTTTTTTATGGCATATTAAGTGATGGATTGAGCTGATGGCCCACCTGATGTTAAGTGGTAACCGCCGCCCATAGGCAACAGCAATTAGACTCAAGTTCTCTCCACCATAGTATGAGATGACTCAAGTCGCATTACGTTGCGACCTGGAGACGGGGATGTTAAGTCAAAAGCTTACAAAGACGTGTACAGTGTGCGACGATGTTTATATCTACGTATGTAACAAAAATAATATTGGTGGATATATCACACAGCGCCATCTAACCTCAAAGTAAGCTTGTATCATGGGAATCAGACAACTGATATAATACTTATATTATATACTTTTTTCGTAAATACATACGTATACTTAATACCTACATAATATTCACACCCAGACGCAATACAAACATCTATGTTCGTCACACTAAATGTTTGTCCGGAATCGAACCCACGACCTACAGCTCAGAAGGCAGTGTTACTACCAAATTGGCAATAAAACCAATCAAATTATATGTTAAGGTTAATTCTGAAATTGATAAAATTTGACTAAACCATGTAGCTACTCTAGCTACTCTTGTAGACACAAAATTTATTCCACGCAGGCGAAGCCGCGGGCATGCTAGCATTATATATTTCTACAAAATATCACCAATTTCTTATCAACTTGAAACCGACATTTGGCCGCCCCGTCTCTCCTCTAAGAGAAAATACGTTTATTAAATAGAAGTATTAGATCTACGAAATAGGTACCTAAGTATGATAACAGCATGAATCTATACAGTTATGAATATAGTAATCAGCATGCCACTTGTTGCCAAGCCATCATAATATAAACGTATTCAAGAATTACACAAATACATAGAGCCGGGCAAAGATCTCAGTTTGTGGGGGCAATGGCTTCGAGCTTTTCGGGAGCCGCGCCTGAAGCTTTCGGTAAGTGTATTTTGCTATAAATTTACCAACGTTTTCCATCTTTCCATCCATAAACCAAAAATAGGTAAATTAGCACCTTATAATAAGATTACTAAACCACCTTATAATCTATACAAATAAATAAAATTGGAGTGTCTGTTTGTAATATTAAAATAATCGCTTTTTACTAAGTGCATATGGATGTATACACGGTACATATACCAAAACAATTTTTTACAGACTTTTTAATTCTTACATGGTCATAAAACATGATGAAAACTCTGTTTCTGTTCATGTATGCGAACCATGTTCGCATTCTCACAACTTTTTTTAAGTTTCAGTCATATTTTACTATAAATTTCATAGTGAAACAATTCTATAATCATTTTGAAACTAGTACAAGTTATTTACTTATTATTACACTTCTGAAAAATAATGTACAACTTAAATATATAATTTTGAACGGGATTAATCGTCCTGAAATCAAGATTTTGAACGAAGCGCTAGAGCCTATGCTTATGAGTACCCAGTAAAGCGAGATAGAAAACTCTGTATTGTTATTCCGCCTGGACCGTGTATCGGTCACCATAGCTTGTCCTTCCTTGGCTTTCGCCGTTCATTCAGTCTTGCCAACTCCGTCTCTCCAAGGCTGGACACAGCGTTTTTCAAATGTATAGGTGATAAGCGTTCGGCACCTCTCCCACCACCAACGAAAAGCGAGTAGAGAGAGTAGCTAGCAAACAGAAAAAAGTTAACGAACAATGAGCAGTGAGTGAGGTTAAAAATGTATGTCACTGAGCTTTGGACGAGAGAGCAATTGCGATGGATGATGGATCTCGCACAACGAAGTACGAAGGAACGAAGAATCCTAATATACTTATTTCCAACGCCTTGGTTTGTAAGAGCTTGCCAGATCTTCTCGTGCTTTAGTGAGTCGAAGGCCTTACTGTTGTCTACAAAACAGCAGTAGAAAGATATATTAACTCATTGCCCATTTCAAACAATTGTTTATCTACGTGGATATGGTCAACTGTTGAATATCCACTTCTAAAATCAGCTTGCTATCTTGGTTGATTTTCATCCAATGTCTTGATTATTCTGTTCAGAATAATCTTAGCGAAGACTTTATAATATATTTGATATAAGACAGTGTTTTGTCGCCTTTCTTATGTAACAGTATAATAGTTGATTTTATCCATTGCTCAGGTATAGTCTCGCTCTGCAACACTTCGATGAATAAATAGACAAGAGTTGTAGCTAGAGATGATCTGTGTTTTTAAAGAGAAATTCGTTAATGATACTGTCTGAGCCAAGGTTCCTATCTTTCTTTTAGGTTTTCACCGCTTTCTCCTTCTGCAGGTATTTTATCTAGTACGTCGTTTCTACCTGATAAATCTGTAGCTTGACTAACATTCTCCTTTGCATAGAAGTCTCGGAAAAAGGTTGCAGCTATTGAGATAATTTCCGGACGTCTAGTTTCTTGCTTTCCACTTATATCTGAGATTTTGGGTATCCAATATATTTTATCCATCAACTGTTTGGCTGCACTTTTGATGCTTCTGGTCTTCTGAATGCATCTTTCCAGCATTTATAGACTGTCTTTGATGGGCTTTTCTCATGTTATACTTGATTTTATTACTCATTTTGGTTATGTCTTTCCTATCTTAATGCAGACTAACTATTTGACTAGGTAGCATAGTTTTGCGTGCAAGTTGGAGACAGTAGAGGATCAGTGAAGTTTGCACAGTTTCAGAACGGTTTATTTCAGGTAATAAATAATTTTTATGTTAAACTGCCAGAATTCATAGAACTAAGATGGAAACACAAACCATTCGTTCGTTTATTTGTTCATTCACTCCTTTGTCTTTTTTCTATACGTCTATGGTTAACATTTTGCCAGCTGGGCGGTTCCAAAAATTTTCGGTTCGATTCCGTACATTATTATTAGTTAAACTGCGCCTTGTGCATTGAAATTGATGATATTAACTATCAACTACATTTATTGACAGTTGGTAGTTCCAGTGTCCGGCAAAAGTTGTCTCATCGCCTTCAACAAGCAGAAAAATGTAAGTTTGTTTGTGTATACTTTACTGAGGTGAGTGGCGGTTAATTGTTACCTGTCGCTCGGAATCAGTAATATCGGAAAAATATATGTCAAACAATGTCCTTGTAGTAGATCGTTTATTAACTACGATTTATTTTGAATTGGTATTGCGAAAACAGATCTACGATGCCCTTATATTTTTGCGAGAAGTTGCTCTAGCGCCCAGTCTGGCTAGCGTTCCTTGTTTTTGTCCTGAGCAGCTTGAATGAACAGACGTGTTTGTAGCACGGCGCATTATAATTGTAACGATTAGTTCATTACAATATAATGTGCCGCGCTAGTGGTTCAGTCCAAAATGTATACCAGTTAAATAAAGCAATCTCAGAGGCATTACAAACTTTGATATCTATTCATTACAGTGTGACAGACAATTTCAACATTCATTGCACACATGCCACAGTAAAGTTAGGTTACTTTATGTTGCACAAAATTAAGTTTATATTAATATGTGTTAATAACTAAGGAAAACTAAGCAATTTCATGCTGCAGTTTTGTTTTTTGTGTGTTTTCAATACATGATGTAGATTTCTAAGCATGTAATGCTGCATATGAGTTTTAAAAAGTTAACATAAGAAATGCCTACTATATTTTCTTTTTAATGTCACTGTTTTACTGCACCTTGACAGGCCTCACAGCTCTGTTGGTAATGACTCTGCCTTCTGCGCTGAAGGTTGTGGGTTCAATTCCCACCCAGGACAAACTTTATGTGATGAATATAGATGTTTGTTGTGTTAATATGTATTATATGTAATGTATTTACAAAAAAGAATATATGTATTTTATCAGTTGTCTGTTTCCCATAGTACAAGGTATGCTTAGTTTGGGGCTGAATGGCACTGTGTGCATTGTCCACCAATATTATTACTATTAACTTGAAAATCTTTTGATGCAGTTGAGACTAGGACAATATCATGGAATTTTGGGGGTCATATAGGAAGTAACTACCTAATTAATCAAAATGAAACATAGCAGCAATCTAGTCAGTACCATTATCTTTCAAGCCGAACCCGGCAGACATTCGCCTTAGGCAAAATGCATAGCACAGAAAACCTTCTCCATGAAAAAGCGCTCATAAATCCCAACTTTCATGGTGATCGGTCTACCGGTTTTGCAGTTTATCAACTTCATATGTATTTTCAGCTTCCATTTTTCATCATGATACTAAAGAAATATACTATAGTCAAAATCCAGGGAAATAAAATGGGCAATATGTTTTAAAATGCTGCTTCTATTAGCTGCGATCTAGTGGTTGCATATAGTTTTCGACTGAACATTTTGTGGGTGCAATTGGCATCTGCAATAGACAGGTACAATGTTCATCTTTGCAGTTTTGAGAATGTGATTAAGATAACATCACTTATTTCTCTCGAAGTCTGATTCAGTCTGTAGTCCAGGATACCAAACATTCATCATGGAATACTCCTACATGTAATATGTATGGAGTATCAAATATATTCGGTCACGAATAACTTACAATAATAAATTATTGTGATTTAAGTATTTGTTGTTTAAATAGTATATTATTTAAGAAAATTCAAATTCTGAATAAGTTTAGTTTTTGAGGTAGACTACATAACAAAATTGGTCTGAACAACATAGCTCACTTACGCCACCCCACTCCCCTACAAACGCAAATGAATCTATTTCCAATCGAGGTGACTGCTAACTGTGTACCCACCGGTGCACCATCGGAGAGCAGCACCATTCATTTGATGTTTGTCACCACTAAGGTTCCTCGTGAAGTAGGTATATTAATATGGGTTCACCTGAAGCGCCTATACTTAAAAAAAAAAGGACGAGGTTTAGGTGATCTATGTCATTTCACTAGACCTTTAAATAGAATCTTTAATGACTCAATTTCTTCTTTATATATAAAGATTACATAATATTCTTGTTCATACCAAACGCTAGGCATACTTTTTATCACTTTTTCATTTTATGAAAATCCTCAAAATGAAATTTGAATTTCTGTATAGTTATACGAGCTAGAGACACTTACATACCAAAGAACAGACAGCAGAGTGACAGCAAAAAGCCACGGATTAGCCCTTTTAGTACGGAACCAAATAGTTCATAATTTATTTCTCTCATGTGAAGGCATTTCTTGCAATTATCTATTATTATTTTTATTATTGCTGTGCCTTTTGTGGTAGAAAATAACCTTAAAATATTTTAAAAGAAAATGCTCAGAATTTATGTTTTATTAGTTTTCTGGGTCTGGGTGTAACTGGTTTCATAGCTCGGTTGGCAGTAACCCTACCTTCTGAGCTATAGGTCTTGAGTTCGATTCCTTCTCAGGACAACCATTTATGTAACGAACATAGATGTTTGTTCTGTGTTTGGGTGTTGATATGTAGTATAAGTATGTATTTACAAAAAAAAGTATGTAATTATTATATCAGTTGTCTGGTTCCCATGATACAAGTTATGCTTAGCTTACTTTGCGGCGAGATGGCGCTGTGTGAAATGTTCACCAATATTATGTATCGATTTACATGTAAAAATCATATAAGTAATAAGTTATCTATTTCCGATACTGTGCTAGCTGTGCTTAGTTTGGGCTAGATGGCGCTTTGTCCGCCAATATTTGACGATATTTTAGTGATGTTTTTCGTTTACTGCGCTACTTATACAGTGAATATGTTTTCCGGAAACTGTTAATAATAGGCTGCGCAAGAGCGTGCCATAGCTGTGTCGAGTGCGATGCGACTCTGCGATGCGACTCTGCGATTTAATCTGTTTGATGTTATGCGTTTGTTCGTTGCGTGAGTAAATGCCGGGGAGAGTAAGCGAGCGGAAATACAATATAAAAAAGTGATGCAACGGTTCGCACTCAATATAAATGTATCTCGAAGCTTACTTCACAGTTCGAATCAAGTAAATTAATCTTTGCACATCTAACGCTCCAGTTTGTCAAGAGCAGATCATTATATTAACTCAGGATGCTGATTTGGCAGCTGATTTTATAAGATTATGATAATTAGTTGCCATGAAATTTGGCCGTCGATTAAGTCGTTACTCGTGATATCGTCCAATGTTGATTATGTGGGTGTACCAGTGCCCATAACAAGTCAAACTACGCTAACTCATGAGACACTAGTTAGGCTTATATAATTTCAAATGAGTTTTTACCAAGCTCTTGCCCGCGACTTCGTCTGCGTGGAATTCAGTTATGCCACGCACTCGTATTTTAAGCCTTGGAAAAGTAGTCCAAGTTACTCCGTATAACATAAGCTATCTGTCAGTGATAGTCCAGTTTAAATTGGTCCACCTTTTCGAAGATTAGCCGGAATAAACAAACAGACAGACGAAAGATATAAATAATGTTTTTTATGTACTGTGTAGATTTTCGTATGCTTTTAGTAAACCTGTTGTTTTGTCATTACAAACAGACACTTCAGTTTTATTTATTTGTATATTTTTTGATTGGCTGGATTCGATTGGCCTCATAGCTCAGTTGGTTAGTAACCCTACCTTCTGCGCTGTAGGTCGTGGGTTCGATCCCCACTCAGGACAAACATTTATGTCACATTTCTAACATTGATGTTTGTTCTGTGTCTGGGTGTTAGTATGTATTATATGTATGTATTTACAAAAGAAAAGTATATAAGTATTATATCAGCTGTCTGGTTCCCATGATACAAGGTATGCTTAGCTTACTTTGGGGCTAGATGGCGCTGTGTGAAATGTCCACCATTATTTATTTATTTATTTATATTATAGTCCCTCGATAATAGGGCTTTCTGTCCTTCACGTATGTCCTCTCGTCTTCATTCTGTCTTATTTACTGTCTGTCTGTAAAGGCTAATCTCACATATTGAGATATTTTTCACCAGTAGAATGATCTTTTTAAAAAAACCGTGCCTATTGGCTGTATTACGATGACGTTTGTAGATCCAGTTAGAAAAGAGCATTCCACTTAAGAGTTTTTCTACCGTAATGTTAGAGATGAGAATATTGGCCTCAGGCGTATAAAAACGGGACGGAACACTGCGGTCAATGTACTGAGCCGTTGATGTTACGTTACAGCTCGTGATGGCGTAGGTAGCTGCTCATATTATTTGCCTTAGCGATTTCACTGTATGTCAGCAGCCTGTTTAGTCTTAGCTAATGTTCTGCCATAGTTTTATCGCCTTGGCGTTCGGCATGATCTGTTTTAATTAAATTAATGTGAAATATTGAGTATAAAAATTATCTCTTGATAATAAATATACTTATCTCAAGGGTATTCAGTTGTTACTCCGCTGGAAAAAGGCTATGTGCGTGTATGTTGGTTTTAAATATTGATGTATATCTACGTAGTTAAATATTTTAAATTTGATATTTTTAGCCTGTTTTAAATCACAATGTACAATTATACTTTATATTTTAATTATACTTCGGTTATGAAACGCTCGTGTACCGTAATGAATAAAATATGAAAGTATCTAAAATTATGTGGATTTCTTTTTTACGACTACCATTCTGAAATAAAGCACGTACGTTTTAAAGAGTTTTAGTTCAACACGTTTACACATATACAAATTTCTGAAAAATGTCGTAGTTTTAGTTTAGTTCAAATTGCTACCACTTAAAAACATTCATTTTTTAAAGAAAGTCTGGTACCGTTATAAGAACTAACCGATGTGTTAATTTGTGTTAAAGTTTAGAATTAAATTCATTTATTACATAGTGAGTATATTGTCAAAAGTTAGACACCTCTGTTGTTAAAAAAGTTAATGGTTTCTTAATTATCCACCGATATTTTAACAATGAGTCATGGAGTAGTTACTGTGTTTATTACTTGGCTATCTACCTATCTATCTAATAGACTTAGATATTTTATTGTGTACGGCTTGTAGGAAGTAACGGACACCAAACAATGATTTTCACAAGCATAAGGTGACCATTAGACGATCAGTCTGTAACCTTAATATGTTTCATGTAAGCTTGATCGTGTAGTGTATGGACTGATGGATTAAATATTTTATATGTGATAACTAGGATCACAAAATGTCTAGATATTTTAGATCCATACAATACACGGTCAGTCATACCACCTAAGGTTACGGATTGAACCAATGACAGATTGAACGTGTAATGGTCACCCATAGAATAGGTAATTTGTTGCGTTCGTGCCAACTCGATACATTTCACAATAACATTTCTGGATTACGTCGTAGTTTAATAATCTGTGGTTCGGAAATGGTTGGATTTCGTTCTTCTTTACTGTTTCTTCGTGGTATTCTATACTGGAATGGTAAATGCGACTGTTACTTACTGCCTGCCTATGGCCCAAATTTGAAATCAATTGAAATATATATTCATCATTTTCGACTAGCAATCGCCCCATTTACGCGATCCGCTCTTAGGTTTAAATAACTAAGTGGCTTTGGTGATTCCTGCAATATATGGATTGTATCAACTTTGGTGAACAGAATCTATGCCTACGTTTGCAACTTCAAGCGTCGTATTCCATCTGACTTCTCGCTAATAAATGCGGAAGTATGTTTTTCTGTTTGGATGTTTGTTACTTATTACACAAAAACTACTGAACCTATTTAGCCGGAAACTTAACATCGGTAGATGACCTGGAATAACTTGACTATACAAAGGCTTTAAGTACCAAGTAGCGAAACCTTGGGCAGAAGCTGGTAATATACCTTAAACATGCCGACCTCTACAATATTCCACCTCGTAACAGAAACAACTATTTTATACGCGTCAGACAGTGACCAGTCAAATCAAATCAAACCAATCTTGACTGACCTGGGAGAACGGTGCAAAAACCTTGTCGTTGTGTGAGTCATCGTGCTTCCCACGTGAACCGGTGCGACTGTCCAACCGCTTGTGAGGTTATGTTACTCTTAGCCCATACAAAACATATTTACGTAAGCATAGTTACGCTTTGAATAGACGATTTATGTTTTTCGTGCATCGATTCATGGTGTTAGTTTACTTTATCCCTAAACGTGTTACGATGCTTAGATAGGAGGATGAAAAGGAAACACAAACTAAACCTAAGCATAGGTTATTCAATAGTACAAAAAGTGAGTGATACGCTTAAAGAAATATTAAATAAAGGAAAACAGATAACCTAACTGAGGAAGTTAAGATCTTCTGTTACCCATAATAAAAAACAAGGTATTTGGGGACTAAGTTGCATAGCTCATCACTGTGTCTAGTTTTATCTGCCGTATTCCTTTGGCGGCAGCAGTACTTCTAGGAGATTACGTAATACATTCTTCTGTTAAAAAAAAATGAAATAAAATTTGATTGTTCACGTCGAGGCATCTAGTTACAGCATAAGTAATACGTCAGGACAGCGCGGGCGCCTGTTTCACTTGATGTATGCCATTCACAACTTATGTATTTGTTAATGCAATAAAATATCTTGTATCTTTTAATTATATGGAATTATGAAAATTTTAACAATTACAATATTTTTATGACCTCATTTTCGCGTCTCTCATTAAACTAATCATATTGTGTCTTCGCTGAGTCCCTTCATTCAAACGTAAAAAAACTACTAGATTCACCCTGCATAAATGTACTTTTTCTTGGTTGTTGCAGTTAATGTTTGAACCAGTTTCAGTCGCAGCGTGTTCATCAAACTTCACTGTAATCCAAGGTAAATTACGCTTCTCTTTTATATGATCTGATAGAACTCAGTTTGTTGCATATCAACAAGTACATAATATATTTTGAACAGGAAAACAAATTGAGTTCTTCTGTTATAAATAGTCGTAAATTTTAATATATTGCACTCTCAATCTACCACTCGTCCGTGGCTGTAATCAGCACAAACACATTATTATAGTAAAAAGCAGTTTAGATGAATTCAGTCAACAAATATTATTGTCAAGCTTTCAAATAGTTAAGTTTAGCATTTTAACTTTCTTCACCAGTCGGTTTTAGAACGCTTGCTGCCTTCGATATAATGTAACTTCAGCACTTGAGTTTTAAAATATTTTCAGTTTGAAGCAGCAATGAGTTAATGACTTCTGGTTACCATATCCCGGTTATATTAAGCTTAACCCTTCAGTTAATTGATTTCTTTTACTCAATTATATTTATAATTTAGAATAGCTAAACTTAAGTGCAATGTTTCTTCAGACTAATCAGTCATATTATTAAAATTAAAACAGACCGTATATATATTATATTTAATTTTATATTATATTATATTTATATATTTATATTATATTTATTATATTATATATATATTAAGAGAATGTCATGTTTTTAGCATTGATGAAGAAAATACTGCATAATTATGTTTATTATATTATATAATATACGTACGTTCTTTATGTTAAGAATTACTTAATACCTAGAGAGCTCTTGTAGGTAATAAAGCCTATTGAAGCCAATTTAAAGCCTGTCTCGTTTTATTCGTCAGGGAGAGAAAATGGTCCGTAATTTTTATTTACCATATTCACCAAGGAGATAAATCACTGCCTTTGGCAATAGGCGTAATCTAGAATCGCGAGCGTAATGAAGTCTAGACTCAACAACTGTTGTAGAGATTAAAATCCCAAGCACCACTTCTATTTCCGAATCAGGTGTATGTGGTCTCTTTGTCAGCAATAACTGATTATAATAATTATGATATAACACTAGTAATTAATGCTGTTTCTTGTAGATTTATTTTAAGTCTCTAGCGGCAAAAGGTTTGAAAAGTAGAATAATATCTTCGTTGATAAATCCATCTTGGGCTGGCTTAAATCTCTCGCTTGGCTCGGGATTTTACTTTCAGAGTCCTTCGTTATGCTTGCGATTCAAGATAGCACTTCGAAAGACTTTAGATTAGATTTATATGTACGTTTCTATGATACTAACACTCAAATTATTGAAATAAAAATGAAAATTACCTATTTATACTGATATCCTCTTGGTGAATAATCTATTAATAATGTGTTGGCAACAAAATCACAACCACTGTCGGGGCACACGATTTGTACTGTGGAAGAACCCTAATCATACTACAGGCAATGATTCACGCCACTCCTGTAGTTTAATTATGGTCATCCACGCACACTTGTAAAGATGAGGCTCTATTATAGTTCTTCGTTATTGATTTATTATCTTATCGAGCGGAATATCACCAATTACATTAATATTGTTTTAAAACTTATGTTTGTCTTATACACTAGGTTCACGATAGAAGTAGTTTTAAAACCAAGGCAAAATATCTGCTGCTAATCGAAAATCGAAACAGACACAAAATATTCTAAACAATACTGCGCTTGCGTGTAACCTGTGCAAGTAGGCTTTTGGATTCTTCGGATTGAAAAATCGAAATTACCTCATTCATGAGAGGCGTTCGTTTCGTTGCATGGTTAGACCACAAATTATTTATTTAGTTTTCCATAAAAATGTAATGGACTGCTTTTCCAGGAAATGATAAGTATAAATTTTCTCTACTTTCATTGTCTTCAAAACAATTTGAAACAAAATGTAGTTAGATTTACTGGATATCTAGTTAATCTTGACCGTCGGGTGAGCTGTTTCTGGGAAGGTTTATAAATACCACGAAATTTGAATCGTCTGTATAGCTGAGACTGGAGACTTCAGTTATCCCGAAGAAAATATAAAAAATTGAGCTTTATAATTTAACGAAATTTAGGTACTATTTTTATACACCTTTACTACTAGTTATCTGCCAAAGTAACCACAGCCCAAACTCCATAGTCGCTGGTCGTTCTTACCTGTACAGGGAGTGAGCACAGAAAAACTTTCAGCTTTTATAAAATGATGAAGGTCTGGCCGTCGTGAGCTCTTGGGCTATATCAGAAAACAGCCTGAACTTGACATCGTGATGAGGACAGGCGCTTCCGCGTGAAATACTTGGTAGCTATATATTATAGATTTATGTATGTCTTGTGCTCATCGATTTTATTAAGTGTGGATTATTTATACTTATAGTCTTGTGACCAATTTATTTTACTATTTAAAATACCTTTGAAGAAAGAGCTACGACGCTTTGTGTGTTTGTGTACCTTGAATGTTTATATTACATTTTTAAATAGAAATAGCTTTTAATAATTAAATCATTCATAGGTCAACACAGTCATCAGACAAAGTATTACTTATCAATAAATTATAAGGTGAGGTATTAAGTTGGAATGAGTCATCATGTTGAAGGAGTCGTAAAGTTGGGTTAGTTACACCATTTAAAACTCAAGAACGGCTCGACTGATTTAAGTTTCTAGGTTTCTAGGTAGTTTCTAGGATCTGTCTTCGCCCCGAATAGCAATTAAAACATTAGAAACATTTCCGAAAAAATTTATGAAGTAAATTCGTATTCTCATACATTCATACTTTTTCTTTCTTTCTGTCTGTCTTCTTTCGTTTTGCTCTGACAGCTGATTCAACTGCGCGGTCCTTTCATTGCATACCATTGAGCTAGCAGACATTTTGATCCTACATATTTCAGTAATTAAATAACATTTTTTTATTTTGTACTTTTATTGAAGGTAATGAATTAATTTAGAGTATTCATTTTATATTAATAAAAACTGAAGTTAATTCAGCTAATAAATAAATACAACATTTATTGATTGTGAGGTGGTACGAAGTTTGGCTGGTGCAGCTGGTATTGTATATAAAAAAGAGGATTTAATTACCTAGTTGTTTAATGAATTTTATAAACAACAGGGTTGTTCTATGCGGAATAAGCAAGCTAGATGTTCTACGAGTTGCGTCTGGCTTAAAATGCGAAAACTATGTAATGAAGAACCGAGCGGCCTTCATGCTTAGTGGCCGGTTGGCCGCGGATACGCCGCACCGACTTTCACCTACGGGCGCGGTTTCACCAAAACAAAACTTATTAATAACGCGGCTAGAACTTTATTTCACGCATAATTTTATACATTATCACTATCATTTTATTATATTTTATGCATTGCACACTTTGTTCGTGAATGATGTATTGTTGTTTGTAAGTGCATTGTGACTATCGCAAGATTGGTCTTGATTTAACGAACACATCATTGATCGTTCATTGTGCATGGTGAAATCATAGTGACGCTTTACTTTAAAATACGTGTTACAAAAGAATGTTGCATATGTGTTTGGCTCATAATCATAACAATAACCCACGATTACATTTTTGCAAACATTAAAATAAAAACATTTATTTTTTGTAATATTCCGTGATTTTGTTACTCGATATAATTATGATCCTTACACACAACGAGTAAATGAATACAGTGATAACGCATTCATATGATAAGCGTTCCATTATATTCTATTTTGAAACACCAATTGATCTCAACGTGTATAAAGCTTGGAATACGATACAGCTTAAGGGAGTATATGTATATGTCAGGTTTAGTGGCACGTAGGGGGGGCGTTGCACCCGCTGATTGGTGAGTGAGTGGTGATGCGCGTCTGATGCAGAGATGAGCACGCTCGGTGGACGGAAGAAGGGCGAAGGGGAGGCTCAATGTAGCGGATCCCGTTTCCTCACGATGGGGGATGCGAACGTGAATGGCGCGCCGGCCGAGCCCACGACGCCCAGAACCACCAACGCTAGTGATACAGAAACGCCTGTGCCGCCTCTTGTCAACGGTTTGTTGGTCTAACGCTAACATATGCATATATATATATATACCGCATGCATCGTATCTCGCCGCGACTACTGCATGCCTTCGTTCATAATACACAATGCTACCCCGCGTCAGGCTAACTCATGTTTGATTTTATTTATATTCACACATTATGTAGTTAGTAGCATTTTAATAGATTTACAAAAATGCTAGCGCTTGCATCTTGTCTTACCGCGGCTACTGCATGCCTTCTTTTATGCCGCCCTGCTTCTGGCTGCTAGAACTTCTCCCATTTATTTTATTTTTGTTCACGGATAGGTATTCAAAATTTTTGTAATATACATTAACAAAAATGCGTTTAACTAACGCAAATTTATATAGAAACCAAACCAGTTATTTTGATATTTTTTTTGTCTGTCTGTCTCTTTGAACACATTATGCTCTGAATAGGCTGAACAGTTTTTGATATGATTTGGCATGGTTATACCCTGGAATAACATTTAGGATATTTTATGAAATGGTCAACTCCGTGTTGCACCTTGGAAGAATTAAATGGCTCTTTAACCAATAGTTGGAGTTTACACCTTAGGAATCGATATCATTTAAAGACCCCGATATGAAACTTGGATGTACAGTAAAATAGAGTGTTAACAAAAAGCGTTGTTTTTAAAATAACAATGGAAATCTCACTTAAAGAGTAAATTCCAATCGCGCGTCGGGACGCACATTTTTGTTATGTTTTTATGTGTTTACCAGACAGATTATAAGATAGTAATAAGGTACAAATAAATGTAAAAAAAGTTTGATTATCCTTAAAAATTACAAAGTTACTGGATGAAATCCGTGCAATAAAAATAAAATTATTTATTCTGTGGCGCCCGCCACCGCCGTGCCACAGAATAAATAAATAGTACAACCTTCAAGGATTGATTGTATGAGTAAAGGTATGAACTAGATTGCTTTGCATCCGCAATAATTGTTCTAGATCGCGCTAATTTAATGTTTTTCGTAATGGTCTAACGTTATTGAATATATGAGTATACTTTTATCAAGCAGCAGTTGTTTGGAAGTAATCAAATTGTTATTGCTCGTTTCTTTGTACTTGCAACGTTACAACTCGATACTCTTGGTCTCTGGATATGTCCTGGTTGTGGTTTATATGATTACGTTATAAAAGGTTATTTAATAAAGTTGAAATAGGTATTTTGGTTAGATAGAGTTGCAAATCAAGAGAATTCTTGGTTATGTGAGCATGCGATCACTCCAATGCAATTGAAAGCGCAATACTAATACGAGTCGGTAGCGTAAATGTAGAATATACGTCAATCCATCGGGTTATGAATCGAGATCCTACTAATCCGGTCAAATTTTTAAACGCGTTTTCGGTGCCATTAGTCCTGTCGTTAAAATGGGCCTTCAAGGCGGACATAAGCGTGTATATAAATTATATATGTATAGTATTCGAAATGGCCTTTTATTTCAGATCGTCCCGTTAAAATAAAAGGGCATTTTGAAAAAACAAATATTGAAACGTAAGTAAACGGACGCGGTCGAAGGAATGCGCTTCTTACGAACGCTGCCTTAACCGTAAAATACGTGAATGTTTTCGATACAACAGGTGTAGAGCATCGAAAGCCTGTAAAAAGTTCACGATGACATAATATACTTATATATCTCTATATATTAAGATTACATATATATACATATATATTTATATATTAAGATTAATTCCCAAATTGATAAAATACGACTAAAAGATATATTTAAAATTAATTTTAATGCGTCGATGGTAATTTAAGTAGTTATTATATATATATTTATAATATTAATTTGGATGAAAATTTGTGATTATATAAAATACTAATAAATACTTCGTTTAGGAGAGATGTAAATTCTCTATATACTGTATTATAATCACAAACTGAATTCCAATCGGGCGATGCCGCGGACACATGGTTATTAATGTAGGAATTATATTTTAACTTTGTAGAATGGTGTACCCATGTGATGTCCATATTTAAAACAAACTCTGTTTATGTGTAAGTAGTCGTACGATAATAACCTGTTAGTTTACTAACGTGCAAGCTGTGAACTATTAAATTTTGGGAATTTCATTTTACCCATTTTGACCTGACGTTGTTGTCTATTTCAAGTTCTTTGATTTATGGTTACTATAAATTTAAGTTAACCACACATAATTTTTTTTCCTTGATTTGATTGTGTATTCAGTGCGGTGTGAATTGTGTGCGGAATAATTATAGAACTGTATTTCCTATAACGGCCTCCTACGGCTTGACGAATTAAAAGGTTTTGTAGATTAAAAAAAAGCTGCTAAAACGCCCGTTCATATCTAGGCACTGAAGTCCCTTTTATCCGTCCGCAGTAGTACACAAAAAAAGGAAAAAAATCAATAATTGAACTGAAAAAACCCCCGCCCCTTGAGTTTACAGCTTGGCTTACTTATACTCTAATTTTAGTTTATCCTGGGACTTGCGGGTACAGTAAACCAGTAGAGGTCGTATCTAATCAAATCTAACTTTATGGGTTATTCTATAGAGCTTAACATTTGTTTGAAATTAACGTTTGTAATTGTTATTATAATTAGGAATCAAATTAGAAATTTCAGTTATGGGTCCGACCTAACTGATTTTTCTGATTTATACAGATGCAGTATCTTTGAGATTAAAATATGTTTACATGTTGCGCAGACTTGCGTGTGGCCCAGGCTATCTCTTCCCCCGACCAGTTGCTGCTCGCCAAACTGGAGGAAGCAAACCGAAGAATCGAATCCGATGCGAAGAGCCCGTCTATTGTGAGGGCACACAGCCGTAAAAACTCGGACACCTCACAGATATCCCTTGTCTCTGGTCAGTCGAAGCAATTGTACTCATTATGTTGTGTCAGTAGTTAATAATGGAATGTCAGCAGTTTACCCTATTAACACCGGCACTCATCAGGTTCACTCCAACTTTTAGTCTGAAACATAATAACCGCTTGGGGGCAGAAATACATACCGTGACACTACTACTTACTTCCCCGAACGACTTGGCACAAGTTGTACATCACTGAGTAAAAAAAAATTGCATACCATATACTACATAAATTACAAAGGTGCAGCGTGGTTAATAGCAGCGGAACACGTTAAGAGATGCAGGCCAGATAGCTTGTATCTCTTATCAGTGCTCAACGATATGTGATAGTGCAGATACGTTGGATCTTTACGCGGTGTTAAAAATGTGTAGTTAAAATATAAAATGAACGAGTTAAACCACCATTTCAATGGAAAATCTTTGATAGATTTCTATCGGTCGATCGTTTTGGACAACTTTGCACTGTGTTCGTATTTCTGTAATATATTCATTTTATAATACTCTTGCTTCGTGGCTCGTCACAGAATCAACTTGTTTTAACTTCGAAAACAATTTACACTGATAACGTTTCATGCCTTTTTTATCTGTTATGTGATCGACGTTCAGTTAAAGGTGTATCGCATGGTATATCGAATGTAAAATAACTAAGATGGTCGCAATCTCTCCTAATTTCCAACTTTTTTAACCAAAATGAACAAGGTTGGGTAAGGGATGGAAAGGGTAGACGCCATATCTCTTCCAGTACATGTATCTAGTGCGCTTGTTCTGTATGAACTCATGTTGAAGCCCGCTCTCCAACTGGCTTCTGACCAGTGCATCATACATTGCTGTTAGGGCCTTGTAGTTTGTAAAACAATTTGCTCTGAACCCTAAAATTCTGTACTCTGATCTCTACTATTCTGAGTACTGAGTACTCTGAAACCCAAATCAGCGTTCATTAATATCAGACATGACGTATAATTTCAGCGACTAGTTCGAGTCATGAGACAGAAGCGCGGGTCAGCGGGAGCGGCAACGGTGAAGAGGACCTATGGAGTCTCTGGGGTCGGATAGTCACAAACTGGGAGACAGAATGGAAGCGGCGCAATCAGTTCGTGAGAGATCTCGTCCGTCGGGGTGTTCCTCATCACTTCAGAGGAATCGTATGGCAGCTGTTGGCGGGCGTTGACACCTCGCCCGAAAAGAAGTTCTACGCCTCGTACATTAAGGTACATATGTGAGAGACGGTATCCCTGGAGCTAGATCGTGGAAATCGTTTTCCATAGTTATCTATATCTACTTCTAGTTCACAGCACTGCTAAATCTGGTCAAAGGTCTGCTGGTGACTGCTCTGTTGAAGACAAATCTCAGGACTTCTTTAAGTTCATGTGAATAATTTCCGTGTTCTGTAAGCAATTAGTAGTGCGAAATAATGACGATAGAATACCTACTACCTAGATGTAAAATTTGTACCAATTACTGCTTTTTCTATCTTTTCTTTTTTTAATTCCGATGTGGTAATATATGATATTTTGAGGCGTTATTGGTTCCAAAACTCACAAGCAACAAACCGCACGCAACAAAAATATTTTTCTAGTTTTTTTTTTCTCTTAGATTTATTACGAGAACATTTATAACGCTCACAGCAGTGTGGCATCTACTAAAACCCAAATCAATAGGATCATGCTTATCATCATAATAACACGTTTCCTTTTCCAGGCGAAATCAGCGTGCGAAAAAGTCATCAGACGCGACATCGCAAGGACATACCCCGAACACGACTTCTTTAAAGAGAAAGACGGCCTGGGACAGGAGTCGCTTTTCAACGTCATGAAGGCATACTCCCTGCACGACAGAGAGGTCGGCTACTGTCAGGGCTCCGGGTTTATTGTGGGGCTGTTGCTGATGCAGGTACTTGTGTTCTCTTATGCCAAAGTCTTAAACTTTATTTCCACAGAGACTTGAAATGTCAATAATTTTCAAAACATAAGGTCACACGTACTTATCGCCAAGTTTGACCCATCCATAGGGAAGAACAGACAAGAAACCCGTTAAGGATGGCTTCCTTTTTTTCGCTTTTATTAATATCAATATGTCAAACAGCATTGTATACTTAGTTGCGACATGACAATAGTCATATTCATCAGTACTATGACGCAGTAGTATGCAATTTGCGTTTTCCCATACCTGCTACTCTTGTCTTGGTCTCTCAAACCATGTGTTGAAACAAAGCGCCTCAAAGAAGCCATTGAATTTTCGGTTTTAGGACATTCTAGTTTTTAGATATTACAAGCCATCAAGCTCTTTGAGCTCTTTGATTGAAACTTGGGATACTATACCACTAGGCCACCACTCTTTGCCATACTTGATGATCGTATTCGATGATCTAAGTAATGTTGTAGTTGACGGTTAGAAGACACCACCTCACATAAAACGGGCCATTTGGCTTGCCTCTTATTTTAATCGTGATAGTGAAAAAAAACACATTTGTAAATCAACTTTCTGTATGACAGGCCTCACCGCTCAGTTGATAGTAACTCTGCGCTGTAGGTCGTGAGTTCTTTTCCCACCCAGGACAAACATTTGTGTCGCGAATATAGACGTTTGTTCTGTGTCTGGGTGTTAATATGTACTATTTGTATGCATAAACAAAAATGTATACAGTTGTCTGGTTCCCATAGCTAGCTATGCTTAGTTTGGGGCTAGATGGCGCTGTGTAAATAGTCCACCAATACAAAAAAATACTTTCTGTATGAAATGTCGACCAGTACGTAAATCTGGCAACACTAGTGACTTTTTTTACGTTGTCAGATGCCGGAAGAGGAAGCATTCGCTGTGCTGGTGAAGATAATGCAGCAGCATCGAATGCGAGACATGTTCAAGCCGAGCATGGCGGAGCTGGGACTTTGCATGTTCCAGTTGGAGAACTTAGTGCAGGAGCTGTTGCCGGACTTGCACATGCACTTCCAGGTGCAGGTGAGTACCTCATACTGTTCTAACTCCGATGGCCCACCTGGTGTTAAGTGGTAACCTCTGCCCATAACAAGCGTTGCGACTTGGGTCCTCTCGTATTAAGTACGGCAAGACCCAAGTCGCATCGTATGCCCCCTCTGAGACTTGTGGGGTGGAATGTCTCATGTGCCTGTAATTTCACCGGCGACCACACCTTTCAAATCGGAACGCAGTAATGCGAAAGTGTTACTTGTTGGTAGCAGATTACCAGGTGTCCAGTCCCTCAATAGTCATCTTATATATATTTTTTTTTTTTATGTAATACATTTACGGAACGAGCCGACGGCCCACCTGGTGTTAAGTGGTAACCTCGGCCCATAACAGCCGATGCGACTTGGGTCCTCCCATACTAGGTATGACAAGACCAAAGTCGCATCGTATGCGCCCGTAACTGTGAGACGTGAAGGTGGAATGTCTCATGTGCCTGTAATTTCACCGGAAACCACACCTTTCAAACCGGAACATAGTAACGCGAATGCGTTACTGCTTGGCGGCAGAAAAAGGCATGTCTTTTGTCAAGATGATTAGTTATGGAATTTGTCAGCTCTAAAACAGCATCTTCTGTGGATATTCCTTTCCTAAAACCGAATTGGTTTTCAGATAATATTTTATGAATAATGAAATTATAATATTTTATTAATAAATATTAATATGGATGTATACCCGGTACCAATACATCATTTTTTACAATTTTTGTCTGTCTGTCTGTTTGTTCCGACTAATCTCTGAAACGGCTGGACCGATTTTAGCGGGACTTTCACTGACAGATAGCTGATTTAACAAGGAGTAACTTAGGCTACTTTTCCGAGGGGTAAAATAGGGGTGCGTGATAAAACCAAATTCCACGCGGACGAAGTCGCGGGCAACAGCTAGTACTATTATATATTTTATGACTAGCATAACGCAATCGTCAGATTTTAATATGTAACTGTTATTTTCAGAGTTTCAGCACATCTTTGTATGCGAGCAGCTGGTTTCTGACGCTGTTCACGACGACGCTGTCGCTTCCACTGGCGTGTCGCATCATGGACGTGTTCCTCTCTGAGGGGATTGAGATCGTCTTCAAAGTGGCCATTGCCATGCTGACCGTCGGCAAGAAAGATCTGCTCTCGCTCGACATGGAGTGCATATTGAAGGTAAGTAACGTTTGCCGATACAGCCGCTATCATAATAGTTAATGTTTTTTAGTTTAGTCTGTTATATGTAGTTATAATGATAAGAATAGAACAAATTTTATATGACACACACAGTTTACATACAACATTAACAAAAACAAAAAGAAACATAAGAAGACAATTACACAATACGACACTCTGAGTAAATGTTCTAACATAAATATTGCCCTCTTGTTACACTACTCTGACCTATGATATAAATAATACTAGAATGATAATAGAAATACTTAATCAGACCGCGGATACTGGGGTCAAATAAAAATTTTATATTGCTCACTTTATGTCTACGTGAGACATGAAGATGGAATGTCTTATTGGACGGTAACTTAAGACATTCGGTGCATGTTATGCATTCCTTAACTGAGCATAAAAGACTTAACTGCAACATTAAAATATTTAGAATAAACATTAAATGAACTTTTTACATGAACATTGATTTGTTGAGTATATTTTAAAAATATTGCTGTGCCGTGATTGATGGATAGATAGATGAACTATTTATTGACAATTAAACAGAAAGTACAAAACATACTGAAAAAAAGAAACGTAAAATTGGCGGTCTTATCGCTAACAGCTATTTCTGCCAGGCAACCTAAAGATGGAAGCAAATACTAATTTATATTGTATATATTATGTGTATATTGTAATAATTTACAATTTAGAAGGCTGTTGAAGGCTGAGAAGGATGTTATATGTATTAATAAGTGACTGATAAATAAATTATTGTTTGCAGTACATTCAAAAGGAGCTTCCGTCGAAAGTAGAAGGCGACCCTGATGCGTTCATGAATTTGACGTATTCTATCAAAGTCAACCCCAAAAAGATGAAGAAACTTGAAAAGGAGTACACCGTGATCAAGACAAAAGAACAGGGTGATATTGCCGTTCTGAGGGTAAGCTACGCCGACAGTTATTTACACGTTTAAAGACAGGCAGGCAAATTCAAATAGGTATATATAAAAAAACTTAACTAGTAATGTGTACAAGGCCTTATTTGAATGATCAAAAAATTGTACTAGAACTCGTTTTCAAGCTACGTTTACGACAATTATAAGCTTATCGTAATATGTGCTCATTAAAGCTTAATTCGTTACAATTAGCTTGTATGTGTTCGAAATATGTGCAAAGGCCGTATTTTACTACGAGTTTCAATATACTACCTCAATTCACTTTCAAGTTCGTCCGGGGGAGTACCGCCGCCAAGCCCATTTCTGCCGCCAAGCTGTAATGCATTCGCGTTATTGTGTTCCGGTGTGAAAGATGTGCTTGCCGGTGAAATTACAGGCACATTGCACGTTGCATCTTCACGTCTCATGGTTACGGGCGCATACGACAGGACTTGGGTTTTATCGTCCTTAAGAAGGGGTGGGCCCAAGTCACATTGCGTGTTATGGGCAGAGGTTACCACTTAACACCGTTAATCTGCTCGTTCCGTAACTATAACGTTTCCCAGCTAGTGATAATCCCTCTTCCGTTACGGACTTGCGCTGTATAATAATATCCGCGTTAATATCATTACGTTATCTATATCTTATCTTTGACGTATAATAATAATATAATCAGTTGCATTTGTAGTCGCGCGGTGTCAATATCAAATTCAATTATGTCGCTCGATTCATCGAGTTCGATAGAATCAAATGGATTATCTTTTCAGTGCCTCCGCCAGGAAAACCGTTTGCTCAAACAACGGGTTGAGCTGTTGGAGAAGGAGTCTTCAGCCTTGGCCGAGAAACTAGTCAGGGGTCAGGTGGATAGGGCGGAGGGGGAAGAGGAGACGTTTGCTTTGGCGCGCGAGGTGCAGGCGTTGAGGCGGGCGCACGTAGACGCCCAACAAAGGATGGCCGTCGCCCAGGACGAGATACGCTCTCTAGAGATGACCATTGCTGAGGTGAGTGACTTACATGAGTGTTAAGGTTGGCGAGCAATATTGTGGAATTTCTGTTTCACATTGATAATTACTTTCAGGTATAGTGGCCACAAATTTTAGTATTTAAGTGTTTTTATTTTTTCATTTTAGTGGTAGTAAACTTATTACAAGAAATCAATCGCAAAAGGTTACTAGGTCAGTTAAAATTTACATAGTTTCTTTGAATGTTAGTTCAAAAATATTATCAGCTAACTATTACTCTTCATTAAAAAAAGACACACTGTACTACCCTAGGCAAGTTAAATCCAAAAATGGTACAACACTAACTAACGTATTCTCTGTCCATAGCAATTGTTGCCAATATTTTTCGTCGATGCAACAAAGATCAACTGTTTACGACTTTAATCCGGTGTAGATCGATCCAACTCGATAAAATTCACGTTTTATCCTAAGAAGAAGCAGTGAATTCTACAATTTGCTCGAGTTTTTGCTGAAGGAAAACATTGTGAAGAATCCATAGCATAGGGGTAGGCTGACTAGCTACCAACCAAGAAAGTTAAAAATCTGGCAACTATGCCTAAACTAATTTCGTGTTCAGATAACTTGAGAGCCAGTTTTCAACCTCCGGCATTTCGTAGCCTCACCCCATCTATAAAGCTTAACAACATGGAGGGGTATCTCGTACCCATACTACAAAAGCTCTATTGAATATATTGCCATCTCGCAAAAAAAGTTTCAAAGAAGTTTGCTTACCTACAGAACAACTCGCGACAATCCTCACTGGAAGCGATCGAGGGTACCTCTCAGAAGGGCGAGGAGTTGGCCCGCTGTCTGCAGAGAGAACTGGTTCGAGCGAGGCTCGACGCAGCGGAGAAAGAGGCGACAGAGAGAGAGATGACCGCCAGGATAGCCGAGCTGGAGAACGAGAATAAAAGTCTGCGCAGGCAAAGGGTGGACAACAACGTAGCGCATCTACAGGTACTACTCGAGGGCGTGGTGGTCTAGTGGTACTGATCCCGAGTTTCAATCCGGAGGTCGCCAGTTCAAATCTCAACGTGCACCTATGAGTTTTTCGATTGAATGACATATGTGCGCAATACCACGTTCTTAAAACGGTGAACGGTGAATTTAAAAATTCGAAGACATGTGTCAAGTGCACGAAAGGTGCATCTTAGAGGTGCACTTCAAATCCTTTCACCACACTGGTTCGCGATACCAGTGACTTGAATAGAAGACTACTCATGTCACTGGCTCTCTCGAACCATTGACGTGTAATTGACTGGCCTCACAGCTCAGTTGGTAGTAACCCTGCCATCTGTGCTGTAGATGGTGGGTTCGATTCCCACCCAGGACAAATATTTGTATGACGAATAGAGATGTTTGCTCTGTGTCTGGGTGTCAATATTCATTATATGTATGTATTTACAGAAAAAGTATATAAGTATGTTATAAGCTATCTGGTTCCCATGACATAAGCTATGCTTAGCTCATTTTGGGGCTAGATGGCGCTGTGTAGAATGTCCACCAATATTTATTTTTTATTGTTATTTATTAATGATTAAAGTGCGCTTCAGAGGCTTTCCTCGTGCACTCGACACATGTCTTCGGATTTTTGGTTCTTGGATAATTCGGTGTCCAAGTCTCATAGCCCGTACACCGATTTTGTGTTTTTCTATGACTCAGATCGATTTCTGTTCGTACGTATTCAATATATATTGTGTGTTGTATACATGTGTTTGTGGACAGGACGAATTGATTGCTGTGAAGTTGCGCGAGGCGGAGGCGAATCTCTCTCTAAAGGAGTTGCGACAGCAAGTAGCAGAGCTGTCGGAGAACTGGCAACGACACCTGCAAGTAAGTGTTCAGCTATGTCGGTGTTTTAGTGAATTTATAAATTTGGCAAAACGCATGCATACTTACATTTCAGTCATGCTTCAGTCATTCAGTCATGCATGTCACCTTTAAGACATTTTAGATATGGTGTGGTATGTTATATTACTATCTGGAAGTAAAAATAAAAAACTATAAATAATGTATAAAAAGATTTGGGCATCCCATAGCCTACTTTAGCAGTTGCGTGGTGTAAAGCAGACTATAGATGAACTGATAACTTATACACCCATTTTGGCAAGAAGTGGGTCTGAATATGAAAGTTTTATGTATTATATAACTACCTTAAATACAAAATCATACATAAATACCTAGTAGATCGTACTGGCATCAAAAAATAACAAATAATTACAGCGACTCCATACATTGAGGATAAAAAATATTTGAGTACTACAATTAGTTTAGTTTGCCGTCATAAGCGTCCATCAAATAAACTAACCTGATGAATTTGTCACCACAGGAGCACAAACAGGAAGCAACATCATTGCCAGCACAGTCAAACGTGGTTTCAGACATAATGGCAACACCCAAGAAGCTGTTGCGCGCGTGGGAAGGGCGCTCTGGTGACGTCCAGAAGATTGAAGAAGAGCTCATGTCCACAAGGATCAAAGAAGTTGAAGCGCTCACCGAACTGAAAGAGTTAAGACTGAAGGTATGGTGAAGGTTTATGATGCTACAGTTTTTGGAAACGAATCATGGTAATGTTGTGGTGGTTATCAGGTATTTTATGTTTCTGTGCAACGGACACAAAAAGATAACAATGTATTTTGGCCCTTATGTAGTTTACTTCAGAGCTGCCATGATTTAAAACCATAGCATGCCGACTTGCGGAAGGCTGTTAGAATGCGGATGCGCAGCGAAGAGCCCAACAGTTCTGTGGCGC
Source organism: Chesias legatella (assembly GCA_947359385.1). Taxonomy (NCBI): domain Eukaryota; kingdom Metazoa; phylum Arthropoda; class Insecta; order Lepidoptera; family Geometridae; genus Chesias; species Chesias legatella. Next base: position 6,682,681 of record OX375762.1, on the reverse strand, counting down.
TAAATAATTACTATTGTTATGACAAGCCTCACAGCTCAGCTGGTAGTAACTCTGCCCTCTGAGCTGTTGGTTGTGGGTTCGAATCCCACCCAGGACAAACATTTGTGTGGCGAATATAGATGTTTGTTCTGTGTCTGGGTGTTAATATGTTTTATATGTATGTATTAACAAAAAAAGTATATATGTATTCTATATCATTTCTCAGGTTCCCATAGTACAAGCTATGCTTAGTTGGGGCTAGTTGGCGCTGTTTGAATAGTACACCAATATAAAAAAGTTATTGTCTAAGATTGGCTTTCATTGTAGGTAATGGAATTAGAAACCCAAGTGCAAGTGTCGACCAACCAACTCCGTAGACAGGACGAAGAGACGAGACAGCTTCGCGAAAGTTTGGAAGCGGCTGTACAACGTGAGAGGGCGCTGCAGTCACGCCAACGAGAGTTCCAACACAAATACACTGATCTAGAAAGCAAGGTAAGTCAAAGTGAAACAACTTTATTTCCATAGAATTCATATAGAAATACCTTGGAAACTTCAGTGAGTAATATTCAAAACGGTCAGCCTACTTATCGCTAAGTTTGGTGCCTGTCCAAATCCTGTCCGTCTTTCCATGGGAAGAACAGTCCAGAAACCCCTTACGCAGGGAATTCTTTACATCAAATATTTTTGGTTTGAATTTATTTTGTCCTTATATGAGGATGATGATGCTACTTGCTGGGTTAATATAATTTGCGTCCAGATGCCTTCATGCGTAGGGTACAGGATTTCCAAAGCATCGTTCATATTCGTCTAAAATGTTCATAGTTTTTTTATACATCATTTCTATGGTCACCTTTAACGAGTTTATAGAAACCTACAAACAATTTAATTCATTACAGTTGGCTTGGCAGTGAGCTCGGCTTGCTATTGCGGCTACCCGCTTGCACGCATCTGTTTACTTCGGGGGCTAAAATTCGAATATTACAATAAAAACTTGCAATGCCTGAATAAGGCAAGTATCAGAGTATCTGTAAATCCTAATTTTAGGTACACTTGGTTCGGAAAAATATTTTATGATTTTCTTAATCCTTCAAAGCAAGTTAGTAGGCAATTTGTTTAGCCAATCAAATGGCTAGATTCTGCACTCATAAGTTAAGATATGCCGTTTGCAGTATCACTTAGGACCAGGTCCTAAAATTAATCGTCATTCTCATAGATGTCGAAGAAGTGACCAGTGAAAGTTCCTACAATTCGTCCATTGAATTAATTCGAATTATAACATATTTCAGGCTAAATACGAGTCGATGCAGGCAAACATCCGAAACATGGAGGTAGCACAAAGAATAGCCGAACTCGAAACAGAAGTCTCCGAATACAAACTCAAAGTGAGTACTTCATCAATACAGTTGGCCTTAATCCAATAGACAGAGGATTTTTTAACGTAATAGTTAGGCAAACAAGCAGATGGTCCCCCTGATATGTGATTACCGTCGCCTGTTGACATTTGGAGGGGGTGGGGGGTGAAAATGCGTTGCGTACCCTGAAGATGCGGCTAAAGCGAGATGTAAGATACGAGAGATGAGAGATACGAGACACAGAACAAACATTTATGGCACATAGAACAAACATCTATGGCAAACATAGATGTTTGTTCTGTGTCAAGTCTGGGGGATCAGTTTTCGGGTTCCCATAGTACAAGCAATGCTTGGGGCTAAATAGTACTGTGTAAAATGCCCACTAATATTCATTTCTTATATGATGATACTGTGGGTAAAATCAAGATTCGATATTGTAGAATCACATATCGGGCTGACATGTTCTATTAAAGAACACAAGACCCTAAAAAAAGAGTTTAAATCAATAATAATAAATAATAATGTGACTCAATCGCCATGTTTTCAGAACGAAGTGATGGTAACGGAGGGCGAACTTCGAAGCAACAACGACGACACCGAGAGGGTGCGGGAACTGCAGGAGCAAGTGGCCGAGCTGAAGGCTGAGGTGAGACCTAATACTTGAAGTAAACACAACCAGTGCTCCAACGTTTGGAGCCTAGTTTCAATATAGCGGGGTCTACACGAACGACAATAGTATTTGACTAATCTAAAAGTTTTTATTTGCAATTGTTCGTGCCTATTTTTTTGACTAATAAGACTCCCTGGCATATATTAATGCAATTGATAACTGTTAATTCATTATACAAACAACTTTAATAGATAGACATAATATATAAATAAAAAATAAATTAAATGTATTACAAATTAATTTGAGAACCTATTGTTATAAATAGATGTATAATATATAAATCTAACATTATGCTTTTGACCTTTGAACACATTTCAGCCAATAGCTCTGTACTCTGAGCTTATTACCTTTCGTGCCATAGGCTTCCGGATTTCAACTTCAGTTTAACCAAACTAACACTCCAATGTGTCGAACGAGTGCACAGTGTGGGTCACCGCTATAACACCGCTTATGTCATTATTTCTTCGCTTTGGGAATCACGTGTACATACATACACACATCTTGAATTGCGCCAAACACAGATATATATAGAGCAGAAATCTTACTTTTCGTTGAATGAAACGCAACGAAAGCAGTATGGACCAGGTTTAGAATTCGGTCGGTGCTGTCGGCGGGTGGCTGCCTGTTCTGTTATATGTATGTGTATTATTTTACAGCGTTGAAAGCGCTCTTTGATTCATGTTAATTGGTTATTTCCGTAATTATATTTCAAGGTCAGATATTCTTTCCAAACCTATGTTATAGTCCTGTCAAAGATTTTCCTTCATAATTTTTTGCTTAATCAATTATTGTTGAGAAAATGTCATTGACGCTTCAAAGGCTTCGGCTTCAAAGCCGAAAACATATTGCGACCGTGTAACACATCATTGGTTCTATGTTCATGGTCCTTGGCTTGTCCGTCCTGTCTGGTTCCACATCAAAATCAAAAAGTCAATAAAATCGTCAGTACAAAAGGTTCACCATGATCGATTAGATTTATATACTTTATAGTCTCCTGACATATAAACTATTTTGCATATGCAACGAACACATACGCTAGAATCAAGGAGACCAATATAATTACCAAATCAAAAAAAACTGATCTTTGTCGTTTTTCATCTATTACACACAATATTAATACTTTGAAGATTTTCTTCCCGAATAGTCTATTGGGTTTTTAAACCTATTATAATAAAAATACAAATTTTAAAACCAATTTAATTAAGTTTGCTTCTAAAGTTAAAATGAAAAGATACACTGGAACCATATAGCTATTACCAAACTAAAATACTTATGAAACTGTTGGAAACATTAAATCGTAACATATTTAGTATTGAATCACCAAGAATAGATTAAAAACGACGTAGATCATTGTTCAGCGGTTGATGAGATGTGACATAGGTTCCGTACCCACGTGGAATGATACATTGCTATAAATTCTGATCTGTGTTTTGGCACCGCACAGTTTCCGACCCCCATCACTACTCCGGACGCAGGGTCCTGGAAATGGATGTCGTAAGTTTAAATGCATTTATCATATTATTCGTTTGGCCCGTTCACACTACACGTACACACCTAATTGTTCGGGCGGCCACGTTTGACTGTTTGCACTGAGCAGTTGCAGCCTGACTGTCAGTTAGCTGTGACGGACATTTTCTACTTGTATGGTGCTGATTAACTTTGGCAGTCGGCAGTTTCGCATAAAATTGATCAGTCATTATTTTTATTTTATTATTATTTTTCAAACGGAATCCTCAGCTCTTAAAATTATTCATACAGCCAATAACAGATTCAATTTTTTTTATCTTTCCCAGTATGACGAAAATCACTCACAATACTCAAGTAATAATAAACCAATTATATAATTGGTATCCTTGACAAATTTTTGGGACCAGTCGTAACACATTTTGTAAAAGCACATTTTGTACTAGAGATTTTAATATTATTGATAAATTGTATGCATGAAGTTTATTAACGGATTTAAAAACGATCAAAGATTGTAAGTAAACTGCCAGAATTAAATAGTTTCTTAGTAATGCTAATTTAGCCGTTTTTAAGTTTACATATTTTAGAAAACTATTTTACTATCCAACTTAAGACTGATTTCAAATTAAAAAATGCACTTTCACAAATACTGTATAACTACCAGCAAATATTTGCATATAACTTATGCTGTCGTGTTGTGTTAACGTGCCAAAGTGAAATCATTTTCGTGTGTAGTATTGATGATATAATTTTACATCTGCGTTTCTTCTGCTTACCACTTCATTGCATGAGTTTTGTTCCCGCTTTCTAAACATGCGTTAAATACACGGGTGATGGTAATTAATTTTAATTTAATCGTGCATTTTGATCGAAATAGATGCAGGCTGCATAGCACAGCACAGATCAGGTAGAGTGTGTGTTACAGGAAATCTCTGAAGCGCGTATACAAATCTCGCATAATCCACACGTGCATTTCGCATTCATTTCGTAATTCAGTCGGTTAATCTATACATATAATAAAATTGTAGAAAAGTGGTGTCTGTACAATGGAAATATATAAAAAAAAAGTAGCAGGGGTTGTTATTATATCGATGCCGAACCCGAAATTGTAATTAATTTTTTTTTGTCTGTTTGTCTGTTTGTCTGTGTGTTTGTGCACGCTAATATCAGAAACGGCTTATTCGATTTAGATACGGTTTTCACTAACATATTGAGGTAAGCTTCACTTAACATTTAGTATTTATTTCATGTCAATCGGTTCATAAATAAAAAAGTTATGTCAATTTAAAGAATCACGGCGAACATTTTTAACGTACAGAGTACGTACTACACGCCTCGCGCCTGAGCGTCCGTGGCTATATAAAGCGCGCTGAGAGCCGCGCCGCTGCCATAAGGATTCAGTTATTCCACGCGAACGAAGTCGCGGGCACAGCTAGTAGTTAAAGTATATTTAGTTAATTCTACGACTGAAATAAACAAAACACAAGCGCCAACGGAAATAAACACGACTCTACTGCTCTGCTCTGCGCGCAGCCAACATCTGCGCTGAGAGAGAGAGACAGAGACACTAGACAGTCTCTCACTCCCTCCCCCTCTCCCTCTCTCTCGCACCTCCCTCTCACTCTCTCTCTCTCTCACTCTAGCACAGCAGCACTGGACATAGCAATTGATACATGCTCGTAGGATACTAGCGTATGCTTAATCTCACATTCATTGCATTCACGCCCTGGCTCGTGCTAACATCTGGCAGTTGTCTACTTGAACAGAGCCCCAGAACAATTCTCGCGTACCTGTGTCGCAGTGTATGCAGCTCTGTACTTTGTACATTACAAAATGTGATCTGTCTTACGCTGCTGTTTCGCCTGCATCTCAGTATGCGCTTATTGTACCTAGCTTAGTTGTACTTAGCTTTAGGGTCAGACCGAAGTGTGCGCTGAGCCTCCTGTAGCCTGACTTATGCTTTTATATGAGTTTATTACACTGACCTATTTCCATCACCATCCAACGCTGTAGATAAAAATAAGAGCTTAAAACCGCGCCCACTTCATGTTTTATTTCTGTGCTAGTTCATTAACATCATTCACATCACTTGTCCATTAATTTCAGCTATTTATATTCTAAACCGATAATCAATTTTAAATGTAGATCTGATAAAGCTGTGTTATTAAATAAAAAAATTGCCATTTATTGTTTAAAGCTATGTTTGATGTAGGTATTACGTAGGAACGGTTTAGTGATTACTTGTGGACTGTTAATATGTATATTATTTAAATGTATATTTGTATATTCAACATGGTGTCCAATTTCTCAAATGAACTGATTATATATTTGCTATGAATGTACCTAAAGGTGATTTAAAATTATCCAGGTGTAGAGTTGGTACATTATTCAATGCATGGGAATACGTGAGTTTTGAGCGAACATAATGGTAATTTCCGAAATTTAAAATTATTCAGGTGTAGAGTTGGTACATTATTCAATGCATGGGAATACGTGAGTTTTGAGCGAACATAATGGTAATTTCCGAAATTTAAAATTATTCAGGTGTAGAGTTGGTACATTATTCAATGCATGGGAATACGTGAGTTTTGAGCGAACATATGGTAATTTCTGAAATTTAAAATTATTCAGGTGTAGAGTTGGTACATTATTCAATGCATGGGAATACGTGAGTTTTGAGCGAACATATGGTAATTTCTGAAATTTAAAATTATTCAGGTGTAGAGTTGGTACATTATTCAATGCATGGGATACGTGAGTTTTGAGCGAACATATGGTAATTTCTGAAATTTAAAATTATTCAGGTGTAGAGTTGGTACATTATTCAATGCATGGGATACGTGAGTTTTGAGCGAACATATGGTAATTTCTGAAATTTAAAATTATTCAGGTGTAGAGTTGGTACATTATTCAATGCATGGGAATACGTGAGTTTTGAGCGAACATATGGTAATTTCTGAAATTTAAAATTATTCAGGTGTAGAGTTGGTACATTATTCAATGCATGGGATACGTGAGTTTTGAGCGAACATATGGTAATTTCTGAAATTTAAAATTATTCAGGTGTAGAGTTGGTACATTATTCAATGCATGGGATACGTGAGTTTTGAGCGAACATATGGTAATTTCTGAAATTTAAAATTATTCAGGTGTAGAGTTGGTACATTATTCAATGCATGGGAATACGTGAGTTTTGAGCGAACATATGGTAATTTCTGAAATTTAAAATTATTCAGGTGTAGAGTTGGTACATTATTCAATGCATGGGATACGTGAGTTTTGAGCGAACATATGGTAATTTCTGAAATTTAAAATTACCCAGATGTAGAGTTGGAATATTATTCAATGCATGGGAGTACGTGATTTTTGAGTGATCCAGATGTGTAAGAGATTTCGGGTCAGTGAGTTATAACTAATATATTGAATACAGGTCATGAGGCTCCTGGCTTGGAAGGCGCGCGCTCTCGGTCACCCTGAACTGAGTCGCGCCGTGTCCGTCGAGGAGGATTTGGAAGAAGATGACAAACTCAACCTTATAGTATAGCAGTGCTGAGTCGTCTAACTCTCGGAATGACCCGCGCAACACTTAGCGAATAGCAACAGAACGCGACAGTTCTGAATGAAGAAAAATACAAAATATTTTTCTACAACTTCCTTCCTACAAGGATATACAGTCGTATTAGGTATTATTTTGTGTTAACCGCGCTATAGCTCGGTAACAGTTCAACCTAGAGACGTATTGAGATTAGACGGCCGGGCCTGTAAGAATCGCCGCCGCTCAGATGAACTCTTTATAATCAGCGTGCTTTCCCCAATCACAGAATCGATGCGGGTTTCGAGGGGCGGCTGGATCCGCTCTCCGTTGTCCCTCATGGCCCTGCGATACATACGTCTCTGGTTCTATAACGGTGACACGTTAAAACGTTGCTAAACTACAACTTATGCATGAAAGTTGCCGTTTAGCGGCCGTTACAGTCAAGAAATGTATTAAAGCGAAACTCATTTTTGCGTAGTTACTTATAAAATCGACCAAAGTGCGAATATCCAAATATATTCAAACGGTCTTACCTCTTACTCACTACTTTACCCGCAGCTCTTTAAGAAATAACTCGCAGCTACTTATAGTAATTGGTCTCTATGGTAATCTATTTATGGGGCTAAGTATTTAAATAAATGTATAAAGACTTAGTTAAATTTAACGCTTTAGTGCTCTAAATTTCTTATCTGTAGTAGGTAAAAATGCTTTCTTTCAGATAAGTTTGTGATTTATTATTATATTAGGTTTACTTTTTTCTTTTTTTTTTGATTGCATGATAATTTGTGTTATAAGACCAAATGCTGCATTCTAGTATTTAAATGTCACTTTGTACTATTTGAACGATTTGCATGTTCCCTTTCTCAGTTTGTCAATAACATTTATTGTTCATTGTCATTTAGTAAATTACACTTTTGTTCACTTCTATGTATTTTCTTATTTCATCTTTCTTACTATTACTTACCTAAGTACGAGTGTCGTGGGAATAGAGTATAACGAATTTAGTATTAAACGTACTATAACTTAGTCAATTTCATCGTTCAGGGATGTTTTTCTCAGAATCGTCCATGCAACGCGCTCATTGGACATATAGCTTATTACCCATATGTAGTCAAAAGTAGTTTTGCTAAGTAACTAACTATGACATACGCCGAGTGGACGTTGTCAACAGCAGCTCTCTAACGATTGGCATTTTTTCCCATTATTCTAATTCTGTTTTCATTTGCCTGTCATACCCATACTAATATTAATAAGTTTAAAAAAACAGAATTAGTAAAATGATTGTAAATTTGCTCGAGTAGGTGCATGGGTATCTTCACAATAAAAAACAATAGGTCAAACGACAAGATACCATCAAGAAGAGCTAGATTTAGATCAGTAATAAAAGTTTATATACTTCCAATTAACATTCGACTTAGATTGTAGTACCGCCTTTTTTACATGAAAAAGCCTTAAATAGCTCGCTGAGTGGGGAACCAACGAGTTGTTTGGCTAAAAAAACGCCTACCCATGACTATGGCCGCCCCCAGGGCCAGAAAGGCTATCCCTCATATTGGCAGAAGAGGTAAGAATCTTGGGAGCTTGCAACGAGCGATTTGGCCTTACCATCTTCTAGCCTACCTTTCTCGACCCTAACGGTCTCATGAAAAGAGACCACCGCTCTCCACGCCGTCTATCTTCCAGCATAGTCTACTACGCTGGGAAGAGATCCAGCTCACCAGGTTTCTTCGATCAGCATCCCACAGTCCTGATCCCTCGCGCAGTGGTGGCTTTGCGGTGTCGGTTCGCATCAGTTAGTCAGGTAGTCACCGAAGCGACCACGACCGGTTTCCAGAATGTAGTAACCTAGCTCATGTTGCCAACAGAATAACGATGCACATTTAGAAATAGATTTTTGTATGTTTGTAGGATGATGATAGCGTACAATTGAAAAAGAGGTAGTGTAAGGCTTTTATATGTTTTTTGAAATTCAATAGACACCATTGTAATGCATCGTTGTTAGGAAATCTAAATACTGACAATTGATTTTGATTACGACACTTATTCGGAAAGCACGCAGTTCATTTAAATTTTTACATTCCCTTCTATTTTCGTGTATTATTTTAGGATTATATATAAGTATTGATATTTCAGTGCGATCAGTGGGCGAAAGTTTTATTACTGTTATTATTATTAGTGATAGTATTATAATGTCTGTTACAATTTATAAATTGTGACATTCATAGTAACACTTACATATAGGTATTTTAGAATGTCTTTCGAACAAGGATTTTTGCAATATTACGCGTACTTATTTACTGTTGCTTATCATTTTAGTGTCACATCTTATGTGCTCAATTCATTCATAAATACTTTTAAACATCATTTTTTGTTAATACCATTATACACACAAGTTTGATATTGAGAACTTTTTTAAAAATTCTATTAATTGTGATCAAAGTGAGGCTAATACTTCTAATTCACAAACCCTTGTGATATTGGTCAGGTCAATAATATAAAAGTAACTACCTATATTTCCACATTAAACGTCACATTTCTGAAATACCTTTAACATTGTGTATGTCAGTCCTATATGCATGCACATTATATATTTCTTTGGTAATTTTGTCAACGATCTGGTATCAATCGCCGCAGTTACTACTAATAGCTAAATCCATTATCTCTCTCAAAATTATTCCGCATTATAAAAATGTATACTAACCACTTTCAGTTTAAGAACAATAAATAGCGTTTTAACTCCAATAGGCATCAAAGTACTTATCGGTTATTCTTACATGTCAATATCTACGTGGATGTTTTTAAGATCACGATAAATACTGTCAATTGACTGTTCTACTATATTTTGCTCTACTTTACGAATTAGCAGATTATAACGTTAGGTTTTTTTAGTTTAACAATATGTTATTTTTTTTTATTTATATTTCTTATTGATTTAAATTTAGTCTCTGAGTTTCAGACCGTTAAAATAAGCTTCGATTTGCATTTAATCAACGAGTTCATATAACGCGATCTATGTCGCTTATTATAACAAAATTTACAACAGAATCCAAAAATATTTGTTTCTGCTTTGGATAAAGAAAAGTACAGCTAGTTCTTATCATACCTGATATTTAATGCATTCGCATAGGCCTCGCTCATTTTTTGGATTAAATACAGCTGATAGCATTTGTTTATTTTCTTTAATCAGTATTACATCATAAAAAATACTAATTATAGGTTGGTTATTAGTTGAAAAGAGATTATACCATATGTAATATCAGTAGGTACACCCAAAGTTTGGCCAACAATTGATCTTGGAAGTCCTAAACTGTATCCTGTATCGTGCAGGTAGTTCTGATGTTAAAACTTAAAACCGGGACTCTATTCTTAACCTAATGTCCGACGTAACATTTTATTCTGAATTCAATCATTTGAATCCCGAATCAAATCATAGACAACGACAAACCTAAACTTACAATACCTACATATTTATTCTGTAAACACATTTGGCTGCTAAGGGATTTTATGAATGACTGATAATACATATGACTGCTTACTAAAGTAAAATGTAACCTTTTATATATGAATATTAGCTTATAGTAATATTATAAGCTGAAAAAGTATACAGTCAGCGAAGAAGTCGATAAACAGAGTTCCATACTCGCTAACACTTTATGCACCAACCGACTCCATTAAATCGATTTTGGTTTTCATTTTACATGGTATTTGATGATAAGGGTAAAAAGTTATATTTTGTGAAGCTTTATTTTTTACTTTATTGTTTCTTTGTAATATTAATTTATATGTTAAGTTGAGAGACATGTTTTTTTTTTATCATGTTACTTACTTCTCTTATTTAAAACAGTTATATCAAATACATGCCTTAATATACTAAGTAGTCTTTTATTCGACACTTTTCCTCCCCAAACGATTTATGGCATAGCTGGGTTTTCCAATTTGCGATTGAACAGGCCATGCAATAGAAGGTGATTGTTCTCAATGGCTGAAAATCACTTACGACTAAAAAAAATTCAAAAAACACCGTCTATGTTCTCACCGAGGGTCCCTTATCACCCTCGAAACTATGAAAACATAAAATTCACTCTGGAAACCCTTTCATAGAGCCACGCCATCTGATATTGAATGTAACATGGGTATGAGAGCTTTCATTGAGTTTCCGTTGTAAGGTCATTAGCTGAATTAAACTGACCGCTGACTTTTAAAATCCAGAGCAAGATCAATGATATTTTTGTTAAGTGCATTTTATACTCAATGTACCTTACCTACGTTAATGGTCATCGTGGAGAAATATATGTACCTAGAATCAAAAATTGAAAGAAAGCATGAGACACCAGGCCGTATTAGGCTTCGCTTGTGGTAATCGACATTAAGTAATCGGTACCTACTTAAAATGTTGCCTACCGTTATCAAAGACTATACTTTTAAGAGCATAGGGCACCTGTGACAGTGGCACGAGCGTACTCATGATATTTGACAGCTGTCATCAGAAAAGGAGATCTCACCAATATCTTTTAAGAGCAGTAGAACTCTCGCCATGTTCGTCCGGGGAAGTACTGCCACCATGCCCATTTCTGCTGCCAAGCAGTAACGCGTTCGCGTTACTGTGTTCCGGTTTGAAAGGTGTGGTTGCCGGTGAAATTACAGGCACAAGAGACATTCCACCTACACGTCTCAGAGTTACGGGCGCATACGATGCGACTTGGGTCTTGTCGTACCTAGTAAGGGAGGACCCAAGTCGCATCGGTTGTTATGGGCAGAGGTTACCACTTAACACCAGGTGGGCCGTCGGCTCGTTCCGTAACTGTATCACATAAAAAAAAAAACTTCTATTTGTTACCTTCGCCAAGACAGTTCTGCTTCTGCGCCAGAACCAAGTCTGGGATCAACTGTTTCAGTCTACATATTCATAGTGTCGCTGTTCACCACTAGAATTCGTTTCATGAAGTCCCGCGGCAGTTGAAGGAACTAACATACAGCTAAGCCGAAGTTTCGCCTCTGCGTAGAAACTAGCGCCACAGCGTAAGGACATCTACCATGGAATGGACTTTACCTCTCAAATGCAATAATTAAAAAATACTTGTATCGACAGAACTCGGGCGAAAGCTTGATAGCCCTTTGGTTTTCAATCCATAGGTCGCTGGTTCAAATTCAGACGTGCACCAATGACTTTCGCTTGATAAATTTATATGTTTAATACCATGTTCTGAAAACCGACGTCCTAGAACCGAAAATTCGAGGACATGTGTCAAGTGCACGAAAGGAGCCTCTGAGGCGCACTCAAAATTCTTTCGCCACATTGGTTCGATAGAACCAGTGACTCGCCTAATAGTAGTAGTTACTCGGGCGAAAATTCGCTTACATCTCGAACCAAAATAATAATATTACCTAATATTGTATTGAGTGGTGTGGTCAATGTCCACAACACAGTATAACCATTATTGCCATTTTTGTGCCAATTTACGGCTAGATGGCTACTCCCAGTTATTACCACCACGAAAAAGGTGCCAGATGCTTATAATTAAAGATTCTATGAAGTTATCTCAAGTCATAGATTAAATCTGTCGTTTTATATTACAGCCATTTTAAAGATATTGTAGTTGAAAGATACAGAATAAACAAAAGCTCTTACTTTTTGAATGAATCAGTCAGCGGTTGGATCATGTCAATGCCAACAGCAAATTGCCTCTTCAATAATTCCCTCCTTGCCAATAGTGCCAATAGGTGAAAAAAAATACAGTTTTGATCAGTTACTAAAGTTTAATTAAATGCTGCATAGAACTATTACAGCTAGCTAAGCAATAACAATATCGCACATTGATGTACCTACTTTAAAGTCCTAAGTCTGTCTTAATTATACCATATGATATATAAATATAACAATTAAAGATGTATTCAAACATAACATACACACACACCCAAGTCCAATTTTTATATCACTCTGTGAAATTACACAATACATTGGGAAATCCGAAACAAACTGAGTATCAAGTAAATAAATGCACTCATATCGGCCATATGTCATTGATTCCTGAACAATTGTAAACAACAATTTCGTGCTAGTAGCTTTTGCTCTTTTAGTCGCTATAGTTTCTCTCGTACATTAAGATACGATACAAAAATATACTAAATGTGAGCATAAAATGAAATATGTTCAAATCTTATAACTAGCAAACGCTTAATGAACACAATATACACTGGAATATTAGTGAGATATCGTGATTTATACAGCTAATTTGAACTTTGATTCAGAATACGCAGCCAAATATTTATTTAAATAAACAACACCAAATACTACTAAATTTTCAATAGCCAAAATTCTGGCTGAATGTGTGTAAACTGTCAAATACTGTAAATCTTCAATAAAATGCTTAATTACTTTATCAATATTTCTATTATCTGTTCAGCCTGTACACAAAAGCGTGGTAATTTCGGGCATATATAGATGCTACTTAGTCCTAGGCTTGTTTGTGACAATCCAATCAGGATTGGGTGGGGTGTAGATAGGTAGGTCTAAGCCAGCCTATACACTCTCGCAAACTAGTCACTAGTGATGTAGGAACATTAAACGGTATGGTATGGTAACGTCAATAGCATATAGTTCGCAAGCATACTAGAAATATGTACATAATAAGTATACTTCTGAGATTTGTGCTTTAGTAAACTAATAATAATAAATATTGGTGTCCACCAATATTACTATATATTGTTATTTAGCTATGTTTGTACTTGGTGGGAATCGAACCCACGACCTACAGCGCAGATGGCAGGGTTACTACCAACTGAGCTGTGAGGCCAGTCAATATACATAATATGCTTGAAATGAGAGTATTACTACTACCTAGTCGCAAACAAGTATGCTTGTTTAAGGGCGTAATTCTTCCAGGCATTATGTTTAGATTTGTTCCTTAGAATGAGCTGAAGAAGTATTTCCATGTCATCATCAGTGAACGGAATTGGTTTTTTAGATTGTGTTGCATTTAAATTGTACAAAAATTTCTGGTTTGTATCACAGTTCAGTTTGCAAATGGTCTGTGATCTGGAGCATGGTGTGTTTGGTATCTGCTTCAATACACAATCATCTTTTAGGAACTGTCACTTCTCCGTTTCGATTTTTTTCACCGGAACTTTCTTGGAAACGGATTTTGATGTGATGGGATCATCTTTGGTTTCATGAATTTCTTTGATTGTGGCCTTTGATGTACCCACAGTGCTATCCACAGGCGGCATATCTAACAGATATTGCATCATACTGCGGGACTTCTCTTCTTCAGACAGCCACTCCATCTGGTGGAAGAAATTAAATTTGTTCAGACTTCAGTGAGAGACTATAGGAAATAAATAAATATCCAAATCAAAATGTCAAAGTCTCGCATCCGTACATTAAAATCGGCTGGTTATCTCGAATCAGTGTGCTGATAGGATTTAAGTGCGCCTCAAAGAGGCTCCTTTCGTGCACTTGATACATGTCTTCGAATTATTAGTTCTAGGACATGTCGGGTTCCTCACGACGTTTTCCATCACCGTTTTGAGAGAGTGGTATTGCGCACATTAATATTTTAAATGAAAAAACTCATTGGTGAATGCCGGGGTATGAACGAGCGACCTTCGGATTGTAACTCGGTGTATAGTAAGGATACTTCCATGTAGAACATATAGAATATATAGAAACCTTCTGGCGATGATCTTTGACGGCGTCGTCGCAAATGTCGATGCACATCTGTTCGGTGAGGCGTCCGTCGTCGGACGCGTAAGCGGCCGCCTGCCACGCGACGCCGAGCTTCGAGAGCGCACGGCCCGACATGCCCGCGGTGCGCGTCGCCAGCGTCGAACACAGCGCACCGTAGTCGAACTGCTCCACGCTCAGGCGCCTGCAACAACACCGACAATATAACCGCATGGCGCACTTGTGGCGTGCCGACCGTTGGGTGTAAATTAAATGCACATTTCATTTAGTATGTATAATTAATTGATGAAAATGTTACATGTTATCTACCTGGTATTAAGACTGACGACCAGGCAATTGTCTAATTCAACATCCTGTGATGATTTATGCAAATTAAGTTAATGACAGTAATGTTGCAATTTATCTCTTTGGCCACACAGTTAAGTTAATAAGCTAATCCTAGATTATAAGAAGAGATGATAGGATGAATATTGATTTCAAACAGACATGGTAGTATAACTAAAATATATACGTATTAATATTCTTATATAACATAATAAACGAAATATGCAGTGGGTAGTACATTTCCAATTGAATAAAATCTGTACCCCCCTGTGCTAGTTAGTAAATGTGTTACAACGGGGTAACGATTCTCAAGATTAGATATTCTATCAAACAATCATACCTTTTCCCCTCAGATGCCGGCTGCAGAACAAACTTGTCAAAGTACAACCGAATCAAGCGCTCCCTCTCTTCGAGTCCAGGCAGCCCGAACTCGATCATCTTGTCCAGACGGTCGTTAATGGCAGAGTCGAACTGCTGTGGCGTGTTGGAAGCTAGCACCAGCATGATACGATTGCTCTGGTCGGAGGTACGGTACAAAAATGCGTTTAGCGCTGCCCTGAGGTCCTCGCTGATTCTTTCAGAAGAACGCTTGCGAAGGAAAGCATCCGCCTCATCGATGAACAGAAGTACTCCTGAAATAATAATAGTGCTGGATTTTATGTTGGAAGCTAATTAAACTTGCTTTTATCTTGCCTTTGTATTGACGTAAGGAGTAGCTTATTCATTATTCCAGGGATACACTCACATAACTATTGATCAATTTGTTTTCTTTCTATTTCAACAATAAATAATAATTAAATATTGGTGGACATTTCACACAGCGCCATCTAGCCCCAAAAGTAAGCATAGCTTGTATCATAGCTGTGTATCACGGAAACCAGACAAATAATACAATACTAACATACTTTTTGTAAATGTATGTAACATATAATACATATTAACATCCAGAACACAGAACGCACATCTATGTTTGTCAAACAAATGTTTGTCCAAGGTGGAAATGAACCCACCATCTACAGCACAGAAGACAGGTTACTACCAAGTAAGCTGTGAGGCCAGTCTAAGAGATGAAATGTATATAATATACTTGTAATTGAAATTGACTTAAACTAACTGGAACTAAAGAATGTAATCTGTGACCTTATACCATGTTAAAAATTCCAACCATATTGATTGAGTAGTATGGGAAGTAAAGGAGCAACACAATATCCAAACTAACACAGAGAGAAAATTAATACAAAAGAATACCTTTTCTGCTAGTGCTAGCCCAGTCGAACACTTTGTGGATAGCTGCGACTGCGTCTTTACCCATGGGCGCCACGTCGCCGCCAGTCAAGATCGCATATTCCATGCCCGAATGCATTGCCAGTTTCTGATGATTAACAAGGTCAGATCAAATCACAAATACAAACAAATAGATACTGAAAGACGAAAAATTAATTCATTAATACATATTTGTTTCATTTCTTCAAGTCTATACAGGGTGTCCAGTAATGAATGGATAACCTTGAAATGGGTCTTAGTAGAACTATTGGGCATTCGGAAAAAGATATCAAATAAAAAAAACAAGTAGTATCAAAGATATGTATTTTTTAAATAATATCGATGTTTTGATTTTTTTGATATTCTGTTTTGTTTTTTTTTTTGTTTTTTTTTTTATACTACTTGGTTTTTTTTTATTTGATATCTTTTTCTGAATGCCCAATAGTTCTACTAAGACCCATTTCAAGGTTATCCATTAATTACTGGACATCCTGTATATGTAAAATAGTATCATTTGTGTATTTCATAGTATCATAATAGACTAACCTTTGAGAACAGAGTTTTTCCAGTACCAGGCGGGCCGTACATAAGAAGATTTCTGTAAAATCCTTTGTTCACACGCGTATTCTTGGTGGCAATAGCTATGTCCCTCAGTCTGGTCTCCAGTGTAGGAGCTAGGACCACGCCAGACAACGCATCAGATGGTTTCTTAAAGGCTGCAATGGCTTTTGACACAGTCAGTATAGGATGTTTCACTGCTTCCAGGAGGGAAAATCTTGATGTCTCATTGACGAGGGTCGGCTTGCCTGCAAATAATCAGTTATGTATTTCCATTTGTATAACAAAAAGGGAGAGATATGCGAGAAACCAGTTAGATGTGGGTTAATACCTATACGTGCTTCGATAAACCGCGCGGTGACTGAGGTTGCTCCTTTAGCGGCGTAGACGCCGAGCGCGAGAAGTGACAAGCCGCCAGCTGCCGCCAACGTCTTGTCCCAGTCCGTTACGAGGGCATTCAACCCAGTACCCACCACGCTGCCTGCAGTCCTGTTAAACAAATATGTTATTATACAACACAGACATAAGAGTACTACTACTAATCTTAATAATCACCAGACAATACCACAAAATACCGAACTCCTCATAACCAAAGAACAGAACATAACACAATTCCAGGTTTAAAGCTGACCTCGCATTAGTACCTTATCTTGGACATTAAGCGTTCTATGGCTATTTTGTATTTATTATTTATGGTACATTTAATTAATTAAAAGTACATTCCAACTTACTTTATACTTTCAAGTATTGTGGTTCTGTTTTCACTGGCCTTTAGTCTTATTTGTTCAAGAGTGATGTCTCGGTTCTCGCGATCGGCTTTCGCTCGTGCCCTTGCTTCGGCTTCGATGGCTTTCAGTTTGTTTTTCTCTCGGAGCTCCATTTCATGTTCTATAGTGGCACGGCGCAAAGATTCTTGCTTGGCTACACTTTCTTCTTGTCTGTAGGACAACAAACATGAGTTAAATATAAATATTACTATTCAGTTCACTGTATGATTCATTTCTTAACATCAGCTACTGGTTTTAGACAGGACAACAGGTTTAGTGAATGTTTTTAAGCAGTTAAAGCAACCGAAACCTTATAATTCACATATAAACCAGACCTTATTTGAGTTGTAAACTATTCTAGAAATTTAGGCAATAATAAATTAAGCATGTTTCTTTTTATGTTACTTAGTATTGATATCAGGGAGGAGGGATGAGCAATTGGCCCACCTGAAGGTAGGACGAATCCCATGACCATAATACAATTTAAGAGCTCCCGCTTAAAAGTCCATTTTTTTATATGATATACATAAATCAGCAGATTATCAGTCAGGACACCTGAATGGAAAGTGGTCGCCGATACAGCTTATATATAATATATAAGCGATACTGCTGTGTGATGTGCTGACGGTCTTTAAGGTGAAAATTAACTCATTGTTTAAAACATCCCATATTGATGCTCCTAAAGTAAGCCACAAAAAGAAGAAATATGTCATATGGCATTATGGCTATCACTCTGAGGCTTGACGATGGAATGTTTTATTTTAGTGTAATGTGTTCAGCAGCACTGAACCAGACACTTTTCATGCTAGAACATATAGTACTAACTTTCTTAAGATCTCCTCTTGGGATTTCTGTTGCTGCGCCAGCTGATCTTCATATCTCTTCTTGGCCAGCTGGTCTTGATACTGCGCTCTCATTTGATGTTGTTTTGTTTCTTCCTGCAAGAAAAATATACAATTCATCCTCATATTATTTTAAGTAATTAAAGTTTTAACACACCCCTTTCATAATAATAATTACAATTCAGATATTGTAATAGTAAAGAATTTCATGTTACTTTACTAATAATGCCTAAACAGTGATTGAACCCAATAGATAAGGTAATAAGATTTGATGAAAGCTCACCATGAAAAATACTACTGAGTGTGTACTGAGTGTTTAATAAAGAAGAGTCCAGAGAAGAGAACACAAACAGAGAGAGAAGAAAAACAACAGAGAAGACGTCCAGCCTTAAAATATTTTTAGACTTGGTCCACCCCCAGAAAGCTTTTTAATGTGAATATGTGAAACAGTAAAATCTCTTAGCAATAATAACAGCAACAAAAGTCAGTGAGTTGCATCATATCACTGCCATAACTATGAAACAAGACGATGGAATATCATGGTCTGCACGATATAATAATGTGATAGTTCATCTACTCCGACAAAACTCAAACCAGAACACAGTAATGCGAGTGCACTACTGCTCAGTGATACTCAGTGGAACTCCACTTCCAAATTTCTAAAAACTTCCCCAAATTTACACTGCACATTTGCTTCTGATAATAATGCAGTTACAATGTGATCTTACCTGTAGAGTTTTACGTCTCTCCTCATGGTCAATTCTTCTCTGTTCAACTTTAGATTGTTCTATTGCAGCTTCATACTCCTTGATCTTAGCCATTTGTTCTTGCTGCTTAGTTGCCTCCTGCAGCTTACTAAGTTCAAGTGCCTCTTTTGCATGTTCTTAAAAATTTTAAGAATAAATGTAAGCATCTTTAAGTCATCAACATTTAAAATAATCTATATCTACATGTGATAGCCTGCCTCTTGAGCATTTGAGGTATTTTGCATATCAACAGGAGTCAAAGCTGTCTATGATTGTGATTATCATAGACATCTTTGACATCAGTTCAGTGTCCCACATAAACAATATAAGAGCATGGAAAGCCATACTGCTGGTTGTCAATGCTACCATGATACTTTGAGTCAATAACTTTTCTTTCTTGTCATGGTTACATTATAAACCTTTTTAATAAAATCTGCATAAATCAGCCATCACCACAGAGAATGTTGCTGAACAGAACATCAACATTTTAGACAAATCATTTTATTCTGTTCCTTGTAATAACTTGGAACAGTGATAAGATTTTAGAACCCATTTGGATTCGTGTAGATAAGTGTAAGGAAGGTTATGCGGTCGCATTATGCAATAGCGAGCAATGTGACTGATACCTAGCTTAGTACTTACTTGATCTTTCCAATTCCTTGGCCGCTTGAGCAGCCCTCTCTAAGGCGCTGGAGTCGAAGCGATAGGCTTCCATTGCCTTCTTTTCCGATTTAGATAGGTTAACCGCGGGTGCGGCGGCCGCACCACCGTCGGCCGCAGCCACAGGCTCATCGGTCGGCGGCTGAGGAGGTTTCGAACTGTACCCAAATAGCCAAGACATGGTCGAGTTCCTTCAGAATTCACTACACAGTTTTATAAACTATAATTCGTTTCATTCAACAATCTCGAATCACAAATTTCCAGCTCGCTCGCGGGCAGATCGTAAGTCACAACCACAGACTACAGACAGGTATAAGTCTCTCACTCAGTGTCAACCATAGAGATAAACGAAGTACATACTACCTCCATAGTGTCAACCTGAAGCATAGACCATAGAGTTGAAACAAGTTTTTTTTTTATTTGTACGACTTAATAAAGCGTGACATTAAAATGTTCAAACTGATAATTTAGAGCAACATCTAACCATGGCTACCAATGGGATTAAAAACTGTCATTGCTCTATTCATATGGTACTGCCTTTGGGCTCTGACAAGCATGCTGTCGTTCTCTACAGCAATATGTGCTTGCTATCACATTTAAACGCCGTCCTAATTTTTAAGTTTATCATTGATTGCAATAACTTTTTTTTACAAATAAATATTAGTGGACATTTCACATAGCGCTATCTAGCCCCAAAGTAGATAAGCTAAGCATAGCCTTGTATCATGGGAACCAGACAACAGATATAATACTTATAAACTTTTTTGCAAATACATATAATACATATAAACACCCAGACAGAACAATCGTCTATATTCGTCATACAAATGTTAGTGGGTGGGAATCGAACTCATGACCTACATCGTAGAAGGCAGTGTTACTACCAACTGAGCTGTGAAGCCTGTCAAACTATCCTAGTAAATACTTCATTTAAACTAACCGACTTTTGTAAACTAGTTGCTTTCAAATACCGGTACTCCAAGAAATATTAGGCCGACATTAACGACATCGCGCAATCGATCCTATATTTTTTGTTATTAGTACTGTGTTGCCTGATATAAATTCATAAAAAAAGAAATGTGAGCCGTCACGGGACGCCTGGCAGATGTGAAACATCGACATTATTTTGTAAAAGTAATATGCAACGCATGCCGTGGCGACGCGTCGCCACGCTAGAAATCGGTTTTACGTGCGGCTATAGATATTTCACATCAATATTGACACGTGACGATATACAATATTGTATAGCAAAATTTGCTTAATTATTTAATTTATTATTTAATAATGTATGGCCTGTTATTTTCATGTATGCCTCTAGAGATCGTGTAATAATATTATCCTGGCTGTGCATTATTACTATCTGCCGGATGAAACGGCATGAAAGATGAAACTCGATGCTCCAGGAATAAAATCAAACCATTGATCATAGAACAAAGGCCGGAGCACAGGCATGTGTTGCATGCTGTTGCATAGCAGCACAAAAATAGCTGAGTATTGCATAATAATAATACATTCATTGAAATATAGTAAAACACACTACAATGAAGACGTTTTTATTATTTATTTTATCGTTAAACTAGCTGTTGCCCGCATCTTCCTCCGCGTGAAATTTTATCACGCACTCAAATTTAATTCCTTGTCACATATATGAAAGTAAACAGCTATCTGCTAGTGAAAGCCCACTTAATATCGATCCACCCGTTTCGGAGATTCGCCGGACGGAACATAGGTACAGGCAGACAGAATCCTCACCAAAAAACGGCCTTTTCATTATGAGGGGAAACAAATGGGTGACAAACCCATACTCTACATACAACGTATACCTATATAAAATTTGACTTATCAGAATAATTTGTCCAATCATCTAGTTTACCAGTCTTAGATGAGCCACAAAGCCCCGATATAGTCCCAGTAGGTAGGTATTCCTTGGATTGTTAGTCAGTCTTAGGGCTCCCTAAGATATTCTGAAAATTTATGTGTGGACTTGTTGGGGCCCCGGCTCTGTTTACCCTGAGGCCCCACATAGGTAAGCAAATAATAAATGTATTGTTGTTGTATATCAATTTATTAAAATACAGTTAATATATTGGTACATTTTAATTACATTTGCTTTCTAAATGATGGCTTGAATCATACCTAAAACGGCTTCACGGGTATAAAATAGAACTTGATGACTTTGGCTTAGGTACCTACGCGAGAAATCGGGGCATACAATAGCTGTCATTAAATTGTCAATAAAATAGTATCGAATAACGATAGTCTACGTCCACGGACCTAGCATTTAGAGCTGTCAATATAACAGTCATAGTAAAATTTTGGTACGCGGTTACGAACTAAATTATAGCTGTTGTATGCAAAGAAAGAAGTTTCACTTTCGTCCCACGAGGTATCCTGAGACGAAAGTTTAATTCCTGTCTCTGTTTGATTGTAATATCAAACATACTAATGTATACATATAAATCATTTTATAGGTGTAGCGGTAAATGTAACATGTGTAATTTATTAAACGCAATGAACTCATAATATGAGGCCCAGTTAAAATAATTTTTCACAGACATGTTAATATAAACTTAAGATTACCTTCTAAAATATAGAACGATAACTAACAATTCACTAAAATTACTCTCATTTGCATCGAGTTCGATAACAGGTTTCAGCTCAGGGTCAACTATGATTCATGAATGCCGTTCACACCGATGCATTTCGTAATTATTACACAACTATTAAATTGCCTACGAATAAATGCCAAACGATTTCAGTGCGCCAGCGTATGCGTCTATATAACGGCGTAACGATTGTTTATAGTGAGATGACATCTGACTATGAGGAATGCATTAGTGGCGAGGCCACTCTGACGTTACATTACAATATTAAGGAGTGCCACTCATCGATCACAGTGCGGTAAGAGAATGGAATCTGCCTATAACTGCAACAAATTGTGCATCCGGCATCTGCGTTACTCGACCATGACTGAGTTAGTAGACGCTAAGCGAGCAGTGTATGTAGCATACCATCACAATTCTCACAGATAAAGCGTTAAAATATGCAAATTGTATATGTCGGCCGTATGGCCCGATTTACAACGTTACTTTAAATGGACCAGTCTGACGGGACTGTCAGATCATATTTATTCGAATGATTAGCCAAGAGCTACACAATAAGTAAAATAGTAAATTATTTTACAATTGAAAACTACATCAATATAATAGAATTATATTAATTTCATTAAATGTGTTTACATGTAATTAGAAAATAATTCATTATTTTTCTCTCTCTCGGGTCGAAGTCTACAACAGAATAATTACAAGCTAATTTTAATTAGAATATAAAACGGTATGTGCCCTATATTATGGCTCAAACATTACCTTTTACCTTATCTCTTGCTCATTTTTTTTTTTTTTTTTGATTGCTCATTGCAATAAGGCCGCCCATTGTTATTCCGCATTTAGTGTACACATAAAATTATTTTATTTTATAAGTATTCATTTGTGGTTTGGCAATAAAGAGTTATTGTATTGTATTGTATCTCTGTAAACCATTTGCATTATTTACATTAATGTAGTTAGAAAGTAATACCACTTAAATAAACATACTAAGCACAACACAATAAATATAATTTAATATTTGAAGCTTATTAATATATCGCGAGTCTTAACAAAAAATAGAAATGCTAACTAAAATAGTTATTATTTTTAATAACTCGAGGTATGTAGTGATGCAATAAATTATTATTATTTAAAGTCAAAATAAACTAATATTATTAACTCAGTGAACCTGCCCCATAACTTATTAATTAATAACCCAAAATGATCTTTATCGGCAAGTCTGTTCAGCATTCAGCATTGTCCATGTATCAAAGTGATTTAAACTATGGAATTTTAATAGATACTTGACAACATTGCATTCGTTAAACCAATCTACATTATGATTGATATGATATGATATGATCGATTTACCAAATTAACATTGAATGTGATGTTTTTAGAGCACATGCAGAATTTTCTTTACCAAATATTGTTAACAATTTGGGCTTTTGCAGTGGGGTATAAAAATGTTGTCTAAGTACAACTTGACATTTAGTTAGCAGCTAATGATTACACATTTCTAGCTGCCTGTGTGATGTGTTTCACTTTGTTAATAATAAAGTGTGACAAATTTCCAGTTAAAGATAAAATATCGTGTATCAACAGTGTTTAGGCCATTTTAGTTTTTTTAAACACTGCCCGTTGTTTTGTGAGGTTCAGAACTCTCTCTGGCAGAACACTGTTTTGCAGATGGGATATTACTGGTCAAAAAAACAAAATGTACAAACTATTTAGACTACTGATTATAGTCGCTGGTTCTTCATCAGTATTAGTTATAGATTCCGTTAATATGTTATGTGACGCGCAGACGACATGTCAATGTGTTCTTCTTACTCCTTTACTGAACACTTAGAAAATGAAGAGTCGCTCAGACCATTTGAATCTGTTTGATTTTAATTTGATAAAAGATAATTGTTAGTACTGACCATCGTAATATTATTGAAATTCTCATCAGATCTGTAAGATTCGAGAAAATCTCATGTCAGACATATCATCACATGTGTTGGATGATGATCAATGTTTTCGACTGATTATCGCCGGAAGCGGCCTAAATAAGCGTTGCAGTGGGGGCACTGGTGGTGTACATCCATACAGCTGTCGATGCAGCATGGGATCAGGCAACATCCACAGACACATCTGGAAATTAATTATTATCATCATAAATAACCATCGGTATACATCGCAAACTGAAGAGGTTAATTACGTTTCACGTAATTTGCTACTCATCTGCTTCTATAAAACTCGGGAGTAGTCAATCAATTAAAGAAATGTAATAGATTAATGTAGTGATTCATTGTCGTCTCAAGCCCCCGGTGAAGATGCCCATTCACAGTTACATAGATAGATACATTAGACCAACACCGTGAGGTGACTTTTGTATCTGTTCAGTTAGGGAGCTAGACAGAGACAGGAGACAGTCTCTGCAGCGGTCAAGAGGTATCGATTATATATTGAAAAGCACCGTGGTACTCTCCACCACCCTAGTAATAACTTACCCTAAAAGAAATATGATGGCTCCTGAAATAAGGGCGATGAAACCAGGTTTGGTCTTAGTAGCTGTGTCAATTTCTGCATGACAGCTCGGACATATCATGTGAGTTGGATGAGGGCCCACTGGGACTACTGTCGTGACTATCTGAGGGCCGGAAGCTGTAACAATAGCGCAAACTGATTGACACACGCACATAATTTCAGGCTAGTTTTCTTTGGTCACACACATCACATAAATAAACATACTGTCCTGAAAAACATCTATTTAGGTAATGAGAATATGTTTAAGCTTAAGCTTTGGTTGTGTTTAAATCCTTTCTGAGCCCAAAGAAGCCTCACAAGTGCATCATTCCTTTTGTGACATGTTGGCAAAGAAAAAGTTTTAATTAAAACAGAAGCATTATTTCTCACACCACTCCTATAGACTTAACTAAATGAATGAATGAAGCCACAGACACAGCTTATACGTGATAATGTGGATGGAATTCAAAAACAACTACTACTAAATGTATCTTATCTCTGTTCAACCTCTAGTATGGGAAAAAGATTAAAGTAAAAATTCAAAAAATGCATGAACATCTTCCTGGAACATTTGATATCTGTAACTTTATATGATACTTAGTATAAATTTGCTGTGACCTTCACAAAACTACAAACATTCAATAAGCTAATGTACCTTGACTAATAATTAAATTGTGTGATATTTCAATGTTTTTTGAATTTTAAATTCATTGTTTAATACCTTTAAACCTGTGTTCTGGTAATCAAGTTGAGTACTTGCAAACAAGTGACATTGATTGGCTGACAGCTTTCATGGTCACCACAGAAGACTTACATTAATAATTTTTACCTAAACAATTAGTGACTCAATAAATTTTAACATTTACCAGATTTAACTTAATGACCTTTGTAGCATCAAATTTTCACCACTTTAAATGGATGAAGTCATTTCATCTTTAATATTATAGCTTATAACTTATATATATAACTTACTTGGTGGATAGTGTGGTGTGTAGGGGCTTGAAGGCCCCACTCCCCCTACCGCCTGCGAGTAGCTAGGGGGCGCGGCTGGCGGTGGCTGCAGTCCATATGAATTACCCCAACCATAGGGGGGAGGATTACCACCTCCTTTCTCCATATCTTACCTAAAAAGTATTTATTAACAGAATTCTAATCAAACTAAAACTGGAACTTTAAAACCAGTCTGTGTGATGCAATGGCAATCTCCAAGCTATTTTTAGGTATGACTACGACACCATAATCCGATCCACCAAATGGCCCACATTGATGGAATATGGAGGTCAGTATTGAAATTTATTTATACTTACGAGATTTTACGTATCTAATTCACTGATAGAAATATAAGTTCAATAGAAAATCTAGACCTGTGGTTTTGTGTTTATAACAAATAATCGTTCTTACAATACAATATTACAACTGAGCAACACATGAACACAAATACAGATTACACAGGCTACTAGAAGAAGGAGATAAACCAACGCAATTTTTTTTAGAATGAACGATTTCTTTTTTGGTTTCTAGACTGGATTATAATATACGGGTGGTAAGAAATGAATGATTGTTTTATCATAAGATTAATTTTGGTTTAGTCTTATTGACCAAGCGTAATACAAAATAACGTAAGAGTGATTATGTATGTATGTTCCAATATTTGGGAAGTCACTGTTTCCTGTAACACAGTTTCTGTAAACTAAAACAGGACGCAGAGCTTCAAAAGTTATCTGTACCCTTACTTTGTATAAATAAATATTTTTGTATTTTGTATAACTTATTGCGTGCATGTTATAAAAATCGAGTTTGTTGGAATAGAGCAGGGATTCAGCCTTGGTAGTACCTACAGATGACTCGAAATCACAACTGATGAATTAATAAAACTGGTGATAGAGAAAATAAAATAAGAGCCTAACAATTGTATCCCACTATATTTATGAACCCGACTTGATTCCGCATTTGGGTTATGGGCTATTTAGTATTTACACCTAATAGTTACCTGTGCTTTGAAAATGTCATACTGTCAAATTCAAAGTCCACGAACAATTAAAGTCAAACCGTATGTGTGTGTGTGTGTGTGTCGTATTGTTGAACTGTTATGCGCGTGTCTGAAATTAAATCAGAGGAGTCAGAGATAAAAATAAATAACACAAGTAATTCCAAAGTATAACGAGATCTAACTGTATAACTTACTAGTATTATTTGTTGCTTTGGTTGCATTTTTAATTATTTATAGCCATTGCCCCAATTTCCTAGGTGGTGACTAATTTTACCTTGTTTTCCTGGTCATAGAGTGAACGGGAAAAATGTCGTCACCACGCCCAAAGTCCCCACGGACTCCAGTTTTGCCAAAAAAGGAAGATAAGGAAGAGTCATTCTGGGATAAAATTGGAACCATCGGCCGAAAAAAGCGCATAAAGGAAGGTAAATACATAGTTTCCCAGTTGTTTCTAACAGATTGCGTGTGGGATGGAGGAAGGGCATTGATTACCTCATGGTAGGCCGTATGACCTACTTACCTTGTATTTGCTGTCTTATGAATTATTTTGCATTGTATTAAAGTTTCATTTGTAACCAATTTCAGTCCAAGATGTTCAGGCCGAAGGCAGGAATGCTATTGACTCACCTGGTAGTCCAACAGCTCCAGAAATCCCACCAGAAGAGTACAGTCTACGTAAGTTTTCGACAAATTTTTCACATTTCAGCACTTGGCTTGAAGAAAATGGGGGGTTTTTATTTTAATTAAAATTCATATGTGCTTTCAGATGATAATGAGGAAAGAGCCATCATTGAACCAAGATCTCTGGAAGATCCTCGGGTGAAAGATCTCATACAAGTACTTATTGATTGGATAAATGATGAGCTTGCCACACAGAGAATCATTGTGCAGGATATAAGTGAAGACCTCTATGATGGTCAAGTTCTTCAAAAACTTTTGGAAGTCTTGACTGAAAAGAAGTTGGATGTACCTGAGGTCACCCAGTCTGAAGAAGGACAGCGACAGAAACTTGCCATTGTCCTACGAGCTGTCAACAGGGTCAGTACACAACTATACAAAGCCACATTATTGTAAATTTGTAATCAATACTAATTGTTGGAATTATATTACAGGTACTTTATGGAACAACCAAACCTGTACCAAAATGGAGTGTGGATTCCATTCATTCAAAGAACATAGTTTCTATATTGCATTTATTGGTTGCACTTGCCCGTCACTTCCGAGCACCTGTCCGCCTTCCTGAAAATGTGACTGTCAATGTTGTTGTTGTGAAGAAGGATACACCCAATCAACTTTCACACAGGTAGCATCTAAAACTTATATTTGTGCAAAATAGAATAGATTAATTTATAAATAAAGTACAAATTCTTTGTATGTATGTGTTAGTAGGTTTACATTGCTTCCGTTGAAGAAATCAAGAGTTAGGTATAATTTATTTTAATAACTGCTATTTTATCTACATCATATCTAATGATTGATTTTTATTTTGTTTATTGTTAATACCATAGGTATTTACCAAGGTTTTTGTTTTTGAATTGGTGAAACCATTTTCCAGCTAGGAAAATTGCAAACATGCTTGGTACTTGGTAAAACAGTAATAAGTAACATTATAATTTGATTTTATTCCAGAACGTTTATTGAGACAATCACTACAACTTATGATGATTTGGGCATGAAATGTGAAAGAGATGCATTTGATGCCCTCTTTGACCATGCACCAGAGAAGTTACAAGTTGTGAAGAAGTCTCTCATCACTTTTGTCAACAAGCACTTGAGCAAAGTGAACCTTGAAGTGATGGATTTGGATTCTCAGTTCCATGATGGAGTTTATCTGGTTTTGCTGATGGGACTGCTGGAAGGATTCTTTGTGCCATTGTATGATTTCCACTTAACTCCTGAAGATTTTGACCAGAAAGTTCACAATGTATCATTTGCATTTGAGCTCATGCAGGATGTTGGTCTTGCCAAGCCCAAAGCCAGACCAGAAGGTAGGTTACTAAATAATCTGTAGTTTGTTATTGTAATCAAATTTAGCTCATGCACACTGAAATTAAATGTACATTTCCTGCAAATTACAATGAGACATTCCACCTACACGTCTCAGAGTTACGGGCGCATACGATGCGACTTGAGTCTTGTCATACCAAGTAGGGGAGGACCCAAGTCGCATCGATTGTTATGGTTACCACTTAACACCAGGTGGGCCGTCGGCTCGTTCCGTATATCAAACAATTTAAAAAAAAAAATTGTGAGAAACTTAATATATGAACAAATCTTTCAAAGGCCATTGCTTTCATTAAAGATGTGAATCAGTTGTTAAAAATTATCCAGTGTGAGGTTTGTTCAGATCAGATGATTCAGAAGTGGTGCTTCAGTGTTTAAATGGACCATGGGCATGCACCAATCAACATATCAGTAGGTAAACACAGCACCAATATTGCACATTGAAATTAACTTATTTTGTTTCAGACATTGTAAATCTAGACTTGAAATCAACACTGCGAGTCTTGTACAACCTTTTCACAAAGTATAAGAGTATGTCATGAAAATAATCAAAAAAAAATATTATATACTAACATAATGTAACAGTTTTAGATTATTTTTAACTCCAAAATGTATTTAATTAATATTAATTTATATGACTTAACACTATGTTGTTTTAATGAATTGTTTAGTAAAAAGTTTTTAATAAATTAATAAATATCTTCATACTAACATCACATCATTGTTTTATTTTACATGGGATGTCTTTTGACTCATTATTACTTGCCCACCTATTTTTTCCTGTTACTTCACATAAGTCAGGGCATAGATATTTAATAATATTGTACTTTGTTTGTGAATATATAATTTTATTTTATGTTATGTAGTGTATGGAACGAGCTGACGGCCCACCTGATGTTAAGTGGTAACCGCCGCCCATAGACAACAACAATACGACTCAAGTCCTCTCCACCAAAGTACGAGATGACTCATGTCGCATTGCGTTGAGACGGGGATGTTACGTCTCAAGCGCCTGAAATTTCACCGGCACCCACTCACTTCCACCGGAACACAGCAACACGAGTGCATCACTGCTTGGCGGCAGATTACCAGGTGTGGTGGCAGTACTTCTCCGGGCGAACTTAGCACAAGTTTACAGCTACTTTGGGTTGCTCCTTTCGCACCACCCGGGGGACACGTAGGGATTCAATGGCTTATCACCTACGGACGCGAGCAACGTGGGCCCCCCGGTTATAGGGGCATGGTAATAACAACCAAATGATTTAGGTCCTCTCGTTCAAAGGAAGGCAGCAAAGTATCAAGTCGTTTTGCAATGCACTCCGTCGCCGTCTGAGAATGAGATGGACGTCTTGTGCCTGAATTAATCAGGTACCCACACCCAAAGTGAATACAACTAATACTTGGTAGCAATACTTCTCCGGACGAACATTGCACAAATCGCTTCTAGTGCAGCAAACTACTCTCTCTCAAACAGTAGCTAAGTCCAGCCACACGTAAATTACACAACATCGGCGAATTTGAAAATAATTCAACACGCAAAAGTAGTAATTTGTGCTTTTGTATCATCTATAAAATAAATAAAATTGGAGTATCTGTTTGTAATATTAAAATACCCGCTTTTTACTATGTGCATATGGATGTATACACGGTACATATACCAAAACAATTGTTTTTACAATTTTTGTCTGTCTGTTTGTTCCGGCTAATCTCTGAAATGGCTGGACCGATTTTGACGGGACTTTCACTGGCAGATAGCTGATGTAACAAGGAGTAACTTAGGCTGCTTTTCCGAGGGGTAAAATAGGGGTGCGTGATAAAACCGAATTCCACGCGGGACGAAGTCGCGGGCAAACACTAGTTTAGGTATAATTTCAAACACAGAAGTCGTAGATTGTCAGTTCTAGGATTTCAGATCCCTATATGTCCACATTAGAGACACTGGCATACATACTGTATATTTACCTCCCTTTCACTTATATTTATTAATTGCATCATGCAGTATAGATATATTATAATATATCAAGTTGTTCATTTTGTGATTTTATCTAAGTATGTTTAAGGTCATAGTATATTTATTAAATTAAAACTAGTCAACCGGTTTCTTCAATATATTTTATTTTGATTAATATCATATCAATAAATACATATTTTTTTTCATGATAGTGTGTTACATCAATAAATTTCATTTGTGAAATAATTAATAGATGCAATTAATTCGAATTACATATTCATTTATGTCGTATATCTTCGAACTATTTGATTTCTACATGACGAATTTACAACTGTTTTTAGAAAGGAGTGGTATCTGCTGTATAACTTAGAACATTGTTTCACTGGATTTAGTTAGGAGGCCCGTTCACGCAACTCTACTTCCAATAAGAATTTTTCACTATTATTTTGGCCTATCTGCCTCTGTCTCATGTATTTACATATTATGGTATTACTAGTACCGTTAGTCGCTGGTCTTTATTACAAAATAGAACTAATAACTAGCAAAATTTGCTTAGATGAACAATATTACTATTATTATATCATGAGCCATAAGTTTTGCACTGCAAGGCAAATTACTTTCAAAATATCTTCCCTCCTTCCAGATTTTTTTTTTTGGGCGGTTTGGGGCCAGTCCGTCTAAAACAAGCCTAGCTAGTCTCGCCATCTCCGTCTGAGCCTCCCACTCATTTGTCGTCCATTTGTTGGGACCCATTCTGTGGTGTTCTTCGCCCACATTTCTTCTGACATACAACTGACATCTCCTGCCCAGTCCCACTAGAGCTGGTAGCTTTCAGAGCTACATTGGCAATTTGTGTATGGTGGGAATTATCTATAATATTTTTTACAATAAAAAAATTCCCTGAAGCTTCTTAATATTGGTAAAGTGTGATATTTACACTATTGTTTCCTGAAATATATCATAACCCAATTCCATCTGAGTACATAGGGATTCATAATTTTGCACCATTTCTTATGACCACTATTTTACATAAATTAACATGGTATCATAGCTGATATAAAATTTTTAATTATGAGAAAAGATATACATAATATATTACTAAGCTGCCAAAACTAATTTTCACAACTGAAACGATTTAGATTATTAAAGACTGTAAACTGAAATGGACCTTTCATCTATAAGCTTAATTCTGATATTTTTGCATAGCAGTCATGGTAATTGGTTACAGATACATTACACTTTATTACAGTGCCAGATGTTGACATGGTTGTATCTGTTCATTCATTACTCCTATTACCAAAACAGCATGAAGAGTGTGTAGGAGCCTCATCATCCACAACTAGAACCTGAGTTGTTCTGGTTGCATTTGGTTGTGTGTTCTTTTCACATCTCTCTGCCATCTCCCGAGTCAACTCCAGGAATAATTCTTCCACTCCCTGATTCATTTTGGCTGATGTGTAGAAATGTTTGGCACCTACCATGCTGGCATAGCTGAAAAATAGCAAGGAAAGCATAAACATTTTATTGATTATAAATACCTTATTATGTGGTAATCTTTAGAAAAATCACTGAATTAGTTAATAGCTATGACTTCATAGCTATTAGCAAATTCAGTGATTTTTCGAGTACTAGTATTAGTAGCACACTTAGCTCTTTTTATGACAACTATAATGACTCACAGGAAGTATAAGGTGATGCAAAAATAGACATCTTTTGCACTTATGAAAAACATGCTTTTGAATAAATTATGCCTGTTAAATAAATGATTTACAACTCACAGACATACATAGCCCTTGCAGCAAAATATGATGGCACACAACATTTAGACTCAAAATGCAAAGGGTAGAAAAATTAGGAATACCTTTCAGCTTCTTCAAGAGGCACAGTCCGCTCATGTTCTAAGTCAATCTTATTGCCAGCAATGATGAGGACAATGTCAGATCCCAGCATTTTTTTTAACTCTTTCACCCAGTTCTTCACCTATAAATATTTGTGTCTGTTAGTAAGGTAATGAAACACTGCAGGCTCACCTGATGTTAAGTGGCATCTTTGGCCCATAACCACAATATAATGATGGCATTTCCCTAATTAACAAAGCATTGCATCTGACTTGCTCACCTAGAAGATATAATTTCTCACAAACCTGAAATGATGGGATGCAATTAATTGGTACTACTTAGATTCTTTTTATATTTATATTTCTTTTGATTTGTAAGATACGTTTACTACATATTACTAATGCTATCATTTATAAAAAAAACACGAACAATAATACACAATCACAAATCCAAGAAACACTTGAAAAAATAATTACCTTTATGAAGGAATCTTCATCAGTGATATCATAGACAAGAATAGCCCCATTGGAATTCCTATAGTAGATGGGACCGAGGGCATGGAACCTCTCCTGGCCAGCTGTATCCCAGATGGATAGGTTGACCCGTTTTCCATTTATGTTTAATCTTTTGTTAAGAAATGTAGCCTGGAAATTGAAAATATATCAGATATATAGTTCAATTGAAACAGCGAAACAATTGAAAATGAACACCAAATGCAGAACACCAAATGCAGTTAAATGAGCAAAATGTTATACCTGCAGCGTCGTGAGATGTTTATCGTTAAACTTGTCCTCAATGTATCGTAAAAGTAGCGACGTTTTGCCGACACATCCTTCTCCCAGCAACACTACTTTGAAATTCTGTGTACCGCCAGCAGCAGCCATCGTACCGTAATCAATGAGCTTCGGGAGGATTAGTGTAATAGGCCCCCAATTTGCAAATTAAATAAGTGGTCGTCCTTCACAGTTTTCTAGCCAAGCATTAAACAGTCCAATGACGAGAATCGTTTTTAAATCCTAATAAATATGATAAGCAACGCTAAAATAGTTTACAAACGGCGATTCTTCTTACCGGACACTTCGTTTTCCAAAACAAGGAATCTTAGAAATGTAGGAAACTATACTGTGGTTGGCAGAAAACCTGAAACTACAACAGTTCGCAAAATATTTTTTATCATACTGTCACATCATATAAACTTTTACTTGACATTGACATTATGTTTACATAGTCAGTCAAATAAGGCTGAAGTAGCCATCGTGGGGTCGGTAGAAACTTATTTATTAAAATAGCAGAATTTAAAACACATCAGTTTGTACTTACTATTTTCTCTTACAAATTTAATATTGTATATGAAAGGGACTCGTTCATTCGTTATTGATGTGAAACATCTATAGCCGCACGTAAAACCGATTTCTGGCGTGGCGACGCGTCGCCACGGCATGCGTCATGACTGATGTCATGATGCGTCATTATGACATGTTTAGTTCCTATTACAATATGTTCTTTGTTGCATATTACTTTTACAAAATAATGTCGATGTTTCACATCTGCCAGGCGTCCCGTGACGGCTCACATTTTTTTAAATGTTAGCCTTCACTGCACAAAGCATAAACTAAAGAGGGCAGTCGTGTTCAAAACGGCTACATAGGTAAAAAAACATATTAAATAAATTTTTAAATTATTAAAACCATAGTTTTTTTATGCTGTATGATGCTGTTTTATGACGCTATGATAGCAGATAGGATAGCGCTATGCACTGACACTGACACTGACAGCACTGTTGAGTCGATGGAAATAGCATAGATGAGATGATGCTGTTTATTTATTTATTCGGCACTTGAATATAACGAAAACCTTTAAATTGTGGGATACGTAGCTTAAGTACTTTATTTAAATAAATATACAGTTTGATTTATTAGTACTCTTTAGTGTGAGCGTATTTATACATCATATTTATGTTATATAAGTACTTAAGTAATTTTTACTGCTGTTTAATTGTATAATAACATCACAGTGTTAATGACTAAGTTGTAGGTAAGTTTAAGGTTATTTTATAGTTTATTTATGCTTGTCAAAGACTCATAACCTTAAATAAATATTGGTGGACATTTGACACAGTGCCATCTAGCCCTAAAGTAAGCTTAGCATCAATGACATTCTAATACCCAGGACAACTCACGTCATACAAACTCAAAGGCAAAATGTGGCACACGCTTCTAATTTCACCATACGAAGCATCGACTGTTGTTCCGATTGCTGTGTTTTGCATTGCCGCTTACGCTTTGGTCACATAAAATACTCTCGTTTCTTAAGCATTAATGTACAACAATTGTCTAATCGAAGCTTCGCATGGTGAATTTAGGAGCCGAGCCAAACAAAAAAGTAACGGAGTAGTATTTGGCAGTAAATTTTTTTCCATTACTAATTTATGCAATTCGATTAAACCTAAATTTTAATGTATTTGTAGTACCTATTATTTATAGTACCTAGTATTTGTTTTATCAACTAGCGCCAATCCTCTCTCTTAATCTCATGTACAGGAATCCTAAAAAAGTTAGTAGATATAATATTATAGATTAGTAGGTATATTTAGCAGGCATGAAACTCCTTTTTTTTGTACAAAGAATACGATATTATTGCACCCTGTATACTGTAAATTACGTACTATACAATCAATAATATTCAAAACATAAGGTCATGCGTACTTATCGCTAAGTTTGACGCCTGTTCAAACCCTATCCGACCCTCCATGGGGAAGAACAGACAATTTATATTTATATATAATTTATAATTTTATTTTTGAACTTTGATTTTTATTGATTAAATATAAAGATTTGGCAACATGACAGACATTTTTGAAAATTTTTGATATTTTTTTACCATCAAAATGAAAGAAGCTTCATGCGGCATATACTGCTTTGCAACATACAGAGAAAATAAACTTCTTAGCTAATTCATGCTAAAACTAGAAAACAAACTTCTTAGCTAATTCATGCTCCTTTTAAATTGAAATAATAACCGCCTAGCTGACTGTCGAAATCACTTTATTGCAAACAATAGCCTAACCTAACCTAACCAGATAATACAAAAAAGGTAAAAAAATAATATTTAACCAGTTCCGAAAGTAATAACAAAAAATAGCGTCTCCATTGTCTTCATAACGACTATGTTCTGGTTGCGTTGTTTCGGCTCTTTCTTTCTGACGCGCGAGTTAGAAGGAGAAGAAAATATGTTTAAATGTTTGTGATAATTTAAATTGTTTTTTGATTGTTTTACTAAATAATTTACACATTTTCGTGTGTTATTTTAAATAATTAAATTCAGTTTACCGGTGATAGGTCACACCATCTTTTTTTTGAGTTGTTAATGTATTATTTCTGCACTTTTTTATTGCACACTTCGGCATCCTTATTGCTTAGTAGTCTACGCGCGACTGAGGCAAAAGTGTGCTTATAATTGATTTAAGCACAATTTTGCCGTCCCGTTTACAGCGCGCCGATGCGATGTCCTGGGTATATAGAATGTCATTGCTTAGCATAATTATGTTGCATCATGAGAACCAGACAACTGATATAATATTTATTTCCTTTTTTTGGAATATACATACTATACATAATAACACCTAAACAGAACAACCATCTATGTTCATCACACAAATGTTTGTCCTGGATGGGAATCGATGCCACTGCCTACAGCGCGAAAGGCAGGGTTGAACCTGAGCTGTGAGGCCAGTCAAAAGGGATAATGACCATTTTTATCAACTAAATAAATAAATAAATAATAAATAAAAATAGTACTCAACTTGCTCTCTTCAAACTTGATTTAAATAAATACTTAATATATTTGGTGAAAGAAGCTTATAGTATCTATATTTCCGAATTCTCATACTCAATACCTCAATTTTATAATAAACAGGTGTAACCTATAATTCTTATTTGTAGAAATGCCGAGCTGTTCACTGCAGTACTGTAAAAATTCTTCAATTACCAAAGGAATCAAATTTCACCGGTAAGAATCTTACTTTAAAAAACAGTAGCATAGTTAACTAGTTAAGTAAGTATGTACTAATTGTCAGATTCTGTGCTTTGACTAATATAATCAGTAATAGTCTTCTTTTTTGTGCCTTTTTCATTTTGTTTTGTAGGTCAATTATTATTAGGTAATTATTGAAATATATCAAAATCAATTTTTAAAGCGCCTGATAACTGAGTATTGTTACCTTTACCTCTTAATTTGTTTAATTATGCACTTTGCAGTAGATTAACACTAAATTTGGCTTTGGTGTAAAATCTTATTTTAAATCTTGAAATAGATTAATTATTGTGATTAATTATTATATTAATAATTAGTGAGGTATAAAATTACATCCTAGGACTATCAATAAATCTGTTGTTGATTTAGCAATGTGTTGTTTTAGATTTGACAGCCGCAATAATGAAAACAGAGAGGCCTGGATTGAAATAGCTCGAAAAGACAGACAAGACGATACATGGTGCCCTTCCAAAAATAATTACATTTGCTCAGCACACTTTAGAGAAGAAGACTTTAACTATACAAGAACAGGAATAAAATATCTAAAAAATAATGCAGTGCCACAAGTAGTCTTTCCTATTTCTCAAAATAGTGGACCCTCATATGGTCTTGTCAAGGAAAACCGTATATCGTCCGCAAGTGTCATCAATATTAGTAAGACTTCAAACAGAAAAAGTAATGCAGTTCATCACCCTACCAATAAAAAGGAGTATAGCTATCAGAACACTAGATCAGCATTTGGTACTGCCATGGATAATGATGATGATTTATCATTCATATCAGAAGACAAAGCTACAATAAAGGAATTAAAAAAAGCTTTGAATGAAGAAATTATAGCCAAACAATCACTAATACAAGAAAATATAATGTTGAAACAACATATTGAAGAACTGAGCAAAGAAAATGAAATATATGCTGAAGCTCTAAACCCTAAGAAACGTGTTAGAAAAGCTACTGAAATAGGGAAACAAAAAAATAAGAATCTACTTATTAACAAGCATCGAAAGACCAGTAGGTAATCTTTTCGTTCAATGCATTTTATCTAGAATTAGTTTCGTTGACCTTCCAGTATGTGGAGACTGGCAGGTTTAGTAAAGTCGAATAATTTTTCACCCACAATTTTAATAATGTGATTTTGAACATAAATTGAGTTTGAGTGAAAAAAGTTTTGTTTTTTAGTTAATTTAGTATATTTTAGCATTTAGTATACTCTAGTTTAGCATTTAGTGTCTGCATGTATCACACCATAACAAAATACAAAAATAATAATAATAGAGTAATTCTACATTTTTCAATATGTCAGGTTTTTTTTCTTATTATTTTTGTGTGTACATATTATAAGCTTCTTATTGAGAGCTCTAAATATTGATAGTTATTGTTTTTATTTACAATTGTATAGTTATAAGACTGGCCTCACAGTGCAGTTGGTAGTAACGCTGCATTCTGCACTGTAGGTCGTGGGTTCGATTCCTACCCAGGACAAACATTTGTGTGATGGAATTAGATGTTTGTTCTGTGAATGGGTGTTATATGTATTATATATATATATTTACAAAAAGTGTATAAGTATTATATCATTTGTCTGGTTCCCATTAAGTATACAAGCTATTCTTAGTCTACTTTGGGGCTAGATGGCGCTGTGTGAAATATCTATCAATATGTATTATTATTATATTAAAAATAAGTATTAAACAAAGTAATTTTATTTATATCTTATCGATCTGTCGCTTCTGTGCTCAGGAGCCCCATTACACCCTAATCCCTATCCCTATCTGCTCACTCTTTCTATCTTTCCCAGAATTTACACCACTATCGCTTTATCAAAATTTAAATTAAAAGGATCGAATCAGTATAATATATAAAAAAACCTTTTTAATTTATGTCTCTATCCATACATACATATTGAATTATTAATTTGCGCAGCAAAAGGAAAAGTCGACTTCATTGCCAATGAACGAGAATGATGGTTATCTGTCACTCGCATGACATATTTTTTCTAGTTATTTGATTTAAAAACCAAACTACAGAATTTTTATGAATATTCTATGTGACCAATCTGAAATAACAAAGAAAATAATAATTTTCTAAATTGATTTATAAATGACGGCGATAGAGGTAACAAACAAAATAACAAATACAACCAATAACCCCCTCCTTTTGAAGTCGGTTGAAAAAGGGATGACGGAATTTAAAGTGGAGAAACTCCCAAACCGTTTGACCGATAACGATGTAAATTGGCACATCTGTTTTTCATTGTGGTTTTATGCTGCCTATTCTAAGACGTGACAAAATAAGCTATATTTTTTCGTACGACAAGCATAAGTAGTAACTACAGTTTAACACAAAGATATATTATAACCAACGGAGTACTAATACGGAGAGGAAATAAAGAAATATAAACTATGGAAGAGTATATAGGGTATTAATTGAAAAAATGGATTTCAAGAAGTCTAGGTAAGGTCATTGAATTCGGTAGTAGCTCCATGAGATCTTGTTGAAGTCAACACGAGGATGGAATGTGGTTTATTTAGAAGTCTATTCTTTTGTTTTTGAAACCAGTCCATGGCGTTAGTGAATGGATTTAAATTTGATCGGGAAACGGGAGTAACAGTCATGGTCGTGGATATGTCAGTTAGAAAAGTTAGCGAAGTCGTGGTATTAATCATGAAATTTGGATCATTAACGAATTTAGCAAGGGTTGGTTTTGAAAGACTACCCATGGTCGTCTGACCTAGTTTGGTTTCAATCAGTTTTGTACTCTCTTCTGCTGCCGCTACTGCCCTCGTCATATTTTCAGATGACTTGCTGGTCCTCGTAACAATTCCTTTTTCAACATCAATGATCTCGATGGTAGTACTATTCCTATATCTTGTACATCTGGTTGTCAAAAAAGAATTCGGATCCCACGTGTCTGCATTTCTTAGAGCTGCCTGCTTTTGATCATAGTTTTCCCGACTAGTGATCGATCTTATCCAAGATAACAAAGGCCCAACAGCAATGAAAGTTCTTTGATGCAGGCGACAATCATCAGTGGTAGATATTCCCAAAATTCTATCGCTGAATAGCAAAGGTACACCATGTATAACCTGGCAATGCATCAAATCCGAAATTGTTTTACTGGTGCACACATGGAATCCACTTGACTGAGCTATCGTGTTTTCACAGCGTTGAATTAAACTTGATTGCAGACGCAATTCGTGGTCCTTGAATGTAGGAATGTAGATTTTTCGTCCGATGGTAGTTAAGGGTTCCACCGCACTTAGCAATGCGTATTTTCTGCTCAGTATAGAATTAAGCAAAGCTATAGCAATGTTGGAGACATATTTAAAGTTACGATGAGTTGTAAAGTATTTGTCAAAGTGGGGATAGGTGTACGTTTTAGATATGGGGAATATTTTGCCGCTTCTGGCAACTCCTTGACAAAAGCTGGTGCAGTGCGAGCTCGTGAGGACGGTGCTGGGCTGGATCACAGTGCCCACACAACACGTTCTAGAGCAACTGTTGCAAGTGAAACGAACGATATTATCCATTAGGATGCTGTCCAGCAAACCTATATTATGTAACACCGTAACTAATCCAACGACATAAAAAATGTTTATGTACATGATGAAAGTGTTCGGTACATAAATAAAATTATATCAGAGTTAGATTTCCTGCATTGCAATAAAAATTGTTTAGTTGTTCTGTGGCTATAGTACCTGTACTAGATACCTACAGCATTTTTGGAAGTTGCACATGATGTTTCTTGTATTTCATTCAATACACATGCCTATATCAATGTGCCTATATTTAGAATTATAGCTGCTCGGAGATTTTATGTTACATATCAGAACATTATATTTTTCTACAATGCGAACGTTCGGTACTCGTGAGTAGATAACATCCGTAATCCGTCGAACACGCACGACTGTCATACCGCAGGAGATCACTTAGTTATCTGGTTCGCCTTTAAATGCTATGGAATCACTTAAATATAGTTAGTATTCAACTATTGTTTTTTGAAGACAAATCTCCAAGAAGGCACAAAAACCTACAATAATTGTTACTTTTCCTGGAATTCTCCTGTACCTACCTATTAAAGCCTCTATCTACTATGGGCTTATATATTTTGAAGCGAATAAAACATTGGCTTCCTTGACAGTCTGAACTGAAATGTTCATGTTGTATGTAATACACATCTAGACAACATTATCTGCTGCTGAACAGCGGACCCATAGGTTTTCATCTAAACTAAAACATTAGAATTGTTTCATTATCTCTAAGAATGCGGGCCGTACCTATGCATAAACATTTCAAGTCCCATTTAACTTCTATATTTAGAAAATGTAATAAAACCGTTTACATTCCAGGATTATCCCACTGAGGTGCCCATTCACATACCAACGCGCAAGCTCGGGCGCCACAATCAATCAGCAGCAGAATGCAATCAAATGTTATATTAGTATAATGGCGCTTAATGGGTGATGATGGAGCGTTTGAAAGGAAGCAACAGTTACGATGGCGCCGGCGTCATTCCATGCGAGCCGGAGAGGAGCGCGGCTGCGAATAACCAGCCGACGCCGACGGCAGCCATAATTATGCTGCTGCCAAATACCGTAACGTAACGCTCGACGTCTACCCATTACGCGTCGATTCATCCAAATAAAACTCCATTCATAAACGAGGTCATGAATGAAATACTATCACCGTCAGAATTTGCTTCTAATAAATCAACCGACGTGGTATTCTGAAATAAATCCTTCCAGCTTTATAAATCAAGATAACGTCGCAGAGTTATGTAGATGGGTTTGCTATTAAAATGCCAATAATGTGCCAACTTCGTTGAAAATAGATTGTTTTGTTAGATGCTCAATGGGAATCAGCTCGCGTACCTTGTCGGAGTTCATGGAATATCTTCACAAGGGTTCTAATTCCGGCACGTAGCTACAGATCGAGACATTGATGACATTCAAAGAGCAGGAGAACTCACGCCAAGTTCGTCTGAGGAAGTACTGCCACCATGCCCATTTCTGCCGCCAAGCAGTAACGCATACGCGTTACTGTGTTCTAGTCTGAAAGGTGTGGTTGCCGGTGAAATTACAGACACATGAGTCATTCCACCTACAAGTCTCAGAGTTATGGGCGCATACGATGCGACTTGGGTATTTTCGTACCTAGTATGATAGGTACGATTCAAATCGTATCGGTTGTTATGGGCAGGGGTTACAACTTACCGCCGCCGGTATCACATAAAAAAATGAATGAAGGTAATTTTTGCTTTATTCAATGTTTTGTGTATTTGATTGACAAAGGCATTTGTATCTAATGCAAGCTTCAGTAGGTGCCCAGATGTTGGATCTCTTTATTACCATTTTTATTAATGGTGACTCAACCATTCATGTTATACTAGCTTTTTTATACGTCATATTAGACAGAACGAGGTGACGGCCCTGAAACTGTTGGTAAATTGAAAACATACAATGAATTATCACTTTTCTGATAATTGTATCTAAGCATTTGATACAAGCATTAAAGTATGCAAGCCTTTCAGCGGCTTGTAAGTACTACATATTCTTGATAAGTGGTGGTGACGGTATTTGCTAAGTAACTCATGAGAGTAGAAACGGCCTTGTACAACAG
Organism: Chesias legatella; assembly: GCA_947359385.1. NCBI lineage: Eukaryota > Metazoa > Arthropoda > Insecta > Lepidoptera > Geometridae > Chesias > Chesias legatella. The sequence continues at coordinate 6,640,304 of OX375762.1, read as the reverse complement.
CACGGTATCATTCGATCTTAATCGGAATAGATATATGCACTTATAATGCTGCCGCAATTCGTGTTGAATGGTGTTTATATGTAATGGGTAATGGGTTTAGCTAAACTTTACGTATTTTTAATAATAAGGTGCCACAAGTACCTAAAGCTTAAATTTAGCATTTAGCAATTTAGATATAGCATATTATATTGTTCAATACTAAAAATATCTAAACTACGATATAAACTGTTTTTTTATATGACGGGTCTTTTGTTTCTCATTTCTAGTCCGAATTACAGTTAAAGTAGTAAAATAATAAAGTAATAAACTGAGCAAGATTATCAAATGTAAAAAAATGATTTGATTGCTAAAACCTCACATTTAATATTTTACTAATATTTCTTATACTTTATAGATAGATAGATAACACATTTATTCAGCACACAGGACACAAATACACAAAAGAGCAATGGCTAAAAAAACAAAGAAGAAAAATAATTACAATATGTACCTGTGCTTCCAGTGCCGAAAAAGGGGTTGGCTCGGCATATGCCGATTAATTTTACTCAGCGCTGGTTTGCAGCCAAAAACCCTTCAGACATTGACGACACGGACGGCAGTTGCGGTGTTAATTATAGTATCTAGTTTTCTGTACTTATCATAAAACTTAAAATATACAGTATATTTTAGGTTTTATGATAAGTATATTAAATTATAGATATGGGTGGATTCATACAACTCCATCTAACTCCAAATTACACGTAAGTTCTACCTACTATGGGAAACAGACGACAGATAGAAACCGATACTTAAATACTTTTTGTAAACGCATTCTGCCTGGGAACATAATAAATAGGTATTAAAACCTCTCAGCTATACAACAAAGAACTATGTTTGTTACAAAAATGTTTGTCCAGGGTGGAAATCAAACTCACGAACTACCGACGAATATTTTAGCCATTTTTCTATAAGTGATGACTAGATGGCAATTTTACTATTCCGCCGATCGCCATCAAAGTTAGTTAGTTAAATGAACTATATATTACGTTGATTGCTCCAGAGTAGGAAGTCCAAAAGCTCTGTATATCTCTATATTAATCAAGCCCCTAACCCCTAATCAAAAACCAATAAGTTTATTATTCACACAATATTAATAAAAAATCTAAATTCAGGTTGGTCGGAACTATAATAATCAATATCAAATCATAATTAATGTTTATCAACAATTTATACCACTAAGAATAATGAAATATTATCATTATGATTTATACAGATATATATAACAATTTATGAATTCCAGATTACTTAGAAGACACTACTAACTTCTAGATATTTAGAGGTAATCAAATAAATATACACTGTGACAGAACAACGTTTGCTGGGTTCTCCTATACCATAAAATACTGATATTGGTTTCGAAAATAAACTTCCTTGTTTTTACAAGACCAAGTTTAAAGGTTGGGGGACGAAATATAAAGCTCCATTTAAATACATAGTTTTTAATCACATCTACTTAACTCACTGCTATAAACAAATTCTTACAATACTAAAATTTAATTGGCCCTGAATTTAGGTACTCCATAGGTTTCATGGGGAAGACCCTGATTGGCAGAAATTTTACTGACGTCTTCGGAACCGGAGGTGGTAGAGCTGCTGCTTGAAGAAGAAATTCCACTGAAGAGGGAGCTGGTCTCAGCACCGGTGTCATTGCTTGACGAACCAGATTCTGAGCTTTCAGAAGAGCTCGAACCAAAGGACTGAAGGCTGTTTGAAGAAGAAGAAACGGACGGAGCTTGCGCTGCTGAGTCGGACTGAGAGCTGCCAAAGATGTTAGAAATTGAGCTTGCTAGTCCAGAGTTTGAAGCACTAGATAGTCCGGAACTAGAGCCAGTGGAAGAGCTCGGGAACTTATCAATGAGTGAACCACTGGAGAGGCTGGAGGGAACACCAGAGTAGCTGGAGCCAGTCGAAAAGCCTGAAGCCTGGTTAGAAAAACTGGGCCCAACATTTGTAAAAGATGAACTGTCGCTAGGGAAATTTGAGAATCCTGAGAAACTGGAGCTGCTAGGTATGTTGACGAAGTTAGGACTGCTGGTGAACCCAGTACTAGGCACGCTGGTGAATCCAGTGCTAGGCACGCTTGTGAAGCCAGAGCTGGGGGCAATGGTAAAGCCAGAAGTGGGAATATCGGAAAGTCCAGCGTTTTCGGAGAAGCTAGTATAGCCAGATTCACCAGATGGGAATCCAGTCAAGATAGATGAGCCTTCGGAACCACCGGTATTAAAAGATACTGATCCGGGTTTGTTACTGTAGTCGTTGACGATGTTGTTGATCACAGCCTGAGAATCGTCCTTGTTTTTGTACTTAATAAAGTAAACCTCAGGCTTAGTCGGGGGCTTCTGCTCTATTTTAGGCACAAGAACTTCATGGTTCTCCTCCGGCTTCTTGACCAGAACGTAAACGATGGTTTTTTCTTCGTTTTGGGGCTGCACTGGTACAATTTGTGATGAGTGTGACTCTACATTCGGGGTCTTGACGAAAATGATTTTGTAGTGTTTCTGAGGTGGAGGTACGACAATGGGAGTACGAGACTTGGGTAGTTCGGGTTCTTCAGGAGCAGAGTGAACGTAGAAATGCTTGTAAACCTGAGCGGGCTCTTGAGACTGAACCTGGTAGTACTGTTGGTGTTTTTCACCGGACTGGTATTTTGTAGATTGGTATTCGTTGGAGCCACTCAGATACAAGGGCGCAGCAGTGGTGGGACCCCCGATAGTCTCGTAATATTGGCCATTGCTGGAGCCACCATACAATCCGCTGCTGTAACCTTGGTTTAAATCAATGTTGGAGCCACCATACAACTCGCTGCCGTAACCGTTGCTCAAGCCACTGCTATACAAGCCGTTCAAGCCACTGCTGTATAGGCCGTTCAAGCCACTGCTGTATATTCCGTTCAACCCACTCCTGTATATTTCGTTCAAGCCACTGCTGTATCCAGAGCCGCTGGCATAGCCGCTACCAAATCCATTGTTAAGGGTGCTGACCGTATGGGATACGTCTCCGGTTAAATGGCTGGGTACGCCATGGTCGACATGGCTGAAAGTAGACCCCAAATATTGACCTTCTGACCCTTTGTAGCTAATTCCACTTCCAGAATTTCCATATCCAGAAAGATATTGGCCATTGTTGCTGCTTGCACCTACTTGGTAGGATGGGATACCGTAGGATGTCTGGGGCACCTTGTAGTTGTATCCAAGGTGGCTGACATCGGCTGACGCCAAAGCGAGAACTGCTAATACCTGAAACAAAAGACACACGGTTTAATAACTGCCAGCCGTAACGTAAGTACTTCTGACCCCACTATTTCCCCTTTGTCGAACTCATCAAGTATCAATTATATGTGTCATCATGCAAAAATCTGTGACGTTAAAGGCAGGATATATGAATTTTCGCTGTATTATTATTATTATATATTTATTTAGATCATACAAATTAAAAGATTAATAGTGTTTAATAAATTTGCAACGTCGCTATATGATTTTCGTATATTACCTAGTAGGTATAATAAGCTTGGAAAGTTTGTAAGGTGTGCATATATAATACATATAATTTTGAATTTCTTAGATCCTTCAGTTCGGTATTGATTTTCTTTGAGATTATTATTGATTGATCATGCGTTTCTGTAACAGTACTCGCTCCAATCCATTGCACCATTCCGAGGGGCGGAAGCGGGCTGAGAATACGGGACCGGTTATTACCATACAATAAAAATGTTGCAACAGTATTAAGTTCCACTAAAATTGATTCCATTTTATTTATACAGATGATGTAATAATTATCATTATGAATGTGTTTCTTATTTACCACATTTTTCTAAAAATGTTATTGATTCCAGATTACTTAGAAGAGACTAAAACTAACATATCCACAACAAGGTCTGCTGGTTTCTGCTAATACCTACAATAAAATACTGATAAGGGTGTCAAAAATAATCTTCCTTGTACAAGTCCCTACGAGAGCAAGTTAAAATTTGCGGAGACGAAACATAAAGCTCCATTTAAATACTTATATAGTTTTTAATCTACTTCATTCACTGCTATGAACGAATACTTTCAAAACTAAAATTTTATTTGCTTTGAATTTAAGTACTGCAAAGGTTTCATAGGGAAAACCCTGATTGGCAGAAATCGTATTGAGGTCATTGGAACCGGAGGTGGGACTGACGCTACAAGAAGAAATTCCACTAAAGACGGACCAGTCATAAACCGTACAAATTACAGGCGTATGATACGTAACATCCCCGACCCGAGGTGTTACGCAACGCACTGCGACTTAAGTCATCTCGTACTCTAACGGAGAGGACTTGAGTCGTATTGTTTATGTGTATGGGCGGCGGTTACCACTTAGCATCAGGTGGGCCGTCAGCTCGTAAAGTCACATACATGACAAAAAACAAAATAATAATAATGTTTCATTAGTAGGTATGTTCCGCTAACATGGATCCTATTTTATTTATCACACATGATGTTATGTAATGCATATTTTTATAACAATTTCGTATGAATATGTAATTGTAGGTACTTTACAGAGTATGTTGAAACCCTTGACACTTAACAAGTTTACTTAACAGTACTTATTACTATTTATTCTCAGGCGTCATGTTTCGCATTACCTACAAGGAGAGTACTGTGAAAGGAAAAAGTATTAGTTTAGAATTATTCTTACAAAATAAAATATGAATGTATGACTTTATGAAAATTATTAATTAAGTTGTAAGCTAAGGTTAAAATCACTTTTATATTAATGTTGAATTATTTGTATGCGCCGAATTTGATAATTCCACCTGACTAGTTGACTGGTAGAAAATGCATTAGCATTAAGTCCTCCTTTTGACATTGTTTTTCTATGTGCAATAAGGTATTAAATAAATAATAAAAATACAGTATTTAATGGAAGTATATTAGAAATTACTGTTTTGGGGTTGGAGATAGAGCCAGGGTTTAAAACTGACAACTTCAACGACTCTCTATTTCGTTATTCTTGACTTTTGTAGTTTTTTGTTGCTTTAGTTAGACAATGACACATGCCAGGTTAAGAATTAAATATTTTAGATTCTTGAAAAAGGATCATGAATTTTAATTGTTTTATGTACTTCATTATTCAGTTTTGGGTCATATTTAATCGGCGCAGAATATCAACAATTCTGGTCCTTCTGATTACGAGCCAGTGCTCATTACATACGGACGGACGGATAAAATACATTTGATAATGTACATCTGATATTATGGAGTACGTTTAATTAACCTTACGTCTTGATTACATAAATTATAGTTTACCGCTGCATTTATTTTCTATTTTATCCTGCTTGTCTGTGTAGGTCAGAAAGTTCTATTTGGATTTAAGTACATATTAGGTTTTACAAATAAAAGAGTTACGTGCATTTATGTGTCAAGAACGAAGAAGTTCAGAATATTATTGTATGTACCTATGTGTGTATTTTGAAGAGAAAGTGCACAAGGTCGTTGGTTACTTTTGGTATGATGTACGGTAATGTGAGCTCTGTGCCTGTGGGCAGTGTCCGTTGCGCAACTCGGAGCCGCCGCGCCCGCGCCCGCGCCGGCGCCGGCCCGACTTGCTTTGGGTCAACGCTGCGGGTGCGGTGCGTTGAACTTGAACTTGCTTCCGGATAACTTCAAGAGCGATGTGCAGCATAACAAATTGTTACTAGAGGTGGCGCAATAGCGGTATTTAGAAAATTTACTTCGTATCGTGTTGATTCGATACAACTTGATTTTAAGCGTGTGTCAATGATTATTAGGTCTTCAATGACGACCCGTGAAAGCCTTAAGTGTTGTTTAGACCCAGTTTAAAAGGAAGAAGCGTTGTCCAAGACGGTTGATTCTGTTTCGTGTTTCAATTTGTTACTATATACTCTGTTATATAATTAAGCACCTATCTATCAATAATTCTTTTCTTTCTTCTCAAACCATTTCTCGAAAATCTCAATTTGTAAAATTAGTCATTATTAAGTCACGCGCAATGTAATCAAATGTACTTAATGGATAATTACAGTTAATAAATTCAATTTAATAGGATTAAATATATAATATATAGTGGACCTATCAACAAAAAAACAACAAAAAATATCATTCGATTAATTCAGTTTCTTGTAACGATATCATGTAAGTATAGATTTGACATTGAAATTGATAGAAACAGACTGAAACAAAAGTTTATATCACCCTAGTCAACCTTCTCAGTTCCTTAGACCATTGTTCCTTAGTTATGGTTTTTGGAATATTATAATGTTCACTTTATAATTCTGCTGTGGCTGCACGTATTTTTTTGATTCACTCTCTCAGTGGTATATTGATTATTGAGTTGAGTCATTTATGTGCCTACAAACAGATACATTTGTTGTCTAAAACAAAAAAATAATGTTATGTTTTGAACGTAGCCGTCTCAAGGTTAGACCCTTAAACAATATTTTCAACAAATGCATCGAAAATAATATTTATTCAGGCTCGTTGTGGAATTATAATGGCAATGCGTTATGAAATGAGTTAAAAGATTATATTTACTTACTGTATGGGAATGTGGTTAAAAACGGAGATGTTTAAAATTAAATCAGCGCTCTTCTCAAAATAGGACCTTAATACTTTGGGATTGTTTATCATATTATTCTATGGAATTCTATGGGATGAATTCTATGGAAATAAAAGTTTTGACTTTGACTTTGATGGATTTTATTACCTTAGCATATAGATAATCGCATCGATGACGCCATATTTCCTCCTTCTGGCCGAATTTGCAGTCATATTATAATAAGCTGTGTTAAACTTAATAATTAAGAGGATTCGTAAAGGCACAAATGTCAAGGACATGCCCATAGATATTGCCAAATGACGAAGCTGGTAAATTCTTAGTTTCGGAATGCGTGCGGATTCCAGATACCAAGGTACTATAAAAAAAGGACTAAAATTGAAAATATAGTATTTTCAATTTTGGTTCATTTTATATTTTCAGTGGTAGTTTTGATTGCTGTTACGTGACGGTCTATCTCATCCCCAATTGTAACCGTAATCAAACTAATATTATAAATGCGAAAATGCGGTACAGGATATAAATTAAAAGGCCTATGGTTAAGTTTCTAGGTCATGTTATATTTATATTCCAAATTGCCGTCAAATCGTATTAATATTAGCGTGAAGGAGTAACAAACATATATTATGTACTGTATAAAAATCGATATTGAAATTGATATGTGAAGGTAAAACAATTTATCTACTTAGGTATTGACAACGGCTATACAATAAAAAATTAACATAATGATTATTTCAATCCATTCATTACAGAAATAATAGCTGTTATGCTTAGTAGGATCCTTTTAAACTTGACTTGCTAATATTTGAATAATCCTTTTGCATATAAATTGATGTTGTTACGACTGTGAGGAATTTTTAGGTATATATTTTGGGAAGGTAGATAATATTTTGTTGGAGTTAAGTTGTCTCTACAACTTAACTAAACAACTTAAAAATTAATATTTGAAGGTCAACCAGACAAAATGTCAGTATACTCATATTCCCAAATGATATCACATCTTGATATCATACTATAAAAGGTAACAATTTATCTTGTTTTATAGTGAAGTTAAGTCGAATTCAGGTTTTTAAGTTAGGTATTAAATTTAGTATAAGAATGACTTCTCTCACGGGTTTTAAATAAGTAGATTTCTCATTCGTTTATCAATTTTATCGTACTTAATTCTGTAAAACGCCCCTATTTAAAAGTTATTGTTTTAATTGTTATTTATTAATATTTATACCAACAGAATGATTCCCATTACAATTTATACAATTCCATTGGATGACAATCGAAGTCTCTAAACTCTCATATTATGGTCCTGTGGTCCTGTGTAGTCAGACAAATGTGCAGAAAACTTCGGTATAAAAAACATAAGAGCTACTGCTGTCCCTAGTCGTGCAAGCCCTCAGAAGTTCAAATTTACTAACTTGCTTACTTTAACTTGTATATATCGTTGAGTCAACTCTTCGTAAAAAGCATAAAAATTTGTGTGTGTGTTAGCTACATGATGAGATTTATCCTATACGCACTAGAAATGCAGAAAGAATGGTTTTATCTTAGTTCCCAAAAACTTCTACGTATCTGAATAATAGCTATGCCATGTTTGGCAAAATATAACGCTGTTCTTAATTCAGAATTTTTAGACTAAGACAAGTACCCAGTACCCAGTTGGGAAATTATAAATAACAGTGGGTGTTGAAAATATGTATAAATTTGATAAACTCCAAAACTAGTTGAGGGACCATCATGACAAATGGCATATTTAAGAGATTTTTCAAGGATTTTACCTGTTGCAGAGCCACGTCAGCCGGGTTCTGCTTTAAGAAACTAATTGATAATACATCATTTGAAGTCTGTTGCTCTGACTCTAGTTGATATAAATAGTTAAAATATGTAATGTAATAATATAATTATACATTTATTACAATTAATGTAAGTAAATCAATATTGTATCCTATTTGTTTAACTTACGGCAGTTAAGACAATGTACGGGAATATGGTAATGGTACTGTCTCTTTTCGTAAGTGGGCTATATTACGCGATAAATGATATTCTGATTCTGTTTCTGAATGCACCAGTGTACAACAGCGTGCGCTTATCTATACAAATAAATAAAATTGGTGTCTGTTTGTAATATTAAAATAACCGCTTTTTACTAAGTGTATATGGATGTATACACGGTACAAATACCAAAACACCATTTTTCAAAAATTTTGTCTGTCTGTCTGTCTGTCTGTTTGTTTTTACAGACTGATTTTGACGGGACTTTCAGTGGCAGATGGCTGATGTAACAAGGAGTAACTTAGCCTACTTTTTCGAGGGTTAAAATAGGGGTGCGTGATAAAACCGAATTCCACGCGGACAAAGTCGTGGGCAACAGCTAGTTTATTATATTAAGAAACTCATTAGGTTAATGCTATGTTATTCTCAGCTGGGCAGATTTAATTAGGCACCCTGGATTTGGCGTTCTTAGGGCATTTTGTTGATTGATTACACATAAAAGGAATGAATCCACTGGGGATTTCTACGGTAAGTGGGCTCGAGTTGTGCTGCTTTTTTATGACAACGCGCCCGTCCATAAGAACCATAACAGCCATAATGTGAGGGCTGCATTGCAAACATTTTACCTATATGATACGGACAACATGTCCGATTTAAAATACATTGAATATGACATTTGTTTCGTCGTTTCTACATATAATATATAAACAATTAAAATCTTCTGGATAATAAAGGCTTTATGGATCTTCGAATCCAGTACAGTCCGGAACACAAAGTCCTGGCGACAATTGTTTGCTAAAATTTGAGAATATTTAATACTGCGCACCAAAATCTAAAATGGGCCGCGTTGAACGCCATTTAAGGCTCGAGATACCCAAAAGGTGAGTTTCCAAAGCAGTATATCTCAACCATAACGTATTTAAATTGAATACTTTGCTGCATGAATAAAACAAACACAACGCTTAATTGACCTTTAAAAGCAGTTTTTCTCCAAATTCTTATGTATATTTTACATTTTTAAAACATTGAGAATTCAAAAAATGCATACAATTTCGGATTTGATTTAATAAAATTATAAATAAATTTGATTATTTACGTGCTTAATTTCGTTTTATGATATGCATTCGTTCATTTAACTTCGTCCGCACAGCGTTGCTGTTCGGAAGCTAGAACCTCAAGGTCTTTCATTATACCCATCCCCCTGAAGTGGCGTTGCCAGATATGTATTTACAGCTGGTCATTTAATTTAAAATATTATGTTATTTCACATATGGTCCGTAATTAGTGTTTTTTTCTTAAATTTTTTGTATGACGGTGGTCATGTTGATTTTAGAATGTAAGTAATTATTTATTGCGAAAACCAGTGCTTGAGATTTATAAAAAATGGTTGATGTAATGGAACGTACTGTCATAATAATAAACGGAATTAATGAAATTGAGACTCCATACATTGATATTATAAACAATTGGCACTACTTAAAATCAAAGCACGAAAATTAAAATTTACTTAACTAAAAAGTTCGCTATGCTAGACTATAAACTCGCTTTTTTTATCGATATGACAATAAATTCTGGTGGGTTATAAATAAATGACATATCCTAATCTGTCCTGAGATCTAGAACAGATAATAAGTAATTTAATAAGTACCTACATACACAAATGTGTTTGTCGGCTGGCTATAGGGCTAATGGAATTCTAAATCGTCACGACTACTTACACGAAAACTAAAACTGAAAAGGTTTCGCAAGAATATGTTTGTACCAGATACTTGGTGTTATTAATTGGCGCACTGTTTAATAATTGACACGGTTATTTCCACATTACAAACACTTATAATCATGATATATAATATTACGTACCCAAATCGCTAGCATGATGTACGGTCGCTCACTTTACCGACGTTCTCGGAAACTAGTGATGCGGCAAGTGCCGCGTGGTCACCTGTTTCGTCTCTTAAATACCAGTCGTGGGTCCGGCTAACCGGCTAACCCGCCGCTTTGAACCCACAAGGTTATGTCACCGGGTTCACAGATAACCGAACCGTTTATTTACACACGCGCTTTTTCACACTTACTCACGCGCCGATATCAATGAATATGTGTCGTTTAGTAGCAGTAGAACTTGTGCCAAGTTCGCCCGGAGAAGAACTGTCACCTGGTACACCTGGTAATCTGCCGCCAAGCAGTGATGCACACGTATTGCTGTGTTCCGGTGGAAGGGAGTGGGTGCCGGTGAAATTGCAGGCGCATGAGACGTAACATCCCCGTCTCGGGGTGATGGACGCAACGCAATGCGACTTGAGTCATTTCGTACTTTATGGGAGAGGACTTGAGTCGTATTGTTGTTGTCTATGGGTAGCGTTTACCACTTAACATCTGTGGTCAGCTTCGTCAGCTTGTTCCGCCACATGACTCAGATAAAAAAAATGTTAAATATAAAAAATACAATACTATTGTGTACACAGTAATATTAGAAATTGTCCATAAATTAGCCGCACATACTGAATAGCTGCATTTACGGAATTTGTTACAGTCTCACTATCGTGGTTGGTAATCATAATATTTACTCGGTTAAACAATATATAGACTCTAATTTTATTTATTAATACTCGATGTAAAGTTTTGCATGTTATTTGTATATAACGTAATACGGCTCGACCCCAATGATATGACTAATATTTTTCCACTACCTAAAATGTACCTATTCCTAGCAAATAAAATATTTTATTTCAATAAAAGCTATAGTACGTATTATTATCCCCGTTATTATTGTTTATAATAGGTAGTACGCAATGGTTGGCAGTTATTTAAACAAAATTATGACTTGCCATATATTTGCGTAATAAAACTCTAAATAGGTTCAAGTTGCTGATTGACTGACTGGCCTCACAGCTCCGTCGGTAGTAACTCTACCTTCTGCGCTGTAGGTCGTGGGTTGGATTCCCCACGTAGGACAAATATTTGTGTGACGAACATAGATGTTTGTTCTGTGTCTGGGTGTAAATATGTATTTACAACAAAGTATGTAAGTATTTTATCAGTTTTCTCGTAACCATAGTACAAGTTCTGCTTAATTTGGGGCAGGGGGGAGCTGTGTGAATGGTCCACCAATACTTAGTTTATTTATTTATCATTCCATACATTCATTTCTTATACCTTCATGATATTAGATGTAATTAAATTAGGAGGAAATGCCATATTGCCTGCTAAACCTCAACACCTCTTGAACATTTGTCAAGTCAAAACTATTAAAATTCAAAACTGACTCTGGAAAACTGACTAGGTAGGTAGACTACCATGTTTAATTTGCGTGTCAGTAAATATATTTCTTTCTATTATTCATAAGAAAATACATAAAATTCGTATGCCGTTCAAGGTTGATTCGTCTTAGTATTCCTAGAATAGTCGCGTCTCGAAACAAAATTCAAATTCGCTGATGTACAATTGATATAAACTAAGAACAGACGTCCCGTGACCGCTTTTCCAGGAGTCAGAGGGCACATTCAAATATAAATAACTTATAATCGGTATGATGTAATATTCAGTCTCAACCGTTGAAGTGGATGAACGATACCAGAAACCCAACTGAAAATTCTTCACATGATAACATCAATAATATTCAAAACGTAAGGTCACGCATACTTATCGCTAAGTTTGACGCCTGTTCAAACCCTATCCGGCCCTCCATGGGGCAGAACAAACAAGAAACCCCTAAAGGAGGGCTTCCTTTTTTTCTTTATTAAGTCACATAATAAGCCACACCAATCCTTACGCTAAGTACTTGCTTGCTCTATCCTGGCTAGTTCCTTCAAATCTTTCCCTCGCTTGGTATTCATTAATAGACTCCTGCCAAATAAATACCGTCTTTGAGCACTTATTCATAAAATAAGTATTTCATAGTTAAAAGGTTTTTCCATAAATGAGACGGGAGCTGTCTCTTGACATCCTACACGCCTCACAGCATCCTTAGGGCACTTTCACATGAAACGGGTTGGGTCGTAATGCTGTCGCAAGGCACGGAACGGATGCGAAGGCACGACATTAGGACGAGAGCGATGGCTTAGCGGTACCGTCTCCAACTTTCAATCCGATGGTCGCTGGTTCAAATTCAGACAGGCAGTATACCGTGTTTTAAGGAAAAAAGGTGATTGAAAACATCGTGTAGTAACCGGCATATCATAGAACCTAAAAAGTCCGAAGGCGTCTCACCACACTTCACCTACTTTTATGACATTCCAGTTACACTAGTAATCAATAATAAATTAAATAAATATTGGCGGCACAGCGCCATCTAGCTCTAATTTAACCGTAGCTTGTAATATAGCAAAAAGACAACTGACAGAATACTTATGTACTTTTTTGTAAATACGTACACATAATACATATGAACACCCACACACAGAACACAATTCGTCACAAAAATGTTTGTCTTGGGCGGGAATCGAACGCACGATCTACAGCGCAATAGGCAGTTACTACTGAGGTGTGAGGCCACTCAATAGTAGTGTGACGCCGACGCACCTCCATTGCCATAACTCATAACATTCATGTGACCCCGGACCCCCTTAAACATAATGGGAAAATATATAAGTCGATTGTCAGACCTGTCGTATTGTATGGATCGGAATTATGGGCCACCAAAGGCATTGATTAAACAAGATTGCACGCAGCGGAGATGCGGATGTTGAGATGGATGTGTGGGGTGACCAGAATGGACAAAATTAGGAACGAGTATGTAAAGAGAAGTCAGAAAGTAGCGCCAGTGACGGAGAAGTTGAGGAGCAGTAGGTTAGCGTGGTATGGACATGTTATGCGGAGGGATGAAAGTCATGCTACAAAGAGTCTTAAATATGGATGTGAATTGATGTAAGATGCCTACTTTTGATGGCCTACCTTTAGAGGTAGGCCAAAGAAAAATGGATGGATTGCGTGAAAGACGATATGTAGAAAGCACTGAGTGCTGAGATGACAGAGAGAAATGGAAGGAAAGTACATGTTGTGCCGACCCCACCTAGTTGGAACAAGGGCAAGGAAATGATGATGTAATTTCCTAACTCAGTACTTTTCTTCTAGCGCATTCACATTACCTCACTCGTTGTGCTCGTGTCCCGCAGTACTCCGACATCCGACCGTCTATTCTGAAAGCGTCTTTATCGTAGGTAAACCTACGTGATCGGAAACATTCCACTGCTTTCCTATACGCCCGTGTCAAAGGTAATGAAGTGCATTATTCGAGTGTCACGTCACATGTGTGCCTCAAAGCACAAAGATTTGACGTAATAGGGTGTCCTTGTTAAGAAAATGCGGTGCAATGCGTTAGTAACACCCATTGCTATTAAACGGCGTGCCAAAGAAAAATAAGTATGGAATAAAACTTTCCGTCTTGTTTTCTGTTGAAATACCTATTATAAGCATATTAAAAAGTACTGCCAACAATATCCTGCCCACAAACACATGCGCAGAGCTCTGTTCCACGGGGTCTAAAGGGGTCCAATGTGGGTGATGATATTACGAGTACACGAAAAGCCCTTGGACCTTCGACGCTGGGGAAAACGATTACGATTAGAGGACTTATTATTTGTATATTTATACTGTGTTATTAAGATTTGTTTGAATGGTTGATTCTAAATAATCACGTGAATTTGTTTCATAAATTGTACGTCAGTATCTTTTGTAGGACAAATATAGCCTGGATTGGTCTGATGATACCATTTCACATAATATTATGAAAATAAACAAATAACAATAGTCTCATCAGCTAGCCGACTTATTCTATGTAATTCAAATACGACTGATTAGGAGGCGAAATCTATGAGACAATATCTCCAGGGTAGCTTTGATTTTTATAGAAAAATATTCAAACCTAAAAACACTGCAGATCTTATATGATTGGGCTATTTTTAATTTACTTTTTTATCATTTAGTTTTAAAGTGCTGTGAACAATCTAGAAAAAAATATTCGTTTATTATATTTATTATAGTATTATTTTTATATATATTTCGATAAAAATCCATTTACGAAGTGTTGATGAAGAGTTATTAAAAATGTTTCTTGTCAGTTGAAACGTGCTTCGGTGTAAAAAGCTTTAATTTTTACAGAAGATATAACAAAAAGGACGGATCTTATTAGTTCCAAGCATATAAACCCACTCTCCTACCTTACTGCTGTGATCGAACTGATTTACATAATATAAATATTCACAATTATGCAAAACGATGATTTGGATCAGAAAAGCTTTGTTTTCGCTCATCTGCTTCGATGAATGAAATGAAAATGTCATTTGGATGTCGAAGGGCAGCCAAAGGTTGCAATTTGGTAAAACAGGTATAACTTATCTCGCAAGAACTTGTATTGGAAATTAAAACAACTTTATAGATACATTAAAATAAATGTGTATCTGCAACGTGCCTGAACTCACACAAATCTCGCATCTCGCATCTCGCAACTCACATCTGTTTATCGACGACATGTTACCTAAATGGGTAAATCTGGGGGGTAGTTGAAAACGTCGCCTTGTGCCTTGTTGGAACTTGGTCGTAACACTTGAAAATGAATGGCCCTTCTGGATACCAATCGCTGTATTTTTACTATTTCCTATATAAAGCGGAGGACCTCTTCTCCTAATATGTTTTATCTATGTTAAATAAATAATGCACAATGACGTTGAATTGTGTTCCCGGCTGGGCGACAACGCATGATTTTCTAGCATAAAACATAGACATAAGAATCTGGTAGTCATATTATGAGCATATTTTGGCGTGCGCAGCGGTTTAAAAATAGGTAAGTAGGTACCTAAAACTGGGAAAACCAGCCGTTGAAGATAGCACATAAGTTTTTAATGAGAAAATTTGAAAAATAAGTAGATTAGTCACCAGCACAGAGATAGAAGCAACTTCAAATATAAAAATAAAACTAGCTAGCGAGTGATTTGTAATTACTTTTTCCACTGTGTGGTACATCCTGTACCAGTAACTTTACCCGCCCCCTGCCGTAAGTAAGTGGTCTTAATAAATGGATAAATACTGATTTGGGAAATATTGAGTGACTTGAAGTCCTGTATGAGTCACTTCCGTAATTTCACCACAATAGACTCGTCATGGTTAGATACATGATATTTTATTGCATAACATAATATTATTGCATCATTTTATTGTAATTAACTTACATACTTAAGTATGGTTAAAAAATTAATAATTAATGATTGTTTGTGACCAGAAATTTTGAAGCAACGCTTCTGTTATTTCATTTCTATCATAGTTTAGATTAATTGTACCCATATTATGTGGTTTGAACTCTTGGAACACTCGCTTGGAAGTTGTTTAAATATTTAGTGCTATTTGTTATTTTCATACATATTGGTACTTTTTTGCTGTCACTACCTTGTCGTTGCGAAGTTCACAAGGATAGCTGTACTAGAAATTTTCTAGATTGTTAGATACTCTGTGTAACCTCCCTGAACCTCCTGTTATGTAAGGCATTCCGTTAAAAGATCGTTTACAAAAATGAATTGTTTTAGTGTTTATTGACTTCCAGTCCAAAGCTCGCTGGCTCAAACCTTATCGTACTCTAATCACTTACAAAAAAATCGTTTGCGATACTAAGATCTCTGAAGCTTTAAAGAAAACATCATAACATGGCATATTTTCTTCAAGTTATTTGTTTAAACCGCAATATATTATTATATACGTATAAAAGAAGCTTTAACTGCAAAGCTTTTTTCAGGATCTGCAACTTTTACTACTTTATGTTTTCCATATGAAAAAAGAAACAGTTTTCTCTATGGACACATAACTTCTGTGCATTCAATTTTCTTACATATTTTTGGGTTTTTCCTAAAAAATTTAGTGGTCAATTTGCATTAATTGAAAGGCAAATTTTTGTTAAACTTCGAATTTAAATTACTTAATGGAAAAAATAAGAATACGGAATATATTTAATCGAAAATCATTTCCTTGATTTTACAGTACGTCTTTGTGCCTTTGGCGGGTAAATTGTATCGTGTAGGGGTGACCATTACGATGATGCGCGTCCGACATACTTTTCATGTCATTAATTTATGGGAGATGGCCCACTTGATGTTAAGTAGTAATTTGTGGTTCCCGTTACTCTGAGACGTGAAGGTGGAATATCTCTTGTACCTGTAGGTTCCCTGGGAAGTGGTCCCAGGAGAAAGGTGTGAACCTTTCAAATCAGAACTCCTAAATGCAAATACGTTACTATTAGAATAGAATAGAATAGAATATAACTTTATTGTACACCTTAAGTGAAAATAAACAAATAAAACTATTTTGCTGCAGAAACAAGTATTGTGGCATCAAACCACCTCAGACGAGCCTGATACAAGTGAAACTGTAACCATATGTATCTACGAGTATGTCATGTGTACAAGCCCAGACTGGCGTAGCGTGGTCGCGTAACCCGCACATGCAACAGCGTCAGTGGCATGTTTGCTGGCCTCATAGCTCAGTTGGTAGTTAGCCTGCCTTTTGCGCTGTAGGCCGTGGGTTCGATCCCCCTAGGATAAATATGTGACGAACATAGATGTTCTGTGTCTGGGTGTTAATATGTATTTTCAAAAAAAGTATATAAGTATTATATCAGTTGTCTGGTTCCCACGACACAAGCTATGCTTAGCTTACTTTGGGACTAAATGGCGCTGCGTGAAATGTCCACCAATATTATTATTAGTATTATTATGTGGCATACATTGTGGCAAAGACACATTAGCGTGCAAAAGTAAATCACAATTGCAACTTGAACCATTTCCACAACTTTCCTTAATACATACCGAAATATATGTATTCGACTATAGTAGATATAATTAATTATAGCGCGGTACAAAAAAAATATTCACCTCATGATAACGTGTACGAAATGAGTTTTATTTTGAATAACATGATCTTGTTTAAATGTAATGAAGACATTAATATGAAATCGACTTCAAAACCATTCAAATTTAATTATGATGACAGTGGACGATTATGGTATGCTTTCAAGGTCAAAAGACTAATTAATACTTATGATTTATTTCTTTGGACGGCTTCATAAGATGTATTTTCTGTACATTTATGTGCATGCTAGTCATTTTCATATCGGTATAACTTAAGTAACAACTATTAAAGATCGCCATATATCCTACACTCGCATGATAAGCTCACAAAAAAATGCTTTTATAAAGATTCTTACCATTATTCTTGGTATACACTTGTTGGTACGCGAAATAGACCGAATGGGCAGGTTTGCCTATTAGAGGTGAAATAATGAAACAACGCCAAAATAATATATGATTAATAAACTAATACCTAGACAATAGCTACGCGGATATAGTTTTGAAGACTTAATAATACGAGTATTACTAACTAGTATTTTTATAGATAATACAATATACTCCCAGAGTTCAAATAGTTTTTTGTTGTTATTCTATAAGCTCAAATAATAAAATAAAATAATTTAAATATGACCATAAACTGGTTCTCGGTTTTACATTAATTTTAATTTCGACAGAGGTCACAAACTTTTGGCAAAGACTGTTTGACACTATCGATTGGAAGAGGTTAGAGATCACACATTATTATGCGCTACTCACTCTTTGAAATATATTGGGCAAATAAAGAGTTTATTGAAGTTTTATTTGACATAACTATGCATAGTATGTACTTAAATCTGGAATCAGTCATATACTTAGCTTATTTGAACTACTGAAAGAGAAAACGCCAAACTACGAAAGCAACGTAAAACCTGTTTGAAAACCATCAAAAATTTTATAAAAATTGTTTTAATTATATAGATTTTTTATATCCTTCAGTATAAATTGACTTAAGTCATGTTTAACTTCAATAGAGGTTAGACGCGATCATGTAGGTATAATTCAAGCGGTAGAACTTTTTCTAAGTTCCACCAAACTTATTTAATCCTCCAAGCAGTAATGATTTTTTAAATATATTTCGGCATGTGTTAAGAGAAATTACGGAGGTAATTCAAGTTGGATTAGTAGTAACTGAAACAAATATAATATGATCTCATCCAAATCATAACTATTACTGTAGAGCCAGTTTAGTTTAACCGAACTGATTTCCATTCAAGATCCACACGCACAACATAACTAAATAACAGGATCTTTATTGCTTTTGATAGAATGGAGAAAATAAGGAGTCTCATTAATTAGGCTTGAAACAAGTTTTAAATCCGGGTGGCTGATGGAGTCATCGAGTCTGTGGTTTAAAAAGGTATTTTAGGCTAATATTGTTTGCGGATTGTTGATAATGTCGTTGTAGCTAACGCAAGTTCTTGTGGATTGAGAATAAATCTTTAATTATTTAAACGACATGCATGGTCATTTACTCTGGGTAATAACGTTTCATAATATACATTATATATTATATTATATTATTACATTATATGTATATATTATTATTTTTTATTTATCACATAAATAAAAGCCATCAGTCCATCATTGGTTACGTGCAATGTGTTAACTCATGTTAGGTACTACTGGAGGGAAATTTTCAATTTTCAAAATTCATAAAATTATTGTAAGCCAAAATAACATTATGAAAATACTGAAAAATATTGATATATCCAAAGGTGCAGGTTGCGATAAAATTCCACCGATATTTTTTGCTAACTATGCCAAATCACTATCTGTTCCAGTGGCATTGGTCTTCAATAGATGTCTTCGTGAAGGATACTTTCCTAAAGTCTGGAAGAAAGCCAATATTGTACCAATTCACAAAAAAGACCTCAAGACATCTATTGAAAACTATTGTCCAATATCGATTCTTAATGTTTTAAGCAAAGTCTTCGAGAGGGTAGTTCATAGTCATATTTACCCAATAATTTCAACCGTAATCCCCAAAGAACAACATGGGTTTATGAAAGGGCGGTCCACTGTCACCAATTTAGGCGTTTTTGTTGACCACGTTGCGAGCAATATGGATGGTGGTTCTCAAGTAGATGTGATCTATACTGACTTCGAAAAGGCATTCGACCGTGTAGATCACATCATACTACTGCGTAAGCTTCACGAACTTGGCATCCGAGGTAACTTATTGAGATGGTTTGAATCCGACTTGCGGAATCGTTCTCAAGCTGTAGTTATAGGCGGTTTTTGTTCTGACTTTATTGGGATACCCTCGAGTGTGCCACAAGGCTCCATCCTGGCACCTCTTCTATATGCCTCCTATCTATACGATGTGGGTCGATGTTTTGAGCATGCTCGCTTTCAAATGTATGCTGATGACACAAAAATCTACATGAATATAAATAACTATGATGATTGTGTGAAACTTCAGGCAGACCTTAATAGAGTGGGGCATTACTACACAGTTAATCGAATAGGTATAAATATAAGTAAATGCTCATTTGTGTCATTTACTCGGAAAAAAGTTCCGGTTAAATTCAGTTATAATATTAATAATATCAAAATAGCAAAGGTTAACACTGTTAAGGATCTTGGTGTAATAATAGACTCGAAATTAACTTTTTCTGACCACATCAATGATATTATTAACAGAGCGTATAAAAACTTAGGTTTTATATTGCGAGTTAGTCGTCCATTTTCCGACACGGCCTGTCTGAAGGTTCTATACTATTGTTATGTAAGAAGTATCCTGGAGTATTGTTGCACAATTTGGAACCCTCACTATATCACCTACATTCAGAGCATCGAGAGCATACAAAGCAAGTTCGTAAAACATCTGAATTACCGGTCTTATCACAGTTGTAGTGATTATAACGAGGCATGTATTCATCATCACCTCGCAACTCTTGAAAATAGAAGGACACTTGCGGATATGTCCTTTCTTCATGGTATTTGTAATGGCAACATAGATTGTTGTGATATATCATCTAAAATATTAAGCTATTGCGTTCCAGAACCAGACAAACAAAACTATTTGCAGTTTCTCACGCAAGCACCAATTATGCCCAAAACTCCTTGGTCATTCGACTGCATACAAATTATAATAAAAGATTCAAGAATACGGATGTATTCCATAGTTCCAGAGAAGCTTTTAGACGTGATATAACTCAAGTACTTCAGCAAGATTGACGTAATTCTATTACATTTAAATTTAACTATAAATTATGTAAAACTGTCTTACTCACAAACACACACACACACACACACACACGCGCGCGCGCGCGCGCGCGCACGCACACACACAAAATTGTGTTTGTATAATTTAAGTGTTTTGACATAATATTGTCCTTAATTATATAAGTTGTGTTTGTCGTAATACTAGGATATATAAAAAATTGAATCTGTTATTGGCTGTAAGAGTAATTTTAAGTAAGTAGGTACCTAAGTAATTTTAAGAGCTGTAGATTCTGTTGAAAAATAAAATAAAAAAGTCACTCGATATTGATATTTTAAAATATGTATAATTGTTTTATGGGCAGGGGATTGTTTATTTTTGTTCTTGCTGTAAAACTTCAAAGATCTTTCCAAATTTGACAAAATTAAGACAAAAGATAATTAATAATCCGCGGAACCGCGATTCCAATTTGGCATTAATACTAAATACTAAGGTCGACTGGCGCCTTATCAGTCTGGGACTGAATCAAGGTTCTAAGCTAAATATAAACTATATATAAATAAACAAATATTGGCGGAGATTTCACACATCGCCATCTAGCCCCAAACTAAGCGTAGCTTGTACTATGGGAACCAGATGACTGATAGAATACATATACATACATATATACTTTTTAATACATACATATCAATACCCAGAGACAGAATAAACATCAATGCTTGTTACACAAATATTTGTCCTGGATGGGAATCGAACCCATGACCTACAGCTCAGAAGGCAGAGTTACAACCAACTCAGCTGTGAGGCCTGTCAATGGCTTGTCATAATATGGCGAGGTGCAAATCAGACTCGCGATCAAAAGGTTCATCTTCTTCTTAATATCTTGAATATCTTGAATAGAATGAAATTATACGTATTTTAAAATTTAATAATCTATCAAAATCCAGACTGCATCCAGATTCCAACTGACTGACTGACAGGCAACGCATAGCCAAAGCCTCGTGTCGTGAATTTAGGAGGCTGTATTCCTTTTGGGTTTACCTGAGTACGTTATAACTTAGATAATAAACAACAACCTAATTAAGAAATATATACATACAAGGAATCCGTCTCTGTATTCAAAAGCCTTGGTATTAGTAGCTAACTTTAATTTACCATACAATTTATATATTTTTCGACTACACTCTAATTCTACTATTTACTATTGTACTCTCAACTTTGGAATATAAGCGTGGTTGATTTAGAGGTAACTAGGGTAGAATAAGCCCCCGGGGCAGGATGGGAAAGGCGACGGCGGGCGCGGCGCGGCGTAATCATCACATAACACATGCCTTTTCTTCGATTATGTAGATGGAGACTGAACGAGTCACTTTTCACCAAGTGGTAATATTGTAGAAACAAAAATAGCTAGTATAAATCATATACCTAAATTATTACCAAAATCCCAAAGAATCACTTTGATTATAAAAATCTAATTTACATGAATTACAAACCTACATATTATTATAAATTGGTGATAATGAATTCCTAACGATTTTATTTCATTCATTTTAATTTTTATGTTTGTAATAGAATTTTATTCATTTTTACAATAAGTTGTAATATAGGTTTTGATAAACTAAGGCTGATTGATACCCGTGTCTTTGCAAAGGACGGAGTAGTCAACAGCTAGTACTACCGAGTGTATTAGAACTTTTACTAATTCCAGGGCCACATTTTCATTTCGTAACAAGATAATATATAGAATAAGTACCAGACACCGATTTGTTTTTTTTTTGTTTCAAATAACCAGAAATTCGTTTTTCAAGATCTGAACTAGATTTGTAGGAAGAAAATAGAAATTAATTGCATTAAAGATAAGGTATAATTTCGACCAAAGTTTGCTTATTGTGATCCATGAGATCCATGAGACGGTCCACCTGGTGTTAAGTGGTAACCTCGGCCCATAACAGCCGATGTGACTTGGGTCCTCCCATACTAGGTATGACAAGACCCAAGTCGCATCGTATGCGCCCGTAAATGATGATATTGAGACGTGAAGGTGGAATGTCTCATGTGCCTGTAATTTCACCGGCAACCACACCTTTCAAACCGGAACACAGTAACGCGAATGCGTTACTGCTTGGCGGCAGAAAAGGGCATGGTGGCAGTACTTCCAATGTATGAATGTGTAAATGTCAATTGGTGTGTGGTACAAGTGATGAGAGCTAGTCGATACAAAAAGAAGGATGTTTATATGACACAAAAATAAAATAAGTAAGCTTTCCCAAGACACAGAAAACCCGTAAATAGACGCATAGTAATGTATTAAGCATTAACAAAAAAATCAGGCCAATTTATCATGGTGGTTATCATTTCACAAATAATTAAAAGTTACTAACCAATTTAAAAATTATAGTTTCTTTATGTAATCGGTACCATCAACCCCTCAGCGGCATCATAGTCGTAACCTTCTAGCCAACTGCTTATAACTTGTTTTAGTGTACGTACTATGAGATCTCTTATTTTTGTCTGCTTATTCAGTAAATTGTTTAAATCTAGGCGCCAAATGGAAGTAATGGAGTCTATCAGCAATGGCACTTCTACTTCTTGGAATCGGGAACTTGTCAACTTTTTTATTGGTTTTTCCGTAATATTGGAACAATTTGCTTACCGCACAATGTAAATACTTACGTACAGTTTACGCACTGTCAGTAATTTTTTTTTATATAAATCAGTTGGCGGATGCTTAAATGGAAGACCTAAAATAACTTTTAAAAGAGTACGTTGTGATCGCTCGACTTTTACGAGGTATGATTTACTTGCACCGCCCCAAGAACTTATGCAATAATTTGATATTCGTAAAATTTAAGGCAACAATTAAACAATTAGGTAAGTTATAATTAACCTTTCTACGACAAGGCACCTTAGTTTTCTTGTTTTGTTTTTTTTTTTATTTTTTTTTCAAAGCTTTTCGAGTTCGTAACAAAGTTTAGAAATACTTACGTTCCAAGAACTTTTCTAAGTTGGCAATGTTTTTGTTTACCCCAAGCATGAAACTAATTATCTGTACGAGTATATTGACGTCGAAAGCGTGGTGGCCGCCAATACCGGGTCTCTTACCCTATTTACTTTATATTTTATCTTATTCTATTGTTGGATGGTGTCATTGTAGACGTAGATATATAAATTTGTTTAATATAATTACCGGTCGACTTTTATGATGTGGAGGATATTAACGAAACTAATAGTTTCATGTCAGTAAATGTGTTATGGATATGGGATGAAAGTCTAATGCGAACTTGGAATATCTCCGATAAGGGGTTCATCTTTATCTACACAAACTTGGCCTGATGATAAGGTCATATCTATACCTACATACGTATTTATTCTGATCAACACATTTATTTTACTTATGTTCGTTAATTTTGGGTAATTTATCGATATGAATATTATAAAGAGGAAAGATTTGTTTGTTTGTTTGTACCGAATAGGTTCTGAAACTACTGGACCGATTTTAAACATTTTTTACCAATAGAAAGGTCATTATCAGGAAGTAACATAGGCTGTAATTTATTATATAAAATATCATAGAATAAGTTAGAGAATATATCCAACTATAATAATTAAGTCACAATAGTAACTTTTTGTTCTATAATTGAATTAGATCGCCGGTAGAAACAAGAGTTGGTTACATTCGTATCGTAGTATTCATTATTATTCAAATAAATAGTTTTATCATCAAGGCTATTTATGTAGCAGTAAATTACTTTTAATTCATTCGAATCGGATATTTAATTTCGAAGTTATCACGTGTATTAAAATGCAATACGTGATCCTCCATCCAATATGTATAAGTAAAGTATTTTCTATTTGTACTGTTACTTTTTGTCCCGATATTACAACGGAATCAAAACTTAAGAGCGCGTATTCGATTCGCGACGAAAACTTCATGTTTTCGAGTTTTTTCCAGAGCTATATCGGAATTATGTGAGCAGATTATTCGAAGAATGTTACGGTTTTAGACAGTTTAAGTCTTGATTTAGTGCACTACAGAGTAAAAATATAATAATTAATTACAGTTTTTTAAAGAGAAGTCAATCCCTTCATAGTGTTTTACGAAAATACACGTCAGAGCTATCTTTCAGAATGAATAAAAACACTAATCTGATAAAATGTTTCATTTTATGCGTTTATCCAACTGAATATCAAAGTACACTACATAGCCCAATTACGAAAATTTTACATGAGATATTAAAAAAAGACAGTATTAAAAATATACAAAATCGGGTCACTTTAACAATTGTTTTTTACCAGTATTTGAATAGAAACATAACTATGATATTTATTTTATGAAAATAAAAGTATTGTTAAGTATTCAGTTTTTTTTGCAGCCAATTTTATGGACTTATTTATTAAAATGACTATAAATCCTCGCGCGCGATCCATTTCCGATCAGTTCGTGCCGGGTCCTCCCAGCGACAGGATGTATCACTTTTTCCCGCCTGCCGCCGCTTGCTCATGTCGAACATCGATAGTGTAGGCAACTCATAGCGCGACACACCAGTATTGATACTTTGGCGTTTTTTTTTATTTGGTGAGTTATTTTGTAAAACGTTGTCTACAGATAATTATTTAAGTAAATATCAAATGATTTAATCATATAATAGTAACAATATTACATTTAATGTATGTTTTTTTTCAGAAATGGGTAATAAACGAAGGTTATTAATGTTATGCTTTGTTCTAGGATGTCTTTTCAACATTAATAGACGATCTCCAATTACCGGAAATGACGGTACATAGTGCCGTAGCGGAATTAAACGATATTGAAGAACTTGTATCTTGCTTTCACAGTGATGTTTGTTTTTTTTGTATTATTATTGAGACAAAATATAACATGGTGTAAAAATAATTGAAATCGATTCAGTTCCCTACTTATTCTGTACAAACTATTATCAGGATTCCCATATACCAAAAGTAATGTTGTATTTATGTACCACTATTGCCAATATTTGTTTCAGATAGTGGAATCAATTGTTTGAAATGTGCGATATTAAAATAAAATGATCTAAACTTCGCTTTTGTTTATATTTTATAACTCAATATACGCATAAATTACAAATAATTTATTTCTCAAAGTTTACTAACAGTTTCTGTAGGAACACAATGTTTCTCAGGTAGTATGATTTACAGAAAGCCTCATACTTACACAATCACCATAGGTTAACCAACATTCACAAAAGTTCTCACCCAACCGTCCTAATTATGCTAAAGAAATATTATGACATTAAAAAAAAAATTAAAAGTATCAAAACGGTTCGTTCTTAGGTCCGGGCTCACGCACACAGACTGATTATTGTAGTGTGCGTGAAAACAACGCGATTCTTGCAATTTTGTACCTACGCTAAATCGAATACGCGCTCTTAAGCGGGTGAAACCGCGGGGCACAGCTAGACATAAATAAAAGTTTGTAAAATATTTGATATTCCTTCAGATAATAAAATTATTTATGATCTGATATTCTTTGGATATCACGAAGGCGATAAATAATTCTATTGTGTAATCCCTTATGGGATTTTATACTTCCAAAATATTTATGGAATGAAAAATTCTTGACAGTTTTATAAGATTAATAGATTTAAACTTTTGTGATTAATTCTGTAGCTACATAAAATCTAAGCATATCAAGAATGACGTTGAGCGTTGCCATGCGATTGGAGATAGGGCAGTTAGCTGTGTGTGCGCACCCATTGGATCGGGTGGAAAGTGCAGAGTTGTCGGTGTATGCGCCGCGCGGGGTGGGCGCTCGCGTCTCTCCCGGTCTGTGACAGTAGCGCGCGCAGCCCCGCACGGCACACACGATGATCGCGCAGAAGCAAGCGCTCGCCGCCGCGCTGCTGTGCGCCCTGGCCGGCCAGCTCGGCGCCGGAGCCAGCCTGCACTGCGCCATGCGAAGGGAGATCTCACCGTGCACCTGTCGGAGGGAGGAAACCGGCACCGGGACTATCCTCGTCGTCTGCCAGAGGATCAGTGCCTACGAGGAGATCGCGAGGGCCCTCACAGACAAGTTCAGCGCCGACACCAAGATCGGCCTCGACATATCATACTCGCAGCTCCCGGACTTTTCGGAGCACAGTTTCCGCGAGCTCGGCCTCTCCATCACGAGGCTCAAACTCAACTTTGACAATCTAAGGCAAGTCGATTTGGTGCCCCCTTACTTGCTGCTTTCCCTCCAATTATTCGTGCTGTGCATTTTCGTAATTTGCTCTATTTTCTTTCGAATTATACGTCTGATTCGATGAATGAATAGGACTCATTTAATTGAACAAGTATTACGTCAAAACAATGTACAAGTTAAATGAGAAAATAATAGGTCCGTGATAAGGGGAGCGCGTTCAGATGAGGTTTGTCACTTATCGGGCATGTGGGCGGCGGCTGCCGAGGGCCTTTCAGCAGCATCGCCACCACACTGTTCGTTCTTGCTCTACCACAATTATGCGCGAGAGTATACCGGCTCCAGGGAGATTCCCTTTAGTATGGGATTATTATTAAAAAGCTTCTAATCAGTTTCATTAATAATCCAAATGTAAACCAGAATGATGAACATGAGACCAACAACAGATAGTTATTCAGCGATTATTGCTATTTAGTTTTGATTATTTCTTTCTTGCAAGGCAACAATTAGGATGCCCGTGACCCTTGTGATCTACTCTTATTGACCATTCAATTGATCTTCAGAGATTTTCAAGTCACTTTAATTATTAAATGATATGTTTCTTTATGCATCTATACTCAGTACTGGTTTTATAAAATGACTAACATGAAATAAGGAACGTTTATCATCCAGATCGTATGTCGTATTGGTCTGAATAAGTGATTCTTTATGTAATGACATAGCGACAACATGGTACGAATTGATAAAATATAGGCTAACTAAGGCTCAACGTACCCGGTGTGTACATATCATTTATAAATTTTAATTACGTAATCTGGGATATTTCAGTGACGTGTTGTTTTCGAGTTAATTAGCAGTTAGGTACGTACTCGTATATACATTTAGTTGGTGAAGTTGACAGCGTGCAGGGATGGCATCGGAGACGTTGCTCGATAGTTTGCTCGGGTTATCTGGGGTCTTCTAAAGCAGTAAAATTGAATGATATCATCGTGTCGTATTCTCTGTATTTACCCATTAAAGTTTAACTAAACAAATTACTCGTTCATTATATTTAATATTTAAAAATTATTTACATTATATACCGACTAAAATTATTGTATCCTTGCGTTATTTAATTAATTAACGATGCGTTTAATAGGATACCTTTTAATTATTATCCGTTCTGCGTTGATCCTACATATTGCATTTCCTTCGAATACTGAGCTCTACTTCTGAATAGTAGCTAGAAACATTCATAATTGAAAATTAACTCTGTTAATTGCAATTAAATGACGAAAGCACCACTGTTCATTATCAATAATTCTATTGCGCATGTAACACAAAATAATTATATATACCTAACTAAAGTAACGATAGTGGCGCCGGCTCACGATCTGTAAGTTGTGGCTTGAGTAACTGGCGAATAAAACATCAAGAGGAAACCACATATTATTATGATAGGATAAATGTGCACTTGGCGAGCTTAAAACCTTTAAGAATCTCCAATACAAGCAAGCGTATGATCAGTGAACGGTTGTTTCCCCAAAACGTCACTCGAAAGCCAGTTTTTAATCCAGGGTAGCATTATTATCGGCAACATAAGAGAACTCTGATATTCTCACTGTTGACGGTAGGTGATCTCAACAGCTGAAAATATCGACATACTAACTTCTGCCGGGGTGTTTTGCTACTTTTACTACTTACTAGATTGACTTACTTACCCCACGTAGATAAGTAAGTCAATCTAGTGCGCTTCTCTGTTAGTTTATACAGTCTAAATTATTATCTCGTTTATTAGTTAGTAAATCCAAAAAACTAAACAATAGTGACAATATGAATTTTCTAACGTCCGCTACGATTTGGATTGCAAGAAAATTTTCATATTTTACAAACACAGAGCAAAGTTCTAAAAATAGCTCTAACAAAAAAAAAAGATGATATGACGAAGATTGATGTAGTCTTAAATCAGATACACATTTTTTCTACAATTTGACATACGACGAGTATGTAGGTACATGATTTTACATAGACAGTCTGTTAATTGTACAAGACAGAGGCAATCTTAATAACACAGAGAGAAAAATCTTTAAAGAGAAAGTCTTTATTTTATTTTGTGGAGAAATTCCCTCTTTAATTAAAGGATTAATTGTCTCATATTATCTCACGGATATAGCATCAATTACCAGAAAAGGCTCTCGAAACACAAAACTCAGCTTGCTCTCAGACTAAGTAGAGATAAAGGCCTTTAATACAGGAGATTAAAGAGACATAGTATTCCAACTCTCGTAGATATTCATCAGAATGGAATGGGAAAAAAAAGTTGCCGCCTCTAGGGATATCGTCCGCGGTATACCCCCGTGCAATGCAAATGGTAATGGTATGCTGGAGGCTGGAGCAAGTGCTCCTCAAGGCGCCAGCGACTGTCTAAAGTAAGGCAGATACTTAAGATACTGGTCCACTTGGATGTCGGCGTCACCCACGCGAACCGACAAGCTGGGTGGTTCCCATCCCCTCGGCAACTTGTAGAAACAGAACCCTGTGGAACTCCGCAACAAATCTTCTTCTGGTCCAGTGCATCATCCCGGCCCCCATATTGCACGCACCTGACAAGTTAAAACCTACACCTATCGACCCATACCTATCGACCTAATAGTGAAACCGCATTATAAAAAAATACTTACCTACCTTTATTCCACCTGTATTGCATATCAGTATTGAAATAGAGTGGAGTCATTCGAATCTTGAGATCAAAGAAGAATTTATGTTCCTTGTGTAAATAAAACAAACGGAGGGTGTGATACTGTCAAATAAATATATAATGGTGGACATTTCACACAGCGCCATCTAGCCCCAAAGTAAGCTAAGTATAGCTTGTATGAACCATATAACTGATATAATACACAAATGTTTATCCTGGGTGTCAAGCACGGACCCTACACCCTAACGAATGGTCTCGCGTATCCAGCACAACTAGAGTCTGCCAGGGCGTTGGTTTTCTTTCCGGTGAACGGCTTAAAATGAGTTGGTGTGTAAATGAGTTTGTATGCGTGAGTGCGAGACTGATTTGGATGAAAATGAAAATAGGACTAACACTTATTATTTTATACACAGCGCCATCTAGCCCCAAACTAAGCATAACTTGTATTGTGGGAAACGAATACATATATCCTTTTTTTCTAAATACATATACATATTAACACTCAGACACAGAACAACATTAATGCTCGTCACACTAATGTTTGTTCCGGGTGGGAATCGAACCCACGCTCTACAGCTCAAAACGCAGAGTTACTATCAACTGAGCCGTGAGGTATACAAAAATAAGTATATATGTAATCTATCAATCATTTGGTTCCTACAGTACAAGCTATGCTTAGGAAACGGCTCGCATCAGGACTATAAAAACTATTGAGGCTTACTCCGGTCACTCAGTCGCCGGCAAGCTGTATGCGAAAGTGTTTTTTGAAAGGCTTGTGTAATAAACCAATGACAGAATATAGGACGCACAACCAGGTTTTTTTTAAATCTCTTACTAGGATTCTTGTTCTTGTGTAAGTATACAAGGGTATACAGTGCAGTAACAGTAACAGTGACAGTAATCTATCAGTCATCTGGTTTCCATAGTACAAGCTATGCTAAGTTTGGTGCTAGATGGTGCTGTGTGAAATGTCCACCAATATTTATTTATTTATTTATTTATTCATAAACCTGAGAGACAGGGATTTGTAGCTTCACCATGGCTATTTAATCTATTCATAGACAGTTGTTTGAAACATTTGAAAGATACTGGATTTGGATTAAGAACAAACGTGTTACACATCAAATGTTTCCTTTATGCCTCTGTCTTCGGCGAAGGAGTTACAAGAGATGGTAATAAATGTAATATTTGTAAGACGCGATAACGAAGAGATAATTTTTATTTCGAAGCACATGTCACTAATACACATATAATTTTTTTTTATCTAAGTCGCGAACATTAGACATTGGACATTTCTGGATAACTTAGAACCTAGATGTCTAGATCTAGTTTCCCACATGACCAACGGGATGAACGCTGCTTGTACCAAAATCTAGAAAAAAATATAGGACACAAGAAGTCTTACTCGAAAGCTGCGTTTCAGCGATGAAATGATGATCTCATTTAAGCTATTTATCGTTTCTAAGGAGCATAAGATTTCCATATAAATCAAGTAGAAGCTTCACAAAATATTGAATTAAAGCATTATTTATTTTATTTGAAATAGCTGATAGTGAGTAGAGTTACATTAAAAATGCTATTACGTAGTTCAAATTCTACATAATATACGTTATTTATTACACTGAATGAACCAAAGTGCAATCACGCCTCGCATCGTGGCGACGAACGCTAGCGACGTTCGTTTCATTTGTATTTGCTGGTCCCGTTTTGTAATTTAATTACCCTTTGGCCCAAGTGAGCAAGTCAATTATGAATCGGGACTGTCCAGCGACCGTTTATCAGTCATGTGGTCTTTATCGTATTTCTGCATTGTTGACCCCGACCATAAGACGACACCAGACCTGTCATCATATAAGTACTCGTACATAAATTTCCTTTATGACAGGTGTAGTAATAGAAATCACAAACAACATATTTGGTTTTATATTAACATTAACTTATTATGTTACTCATTTAGTTCGTAATGATTTCGAATGAGATCGGATAATGCAAACGCTAAAATACCATGTTGCCAAAAATACATTAAATAACATTTCACAAAGAGCTACAACAACCCACGTAAAGCTGTAACATAAGGACCAGGTAAGATATAATACTTATGTACTTTAAAAATATAATATAATATACAATCAGATAGAGATTATTTCGTGACTATTTTGGTGCCGGATTTGAATTTGTCTCATTCCTTTTTCGCCAACAAGCAAGAGATCCAAAAATCTGATTAATCTGATTTTTAGACCTCTTAGTTGAAATTATTATTGGTAATTTGAAAATTTTGGGTGGACGTTACCACTCAAAAACTCATCAAAAGTTATTCAATGTTTAGGTGACTCTGGTGACTAGCGCCTATAAATACGTCGTCATTCAAATACGTTGGTTGTATTATTTCTTTTCTTTTTTTGTATATTTTTGTAAACTTTTGTATTTGGTTGTATAATATTCACCTTTAAAGTGAAGTCATTTACGGTCTAGACTCTTTCACATATAACGAAAATCACTGAAATTATGATTGAACTTATATTTGGAACTAAGTAATTAAATTATTTATTGTGCAGTTATAATATAAAATACTGCCAAAATGAATAAAACAAGTAGTGCACTCCATTTTGTCATAAAATGGGATTTTCCTGCTGAAATGAATTGTCAAACGAGTACATAATGTACCTAACTGTTGTTATTGCGTTTGACATAAAGTTATGTTATCAGTGCACGAAGTTGTATTGTTTAGTGATAATGTAATGAGTAGATTCCAACTATGTAGTCCTACTTTATCTCGTTCAAAATGCAAATTACATAATACATCATATAATATGCATTTTGAACGAGATAAATAGAGATAAATTCCATATAAATTATTATTTTGACATTAACGAGCATATTAGGGTATTCCACTCTAGTGCGTAACTGAGGTGAGCGGAATCAACGTCACATTGACGCATCCAGTGTTATCTTTGTATTCGATGCTCGATTCCCTATAATATCTATACCCTATATATCACACGAAAACATCGACCTTTTATGCTCATATCAACGTACGCTTCAGTTATACGTAATTGTACTTGTATGCAATTGTACGAATTATAATTACTTCGTCTAGATTTTAAATATCAATTTGGTATCTCCCATTCAAAAACTTACATGTGAACACCCTAAACGAGAAATCTGTGACATAACTGTTAGCACAACAGACATTTTTGCATGCCGTTTATGGCAGAAGAAGTTGGTACCCACTATGTTTATACATATTATAAGATCTTGTAACCCTTCTTGAAGCAAATAAATGATTTGATGTGATTTGAAACATCTAATAAGTTCAAAATTAAAAGAAACAAATCAACACCCAGCACGCCTTCACCATTAGCCAAACGGCGACAAAAAAAAACAGAATATAGGAAAACATAGCACTAACACTATGGTAGTCAGGAATAAACAAAATTAGATTAAAAATTAATAAGTTAAAAAACAGTGACGGTAATATAGTTAATTATCGTCACAAAATAATTCAGACTGTTGGAGAGTTCTACGCTTGCGTTAAAATTAAGGGAACCATAATTAGATCATAACGAGATGAAAGAGCAAACCCAGAGGAACATATTGACGAAGATCCTCTTTCTCCTGTGACCGAAAACAAGTTCGAATTTGCTCAGTGCTGAATGAAACGTAGTAAAACATCTAGGAATGAGGGAGATATTTGGATACGTCACAAGTGGGAACTCTAGATATCTTGAATACTCTGTAGAGACTCTACATGATGTCGCTCTGCTCAACGAACGACACGCAAAACAGCTTGTTCCAGTGTTTTATGTAGTCATAAATGTAACATAGATTGAAGTACTCAGAATGTTACAAGGGTCGTGCTCGTGAAAAAAGATGAGTCCGTCCTTTAGGGAAACGTCGGTAATCTGAATACAATGCGCGTAGACCTTAGCTTCACTAATTGCTGGCTAGAGGATGAATATGTCCAAAAGCAAGATTGTATCAACTCTTTCCGGTCAAATGCGTTCCA
Organism: Chesias legatella; assembly: GCA_947359385.1. NCBI lineage: Eukaryota > Metazoa > Arthropoda > Insecta > Lepidoptera > Geometridae > Chesias > Chesias legatella. Next base: position 6,606,863 of record OX375762.1, on the reverse strand, counting down.
TAGTCATCGAAAACTATTGAGACAGTCGATGAATACATATACCGTGAACATATTTTAATATTTCCTTCAGCCGAAACCCCCAGTTGAATGAAACTACTAGACGAATCCGTTTGGCTTGAGCCGCCTTTTAAACAAGAAAACGTTCCTAAAATCGCTTTAAATTACTTAATGTCTGAATACCAAGCTGTGTTTAGCCAATACTTAGTCATGGTTCAGAGACATGACCGCTCATAAAAGTAAAACATGAACAAATATTTAGCAGCACAGAGATCGATGGAGCTTGCTACGCTCGGAACCTCCCTTTTGGACCTTACCAATTTTCGCAATTTGAATTCGCACAGAAGTTGAGGTATGAGGATAAAAAGGCTAAAGTAGAAATGAGCACGATAAAAAGCTGTCTTTACTGGAGTGACATAAAAAATGGACCGCTTCAATGGGAACCGAAAAAACTGGAGTCGAAAATGTATCCGCACTCAGCAACGGTGTAGAATAGTGCTACGATAGGGCTGCGATTGGATGACGACTCTTGTGCGACCGTAGCCGCTGCACAGACGTAGAGTAATGGAGATTTTTAAATGGTACTAATCCAGCATAACTCGCACGTCGTCCCCCGACAAGAAACACCAGTGATCATAGATGCCACAGCCACTTCACTCTAATTTCTCGAGAGTAGATAAGACTTGGATACCATCAATACTAGTTACATGTTGCATCATAGAGTACACAATAGGGTTGCGTCCAGGAAAGGCGCCGGCAGCCAGCCGACCATGCGACCGTTTGGCGCCGCCCCTGCGCCGATAACCTCGGAACGTTGACCCCTCACATTTGTGTTTACTAAGCTCACACTATATGCACTACAATTGCTAAGTTGCATGAACTAGATGCGCGTGCACATTGCTTGTTACACATGCCCTTCAACACAACAGCAGCTAATTCTGAGATGATCTTATAAAAACCACAACATCATCGCATGTTTAAATTCAAATTGAAAATATTAATATTTTGAGATTTATTAGTACCTTGATGTTTATTAATTCTTTACTAATATGATATCAAAATGTAATATTTAATGTTTCAATAAAATTATAAACACGTATAAATTATAAGCATTTAATTTGTTGTGTTATCTGTGCATCACGTCTAGGATAAAAACGAAATAGTTTTGTGTCCAACGGGCAACAATGTATTGTTCAAGTCACCTTTGTAAACATAATATCACAAGACGCCATCTTTTCATCCACATCAGAGGGTCGTGACTTAATGCTGCCCTTGCTATATCATCTAGACAATGCGTATATAATATTGTATATATATTCTATCTTGTTTTCTATGAAACTAACGCACGTTATTGTGTTCACATTAACGTGACACAATACCACTATAAATAAATGAATATTTGATAGAATAGCTTCTCGCGTTACAAGCCTAAGAGATAAAATAAATATATTTTTATGTACGTCTATTTTTATTCTGACGAAGAGCGGTGTCAACTGATTAGCCGTGATTAAGCATTGTATAGGTGTTTGGTATCGCTATTGAGTAATTCAGTTATCTTCAAAGTTTACTGGAAAAAGTTATTTTATTATCGAACTACTTGAATAATAATAATGTTATTTTTAATTCGTCACCTTGTAACTTATAGATCAGGCCCCTGCGTCATGCTAGATGACTGACGATGATGTTTTTTTATTTTTCATGTAGGTACCTATATATTTACAAGATTTGTTCTCGGTTATCGGAAAATAAATTTATTTACTTCTCACATTGAGCCAAGAATTGAGTCAATGTCACTCTTGGAAAGGGACTGAGTTGTTCGGTTTGCCATTATAATTATTTTATTTTATTGGCTTTTTATTATTATGAGCAGGTAATTATCATACTAATTAATTAACTATTTAAATATGTTGACTTTTTAAATTCCTATCCTTGTATAATATTATTGTATTTTTCCATGTACTTTGTTGACATGCTGTCGTGTTAGGTAGACAACTTTGATAATTATTGTATAACGGTCCGAGCAAAATGACTGCGCTGATGTCAAGCAACCTCTGGCATGGCAGTAGTTAGCAAACTTATGGCAAATAAATATATAGGTGGACATTTCACGCCGCGCCATCCAATCCCGAACTAAGCATTACTTGTAATTACTAAAATTAGCTACAATAAGCTATGAAAAAAAACAGGCATCTAAACGTAAACACATTACGGGATGGAACAAGTATGTTAAAGACGCTCACGGAAGGGCTCGCCTTTGTTTCAATACTTGGTTATTGCATGCTAGACCGACTTCCAGTCCTGTATATGACAGCATGTGTGAATCGAGGCGGATTTTTAAATCTAAATTGAAATGGTGCCAAAATAATGAACAACAAATGAAAATGGACATTATTGCTGGGCACCATTACAATAAAGATTTCTCCAAGTTTTGGAGTAAAACTAAGGAATTGAATCGAAGGCCAGCACTACCTTTGAGTGTGGGGGGTTTCCATCAGTCTGATGAGATAGCAAATGCTTTTCGGCAACATTTTAAAGTGAGCGTGACGACGGATATCCTGCTGCCGCAACAGTTATTGAGAGCCTCCGGAACGATTGGTGAGTTTCATCGCAAAGGAAGTAGCTTCCGTCATCAAAGAAATGGTCAGGGGGAAATCTCCAGGTCAAGATTGTCTAAGCGTTGAGCATTTGCGGTATGCGGGTGCTCACCTACCAAGGATACTAGCTATGTTTTACTCACTCTGCCTCACCCATTCGTACTTAACTAAATAATTGATGGAAACGGTAGTAGTTCCAGTGATTAAAAATAGAACGGGAGACGGATCAGACCTTTCTAACTACAGGCCGATCTCGTTGGCTAACATAACATTTTATTTTATTTTATTTTAAAAATTTTAGGAAAACTTACAGCTAGACTTAAAAGGATATTAAAGTATATAAAAATGCATGGCAAGGCACATGCATTTTGAGCTGAAGGCTAATTATAAGTTTCCACTTATAGGTTAACAAAAAGTAAGATATAAAGAAAACAGAACTAAGTAGACGACATGACAACATAAATAAACAAAAAAAAACAATAGTTATACAAGGAAAATATAGTTAATTATAAAAAAAAAAAACATAGTAGCCAAAAGATATCGATAACGGCTAAAGTGTTGGACAGTCTGCTTGATCGACATCTGAGGAAACATATAAAGCTAAATGACGCGCAGTTTGGCTTCAGGCCTGGTTTGTCAACGGAAAGTGCTATCCTATGTCTCAAACAGACTGTGCAATACTATACACATGGAAAAACCCCTGTGTACGCGTGTTTTCTAGATCTTTCGAAGGCATTCGACATGGTAGCATATGAAGTTCTTTGGGAGAAACTGAGACGCGATACTACTTTACCACATGAATTAACATCACTTTTTAAATACTGGTATAAACATCAAAAATACCGCGTGAGATGGGGAGAGACGCTATCCGGGGAGTACCAGCTGGAATGTGGGGTGAGGCAGGGGGGTTGTCCTCTCTCAGGTTATTTAACCTATATATGAACGGGCTGTTCTATGAGCTCATCAGAACCAATATCGGATGTCGTATTAATGGTGTTTGTGTGAACAATGTGAGCTACGCTGATGATATAGTTCTACTGTGTCCATCGTTGGGTGCGTTGAAAAGACTGTTATACATTTGTGAGTCCTATGCGGTGGCCCATGGTATCAGATATAGCGCGAGTAAGTGCGAGGTAATGCTATTTAAGGCGCGAAACAAAACCTACCATGTACCTACAGTCACCTACATCCGGTCAAAGAACATAGTTAGGCCAAGATGGTTAATAGAGGGATGCGCGCGTGACGCAGTAATAACGCATACGCACTCGTAAACATTCTAGATTGTGATGTGTGGAATAATTTGAGTAGTCGAATTATATCTTTATTTTTATTTGTGATAGGGAAACATTTGAACGCAATCTTACCTGATGTTAAGTGACGATGTGGTCTACGATGTAGCATATGCGCCTAGAAAGAACCTATTCACTCTCCTCTTGTTGACTTCCAGATTATAAGGTTTCAAGAAATACAAGGACGGCAAGGAAGGCAAGGGGTGGTCCCTTGCCTTCCTTGCCTTGTTGGGCTGGCCGCATTGTGTGGACGCAATTTTCTTTAAAATCGCGTGTATTAAAAGAACACTTTCACTTTCAGCGAGCTGAAGGAAAGTGCGTTCACAAAGCTGGACTTGGTGGACTACTTCAGTTTAGCTGACAACACGCTGACGGAGATGCCCCGCGACGTACTGCACCACCTGCCCCACGTGAAGACCCTCGACTTGTGCCGGAACAAACTCACCAAACTCACCATCGACGACTTCCGGGTAAATATTGAAATGATTATCTCCCCGATCGACAATCTACTTCAGTTAAAAGTAGACACATTCATACCCACTCCCTAAGATTCCCAACATCACAAGTGCAGGGACTTACACAGTAAGTATGTACCTCTACATATAGCCAAGACCTGAGAACAACATTTACGATCACAACACAAATGTATTGTGTTATTTGTTCCTCTTATCTGAATAGTGGCTTATGTGTTATTCCAGGTCATCATCTACCTATATGCAAAATTTCAGCTAATTGCTATCTCTTTGGACAAATTCAAATCGACACTAATTGAAACATAGTTTAGCAAACTAAAAACGTAAAGTTCGGATGTGGCATTCAGACTGAAATTCGACCAAAAGTAAAAAAGACAAATTTTAAGTTCTGAAGGTATAAAACGCGTATGTTTACTGAAGGTATAAAACGCGTATGTTTACCATGTGTTACCTATGTGCTCAGAAAACTCGGTTTTGCCGCGACATTGAAAGACAACTTTAGTTCACACTAAACCAGCGCCAAACAGTAACCAGCGCGATCTTTGACGCCTCGCTACTGACCTGCGAATAACTTTTTTATGGACGAATATAATCGGGATCATTACTTGAAGGTGCTAGTGAAGTTTATGTGTCAATCCCAGCCTAGTACCGAAACAGATGATTGGCTTTATTCTTGTCTTGATTTATTTAATTTTTATATACACTATGCATTATTCCGAGTGACGAGTCAGCGAGACCGCACTTCAAGAGTTAGAGAATCCTCACGCTGACCTCAATATTAGTGTACCAAGTGGCAGTCTACGTGAGACTACACCCTGACTTGTACCGTAAATACAGTAGCCTGCCCTGCACACGCACCTCACACGCAAACAGCACAATTTAGTGCCACAGCCGCACACACTCTCCAAATCGGCTAAACTGACGCATGTTATGGGGCCCGTTGTGTACAACAGGCTTCCTGACGATATTACACATGCACCGAGTCTCTCCGCATTTAAGACCCGACTAAAAAAATGGCTTGTCGAGCAGACTTTTTATACCTACGGTGAATTCTTAGGCTTTAAAAAATAAACCACCTGTATTAGTTTTGTAATGTAATGTAATTTATGATTATGACTAAGTTATTATTATTTTTGAGTTTACACTTTTATTAACCGTTTTTTGTTTGACATGTAATTTATATTACCAATAAATGACTATTATGACTATTATATTGTAGGACATCCAAGAACTTGAGCATCTGCTTGTCGCCGACAATGAAATTTCAAAGATAGAGCGGGATGCTGTCCCCAAAGCCCTGAAGCACGTCCACCTGGGTCTGAACAAGCTGACGTCACTCAACGGCGCCCTCAGAGACCTCGACGATCTGGAGTGGATCTTCATAAACGCGAACAACCTGAAATCCATTGAAAACGAGTTGCCTATCGTAAGTTCAAACGCAAACAGTCTCCAAGCAGGATTCAATTCATCGGGTCCGATTGTGAATCTAAACCATCCAGAGACCCACTCAAACACTGACAAATGTATATTCCAAATCGGTTTAGAGCAGTTAGTGAATACATCTGTACACACGTACAGAACAATATATATATATATACCTACCTAACGATATGTGAGCGAGTTTACTCGTGCGGTTGTTATCATCTGGTAGATGTAAGCCACTGGCATTATTTATTTATTTATTAGATGATGAATTTATTTTTACTTCAAATAAAAAAACCCTAACCTGCTTTATTACTATCAGTAACTTACAAATTGAAAGTGCAGCTCTCTTTCAAGCAGGTACCTAAATTAAATTGAACGCGTGTTTCTTGTAAGAGTATTCTTAAATAAAATAATAATATATTTCATATTTTAACAGAAAGCTAAGAGAATCTCTCTAATACACGCAGCCCACAACGAGCTGCAAAGCTTACCGAAAGATTTGAAACAAATGACTTCCCTTGACTCCCTGTACTTCTATGGCAATAACTTAAAATCCTTGGACGGTGCGATTCAGAAATCGCGAAAATTGATGAGGATTGGACTCTCCTTCAACAAAATAGAATACGTAAGTAAAATATTTATCAAATGCTTAACACCCAGATTAAGTTCTTCATTATTCTAAATTGGGATACCCATGTGGACATGCTATTATTGTATGCAGATACCCAGACTTAGAAGCTTTACAGATTACACCTCGTAGACAAAAAATTTAACTAAAAACGTTTTTATACAAATGTCTGATTTTTCCCGGGCAATCTGAGGCAACCCTTCACGACCCTGTACTCGGTTTTGCCCCATCCATTCAGGAATTCTTAATGTCTCTTATTATCTTAATTATATCTTAACTAATCATTTCTCACTAAGTGTTAATTTTCGATCTACTTAGGTATTACTTGATCACTAGATAGATCGTGGTAAACACTTAACGGTAACTTAGTAGGTAGTTGCCTACATCGCTAAACTTGGGACGATTGTTATATTAATGAATTATTCCAGTTAGCAGAAGATGAATTTAGTGAAGCGGAAAAGTTAGCTGAATTAGATATTGCATACAACCAACTCAAGTCCTTGAATGGATCGCTACGAACCCTGAAATCTCTGCGTTACTTGAATCTGACCCATAATTTGATGACGGAATTTTCACTTCAAGAGATCAAGGGGTTAAAGAGATTAGTTGTTATTGATCTGTCACATAACAAAATAAACATCGTCACCGGAAACATGCAGGTTAGTGTGACACAGATTGCTGCTATAACGTACTCGTATAAATACCATAAGTGACGTCCCTTATCCTTGTTGTTTATCTTACAGGTGATTATTTACATACATACAATCGCGCCTGTTTACCGGAGGGGTAGGCAGATATCACGGTTTTTTACCTGCTACGATCCTGACATATCTCCTTACCTTAATCCACTCTCATCACATTCTTCATGCATGCTCGGCGGTTTAGGGTAGCCTTGACCTGGCCTTTTTCCAAAACGTCACCGATTTGATCTAAGTAGGTACGCCGAGGTCTACCCCTTCCACGGGTTCCATTCATACTTGCCTTATACCTACGCTTGTTTCGTCTTTCTTCTTTCATTCATCCTCTCTACGTGCCCAAACCATCAGAGCATACCCATCTCAATCCTCATGATTATTTATATATATCTGATCAAAAATATTATATATTTATTATATATTTACTTTCAATCCGAAGACTCTTGGAAGACTATTTTTAGATTGACACAATTATTACGTGACCTATAAACACCACGACAAGGAAGAAAAATCAAAAAAATATTTATTTTTGAGAACTTGACTTCTGTCTTTCTGGATCTGCAGATCTCATTCATGGTGGATTAAAGTCCATTTATCCTGTGCTATAACAAATATGATGTCCTTCCATAGTTTGGTATTTAATGACTAATCGCCTGTGATTTCAACAGGACTTATGCTATTCGAACCGGACCACAAATGACGTACAAAAAACCGCTCCACACACAAACTTCTCTTGCTGCTAAAATGCTTATATTAAGAAAAGTATAGAATAGAATAGAATAAAATAGAATAAAAAATTATTTATACAAATACAAATATAATAGGTATTCAAATTACTTATTTTTTAGAATTTAGTGGACGTTGAAACGAGGGTGCTGGAACTACGTCTAGATCACAACTACATCTTTAGTTTAGGAGGTGCTTTGATGGGTCTCCACGGCCTGTTGAGGTTAAATTTGAGTAACAATCTCCTCCAACAAATAGCTCCAGATGACCTTATAGGCCTGGAGGATTTGAGATTGCTGGATGTTTCGCACAATCGTTTGACCACTTTGGAGGAAACGTCTAAGGTTCGTCCTACAAATATATATCAGACATGCCTAGCGAGTTGCTTTACATTTTATTTGTTCAATAGTGCGATTTTTCATTTGTAATAACTTGCTGGCTTGTAACTAATCTCCTACGGAAATTTTCAGACATTTCTGCCATCTCTGGAGGAGCTGGTCGCCCATCACAATAATATCACAATACTGGACAAAGATTTTCACGGGCTTCCATCTCTGTGTATGGCTGACCTGTCGTTCAACCAAATACAGAGCGTCAATTACGAGCTGGTGTCCAAGTCGCGCTGTACCATCAACGGCATACCCGGCATTCTGAAGATTTATCTTCAAGGTGCGTTATAAAATGTAGCGTAGCAAAATATTAGTCTGCTTTATTATTTTAGATTAATTTGTTACATTTAAGGTATTTTTTGTTCCAAAATTCCGAAAATATGATTAGCCAAAGCGAGTTTTGTCGTTTCATATCTATTATGCATTTGCGATGTATTTTTTTATAATTTTTGGCAAGATATGCTTGCGTGGAATCTAGGATAGGTCGTTAGCAACGCATAACTACGTACCCTATCAATCTGTGATAGGCCGGGTCCGAGTGTTAAATATCACATACAACGCAAGGTATCATGTTCCAGACAACCCGGTGCTGTGCGACGAGCGGCTGTACGAGCTGATGACGATGCTGGAGAGTGTTAACGCGCGCGTGAGCGGCGTGGCTATGTGTGCCGACGCGCGCACCCCCTCGCCGGTGCTGATGCGCGCCCTGAACGACGTGCTGCCGGAGGCGGCACCGCCCTCGCCGCAGCTCGTGTACCGGCGCGTTGGGGCCCTCATCGGTCACGTGTTGCCGGAGCGTGAGGGGGGCCTCCCGGTCCTCGTGGAACCACCGGTCACGTTGCCGTCTGACACGACCAGCGTGGTGGTGAAGTGGCGGGGCGAGCATGCGCAGGGCGCGCACCCCCTCGCCGATCACCTCCGCCTCCGGGATAAAAGCGACGCGCCGCGCTGAACGCCCACCACTGTGCTCCGACAGACTGAGCTCTCTATTTCGGCTGGAGCTAGTCCCTCGTTGAATTAACCGGGCGATTCAAATTTGTTTCTGATAAAAAAATATTTTTATGTCGACCTTATTTCAGTAGTGCTTTCTTGTGGTATTCTGAGTGTGGTAAAATGACGCGGGACGAGTTCATTATTGATGTAAGTAAACTTGTTTTTGTTCCAAGTAAATAAATATTGTTTAGAAGAAATTATTAAAATGTAATCTCGAAATAAAAATGAAACTTTTAAAAATATTTTACTGTGTCAATAATAATAATATGTAACTAAATAATTTAAAGGACCATTTAAAAATCAAGGTAGATTATTATGTATACTTAGAAATCCAAAATATAATTACAAAAATAATAAATAAACCTATGTACAAGTGAAACCCCCAGTAATTTTGATGATTTTAAAATGTCAAGCTGAAAATTATACACTTTGAACAGCGCACTAACTCATGGATCTAATTTAAAACAATATGACTATGTCACGATTGGTACATACCAAGTGCACGGTTTGTGCATTGTCATATCGCCATATCCTTATGTGTGATTTTTTTTATGAATAGATTCCATAATAAAAATAATTACAGTTTTTGCGATTACACATTCTGGGGCCCCCTATTCCTGTGAACGTAAGACGTATCTACTATTTAATTCATTTTCCTCCAACCGAGAAAAGCTTTGAGTCCTTATTAGAATTTCCGTTTTCTTTTTTCACTTTTACGTGTATCTTTCTAGTTTGGCGGAAAATGAATTACATTTAATTCATAACATCATACACGTAGCATCATAAAACTAGCGGAAATCTAATTCAATGTAATGTCTTAAATCACGGAAGCCATAGGTTCCATGAACATCGGTATGTTCAGGGATTCTTCAGGTATAGTATGGTTACTATACCGGGCGAATCAGTCACATAGAAAAAAACTAGCATCAATCATATCATGTCCGTTTCGATCAAAAAACAGCAAAAAGGAACATCTTATTTCGTAAAAAAAAAAATGATCCTCGATATTTTTCAACTGACTTCAAAAGAATTATCAATTCGGCTGTATTTTTATATTTGTTATTACATATTATCTCCGTCACTTATACAAATTATATTTTTTTTTTTATTTGAAACTTATACTTTCAGATTGATTTTGTAGAAAATACATAAAAATGGGTAGCGGATAGTTAGGTTTAATTAATCAAAATAAGTGGAAAAAAATATGTTATTCAAGTGCCAGATAACGAGGAATCATTCTCGTTCATTGGCGCTGAGGTCGGTTTTTGTTTTGATGCGCAAAATAAATATTAATCGATCGCTTTACCTTTGATTTCTTTAGTTTTAGATTTGAATTGAGTTAGAATTTTTGTTTAATATGAGCCGCACTGGGATGAAAGCGTCGCAAACTCGACGCACAGTCCTTCAATAAAGACACAATTAAAAACAACTGACAGTCACCTGTAGGCAGCAGATGCGCTGGTCAAAAGTGGTTAATAATTTGATTATGTAAAAAGTTGTAAATACAAATTAAATGTTACGTATGGCTGGAGTTTCTATCCAAAAAAATATGTAGTGAATGATGGGCCCCTACTGTAGAAAGGAACGATAAACATTACAATATTTAGTTATTAGTCGTGTAACCTTCGCATACTTATTTGGTGATTATTTCCAAAGTCAAGTAGTATTTGTGGTTCGTCGTTAAGCAGGCCAATACACACAATAGGCTCGTTAGTACTCCCTACATATCGAGGTCCCAAAAAAGGCATTCAATCTCAAATCAGCCTGAGTCTTTCAGAGTCAATTAGATAATATATTCAAAAGTTTATTTTTACTTCGTTGGTTTTGCAGGGAATTTTCCAAAGAACTCTTAAGATACTTAAACGGCTTTGGTAGGTATTTACGTGGCTATAGTTAACACAGAGTTACAGGAGCTCAGGAGTTTAATCGTCAACGACGCGCCACGCCAACGCATCGCAGCATTACATTTTACACTTTGTGGTTCAGCAACAACTAAATAACTTGTAAACTTGTAAAGTTAATATCACAGATATATTTTTCTCTTAATCAGAAACGAATTCTTCAACATATTTGGGAGAAATTGTATAATGTCATTAGAAGTTAGTTTCAAGTTTCAGTCAGTTCCCTAAATTGATTTAGTTAAAAAAATTATATACGAGTAGGTACGGTTATCGTCTCTCAAGATGCACACCGCAAATATTCTACATTTACGTCCTTAATTCTGCAATTTTATTCTTCACTAACTACTTACACTACAGTAGTGGAGTCGCGCGCGAGCTACCGGGATAAAATAAGCCATATATTATGTTTTATTTTCCGTCTACATCAACGTAGGTTCATTTCTGCAGAATCGGATAAGTAGTATGACACCAATAACAACAAATATCCAAACAAACTTTAGCATTGCATTTATAATATCAGCCTGAAGATCAGGACATCATGTAAAAAAGGATGGTAAAAAAAGACACTTTGGATAACTGCTTTGGCACGCTGTCTAGTTTTCAAAAGGTCATATTTTATCGTTCATCCGCAATATAGGTACCTATTGCCTATATTTCTGGTCAATTCACATCTTAGATCATTAGGGGCAATAATTATTACAAACATTTCGATGCACCAAAATTCATGCCGTTAAGTGTTGACTAGTAAATTCTAAATAAATAAATATAGAAATCAATTTTAAGTTTATTATCGTATTTTATTTCTTATTGTGGTTTATTTACAGACTTATACCGGTTATTTTTTAGGTTTTGTTAATGTATTTTATTCCTTTGTTTACCTAGGCCTTATTTCAAGTTTATGGTAGTAATTATTTCAACTGTCCCATAATAATATCAACCCTTTCGGAGGGTAACAACGGGATGAAACATACGCAACATAACCCCTAAGTCAGACCTTAAGTTATAATACTTACAAAAATCCACTGAAATCGGTCCAGTTTGGCGTGATGTGTGAACATATATGAGTACATACGGGAAACATAAATCATCACAAACATTAATTCTAAAAATAAGTAATCCTTTTTAAATGTTTTGAAGTTGTAGGAAGTTTTCTTAAAAACATTTTCTATGTACCGACTTCTTAATTTTACACTTCTACTATAGCATACATTGATTAACCCTTGCAAAATAATGTAAACTAGTTTTTTATTATATTTCAATTTTATATTATTTTGTTGGAGACGTTAAGGAATCAGATTCTGTTCACAAATTTTAGAGAAATTAGAAAATGTGCATACGATTTTGGAACACTGCCAATAAAAAGTGTACAAGGTGGTCTGATATGGAAGTATTAGGTATGTTTTATTTTATTTTTGACATAAATTTTATGAGGTAAAATTATATACTGCTTTCACTACTTTTCTTTACTTTGTGATGCAGTTTTTCAACAAAATATTGAAGACTTTCATGTGAAATATTCTTTGGTATACATATACTACTGAAATGTAATCAAAATAGTTATAATTATTTTATATGTGAATATTCCGATAATCAAAACTAATTTAAATTCTTATCGAATTACTATATTCAATATCTTGATATTGAATCCGGATTGCATAAAACGATTTCTAATGTTGTAGTTAAAATTGGAAAAAAAAAAATACCTATTTAACCATGTCGTGCTTTGATGTATCTTTAAATCAAACGAAATTATATAGATATGGTTTCATGTCATCATAAGGGAGATCCATGGAGTTAACATGTATATAAATAATAAAATAATGGTTTAAATTTGCCAAAGATATAAATTAGTTACATCAAAGATACGTTATACATGTAACTATCAATCTATCTTGTGCACTTGATTACAATAGGTAGGTGCGTAAAAATAATATAAGTAATTAAATATTTCTTTTTTAAGATTAGTTAAGTTAGTGTTATTTATAATGCCAATTAACAAATACTAATAAAAATTAAAACCACATTTTGTTATTATTTAGTGTTGGATAGTTTTACTAGTTATAAATAAACATACCTATCAGTTAACCTAGTCGTTATGTACAGGTAAAAATAATTATGGTATTTCGGCTACAGTCTCTAACGAAACCTATCAAGCTGTACCGCGGCGCACCTGTTAGAGTTCCACCGGAGATAATCAACCCTGAACTCAACCCGAAGTTAATAAAATTAATTATTTAAAACATAATCTAAAAACAGTCATATCCATAACCATTACACAATATTTCCCCATTGTGCTTGTATCATTGGTAATAATACTTAACTTTGAATAGGTACTACATAATTATATCACCGGATATTAACCGGCTTTGTAGCAGAAGGTGGCGCCACGCAACGCCTGAACAGGGAACTGTTATAAATGTATTTTGTCTTTCCTTTCCCTTCACCGTTAGCAGCAGTAGAACGTGCCAAGTTCATCCTGGGAAGTACTGTCACCATAACCGTTTCTGCCGCCAAGCCGTAAAGCATTTGCCTTACTGTGTTCCGGTTTTAAAGGCGTGGTTGCCGGTGAAGTTACAGATATATGAGACATTTTATCTTCACGTCTCAGAGTTACGGGCGCATTCATTGCATCTTGGGTCTCGTAGTATCTAATCAGGGAAGGACCCAAGCCGTATTGCTTGGTATGGGCAGAGGTTACCAAGAGTCAGAGGTTAGGATTAATGACTTAAGCTGACGTCACAGACTACTGAGCCGTCATAGCTTAACATCCTATGGAACATCTGTTTCTTCCCTAAATGCTCATATATGAAGCTATAAACTGCTTTCTAGTCTCAGCTATTTATGCCACCTACCAATTACACACACAGTTAAACATCACAAATAACCAAGAACAGGGGCGGCCGTAACCATGGCGTTGCTCCGGGTGGGTAGATCTTAGCTTCATGGAATTCCTTTTAATGAGGATGCTTCACGGGTATTTCAATGCTATAAATAAATAAATTTAGAGATTTAAAATTGTGTGTTGGAAATGAACAAAGAAAAAAAAAACAAATATGCGAAATGATTAATCACGATAAACTAAGGTGCATAAACAGTACCTAATGTTTTTCTACTTGGGTTATTGCGCTAATCCGCGAGGTCTTTGCAAGAGCGAGGCCCCAGGCGGTTGTCCTCTTCACCATCCCCAAAGGCCGCCCTGTCCAAGACCAACGTAACGAACCAACTTGAAGGGAAGAGGGAATGAATAAACTCTCAGTGTAAGTTATGCGAATAGCTTACTTCTACTACCCAATATAGTGTTGATATTAGCAGAGCATTGCCCCATTACACTATACATATTATACCGCTTAGGTATTCCACAACCTGGTATGGGAATACCCAAGTTATGGCGCATCATGTCCATGCATTTCACTGGCACACATAAAAAAATAACAGGAAATTTGAACACTGCTGCTTGGAGCCAAAAGGCAGTACTTCCTGGACTAACTTCTACGACGTTCTACTGCCACTTCGTTTTACTAATTAGGTACATCAATTAACGATTAACCTAACCTTATTTTAAGAACCAGCTTGTTCCTTGTCCTTGTCCAGTTGAATCCAGCTGACCAGTAATTTCATCACCTCATACCTAAATTATAGATAATCGTCATGTTGAATAAAAAAAATCTTTGTTTTAATAATTTCGAGAGAACTAGTGATACGATTAGTAATAGTAATAAAACAATCAGACGAGTACGTTCATCAATACAGTTGAACATTCAAAGGAGTAAGCTAACAAACAGTAAGTAAACAACAAGTAAGCTAAACAAATTGGACAAATGTGACTTCTGTCAATATAATCAGCCTCAGTTCCATGTGAGAACCATGTAATGACTGACACTCCTGCACTGACTGTGACGCTCTTGATGCGATATATATTTAGCCGTTGACACCTGCTAGGCGATACACAAAATGGCTGCCCAGCAGACAGCCATCGATCGTACGACTCCTACGTAGAGACGACGAACTCCTTTAATCGGCCTCTCAATATTGAGGAACAATCTGTCCTGTGTGTGTGTTCTGTGAACAATCCGGAAAATAACCTTATGAAGTGCGAAGCCAAGGTACCGAATGTACGGCTAGCTGGGAGGTCCCCTGCTTCGTGGTATCCGGTGGAAACACATCCAGTTAACATCCCATTTTATCTGATTGTTCACCTCTATAGAATTTTTATATGCCCTTGGTGGAGAGATGAAATTTACACAATAAGCTCAATTTTAAACTTAAAAATTATAATATTAACTTCCTATATACCACATTTCATGGAGATCGGAGCAATAGCTTAAATTATAATCGAATATACAAATGCCGGAGACATCACTTCGCTCGGTCAATGAACTATAAACACTTATTATAAATAACATACTATAACTTATATATAACTTATTATAACTTATATGTAACATGCTATAAAAAAACTTATTGCTAGGACTTTTATACATCAATAAATAATAGTTAGTCAGTCAGTTAATAAAGTTTGAAATATTGTTTTACAATAAATATTATGTACAAATATTGTGTACTTTTTATGCTGGTATCTATACCAGCATAACTACATTTTCAAGGTGTTGACATAACAGTTCCATTTCACTTTCTCTGGCACACCTAATGGCAAGTATGGCTACATGCACATGAAAACCCTCATAATATGTCAAATGCATAATAATAATATTGGTGGACATTTCACACAACGCCATCTAGCCCCAAAGTAAGCTGATCGTAGCTTGTGTCATGGGAACCAGACCTCTGATATTTTATAATAATTGTTTATATTTTTTTGTGAATACGTTCATATATTACATATCAACACCCAGACACAGGACAGACATCTATGTTCGTCACACAAATGTTTGTCATGGGTGGGAATCGAACCCACATCCTACAGCGCAGAACGCAAGGTTACTACCAAATGAGCTGTGAGGCCAGTTATTTATATCATTTATGTATACTCCTCATCACACCACACAGCCCACAGTATTCAGCAGTATCTGAAAATTTTGTATTGAGTTAGCAAGATTTGTCTTATAACACTGCACTGAATTTAAATATCGGTAATTAGTATTATTAATTGATAGCAAATAGTGTAATAACGCTTAAAACTCAAGGCGCTAGCTTCACTTTCATTGCACAAAAAATATGGTAACGCGGCTAAATATGCCATCGCCGGCAAAAGATTGAATGATGAATACTTAAAAAAATACACCGGAATTAAATATGATATCCGCCATAACCATAGATAAGGCACGCTTCGCATTAGTTTTCTTAATGTAGAAAATAGCGATGTCTATGCCCGCCCCGCAGAAACATTAAGTGCTGCCACCTTGCGAATGTAAAAAACACCATCACGCGTGTGAAAATCCATGCCAAGTGAATTTTAATTGCTATAGTTCGTAAGATACAGCTTATCCTCTGACATCTGTTTGATAAACATGCTATGCTAGTGCTATGACTATGTCGATAATTGATCATAATTATCGATGACTACTAGGTACTGTTTAGTCTATTATCATTGATATTTCATTGATCTGTAACTAAATATATTTCAATTAAATCTAACAACGAAAACATTTTTGTAAATATAAAAGAGCACATCCCATATCAACGCCATAATTAGATTCATATCATCAATCTGATTATGAATCGGGATGAATTTGGAGCAATCTTCCAGTAATCTATAAGTTGTTACAGCGACTCGAACTATTAGATCTTCTTTACATACAGTATGTAGTCAGATTTAACTTCACGCTCCCAATCTTCTAGTACAATTGTTTTCGACTTGTTGACTACCTTCTTCTAATCTTTTGGCGGAACATAGGCATAGCATGGATATGCATTGTTCAATAATAACATTAACAAAGTATTTACTGTGCCTTTCATCGCGTTGTTATGTTATATCTAGCTGCGTGACCTAGGAAAAAGAAGAAAATTATTAATCATAGTGTGTATTATAAATTGAATAAAAAAATTGATATACATTTAACTTCATTTCTTAGATCAGTTTATATTTCATTGTACTGGTATGGTAGTAATAAGATGATAGTTTGGTCCATTTCTTTGCAATTTCATCCAAGATGAAAGAGAGATTAGAGCTCAGGGTTTATAAACGCCAACCAATCGCAATAACTGTCTTCAACATCATCGTCGTCCCGTCCATCCGTCCCCTACACCTTTGTTTTACAGCTTATTTTTATTATAAAAAGATTTAATTTGTCTTATTGTATTAAAAAAGTAATAATAACTAAAACTTTATGTACATTTTGAATAAAAAAATTAAGCTACCTAAGATACCCGAGGAGCAAGTACGTCACTATTCGTATGCTCCCAGCAATAAAATACGACATGTCTCGATTTATTCCGATATATGGCAACCCAAGTACCGAGTAAAAGAACTTTCCAGATCTAATTTATTCCTTCTTTTCGTTCGTGCAATCTGCTGCAGGTCCGTCCTCCCGTTAATCTTGGAAGAAAACGGTGAATTTTGTGCATTTTGTTGCGTTTTTCTGTAATTTAGGTTGGATTCGTTGTCGGAAGAGGGTAAGACTTATTACCTAGTTTCAAATTTGTTGGAGACGCCCGTCCGAGGTTCGATTGTGACCTTACGGAAAAAATTTAAGGTTAACCTCGTGGATCTCACGTACGCGTTCTGAATTGGGAGACAAGGTATGTGAACACATCTACCCGAAATCAGTAAATTCGCACTCAAGATGTCGGACGCAAAAGATATATTCAAAATGAGGATGCCAGACTCAAAAGATGTATTTAAAACGTGCAACAATAGTCCTGATAGCTTGCTGAACCTCAGCATGAACCTCATCATCAAAAACACTCACCTTATCACGACTGGCGATTCATTCAGCCGCTTCAGGAAGCTGAAGGAAGACGTCGTGCTGCCCACAGAGCTGTGCGAGAGTTTCCTGCACAGGTACCAAAAGAGCCAGCGCGCCAACGATACCATCGCTAATTTGTTCGTTGACAGGAACGCCACACGACTGAAAACAATTAAGCTCCGAAACTCTCGGGTGACGGATGAGGGTCTACGTGTGCTCATGGAGCACAAACCCGTTGAATTGGAACTAAACCAATGTGAATATTTGTCAAAAGTCGCTCTCGATGTAATAAACGAAAACAGTGAAAACTTGGAAACTCTAAAACTCGGACCAGTGACATTTGTTATATCACAAGATGAGAATCAGTTCCGCAATAGAGGCTTTGTCATATATGCACCCAACTTGAAAAGCCTGGCTATACAAAGACGGGGTCTTGCTATATTTCCCACATTATTACTGAAGTCTCTCAACAAACTGATTCACTTGGACCTCACCGAGTGCACAACGGCTGGATCCGTCTGGGCACTGTGCGAATTGAAGAGCCTGCGATCGCTGGTGCTTCACAGTGTGCAATGGTCCAAAGATGCTCTGGAGTGGATTGTGCACCTCACATCCTTGAAGCATCTGGATCTGTCTCAAGCCAATGAAAGACATGGCAAGTTTTCCAATCCCAATGAAGTTCTGTCCAAGATAGTCCTGTGTTTGCCAGATTTAGATTCTTTAGACATATCTGGGACAAACCTTGCCGGTTCTGGAGCTGCCGTTCCATTTGAAGATACTAGCAACTCTAGTTCCAGAGTACCATGTGATATCCCAGGATTGGTCACCCGAGTTGATAGACCATTGACTTTTCTTGGATTATATGGTACCCACCATGGAGCATGCAAGAGGCACGATATTCCAGCCAAATTGGTAAGCTATTTGGTCAATCAGTTTAAAAATACAATACTAAATGAAAATGATATTTGGAAATAAATGTTTTTATTGTTTATTTTCAGATAACTGGCGATACCAATGAACAGCAGATACTATTGGCAGCTGATACATATATGGAGAGGCCTGCAGTGCTGACCCGTGTTCTAAACGACCTATATTATCTGTTCCGCTTCGAAAACAATATATATATTGGCCATGCCCTGAGAGTCGTGCTTGAAGGAATGGAGAAGCACCCGACTGAAAAGCATATTCAGATATCGGGAAGGTATATATATATTACAGATTTGTGAACTTTTTCATGGTTCAGAATAAACTTACTAAACTATGATTATTAATTATCTCTAGTGCAACACTCTTCTACATTGTAAAAGGAAAAGAGAGGGAACGCATCAGTATTCCACTCAAGAAAAGGATAATATCAGCATTGCTGGATGCAATGGAAGCCCACCTTGGTGATGACACTATGATGAGAAATGGATGCCTTACGTTGTGCCAGTTCAAGATACCTCAAGATGTGGTAATTAATTATATTTTAAAAAAAAGTTAGTTTCCACCATTAGCCCGCATGGGAAGACCAAATACATCATTATTGGCATTTCATATTATTCTAGAATTATTACCCTACAAATTAATACAATTACAGTGAAGTAGATACTAAAACTTTGTCATGCTTTACAGCTGTTTGAGTATGAACGTGTGGTTCTGATTCTCCTGACCGGAGTGAGTGATGTAAATCAAGAAGGATTTGTACAGCGCATTGCCATATACCTCCTGAATTCCTTGGCTTGCCAAGTTGACGGCACACAGAAACAGTTCTTAGGCTACCATGGAGCCATTTCGGTGAGTGTTAACAAACAAATTATGCATTAAATTTGTGTGTTTTATTACTAGTGTTAGTTAACATTTAGTAACCTAATTCATAATGATTATTCTTCTGCATTTTAATAAGTGTCCAATGTTCTACCACACTATGTGCTGATCACATGTTTGGCTATCTCTATCTATATAATATGGAATATGAAAGAAGCAACCAAGTTGCACCTAACAATTAACCATAGCAGTTAATCCTGTTGCTTACCATGTAAATGATGTAGCTATACCAGCATAAAGATAATGTTTTCGACTGATGTAATACAATATTTTGCCATAATTTAATATTTCTAGCAATGCTGCGGCTCGCTCTTAATTTTCATTTCCACCATTGCCTGGTCTCGCTCACTGCAATGGTCAGCATTGTTATTTTCTGTCATCTCTTCCTGGCTCATGAATGATTTTTTAGAATTTAGTGAATGCACTATGCGCTTAAATATAATTGAAAAAAAAAATTGTTCATTTTACTACTTACTTTCTACTATACATATTAGGCTCTTTCATTTATTGTTCATCCCACTTTTTTTTTTTACATCCATTAATATCCTGTTTTCTAGAACATTTTGATTTATTTCTATCTCCATTTAGAAAACTTTGTATTACCTCGCATGCATTTTTAAAGAGATTTATGATAAATTTGATCTATTGTTTAAAAATTTGGGTTTCTCTTTTTTAAGGCAATGTTTCTCACTAATATTATAAATGCAAAAGATTGTTTGTTGCTTGGAAATTTGTTACTCTTTCACTCCGAAATAATATACTGATTGGGATATTTAAACATAGGAAGATGATAACCTAGAATGACTTATAGGCTAATCTTATCCCCGTGCCACGCGAACAAAGATGAGGGCAAAAGGTAGTTCACATGTAATGTTCATAAGTATATTGGACATTTGTCCAATTATCAGTTTATCAAGCTTTTTTGATGTCATTTAAGGTTTATGAATTAGTAGATGGTCCAAATGCGATCATGTCATCAGGTCTGACCATCTTAACAGCAATACAATTCCCTATTTATATTTGAGAAGACCCAAATCGCGTTGCTTTGCGTTTGTCACTCTGTGACATTAAGATGGGAGTGTATCCTGTACCTGTTAGATCATAGGAACACAGCAATGTGAGCAATGCGTCTTGGCGGCACAAACTGGTTACAATTCATCTTCTCATTGTATTATTAAAATAAATATAAAAATAATAAATTATGTGCCTGGGTTGCGATTTGGCGTTGGCTTTAGTTAATGGAGAAAAATGTTGCGCTAGCGAGCTTTTCAACGTCAAGTTATTATAAATGCGAAAGATAATTTGGATGTATGTAAACCCTTACGCCATAACCACTGGCCGATTTTCTACTCATAGTTGAAGACGTGGTATACAGGGTACTTTTTATACCGGTAAATAGCACGCGAGCCGCGGAGCAGAAACTAGTTTTGAAGATAAAATAGACGTAATGCCCCTCAGGCGTCAGCTAAACGTGCAATGAAATATCTGCTCTAGCAAGGTTCTGGAAATATTTATAGTTGTTGCTGTTGAAATGTGTTATCCTAAGAATATCCGATATATACAAGTATTATGTATGTACATATCTTATAATTTGTATAGAGCACAGCTTGTGAACTTTTTTTTTATTAATTACAATATTAAACACTACAGACGCTGGCATATATTCTGCCATAAGTGAAATGGTTAGCATAAAACCTTCACCTTGTAAAAATTACTTAGATGTCCTATTTTTAATGTTGATCAGTCAAGTACTTTAAGTGTATATAAACTTTTTTAAATTTATAATAATATCTATTTTTATATAAGTATACAGATTGAATGATTATTAAACAAACAAGGTGCAAAATATATAAATATTTTTTAAATACGTTTAATCTGACCTTCATTAATCACATTTTAAAAACTGAACTTGAGATTGTGTGATATATAGGTATATATTATGTGAAAAGTGATAAACTGTGTTTCATCATAATACATGGTTAAAATTCAATTGCGTGCGTGCGTGCGTGCTTTCTTGCTTGCGTATTGTGTGGATGGTTGGGTGTGTGAGAGCCACAGCGTGGACGCTGCGCTTGATGGCAAACGGGAATAATAGTTTCATTTGTCATGTATCCAGAAGTATTCATGACGCTGTAGATTTCGTCTCGTTTCGGGATAGTCGCCCACGTCTGTATAGGTGCTATATACAACAGGTAGATGCGCGCTGCGCGGATGCAACTGCGCTCCTGCTATCGATCGCCTAGCTTTCTGTTT
The DNA here is from genome assembly GCA_947359385.1 of Chesias legatella. Lineage (NCBI taxonomy): Eukaryota > Metazoa > Arthropoda > Insecta > Lepidoptera > Geometridae > Chesias > Chesias legatella. Next base: position 6,584,828 of record OX375762.1, on the reverse strand, counting down.
CCCGGGCGACGGATGGCCTTCAGGCGACCTAGCGGTTTAGATATACGCGTCGGTTTTGTTCCCGGTACCATTGTAAGCAACAAGCTGTGTTCGGTGATATCAAAATTCTCCACTACCGCCATTATTTACTTCCTATTGTTGCTGTGTATTATCTCAAAGTTCTTGCGATCTCTGAACAGATTAATCTGATACCTCACTGCACCTGAACGATATATGTATCCATTGAACAAGATCCTCCAATATATGTTAACCGGTCTCAAGTACGCATTGTTGTCGCTGCTGCTGATCTGTGCACTGATGATATCTTTCGTGTGTTCTCTCATGTTCACGTTTTATTTCAAAACGTTCCTATATGTCAGCTTCATTGCGTTGGTATCTTACTTCGTATACCGCATTCTTCTTGATATCATTTATTAAGATTGGGGAGATCGGGTATGACGTATTTCTCGTAAGTTGATCGAAAAAGTGATAGCAATCATTTAATTCGTATTGCTAATTTTTAAACTGTACTTTTATGCCGAAGACGCGTCTCTAAATACTTAAGTTTCTTTCACATAAAGCTTTTCCCTCTAAAAGTAGGTACACGAATACGAATTTTGAGACATTTGAAGCTACGAGATACTTTGCTGAGAGATGCTTTCGTTTTGTTACAGAAGATGCTGAATCTGATCAACGACCGCCTCGAGCGTGGCATTTGCGATGATGTGCTGGAAGTAGCCTGGTCTACCATGTGGAACGTGACTGATGAGACGCCGCAAAACTGCCTCAGGTTCCTCGAAAAAGGTGGAATGGAGTTCTTCTTGGGATGCCTGAGGGTATGTTTTTTTCTTTGTGATAAGGTTACGGAACAAACAGATCGGAACAGAACAGAACGGAATGAACAGAACAGAACGGAGAGACAGAACTTGCTGTTAAGTGGTAACATCTGCCTATAACAAGCAACAAGGCTTGGTTCCTCCCCTACCTAGATACGACAGTTCCGGACCAGATTATTATTATTGAATTAATCTACTTTGAGATCACAATAAGTAGTAATAAAAAAGGCTTGATATTTCACACATCTCACCCCAAACTTAACAAAGCTATAAAAACTTAATAACTAGCAAATACTTTGTTATACAAAACTCTAATACTTCTTATAATTGTCATGTGTTAAAACAGATAATTATTGTGTGTTCCAGATGTTTCCCAACAGGGAGGAGTTGCTGCGTAACATGATGGGCCTGCTCGGCAACGTCGCCGAGGTGACCTCTCTTCGCTGCGGACTGATGAATAGGACGTTCCTGATTGTATTCAATGAACTCCTCGACTCCTCCAGTGATGGGATTGAGGTCAGTGAACATTGCTGTTGTTTTTTTTTTTTTATTTTTTTTTATGTAATACATTTACGGAACGAGCCGACGCCGACGGCCCAACTGGTGTTAAGTGGTAACCTCGGCCCATAACAGCCGATGCGACTTGGGTCCTCCCAAAGTAGGTATGACAAGACCCAAGTCGCATCGTATGCGCCCGTAAATGTGAGATGTGAAGGTGGAATGTCTCATGTGCCTGTAATTTCACCGGCAACCACACCTTTCAAACCGGAACACAGTAACGCGAATGTGTCACTGCTTGGCAGCAGAAATGGGCATGGTGGCAGTACTTCCCCGGACGAAGTCGGCGATAGTTCTACTGCTCTTAAAAAAAAATGTTGCTAGGTATGTACTTCAGTTACTTGAGGCTTCATGTTTATACATGACTCGCAGGATGTTAAGAGATGCCTAAAGTACTGTTGAATTGCAACGCATGGAATGATAACACCCAATGCTGCCCATGGACTCATAAAATCATCTCCACTATCAACATTTCATTTGTGCAGGTGAGCTACAACGCTGCTGGAGTTCTGGCTCACATTGCGTCGGACGGCCCTACGGCCTGGACCGTGGGGTATCCGAACCGCGACACGGTGCTGACCCGCGTCGCCGCCGCAGTCAACCGCTGGAACCTCCGCGCCGAGAGGAACATCAACTACCGCTCGTTCGAGCCGATCCTGGGCCTGCTGGCCGCCCACCACACGCCGCAGTGCCAGCACTGGGCCGTCTGGGCGCTCGCCAATCTCACCTCCGTCTACCGTGAGTACCCACCGTAATACTACACGAGATTAACATTAACTGTGCCTCTCATTCCACCAGCTTCACCATTCGGTACCAAACTAAATAAAAGTTAATAATCCTTTTTTAATTAAAAATTAAATAACTTATTTAATATTTCATAGCATCATACAAATAACACATTTAAGTTAAATATTCTTTAAAATATTATATATTAGAACACATCAAAAATTTCAGTTCATCACACAAATGTTTGTCCTGGGTGGCATACAGCACCTGTGCAAGCCATCTACAAAGTGGGCTATGAGGATACTCAAATAGGATCTTAATATGTGTTATGTCATTTTCCAGCCGAGAAGTACTGCGCGTTGGTGGAGAGCGAGGGCGGCGTGACGATTCTGAAGCGGCTGCTCGAGCACCCGGCTCCTTACCCCAAAATCAAGGAGCTTGCCGAGATAGTGATCAACAACTGCACGGCTTTCGCGTCGCGCGACGTCGAGGCTGGCCTGCCGGTTGACGGCCCTGCTAATTAACAATCAGCCTTCATGCGCTTCATGCGCACCGAGTGCGTCCCCGAGTTGCTGTACGAGCTGGGCAGCGCCTACTGGGGACTCAAGGCCGCCGGGACATTCATGATCTGCCTCAGTCTCGGCGGCACCATCGGCTACTTCGCCACGCGCAAGTAGATCGCACTCTGTTTATCAACGACCATTAGTCAGTCCTATATGATGCACCCGCACCATATTTGTATTTTCAACTGACGGACGAATACTCCTCCGGTGTATACAGTAGTGTATCTGTTACGCTATTGATTGTCTTATGATGAATATTTATAGTAATAGTAGCTCTTTGGATGTGTTCCTTCTGTGGTTAATAGTATTTAGTCAACGCAACGGATTATAATCCAGGACGTTCAATAGCTCATACGTGATTCTCGGAAATCCAGTAGTACGTAATATAAAAGTGTTTTGTCTGCGATATATGAGGATGCTTATCTTAAGCGACAGTGCTGCAACACTCAGTTTTGTGAACCTCTATTTATTGGACACGTAGTCAAGGTGCAGTTCAGTTTGTGTGACATTTAGTTTTAGTTTATTTCATTTTCATTGCTGGTTGTCTCATATGCAGAAACAGGCCTATGTTGATATGGTTTCAGGTCTGATTTCATGTTAAAATAACTTGCAGACAGACACCAGCAATTTTATATGTACTTTATATAAGGTACATAAAAAATTTATTATGTGTTATTACAACACTGTGAATATGCAGTTTCCTAACTTTACAGTATAGACAAAATTTATACCTCTCTATATCTCTGCTGTATATCTGTATATCTGCTACTTGATTAAAAAATAAATACCAGTTTTTATTGGATGGCTAATTTATTAGTTATTCATTGAGTAATACACATAATAGTTATCTTAATAATTAAATAAATCAGTCACATAGGTACTGTTGCATGAACTTTAATTATCAGTCTTTTCTAATGCTTACTCTTCTAATAATTTACGAATTAAACGTTATGATACTGTAACAAACTATAAATCCGTACTTAAAAAAATATTATTTTTATTTAGTTTTGTAAGTACTGGTTTAAAGTTGTGTTGTTACAGTATCATAATGTGTAATTCGTAAATTATTAGAGGAGTAGCATTAGAAGAGACTGATTATTAAAGTTCTTATGCATAACATGTGTTTTTGCAACAAAAGTCACACTGTTATTTTTGGCGAACAAGAGAACATTACTTTAACAGTAATTTAGTGTTACAAAATGATGAAATATACAAAAGTCTAATGTTTATTTATAGATACAGATCTTAATTTGTCTCGTAATGTGCTGTTATCATCGAAATAATTCAAATAATCTATCAAATATAATCAAAAACATGTGCATGTGCTGCAAAAACCTATGGTGACTGACGTAGATTCACAGTGTTGTATTATAAGCAATGATAGGCATGTAGCGTGTTGTAATTATTACTCAGTAACAGTCATATAGTTATCTTTTGTGAAAACAATGCATTAGACTTTATATAAGCTTGCCTATATCAATGTACTCACTAAATGTTATTGATCTTTCTTAGTAATTTATGGTAGATAATTGTCGTGTGGTTACTAAAATGAAGTTATAAAAGAACTATGAAGGGAGTTCACTTTGAGTAGCCATGTTATGGTGATAATTATTTAAGTAAAGATAACTAAAATGGCGCAAAGAGAGCCCACTGATAACCTAGTTGGGGAAACCAGCTTGCGCTACAAGTAACTAAGATACTTATGAATTGTGTCAAGTATAACAACAGTCAAGTTGGTAGTAGATTTCAAAATTAATCTTGATGTTGTAAGAATACATGTCATATGGGTATACATTTATTTTGCACTGAATTTAAATTAAGATAAAATTGTTGTAAAAACCCCACTCTCATCTTTTTGGTACATTGTGAAAAAAAAATTTGGTTCATAAATTAAATATTAACGTAATTACCTATTTTCCCATATAATGATTTCATTCTGTTCATAAATAAATGAAGTCTGTACAGACTTCATTTATTTATTCATTTATTATGGGAGGGTGGGGTAGTATGAAGTATTATAATCATAGAGTTAAGTTTAGAAATTCACTTATTTCGATACAGTCATTAGGTCTCATTGTTATCGCTGACTTTATACTTTATTCTGTGATTTACTTTACTGTTATCTCATAAAACATGTAGTATTTTTGATTATTTAGGAGTCTTTTGTTCTTATAGTAAATATAAGATATTAAATGTGTTAAAAAAAAGAAATGGACTATTCATTGATCACCTATATAATATACGATATGTACTTAAAAACCCATTAATTTAAAACTTCTTTGTTTTTCTTATTAGTTTGAGTTGGTAAATGTATAATGTGACGAGAAACGATAAAAAAAGATCTGGGAAATCACAACCTACTGGGCGTTGTTTATCTTATAAGCTTAGAACGGTAAATATATATATTTTAAAAAGTGTGAATCATGACGCTTGCAGGAGTAAATTACTGTGTAAGCAAGCATCAACCACACTCAACCACAATGTAAAACATTTAAGAAGTAAAAATATTTTTGATCTCAAAATAAGTAAGTACAAGCAGAAGAAAAAGTTATACCTGTCACAATAATAATACATATAGGTGGAAATTTATCCCTGTCATAATAATAATACATAATATTGGTTGAAATTTTACCCATCGCCATCTAGCACTAAAGTAAGCACAGCTTGTATTATGGGAACCAGGTGACTGTTAGAATACATAATTTATAAAAAAAAATGTGAGCCGTCACGGGACGCCTGTCAGATGTGAAACATCGACATTATTTTGTAAAAGTAATATGCAACGCATGCCGTGGCGACGCGTTGCCACGGCATGCGTCGCCACGCCAGAAATCGGTTTTACGTGCGGCTATAGATGTTTCACATCAAAAAGTATATATTAAGTATTATATCACTTGTCTGGTTCCCATGACACAAGCTATGCTTAGCTTACTTTGGGGCTAGATGACGGTGTGTGAAATGTCCACCAATATTAAAAACATCAATCAAACATAAACATCTATTTTCGTCACACAAAATGTTTATCCTGGGTGAGAATCGAACCCACGACCTACAGCGCAGAAGGCACGGTTACTACCAACTGAGCTGTGAAGTCATCGTAAATTTGAGACGAATGGCCGATTATGTATTTTGCTCATCCCTCATGTTTCCCTACGAATGAAGTTGAAATGTCGGTAACAGTTTTTTAGATTCAGTTCAGTTCGTTAATAATTACAATGGTTAATAAATATCGCACATAATTTGTATAGCGGAGTTCGTGGCCGTAGCGTTGATATATTTAGCTTAGTTTAGGTCTCAGTGGTCACAATTTGCAAAACATAAATCTTGTTTTTGTACTATTTTAAATATGACAATAAACTATTATTATTATTATTCAGTTGAGGGCGTTCAGTAAAATTATTAAAGTTGTTTTTCTGTCTGGGTGTCAATATGTAACTATGTATTTACATAAAAGTATATAAGTATTCTAGTTCCCATAGTACAAGTATGCTTAGTCTGGAGCTCTGTGTCAAATGTCCACCAATATTTATTTATTTCGTCAGGTTTTGAATTGGCGAACTCTGCATTAAAATGGGTGTCTGTAGCCACTATACAACCACTCTTTCAAACCCTTCAAGTAGAAGCAGTAGGAACTCACTACAACTGTGACTGACCGCACAGCTCAGTTGATAGTGACCTACTGCGCTGTAGGCCGTGGGTTTGAGTCCCCCCAGGACATACATTTGTGTGACTAACATAAGGTGTTTGTTCTGTCGGGGCGTTTAATATGCATGTATATACAAAACGTATACAAGTATTCCATAATTGACTGGCTCATAGCTTGGTAGTAACCCTGCATCTGCGTTGTACGTCGTGGGTTCGATTCCCAACCAGGACAAACATTTGTGTGACGAACATATGTTTGTTCCATGTCTGGGTGTTGATATGTATTATAGATAAATATGTATTTGCAAAAAAGTACTTAAATATTATATCAGTTGTGGTTCCCATGACACAAGCTATGCTAAACTACTTTGGGGCTAGATGGCGTTGTGTGAAATGCCCACCAATATTTATAAATTGGTCTGTTTCCCATACCTTGTACCTACAAAGCTATGCTTAGTTTGAGGCTAGATGGCGCTGTGTGAAAAAGCTCCAATCTTTATTTCTGGAATTAACAAGATTTTAAGAGGTTTGTTCGGTTTGTTCCCGGTGAAATTACAGGCACACGAAACATTCCACCTACACGTCTCATAGTTACCGGCGCATACGATGCGACTTGGGTCTTGTTGTTCCTAGTAGGGGAGGACCCAAGCCGCATAGGTTGTTATGGGCCGAGGTTACCACTTACCACCAGGTGGGCCGTCGGCTCGTTCCGTTACTATATCACAAAAAAAAGATTATCTTGGGAGAGCCAAGTACACTAATACAATTAGGGAAAGTGTAAGGGGCGTATTCTTCCCCGCACAGGAGTCAGGGACACCAGAAGAGCCCACAAGGTGACATGGCACGTAAACTAAAAACCAGCGATGCATTTTTGAAATAAAACTAAAAGGTGGTTATAACAAAGTAATATTTAATTTCAATAACATCTCGTAAAATTTTATACACTTTAATTTGTCTTTCAGACTAATGCATGCAAATAGAATATCTAAACGTGGGTGAAATTATGGGTGATGATGCTATATGTATATAATATTATTTTGTGCTCTACACCATACTCCAGTGTTAAGACGTTAATTCATAATCGCTGTAATTTCAACGCATTACCAATTATAACTAAAATTAGGTATATCAACTAAAGGTGCAATTGGTAAAAACTCCCAACATCCTTCAAATAACTAACTATGATCGCTTATATCCCAAAAATAATGATTTACTCCTTCACTTGCAAAAGAAATTCCTTGTTTATGTCAGCTTCCTTTTTCCTGCTCACTTCAATCGACCAAGCGTGCGACAAAAATTAATGATACTTAATACAAATGAACTTGTTAGAAATAATGATATGTGATTATTTGTATACAATATTCATAGTAATAATTCTACATTAATAATCTTAAATGGTCCTTTTTAACGCACTACCTAATCACGTGTCTGCTTTGTACCTAGGTTAATTCTATAGGTATTTAGAAATTAATTTGTGTACTAATCTATATAAGGCTATTTGGTTTACGTAAAAATATCTAGGCCGCGTATATTTGTAAAAATATGTTAGCTCTGTAAAAATCTTTATGTATATCTTGAATATCTACTAGTACTTATTGATATTAGAAGCGCAAAATGTGCACGAAGTGTAATACCAGTCCGTAGGGAATTTGTAGGTACGACAGCGGTTCGCTGACGACACTATGGTCAGGCACGTACAATTGGCGTAGTGTGTGGTGGGAGCCGGTCCCTGGCAGCGCTGACGTTGCGCGCAAAGCAAACGCTTACGAATCACATAAAATAGCAACAATATGCGAGTGGGTTTCTAGCTTATACAACGCCCTAATCTAAAAATTGACCTCGAAGGCAGTTAATGTTTGAAGAAAACTATACGCCATCTTACAAGGCGATAAGCCATTTTCGTTGTTAATGTATTGCGGGCCAGGTGTGTGTGTGTGTGGGTCCAGGTTGGTGGTAGGTGTCACGTGAGGGCGCATCGCATCTCCGCTGTTATTCGTTGAGTATGCAGGTGCGCATGAGTGCGTCGCACACTGCGTACGGATCACAGTTGGACGCAGGGCGGCGGTCCTCAAAGTATCCCTTCTTCTCTTCGGCGACTTGACGCGGTATTCTGATGCTGCTGCCGCGGTTTGCGACTCCTGCGGAAGCAACGGAATGATAACAAAGTCATTATTATAAATTATAATGACTTATGAAACACGTATAGGAACCAGCTCAATTATAATACTTATGTGTTATGGTAAAAACCGAAATGACATATGATAGGGAGCTTTCACAAGTAGTTTATCTGTTGCTATGATCATATAATTTCGGTTCTTTAGCAGTGACTGCTCAGTCGGTAGTCACGTTGACCTGTCGACCTGACCGATCTTTAGGTCTGGCGACCTACAGAGAGACTGAGACTACTGGCGTTCGAATCCTAAAAACTAGCCACGCGCACACTTGAAGGAAAGTTTCCAAAACAGGAGTTGCGTTTCGCAACCATGTTTTTTTTAATGTGACTTAAGGGACGGAATGAGCTGCCAGCGCATCTGATGCCGCCTACAGGCGTGTTGCTCGTGTTGCTGTTGTCTACAGACAACAGCAACACGAGATGACTCAAGTCGCACTGTGTAACGTCCCTGAGATGAGGTTGATACATCTCATGCGGCTGCAATTCCATCGATACAGTCACTTAACATATCAGCACGCTTAAGTTTGTAATGAAAAACAAACCTCTATAGCATCAACTTCGCAAACCAGTCTACTGCATAGTCACACCAAAATAACACATATTTCAAAGAAAATTTGTTACATCGTCTTACCGGCACTGAAGTCATTAATACTGGCTGTTTCGTGGAGGCCGGTGAGACGTCTCTCGTTGTCCTTGCCTCCGCGTGGATCGTACACCTTGATATGCTTCATGTGCACCTTCGACAGCTTGTCGATAGCCTTCTCGATCTCGCTGCCGTGACATAAATACGTTATCACAATCGTTCAAATTATTTATTAAAGTCACGCAGTAGTAATAAAATATACATAGAAACCTCAGAAATATGTAACTCAGTAGCAAAAAAACATTCAAGTTGCACATGCAGTTCAAGCATGCCAAGTTTGTTCGGAGGAGTACTGCAACCATACCCATTTCTGAGACGTCAAGCAGTAATTTCGCGTCGCTGTGTTCCTGCTTGAAAGGTGTGGTTGCCGGTGAAATTACAGGCACTTCAGATATTCTACTTTCACGTTTCGACGAGCGGATATGATACGACTTGGGACTTGTACCACCTAAAAGTAGGGGAGGTAACAAAGTCATATCGCTTGTTATGGGCAGAGGTTACCACTTAGCACCACACGGGATATTGCTCATTCGTAACTTAATAAAAAAATGACCATAGAAAAATAATATTAATGGATACTCACATAATACCGTTCTCTTCACGCATCTTCTTTGTTGAGAAGTTGGTATGAGCACCAGATCCGTTCCAGTCCTGCACCGGCTTGGGGTCGAAGGTCACAATGACTCCGTACTCCTCAGCGAGACGATGCAGGATATACCGAGCGACCCAGAGGTCATCGCCCGCGGTCACTCCCACGGATGGACCGACTTGGAACTCCCATTGGGAAGGCATCACTTCGGCATTGGTTCCAGCGATTGGCACGCCAGCGTACAAGCAACATCTGGAATCATTGAGAATTTCTTAGTAACTTTGACACTCTTTTAATTTCTGTTGTATGTTCAATTATGATTATGTTTGTACCGCAATTTATTTATTTTTATTCTCTCGACTGTCATTTGTCAAAATAAATGTCACTCTCAGTTTGATGCGACAGATTTAGCTGGGTGATCTAAGAAACGAGATAGTACAACCAGATAATGTACAGCCTAAAATTGTTCTACTAAAGTAGTAGGGTAATGTGTAAATGCTCATCGTGTGTTTGTGTAATGAATAATGTTGTGCATTGCATCTTAATTTATTTACCTATGATTTAAGTTTTGTTTTCCTTGTAAGTTTTGGGCTCGATCGATTGCTGAATTACTTTATATTTTGTACAATAAAAATTTGTTTTTATGTTTCCAAGCAGTTGGCGGGTGGACATGATAAACTATCGGTTATTTAGCCATCAATAGTTAGTTTTAATTGGTACCTAACTATATATATTATATTTAAGTAATTTAATATTTATTATTATTTTAGTGATGACTTATAATGATGACTTCTTAAGAGCTTTGATATAAGTTACTTATAGCAACATTCCAACTTTGCATGACCAGCAACATCAACATAGAAACAAACCTCAGGGAGTATTTTTTTGGCAGCACGCTCTCCCATTTAGGTACATAGTCCACTATGTGTCAGGTGTACCTGTAATGTGCCTCGACGAGATCCCTAGCGAACACCTTGTTGGCGCCGACGCCGCAGTAGTACGGGCCTTGAGGCGGGGGACACCCGCCCGGGGGCCAACCGAAAGGCCTGAGGTCCGCATCCAGGAGAATGTACTCTTGCTCGATTCCGAACCAAGGCTCCTCGTCACGACACTTGTCGTAAGACGCCTGGCACTTCTGACGGTGGTTGGTTTCTGGAATAAAGTAAGCAACTTAGAACCAGGAAGCAGCCAAGTGTTAGAGACTCACCAGTTATTTGAGGGCCAATGATTCTTAAACAAATTGACTTAGTAAAAATCCTATATAGAAAATAAAAATTGTTGGTGACCCCAACAACTATTTTAGTTTATATTGTTCACGAATAAAAATGCAAGTGCATGTCTAATAGGGTATGGAACCGGGAATTCCCGGTTCTGAATTTCCCGGGAATTCCCGAAATTTTGCGCCGATTTAGGAACCGGGAATTCGTAGACCAAGAACCGGGACTTTCGGTACTTTCGGGAAATACATTTAGTACATATTTTTTTACGAATTTACTGTTAAGTCTAGTATAAAATCAATAAATATATTTTACATCTACTCCACGAAGACGTAAATATAATAATAGTAGTTATTAGTATAATTCCAAATACTTTCGCATGGTTCGTTCCGGTTTACTGTTTCTCTGCCTCTGCCTGCTTCCTACAGGTAGCGATCATCTTGTTTGATCATTCCGCGAGACAAATGAAGATCTTGATACGAATGTGAGGATCGAGATAGCCCTGTTTTGAAAACGGAGGAGATCGCGGGCGTTATCACATAATTATCTTTTAACAATCCCACCAACAAGTATCGGACCGGAGAGAGCTTTTTCTTCGACTGGACTGCTTTGCAACAAAATAAGATAATGTTTAAGTGACAAAACTTTGAAAAGAACCGTTTTTTTTTGATAGCTTACTATAACGAGAAAAAGTATCTTAACGCTAAAAAACAGAAAATTCAAAACTGATCATTGATCGTTCTAGCCAGCGAGACTAATTTAACGATATTTTGTAATGTCAGTTACATTGAGAAAGAGGAAGCATTGTCACCTACCTCAGAATGAATGAAACTGTCGAACATGATAGTCGTATTGGCATGAATTAAATTGTGAATGCTTTGAAAGGTATGAAATCAGGGAAAGCTACAGGGTATGATAGGATTACAGTCGAGATGTTGAAGTCTGGACATGGCATAGTAGCCAGTCAGTTGTGGCGCCTTTTTAACTTGTGCTGGAGTACTGGCTATGTACCAAGTGATTGGTGCAAGGCCTTCATAGTACCGCTCTACAAAGAAAAAAGCTCTCATCAAGACTGTAAAACCTATAGAGGCATCAGTTTACTCAGCGTCGTCGGCTAGCTGTATGCGAAAGTATTGATTGAAAGGGTTGTGAAAGAAACCAAACCCGAGAGTATGGGATGCACAAGCGGGATTTCGAAAGGGTATGGGATGTGCGCATCAGGTCTTTTCTTTGCGATGCGTAGCCAAGAAATTTTTAGCCAAGTGTCAGTAAGTCTATTGCACATACGTGGATTTGGAAAAGACCTATGACATAGTGAGAAGGAATAAACTTTGGTCGGTACTGTCGATGTATCCCATACATAAGCAGCAGTAAGCAGCACCCAAACCGAACCGAACCAAACCAAACAGCACAAAAGCTCTCAAACCTCTCTCTATGATGATTCCAATGCTTGCGTAAGGATACATGAGTCATATACTGACTGATTTAACATCGAAAAAGGTGTTAGACAGGGGTGTACATTTTGTGTAAATAAATTTATTCTTTCTTTCTATGTGTAGCGTCACCATGTCTGTTCAATCTATTCATGGACTTGCTTGAAAGATTTAAAATATATTGGATGTGGATTAAGATGGAACGAGTTACTCATCAAATGTTTCCTGTATGCCAATGACCAGGTTTTACTTGAGTCGTCGGCGGAGGAGTTACAGGAGATGGTAACAATTATGCATGGAGCCTTTGAAAGAAAAGGAATGAGAGTAAATTTGTGTAAGACGAAAGTTATGGTTTTCAAAAAGGATGAAAGTATGACTGTTGTAATATTCTGATCGGTGGAGATGCGGAACAGGGATATCAATGAAAAATTGAGGGCACATTTCTCAATAATACTTCTGTAGATTATATAAGAACTAACGACGATAAAATCATCAATTTTATTAGTCTGTGAAAAAATAAAACTGTGAAGTGTTATAAATAGAAGAATATATATACATATTATTACTTACATGATTAGGTAAGATATTTTTATGCTTGAATGAGGATAAACAACCCTTTTGGTGACTATTTACAACGTAAAAGAGAATGAATAAGCTAACATGTATTGTTCTACTTCTAAAACAAATATTTCAACCATGTACTACCTCGTCTTGTTTTAAAAATCTGCCTTATTTGCTGAATAGTTATAGCATCTACGCTTTTAACACTCTTTAATGCAGAATACTATAAAAATAATCACGGTACTGAAAAGTACGGAAATTCGCGGGAATTCCCGGTTCTTCTTGACTAAAGAACCGGGAATTCCCGATTCTTAGAAATGTCCCAAATTTGCATTCCCTAATATCTAACTATATCTGGTTTCATGTTGTGTGAAACTATATACTATCATTAGTGTAAATTCTTTCCGAAGAGGTCATTGCCTCGATAGAGCGTTTGCCAGAAGCCAATAACTCTCACACAATGCAAAATTAACAATATATAGCATTTACCAACCTGCGGGTTCCATATTGTACTTGAAGGTATCACACATGACCAGGATGTGGTTTCCGCGCCTGAAAGGGTCCTTGTAAATAGCTCTCGCAACCAAAAATGTATCGGAGTTGTGGCCATCGGCTTGACCCGTAGAACTACCATCAAAATTCCAAACGGGCAAATCTGAAAAACACACGATTAAACATTAATTTGGAGCACGTTCCGGTTACGGATATTCGTGTATTATTTGAAAGTGCAGATGAAAATTCCTCTATGAATTGCTAAAAAAAAAGAGGCAACCATTGATCCTTACATCCCTCATATAATGAGAATTACTTTACATACTACCGTATACAGTAAATTCAATACTACGGTAAATGATTTTTCGTAGCTACTCGTACAAATTTTAATACCTACTGCATTCGAGATATATACATAACTGTTACTTGTAGAGTATACGCGATTAAATCTACTGCAACATTTCTACGTCTGCTGAAGGCAATATTGCTATGAAACCTTTCAAGTTCTCATCAAAACTATCCACGGGTCCCCGGTCTGCCAGCCAGCAGCGCACTTCAGACACACCCTCCAGATCCATCGGGGATAAATACGGCGGCAAATATTCATTAAAATACTTCCATTTCAGTTCTTTATTTAACATCAATTGGTAATTCCCATTCATATCTTCTAGTAAGCGAGTCAGTTTGTCTATGAAACAATGTTAGTAAATATTACTAGATGTATTTACCGAGAGTAACGTCCTAATTTTGCCGCGCTGCGCATAATTTTTTGTGGAAGTTGCAGATGAAAGAAAGAAGAAAGAATGAAAATATTTTATTTGTAACTCAATTGATAAAACATACATGATTTAAAATTACAATTAAAAGTTTCCGTTAATTTGAGTCACAAAACGGTCTCTGTCTCAGCATGAGCTAGTTGTAAACACGTTACAACTAACGCTGGTCTTCCGACAGATGATGAAGATGACTTCATACCTACGCAACAACCTTTAATTTATAAAATAGAACTTGTTTACGCAGTCATCTTTCGCTCGAAGGCCAAATAATTTACTGAATGTATGATAATTAAGTTCATTAATGAGGATGTACGTAATAAAACCATACTAACTTTAACAGACGTGTCGTATTTGATACACGTTTGTTGTTTGAAAGTAGACCAGTTTTACAACTAATATCATGACTCCATAATTCCCATGAGGGATTAAATTTCTTAACTTTATTCTTCGTGTACGATTTAATTATCAAACAGTCTTTCTATTCAACTCGACATAATGGCAACATTTTTTAAAATTCTTAAACTACTCAACGATTTATGAATTTTCACTATTTACGCTTCAACCCTAGAAGCGGCCATATTGTTTTTATTATTTTTAAGAATTACCTATGAACAAAATTACCCTTTATTTGGAAATATGAAGGAACTGTATGTAAAAAGCTAACAAGGGAATACTAAAAAGGTACTACCAAGTAAGAGAAGCCTGGTAATTAAATCATATTTCCGGACAAATCTACTCATTTAACAGTAATCGAACAGGGACGTTGTCAGTTGTAACGTCAGGGATGTTGTCATTTGATCATATTATATTCTAAGATATAAATAAATATTGGTAGACATTTCACACAGGCCATCTAGCCCCAAAGCAAGTAGTTGTATCATGGGAACCAGACAACTGACAGAATACTTATACTTTTTGTAAATGCGTACACTTAAAACATATTACTAACCAGACACAGGACAAACATCTATGTTCTTCACACAAATGTTTGTCCTGGGTGGGAATCGAACCCACTCGCTACAGCGCCGAAGGCAGAATTACTACCAACTGAGCTGCAAGGCCAGTCAAGATATAACTAGATGATATTAGTAGGTATTTCCTGCTCCTGCTTGCCTTGCCGAGCTAGACGGCATTGAGTGACAATGTAGAACATAGATAATACTACAGTTTAAGACACGACGTGACATGAATACCTACCTACCGTCGTAATTATTCATGAACCTATTAGCATAAATGCGATGCGCATCATCTCCCGGTAAGACACTTCATGCTAGAGTCCAGGGTGATTAGTTACTCGTAACTACGTGTACCGCTAGTAAAAATAGTGGTCGCCTAAAGATTAATGTCGCCCATCTACGGTTACACAGATAACTTAAGAAACGAAAGATGTGCGATTATATAAAAATAAACTTGTTCGCAATACAAAATTGGACAAATTTAAAGGCGTAAAGGCAATAAATTTAATTATAATAATAATATTGGTGTACAATTCACACAGCGCCATCTAGCCCCAAACTAAGCATCGCTTGTACTATGAGACCAGACTACTGATAGAATACATATATTGTGTTGCTGTATTCCGGTGGAAGGGAGTGGGTGCCGGTGCAATTGCAGGCGCATGAGACGTAACATCCCCGTCTCGGGGTGATAGACGCAACGCAATGAGACTTGAGTCATCTCGTACTTTGGTGGAGAGGACTTGAGTCGTATTGCTGTTGTCTATGTGCGGCGGTTACCACTTAACATCAGGTGGGCCGTCAGCTCGTTCTGTACACTACATTACATATTTTTTTAAATACATACCTATAATACATATCAAACACGCAGACACAGAATAAACCTGTATCGTCATACAAATGTTTGTCCTGGGTGGGAATCGAACCCACGAGCTATAGCGCGGAAGGCAGGGTTACTATCAACTGAACTGTGAGCTGTGGTTTTTTTTCTTTAGGTTAATTTACCTTTAGGTTGTTTGGGGATGAAGTTCAAGGTGCGGTCTTTACACCGCATGTGCTCTCCAGATCCGTCGATCCAGATGTAGGTGGCGATAATTTTGTCTGCCGGCAGCGGTAGGTCGTAGTACCGGCTGAGTAATGTCTTCGAAAGGACAGCATTCGGGGAATTCGTCAGCACCGGCCCTGACATGATCTTCGGGTTATCTGTGGATATCGAAATGCATATTATAACCCAAACGAACTCTGTAACTTTAAAAACATACTGCAAAATTTATTATAGGTAATAAGAAACGTTTTGCACTCTTTCGTTATGACGTCGCTTCCACTACTCGTTGCACCAAAAATAGAAAAAAAACATAAAAGCTACTTTAGTATACGTGAGCTGATGCCAAAGCCACCAAAGACAATAAATAATTTTCGTGATAAAGTTACAAACTCTTTCGACGATCAATAACAAGGCCCGTCATTTTCGTTGTGCCGTCAATAATTTGTCAATTAGAAGTCGGTTCGGTTGTTAGGACGATTTTTATAAAGACGAAAATAGTAAGTTTTTTATTTATTTGTAAAGAGAAAATGTGAATGAAGAACTCAGATCAAGATCCAATCTAAAATTTCACAGAATTTAAAAACAAAGTTTTAGATTAAAATAAGCTCAAGTGCAATCAACATGTCTGAATTTAAATTTAAATTTTAATGAATAATGACAGATCATTGACATAGCCCTGAATTTATATATTTTATCAATAAGTTAATTGTTCA
Organism: Chesias legatella; assembly: GCA_947359385.1. Lineage (NCBI taxonomy): Eukaryota > Metazoa > Arthropoda > Insecta > Lepidoptera > Geometridae > Chesias > Chesias legatella. The sequence goes on along the minus strand of OX375762.1, from coordinate 6,567,923 downwards.
GAATTTGTTACATCTATAAGCTCCAAAAAGGTTTAAACATATAAATCCAAATTCAAACTATTATTTATATACAGAGTGGTCCAACTAGTGACGTCAATAATTTTTTTTCAGATTCCTCACACCGAATTTTCGTACACACCGGTGTACGAAAATACCCCCATGTATGTTCCGCGATTTGTTGTAGTTTTTGAGTTATATTTTTTTTGTGCTTTTCGAATGTTTTCTGCCTGCGAGGTTGCAAAAATTCATATCTTTTTTTTGTTATAGGTATTTTGCAGTTATTTTTTCTGTTAAATGATTGTCTTAAATGTTGTTCAAATAAATAAAAGGCTCAGCTTCCTGAAATTAGCTAAAGCTACTCAAAAAAGGTTTGAAAGTTAAAAGTTAGAAGTTTAGTTTTTAGCTGGATTTGCCCAAACATTCGACTTCAATTTAAAAATACAAAAAGAAGTTTCCATAGTGTCTGGCTAAGTTTAAAAACTTAGCAGGGTTCTCCGCTACTAAAACCATTAAAAAAATAATGGTACTTAATTAAACTTTTTTCATTGTAATAGGCATTTGATGGCGGATAGGCTAAAATCGTTAAGAGCGCGTATTCGATTTAGCGTAGGTACAAAATTGCAAGAATCGCGTTGAGCCCGGACCTAAGAACGAACCGTTTTGACACTTTTAAATTTTTTTTTAATGTCTCAAATATTTATTTTGCGTTATTAGGACGGTTGGGTGAGAACTTTTGTGAATGTTGGTTAACCTATGGTGATTGTGTAAGTATGAGGCTTTCTGTAAATCATACTACCTGAGAAACATTGTGTTCCTACAGAAACTGTTAGTAAACTTTGAGAAACTGTCTGTCTTTTGTTAATTGGCCAACCAATTTCAAACCAATTTAATTAGGGTGTAATTTTTTTTAGTAGCAACTGCTCAGTTGTTACTTACCTGCCTTGGTATGGATATTGATGAAAGCTGGAGAAAAAAATAGGCTACTCGAAGTACTAATTCTATGCAGACAAAGTTGCGGGCACTAGCTAGCTATTTATAAATACAGAAGAGAAAAAACTGTGTGATCGATTGAGGCGCAACGAGTATCTCGTATATGTTTACGTGATGTGCAATCATTTTTGAGTCCTGTTTTGTATGTATTCTGAAATATTTTCTAATACCTACGATACCAAGCTTAATTTCGAAAAACTAAAAGTAATCACTTATCAATTCACTTATTTAAAAAGCATTTATTCGATCTTTATCTTTTTTGTAAGTTAATGCGAAACTATTTACCTTCTATCTTTCCGTGTGCAGCGTCCGCCATTTTTGCAATCAGTATTTATACCTGCGACAACAAAAAACGATCATTATAACTTCACATACACCTGTAGAGGGTTGCGCCAAATCAGGTCACCGTAACGTGGATCATAGACGTGACAAAGGTGAATGTCTCAACACAACATATCTTCACTGTTCATGCAGTAAATATTAAAAACGAACTGGCCAAAGCCTGGGTAATAACATATGGGCCAAGCAAGTGTGACAAACCAGGCATTCTCAAATAAGATTACATACAAAAACAAAAAATGTATTGTTGAAAAAATTGTTTATACACAATTATCGGGTCAGGGTCACCATGGCATTTCCTGTTCTACATAATGTTACGCAACGTTAAATGTTATCGCTTGTTGCTAGTAAAAACCCAAAATCTTATATAAATGATACACTTGTTGCAGATCGTTATCATCATCCATAGCCCGACTTTCGAAGAACAGAACTCACGCCAAGTTCGTCCGGGGAAGTACTGCCATCATGCCCATTTGTACCGCCAAGCAGTAACACATTTGTGTTACTCTGTTCCGGTTTGAAAGATGTGGTTGCCGGTGAAATTACAGGCACATGAGACATTCCACTTACACGTCTCAGAATTACGGGACTTGGGTCTTGTAAGTAGTAGGGGAAGACCCAAGTTATATCGGTTGTTATCGGCGGACGTTACCACTTAACACCAGGTGGGCCGTCAACTCGTTCCGTAACAGTATCACAAAAAAACTGCTGGGTTTAGGTCTCTTTTTGTATTTGCCCGTTACCAGGCAGTTTTTTTTCAAATGGGAATGGCGCTAGATACTGTTCCCTGTCCTCTCGAAGTGAACAAGGGACTATGTCTGACTCTCCAATAAAACGGAGTGGTAATGGACCAACTACCAACTAAACCCCCTTCAACTATTTCTTCACGTTACCTAGTGCCAGTGCATCGTCGAAAAACTCATCCTGTGATGAGCAGATCAACGTTACATTATCATTAGATAGAGTCACGGGCTCTTTCAAATTCAACTGCCACTCTATAGGTAACTGTTTGATGAAGCGAATACGTCGGTATTCCCTGAAGAGGGAACGAGATTCCCGGAATGTTTAAAGCAATCCGTAAAGTTGGAAATCCGTGCATCTTACAGACCTCCATCGAGTCCTGTAGAGATTTCCATCGAGTACCGTAGAGGCAATGTCTGTTAGCTATATACTACAGGAAAATCAATCATGAAAGTGAAATATGTTGAATGATTAAAGTGTGCATGTTTAAACAATGTCTAAAGATAGACATCGTTTTGTGATAACAAGATAAAGAGTAAGAGCTATCAGTAGGTATAAACGTTAAACTTCGGGAAAAATAATCATATTTAGTGGCAACTGGAATCTAACCGTAGTAGAGATGTCACGCAGGAACAAGAGAGAATCTAAAGAGCTACGTAAAGGAAGTTTTTCTTATACGTAAAAAAATACCTAGGTATAAGATATTCTACCTATGTGGAAAAGAAGTTTGGAATATCTTCTGTTGTTTATTGGTTATCTCAGTTATCGCTCTGTATCAGTAATACTACCGAGTAGTTCAACCAGTACAAATGATGTAATTTTTTATCTCTAGATGAAGGACATATTTAGTAAATATCCTTGGCAACATGTTTGACCAGTGCATTATGTAGTCTTTATTTATTCGCTCTTTGTTTTTGGTACAAAAGATGAGACTCTACAAAAAAAAAATAAGACATTCCGTTACTCTCACCGAATAATTTTAACAGTAGTTTACACTATCTTTGTTCCCATATGTAGGAAAGTGCCGAGTAACGACACGCTGGCTACACGACTCGTACCCAGTGACGGTATTTTCATGAAATCGATTGGCTTCGTGCCCAACATTTTCACGGCTAACGTACGGACGACGCGGTACGTTGTACTACTGTGTCAACATTAGTGCTGTTATCTCAACCTTTCCGATGAGGTAAACACTAAAGCTTACTCGCGGCGCATTTACAAAAAAATTGTCTTCATGAAACAATGACACATGATTCTGAATACGTTTTATAATAGTGAAAATTTAAAATTTTGCGTCATTTATAGCGCTTTTTTGAAACAAATATTGGCAGACCTTAATATCATTACGTCGTAGAAGTTTACCGCATATTCAATAAACAATGAATATTAGACAAAACTTGTTATTTTGTACTTTGTAATGGGACTTATTCGATGACTAATAAACAGAGCTGTCAAGGTAACACCGGCTCGTTCGTAGTTGGTTTATTGCCAGGGGGTTTTATAAGAGACCTTTTTATCTATATACAACTAAATAACAATGAAGTGTCTATTTGTAATGTCAAAATAACAGCCTTTTAATGAATACATATGGAAGTATCTACGGTATTGCATTTTTTTTTGTCTGTCTAGTCTCCGAAACGGCTGGACCAATTTTGACGGGACCTTCACTGGCAGATAGCTGATGTCATGTCAAGTAATCCGAGGGGGTAAAATAGGGGTGTGTGATAAAACTGAATTCCACGTGGACGAAATCGCGGGCAACTGCTAGTTTTGTATATAATATGGCATCAATATCTTTATACTAGTTCTATTTATATATCTATCTGTACTAGCTCTTATTACTAGCCTTTTTTGCTCTTCAGTGAACTGTTATTTTTTATGAATCCTCAACAAAAACATTACTAACACTTAAATTGGGCAGTCTGGTTCATATTTTACGCTGCTTCTAGGGTTCGGTTACCACAGAATAATAATAATAATAATAATAATAATAATAATAATAATGGTGGACATTTCACACAGCGCCATCTAGCCCCAAAGTAAGCTAAGCATAGCTTGTATCATGGGAACCAGACAACTGATATAAATACTTGTATACTTTTCTTTTGTAAATACATAAATATAATACGTATTAACACCCTTGAATGAAGGAATGATGAAGGAATGAATTATAACTGTGAAAGTGGTCATCACTAAGGAACATTTTCGTCGCTGTGAGAGTCTATCCAATCTCTATAATCGAATATTTAATCTTTTTGCTGTAAAGTGAACTTATCTATTTAAATTGAAACTGTTGGTCTACGAGACGACTCCCACTTGGTGAAACGCATTTTTATAATAGGGTAAAAAATACCCGACCCGACGACTTGTCTTCAAAAAAAAAGGTTGGCGTAGCCTCTTCAATCTTGTCACGGAGGTACTCTATGTATTATCGGCACCGGAGATTAATCAAGTGTAAATGATTTTTTTATCACCACGAACTGGTCACATGTCAGTCAAAATCAATACTTGTTTGATATTGTAAACAACGTGACAGTTAATCACGTTTTATGAGCATTTTTTTATGTCATTATATTGACGGACCGAGCTGACGGCCAACCTGATGTTAAGTGGTAACCGCCGCGCATAGACAACAGCCATACCACTCAAGTACTCTCCATAATACGAGATGACTCAAGTCGCACTGCGTTACATGAATAAATAAGAAGAATGAATATAAATGAAATAACTTTTCAATAAAGCGAATATTGAAAAGTTAACGAACAATACAATAATGTTAATCTATTCGTGTTTTGTTGTAAAACTGTATTTGTATTGTGAGACGACACCTCGAAAAAATATCGTATACTTTGCCCTTTCGATGCCCATTGAATGGTTTGGCTGCAGCTGCAACACATGGACATTCCACACCCGAGAAACCATTGCCAGGAAAAGCAAATCATTTTAATTACTTACATAACACAGTGGACTGTCACACAGCGTATCACAAATATAAATATACTTCTAGTCAAATGTTCGTCTAATAGTGACTTCCTATTATCGATTCGCTCTTGAGTTCGATTTTCGTTTAATTAGTAACAACTACTTTTACTGTAATTACTACGTGTTGGTTACTCATCTCTAATGATACTGTAATGGTTGTAGATATTGTTTAATTTTAGATAGGCAGAAATAATATCCAGAAATTCAGTGCTTCATAGAATAACTTGAAAATGTCAAAATGTGCGTCCTCGGTGGTCTGTCGAGGCCGGCACTGTTTCTGTGTGGCCTCAAGTTAAAATACTACGTAATTACAGTACAACAGTACAACAGTATACAACAGTAATGCCACCTAATAACAGAACTGTACGTGACTGCAGACCGCCCCGTCTTCGCACGGGTACTTCAGTATTTAGGGCTGGAACTCATCTTTATCAAAATACTAAATAACTTATTGCACTCAAGGCTATAACAATAATAATAGTTTATTGTCATATTAGAAACAGTACGAAAACGGAAGATTTATGTTTTGAAAATTGTGACCACTGAAACCTAAAGCTAAGAGCAAACTTGTATTTCAGTTAACAGTACCTTAGAGTATATAAGATGTTTTCTATAAAGTTGAGCACAAAAGCCGTTACGAAAAAAGGGAAACTGTAGGTAGATGTACAACGGTAGTAGATGATGAAGATGATGAGTGACTGTAATAGGTACAACAGACCTGATATACCTTTGACCGTACAAGTTGCAGGTACTTGGATAAAATAAAATAAAATTAAATAAAATACTAGAATAAAATTACGAATGTCCTAGGTCTAACACTGTCTAACGTACAACTGGTTCCCCCTATAGATTTTAAAATGCTGGTCTGCAAAAGGATGCTTCGTGCTGATAGATAACAGGATCATCTGATCACTTACTTGTCTGCCATTTTAATCCTACCCACATTTTCATTAAACAGTTATTCATCAAAGAAAATAGTTTTAGAAAGCAATCAATGTGTATCAGTCATCTCACCTACTGTTTCTTATGAACTGTGTTCGCTTCACATAGTAACAGCTTCGCGTAGGTATGTTTTATACAATTATAATAAAGCGGTGCAATCTTCTGTAAGATTAAATCCTACAGATAGGCGTAGTGGCATGCCGCAGTCCTATCTAATATAATCGTCAGATTAAGATAAACTTGTGTTAATTTATAATATATAGGTATCAATCACGTACTTTCAAAAAGTTTGTATTGAGGAAATAATCTTCCCATCCATTAGTATGGGTGTGGCACAGGTTTCAATGTTCACAACAATTTATTTCTAGTTTACATAATAAATTTCCGTTTATAATTAAAAACTTGTGTACCTAATAAAGTGCTATGTGCAAATTAAACCTCTCTTTTGTTCTAAGTTAGATGGGTCAACAAATTTCAATAAAAAAAAAATAAAGCTTTCAATCCGAAGGTTTATTTGAAATCATATATTAAGAATAGTTCTTTAAAGAACGTGCAGTTAATCAAGCAGCAAGTTAATATCTACCCGTATCATAATAAACTGAATTTACAAACTATTACTACAGATATGGATTTTAAATAATTTTATAAGCACACTAGCTGTACCCGGCATGCGTTGCAATGCCACGTTAAGGTAAAAGTGTCATTAAAAACGAAAAAATAAAACATTTTATCAGTAATCGACCACTGAGGGTTGAAAGTTTGAAACTTATTAAAGTACTAATATCGCAATTAAAAAATAGTGTTCGGTGGTAGAAGGGTGTAAAATTAAGGGTTGTATGTACTTTTTAATGCTGAATCATAAAGAAATAAAGTCTAATAAAAAAAAACAATGTTTGGGTTGGACCACCCTTATCACTTAGGTGTATGGATAATATTTTACGTCCTATTCTCCGCCCTACCGAATATACACAAAAAATTTCATAAAATCGGTCAATTCGTTTCGGAGGAGTTTTGTTACAAACACTGTGACACGAGAATTTTATATATTAGATAGACCACCAACCTTGCTTCGAATTCACACGGGTTGCAAAAAACACTCAAGAGGCGCGTCTTTCAGCTAGCTGGACAAACAGCATAATAGTTCTTATTTAACACCTACATAACCCTTGCGCTGAGTTCAGTATATAGTGTAAACTGTATCAATATACCTATGATAGTTTCTGAGATAAACTTCTATAGAAAGAAAGAACTACAGAAAAACACTGGGAGAATGAAATGATTGCTGGCTGCATGAATTCCCTTGAACTTTTTTTCTCATATAAAGATAATTGAATGGTATTTGCCGACAGGTTTCCATATCGATACATAGTAGATAGCTAAAATACCTGTGCCACCAGGATTATTCGTGATCTTTTTAAGTTCAAGTACGCCTATTTTCTTAAGTGAGTTAAGTAAGTTACTAACATTAAAAATTACTAAGGTAAATTATATGAGGGTACATTCGTATAATAAATTTGTACGCGCCGAGTAAAGTATGTAATAAGAAAAGATTCTCATAGAAAAACACTTTAATCAAGAAAATGAAAGCTATACTATTGGGACCAATATTGAACATTACGCAGACCACTGAACTTGCTTTCCAGGCCCGTAACATTTTGGTCATTTCGGTGCTGAATTCCTAAAAGCTATAAAGAAAGCGTCACGAAATTAAACTTATCAAACATAGGGAGACGAACAGTCACACGAATAAACCCGTGTTAGAAAATAGTGCCTTTATTTAACATTTTGCATAAAAGGTAAAAACAACTTGACTGAGTAGTGGTAGAATAAAGTAAAATAAGTATTTCGATATCTCCAAGTACCAGCCGCCCAAAAGTTGAAAGGAGTACGTATCGTTTAGATCGAGTACGAAAATATTTTGCCGATCTCTGGCTGGTTTCACGTAGAAATTGAAATAAACCCTAAAACTTATTTCAATGTCATGCTAAAGGTATTTACTACAGTTATTAGGATTAAGTTACGTTCAGACAAAAGAAGTTCCCCAACTAAACCTTAATGTTGTGGCTAATTTCTTAAAGCCTTTTTTAGGAGTATTTAAGACATTTATTTTCAACTGTTTATATTTTAAACAAACGTCGATCGATCCAAGGTGCTTTGAAATACGAGGTCGTTTGGCCTAACATAATTCGAGTTTTTCAGTCGAGACGGGAATACCGGGTTAAGACTAAGCCACCGCTAGGCAACATAAATAAGCTTAAATAATTACTCCTGAGTGAGGCTAGTATTTCGCTAAAATTTGTGTAGTTACTGCAACCCGTGTGTATAAATATAAAAACTCCGATGGATCTGATTAACGTAATGAATTCGGTACTTACTTACCTATTTCCTAATTTCAGTAAGATAACTAACTATACGGTTGACAGCTCATAACATTCTGATACAGTATATATACCTACCTATATACAATACTCAATATCTTAGCCTCCCAGTTTTCAATGTATTATTCAACTAGGTACTACCTTGCAATATACGACTAGTCTCAGCTAGCTTGAATGAATAATTATAGTTACTTAGAGAGGATTAAGGAAGACTTCATTATGATTCTTTCTGGTATTTGATGGTGGCATGTTGAATTTTCCACGTAGTACAATCGCTAACGCGTTAATATGAATCGCAAATTCATTGTCTGCGCCTTTGTTATACTTTTTGTTAATTCAAAGTAACTTCTGTGAAATCAGAATACCTTTTATCAAAACGTATTTTGTTCCGTGTTTAAATTATTTAAAATATATTTTAACATTTCAGATAAGTTTAAAAGAAATACTCCCTTTATTATCATTACTGCGAAAATCTTACTATGAATGTACTACTGCTACATAATACATATTGTATTATGTGGTGAAGTCAAAATACCCATCATTGGGTTTGATTGAACAGGCGTCAAACTTAGCGATAAGTACGCATGACCTTTTACCTACATTTTTTGAATATTATTGACGTTTCGAAGCCATTTCTTTATGAATTCTATGGAAATAAAGTTTCTGACTTTGAATACGAAACTGTGTTCTGGTAATAGCTAATAATGGCGTGTTTGTGTGAAACACAGTAATTAAATGTTTGTATTCTAATTTAGCTGCAATTTACTATTACAACCGATTTAACTTAACAAGCAGCAATTAGTATCTTAACTATATATAGTTATAATAAGAATCCCTAATAAATTCCACAAAAACCCTCATTAATTGAAGCTTGTTCATCTCGTTCTACAAATCGGACTTTGTAATAATTATTATTTATCAACGCATGTACTTACTAATGTACTTTAATCTATTTAGGTTATCGACTTGTTGAAGTTCATTATGATAAAGGTATTTGTCCACTAATGTGCAATAAATTAGTACAGCGTCTGATAGTGTGGGTGGACCGCGAAACGCGATAAAAAATGATCCGAACGGTATCTTCTTTGACGACACTCCTAGAAGTTCCCGTAGTATTTATTAAAATGTGTAAGTAATCATAACAATAATAATAATATTGTTGAACATTTTACACAGCGCCATCTAGCCCCAAAGTAGGCCAAGCATACCTTGTATCATGGGAACCAGACAACTGATATAATACTTATATACTTTTTTTGGAAATACATACATATAATACGTAATGATACCCAGACACAGAACAAACATCTATATTAATCACAAAAATGTTTGTCCTGGATAGGAATCGAACCCACGACCTACAGTTCAGAAGGCAGCCTTACTAACCAACTGAGCTGTGACGCCAGTGAGTACAGGCACATCCTATTGCTGTTGTTATGGGCGGCGGTTACCGCTTAACATCAGGTGGGCCGTCAGCTCTTTCTGTCACTAATATGATAAAAAACAGCATCGCGTAAACGGTTTTTAGTATGGTACATGTGACGTCGACAAGCGTTAACTTTTCTCACCCATATCGTGATATCTTAATCCCTTGTCTCGTAATATTTCATTCATTTTCTGTCAAACTAGATAAATATACAAAAATAAAAACGAAATTAAAGGGTTTTCCTAGTCAATTTGTGTTTCACTAATTTTATGTTACGTGCCAAATCGGTACGAAATAAAGCCCTAGAACCCAACAACCTTTGCAACTATTTAACAGACGAAATGATTAACTCAAAAGATATAGTTGTTAATTGTTTAAAACTGTGTTTCAAAAATTTTATTTTAATCATTATAAAGAGGCTGTTCTTCCCACATCCCGAGAAATTTAAATTATTTTATTTGGTTTTGCGTCACCTATTACAAAAATATATATTTTTGTTAAATCACGAATAGCATTGCATAATATGTATATTAGTTTATAGTGCGGGGTATATATATATAGTGCTCATAAAATGTTTCTCTGTGTTTCGTGTTTCAGTCACCGCAATACGGCCGGCGGAAGGGTTCGGAGGCTCATTTATTACTCAACTCTACACTCCTAATTATATACAAAACTGACAACCTTGTATACTTAGGAGCCATCGTGGTGTGTCATCCCTACGATTTTATCACCCTGTTTCACCCTTTTTAGGGATTGTGTTTAAACAAAGCTTTTAAAATTGTGTCTCTTATTTGTGTAAGGGTGTGTATTTAGGTATATGTTATATCAGAACTTTGAAATAAAAAATGGTCACCATTTGAAAAGTAATCCCATTAAATACTTTTAAAACTTTTATTATTTGGTATATAGAAAAAGACAGCCGAATTGCTAATTCTTATTATTAAAGATACAGTTTTTAAGTTTTTTAAAATTTAAAATTTTATTAATTTAATTCTGCCCATTTTCATACAGACGGTGTTACATAATGGAGTTTGCCATACACTGTTATCGATGTTTGCTACGCAAAAAGGGATTAAATAATAGCTAAGATTATAATAAATTTACGTGAAAATTATTCATATGTAAATATTACTTTTAATGACTAGACAATAAATATATGTAGGTACCGGCTGGTGCCTGCAACTTAACTCCTAACTAATATTAAACTAATAACTTAACTAAAACAAAATTGAAAACGTTATTGTAGTATTAATAGTATTAATTTGATTCATGAAAAATGTAGAAACATTCTTTATTTCTTACCAAAATTATTGGTAATTACGATGAGTTTTATACTCCTTACTTGAGAAATGTTTGATTGCCCATACAAACATTCATCCCCTATTTCACTCCACTTCAAGTATTTTTGCGACAAATAGTAGCCTTCTCCAAGGTCGAATTCATCAAAATTGGTTCAGTGGTTTTGATGTGATAAGGTAACACAGACAGAGCTACTTTCGCGTTAATAATAATAGTAGGTATGGTATGAAATCCCATAAAATAAAAAAAACTTATAATACTGATAACAGGTAACGACTATATTATCACCTAAGTCTAAGATCTAAGATTAATATCAGCGATTTCATAAGTTTATTACATTAAATAATACAAAAGAATTCAGTATTTTCATAGGTACTTCATATACTCGTAAATACGGTAAAACTTCTTAAGGATTTAATCATTTAAATGTTATCATGTGGTAAGTATGTAATATGACACCAAAGAGTTCGGTTGATACCAGACGACGAACTTTTTTTTTTTTTTTTTTTTTTTTTTTTATTATAGGTCCACTTAACTGGACGTAACACTGTAACATTAAGGAGTTGGAAACATAGATCAAATATAATAAAGTGTACGGCCTTCTAGAAGTGGACACTGCATGCATTATAATGATAATACGCTCTACTTAGAATAAATTTTTAGAAAGATCAAATACCTACTTATTAGTTAAAATTATGAATTAAAAAGAAAAAAAAAAAACTTGATGCTCATACTCATAAACACAGGTATAACTTAAGGCTGTTATGTTGCATTTATTAAGTAGGTACTAGCTGCGCCCCGCGGCGTTACCCGCGGTGAATAAGTCATCGCACGGGAACACTGTTCAAGCCACGGGAACACTGCACTTTTCCGGGACCAAAACTAATCTAGATGTTAATCCAGGATATAGGCTTTCCCAGTATCAACTGTCATCAAAATCCGCTCAGCCGTTTGAGCGCTGAGGAGTAACAAACATATTTAACCCAATGTTGACTAGAACAGCTAGTAAACACAATAAGTACTCGTAATTTTGATAAAGTAAATAGGTCAACAGTACGTAATCTATACAAATAAATAAAATTGGAGTGTCTGTTTGTAATATTAAATAACCGCTTTTTACTAAGTGCATATGGATGTATACACGGTACATAATACCAAAACAACATTTTTTAAAATTTTTGTCCGTCTGTTTATTCTGGCTAATCTCTGAAATGGATGGACCGATTTTGACGGGACTTTCACTGGCAGATAGCTGATGTAACAAGTAGTAACTTAGGCTACTTTTCCGAGGGGTAAAATAGGGGTGCGTGATAAAACCTAATTCCACGCGGACGAAGTCGCGGGCAACAGCTAGTGTTATATATATATATATGTGTGTGTGTGTGTGTGTTTTTAATGTCACGTATTGGATTAATCGTTGCGTCATTGCGTCAACAAACTGGAAATATGTAATGCTGATATATACAGAGGTACAAGAATGGTCTTGACCTATGGAGATATGAAGACTCGTTTCCAATTCTGTTTCACACGATTCGTTATTGCATAATCTATGTAAGTGGGAATATGTTTTATAGGGGCAATACCTAGGACACGTCTAATCTAGTTATGTTTATCAAGTCTACTGAGAAGAAAAAGTGACACGCGTTTGGGTTTCATTATGATGCTAATTTTAAGGAGAGTAGAAATTACCGCTGCATAGTAAAAGCTCATAGTAAAAGCGATTCGAAACGAAAAATCGAATGAGAGGAAAGTTTCGCGGGTTCGATTCTCGTAAAGGATAGATTTATTTCTTTAATGTGATTCGTCTAAGTGACAAATCAATTGACCCGTCTTTTGATTCAGATTCATTTATTTACTAAGTGTACACACACATATTGACTATTTCAGATCTAAAACCATTTCAACACAATGGCTGTCAAATAGCGAATTGATCTAGTAAGGAGAGTCTGACATAGTCAATGATACGGACGAAGTTTTTGAAGACTTTCAATGAAAAGGCTGCAGGTTCAAAGCGGACACATGAGATTTAAAAAGAAAACAAACCTACTGAAATTAATTATAAGTATGAAATCATTGAATTAATAATAGTAAAATAATAGTTTATTCTTATATTAGAATCAGTAGAAAAAAACAGAAGAGTTTTTTGAAAATTGTGACCACTGAGACCTAAAGTAAGAGCGAACTTGTATTTTAGGAAACAGTACTCATCCATTGGATTTAATTACATTTGTTGTGTCAAAAACGAGGAGTTAAGAGAAATTTAACTGCGAGTTAAATGCAAGAGGATGCACAAAATACGTATTACATTGTTACATTAAACTTATGTGAAGGATTATTTTTTCGGAGATAACTTTGTTGACCTTTTGAACACGTTTTAACTACAAGTCATACATACAGTTTTTTTATGTAGAAACGTGTTTTATATAGATCAAGTAAAGGGTGAATAATAATACTAATATTGTGGTTTCAAACTCACCACTCGGGTTCCGATATCATTATGAAAAGTAGTATGTGAGAAACATACAGAAATTGCGTTCAAATAACATTTTGTCGTGATAAATTCTTGACCTTAGTTTACCCGATAATAAAATTGAGATTAATTTTGAGGCGATGCACAGTTTCAATCAATTTAAATGTATATAACGTTTTGAAGGAAAATCTCTAACACATGGAGGACGGGGATAAACAAGGGCGTACTTAGGACTGTAATAGTCAAGGAAAAATGAGAACCAGACGGCAGTTTGATGCGTTAAGGATTTGTTTGTGTACAAAAAATGTATCAGCAATCCCACCATTACTCAGGCTAATATTAGAACGAGTAGATTAGACTAGTTTACGCAACCTGTGAACGTATTCGTTTTTAGGTCAGGGAGCACACCGAATGTATGCTCATGATTATAGGTACATAACACATGATAACAGATCTATTATTAACGTTTCCAATACTATCAAGCCGAACCATATAAGTATAGTGAACATTATATTCAATAAATGATTGTAAACAGATATTGATACTTGGAATGTAAAATAAATATGAGTCAGTTTATGCGGCCACAACTAAGCTGTGCTAGTAGGACCCGTTGCAGTGGGGCTGACGGTCCTTGGTCCTAGACCGGCTTGAATTCAGAATTACCAAACTTGTCTATTTTAATAGACAGAATTTTAATATTTGTTTGATTCTAATTGGTACTTACCACAAACAATTTTTTTTTTTTATTACGATTACTTCATTTTATTATCACCTCAAATTAAAGAGGTCGTTTTCAGTTTTGCTAAAAATAATAACTTTATTGTGACTTTGACATTCACTCAACGCTAATAAATAGTCACTAAGTGTTCCCATATTCATTAAAAAATTGGCGAGTATAAAGTAGTACCAATTATGTCAAAAGTAGTCGGCATTGGCAACCAAACTCGTTTTGAAATAATAAACAAAACAAAAAAGTTGCCTTTGCCTCGGAGTTATTAGTTGGTGATAAATAAACCTAATGCAGAGTTATTCATTATGCAAGGTCAAAATAAAATCAACACCATCAAAATCGAGAAGGAAGACGCGACTGCCAGTTATTAGTAAACAAGAATGATTAATTTTTCGGTTCTATATCCAGGTGTACGTAAAATTAATGAAGTCAGAATGAAGAGTTGAGAATGGTCAGCAGCTACAAAACTGTTTGTAGATTCCGAGATAAGTTTATATTGATTGCTGACTTTTCATTAATCATTTCGCGAATTAGTACGTCGGATGTTGGCACTAACACTATTTACTTTTTACTCTATCACCTTTACTATCTTTATTATCTGTGTAGTCACATCACTAGCGGTCTGAAACGGCACCCCCCCTAACAACAAGCTTCAAACTGACAGGTGACTTTTTGTAAGCACTCAAGGTACAACGGGTGGAACTGAACCTTTTATTTAGGATAATGATTGAATTGTACAAAAATGGTATAAACAGATGTACGTTTTTTATAACTACAGTTTAATTTCTGATTAAATAATGTGTTTATCCCAAACTTATGGTTAGTAATTGATCCATGAATTAAGCGTTTTGCAATGAAACACAGACATAGGTAATACCCAAAAGAAAATACTAGATTTCTCGGAGTTTAGAACTTTATAAAACCTATTTTCTTTGTAAATAATATCAATATTACATTCCAAAAAACTTTCTTGAAAACATAAAGCTCATAAGTTATAATATACTTACTACAAAGACAGTGTCTTCTACAGTTGCTCAATGTTGTAATTTTTTATTTGGTATTTATAGAGATAACATAATTATGTACTCGTAGCATTCATCTTGAATTTAGATTCTAACGAGAAACTATTTTTTGCTTACTGGAGTCATTTCAATTCAATGTTTTAGCTAAAAATAACAAATGGTAAATGAGCTCAGGGAATAACGAGAGATGTGTAAATTGTACATTATCTTGAAATAGTCGAGATTCATTGAGGAAATTTAAAAATAGTCCAGGTTCACGTACGTTCGCAGCATACATAATTGACTCCTGTGTTTAGTTCCGTGGTTCATGTTTGTTTTATTTACACGCGTCCTAATTCATACAAAGCGTGTAGTGTATCTGTATACATATATATACTATACTGTTGTTTTTTGTTCGAACTCGATTTTTGCCTTGACTATCTGACTTACAACGTACCTAATAATAATATTTTTTGTGGATTTAGCATAATATATATATATATCAGTTATAATTTATATATATTTATAAGTTTTAAAAAACGACTTATAATACCGGAATTTCAGGATATATTAATTCAGGATATTTAAGTAAAACGCTGTTAATAATGATTTTTTTACATAACAGGTCGTATAGCAACCCTGAAATTGGCATCTGTGTTGTCATTTTAATAGAATTCAAAAACTACATAGGGAACTATTATAATACAAAAATAAATATATAATAAAATAAAAAACAACAGCTTTTCAGACGAAAATAGATCGATTCGTTGGTAATTATCTTGGTAAATGAAATAATGTTATTATGCGCGGACGCAAATGTGATCCAGTTGGTTAGTCTACAGATAAATAAAAGCATTCGAAATATGATTTATTGTTTTATCATAAAAACATTGTAATGTTAACGCTCTCACTTGTGTAATGATAAAGTAGATAATTGGGGCATTGCCTCCTGTTCTCATTCTCATTCTCATATGGATTTTACCTTTTAACTCGGTGTGTGATATTTTATATTAGTTTGTTGGCAACGGAACGCATCGGAAATGTTTAGAATGACTAGCAGTCAAAAGAAATAAGAATTTACCGGTATGATTACAGTCATTTTTAGTCGCCTTTGTTTAGTTTTTATTTTGTTAACTAAAATAAATATTAACAAGAAACTTCGATATTTTTTCCATTTATTTTGAATAATATCTATCACTGCTGATTATACGATAAACTTTTATTGTTTCTACACATGAAATCCTACAATATTCATGTTTTACGGCACTACAAAAACTGATGCCAGGTACATTTTTATTAATTTCAGTGCAAATTAATCTTGGTAACAGATTGTTGTTACCACAGTAGATAATAATAAGCAAATTCATGCATACAAAAGTGGGTAATAAGAGATAATATTATGCCGCTATTGTTAGTTTTTCAGACAATTAAAATGTTGAATAATTTTCGATGTTAATTGAATTATGTATCGCATGCATATATAATTAGGCTTTATCATGTGAAACATCACACAATTGTTGTTCCCCATAAATGCATTATTAATTATGTTTTGGAATTGAATGAAACGGTACTTGAAATTGAACTTTGCCAGAATTCATTAATTATCAGGTATGAAGCGGCAATTTCACACTGCGGTGGTAAATTGTTATTATGCTCTTTATCCTTCATTCCACTTCCCTTTTGCGATCTTATGCTGGTAGCTGGTAGCGACAGCTGGTAAGACAAAGGAAAAGTTCGAAGGAATGACGTTGTTATAGTACCAAGCGATGCTATACGTTCGATGCTATGCGAACGTAACGAAAAATACCTTACTTAACTTATACTACCACTTTAATATCTTAAATTCAAGATCCAGCTACAATTCAAGTAAGAATTCATGAAGTGGATACCACTCGCAGTTATGGTAATCGATGTAGGAAGGACACTTTACCAATACAAAAACGTGTATCGAAAGACTTTATTTATGAAAGGACAATAAATTTCGATATTTACTTCAAAACACATCATAAGATTTTATATAAATGTTGGAAATTAGAACTTAGAATATTAAGATTAAATTATAATTTGATTAAATACATTTTACGCATAAATTTGCGACATTTGTTATTCATTGTTGTTTTAACAAATAGTTATATTTCCTGAGTCTCAGATACTTTCTTGCTCAAAAAAAATATTTATGCAAAACTGTTCAGGGCTAAACGCGTGCTAATTGATTTTTTGGACATAAATAAAAGATTTATTATTATTATAAATATATGAATTTATTTTTAGAAATATGTTTTGTTGGGTGATTACCATCGGAATATCTGACAAATCATAATGGACTGGGACAATTAAGAATTTTAATAATTATGAATTAATCTACGAGATCTTTTCAAGTTTACACGTATTATTGTCAAAAACTTATATCGTTTACTTATTCGTGGCAACAAAACTTATTCTCTTGGACAGACCGTTTGCACTATTACATTTATTTTATACAATTATTGTTTTAGAGAATTGATAATCTTTGTTATTTAGTAAATTCTACGCAAACCATAAGGTAATTTCACCCAACTGACAAGTTTGACCATAATGGGCGGTAGGTTGTTTTTCCAGTTTTCACATAACGTTATGCCTTTTCAAAAAAGTATAAGTATGTGCAACGGAGTCAAACGTTCTCTTCTGAGTAAAAATTCCACGCAAGGAATAAATTGCTACCGGTCATGTTTGTCTAATTTTTAAAGTACTGGGGGATCTACTCACGTTTATAAAGCACTTTAATTAATTTTTTGTTAAACTTGTGAATTTCGCTATGTAAAAAGTTCGCAAAGCAAAGTTAGTTGGACCGCGAGTGCACTGGGTATGAGCGTGATACATTTTGGACGGAGCTGATGCAATTCGCGATGCAGGTGAGAGGCAACGGGCAACGGGCAACGGGCGAGTGGCGTGCACTCACTCGGCACGTGCCGGAGGAAGGTCACCCTGGAGTTTCCACACCGGCACGGCGTGAACACCACCCGCCACCAAACATTGCGCATACCGAATGAACTCCGCAGTCCCGCGACACCCTAAACTTTTTCAAACTTCCCGATTAAAATTATTATTATTAAAACTAAATACGGTACCTGGATGCAGTTCCTTGATGCTAGCGCCTCAACGAGCGAAATGTTTGTTAAGTGTTCGTGTGTAAAGTGTCACACCGCCGTATGTATTCGATTGACACGCGGAGCGGCCTGCGGATTGACTGGCGGTGGGGCCGAGCGCCGCTGTATTTATGCGCGCGCATCTCCTCGCGCCTGCGCCGTGGTGGGAGGGAGTACTACGTCACCGGTGCACGACACAGCACTCAAATCATCGCGGCCAATTAATCCACTGCTCTGGGAAAATAACGTCGGGACTCGATCCCGTTCCCGGTTACAGCGACAACTTAATAAGCCCGTACAGGGGGAGATGGGGATCTCGAGCCAAGGACGATTGCGATTGGCGTCGGTCGTTTTCTGCTTCGATTGTTGTTGTTATTGTTTACTTAATTACTCACTTAACTTTACCACGAGGAAAGTTTTGAAGGATAGTTTGGCACCTACTGTCAGATTCGAATATTCGCTGTTGAATCAGCCAATTAATACGTGCATGCGAAAAAACAGTTTTATTTGAGGTTGGTCACGTAGCTTTAAAATACTAGTAGCTACCACCATAATGAAACCAAATGAAATGAATATCATAAAACAGAATTTTCACGATTTCTCCATTTTAAATAATTAGTCAATGTTTACATTAACCCTCGTTATAAATTTGTAATGACGCCAAGGCAGTGAAACTAGAAGCCCAGCCCCAATCGGTTTATTTATTTAATTATTAAGGGGTTTCCAGTAAGTGACTTTTCTTGCATAACTATCATCGTAAAAGTAGCCTTCTTGTGCTCACGTTTTCAAGGTAACAGCTTACATAGGTAGAATTGGTTGCTGAAATTAAAGTGATATATATAATATTGTGTGATGTAAATTATTATGTAATTAAATATGGTTATTTAAAAAAAAACTTAACTGATCAGAAAGATTGAGTACATTTATTGTGAGCAAAATATAATTTAAAATAACACATAAGTAGCTGTATATCACAAAGAAATATTTTGACACTTCAACATTATTATACACAACTCATTGAAGAAAAAATTAAGGAAAAGATAACGACAATTATTGTGAACAAGATAATTAAAATGTTTGCACAACTTCTTCAAGTGTAATTAACCGCGATAATCTGCTTTAACTCTGCTACGCAAAAAGCCAACAGAATTTGGTTTCGTTCCAGCATAACTCCAGTTCTGAGACTTGAGCTGTTGACTGCAAGAACATCAGTGTATATTAAAGGCCAGTAATTAGATCTCCACATCAAAGTCCTTGTACTATTCTTCAGCTTCTACGTTATCCATACAAAGGAGCTACAAATACCTCTCGCATCCCAACAAAGGAATGGGGCTATAAAGATTTACATCAAGCAATAAATAACCCTTATAAATTTGTAGTTGTAATAATGCGGTTTTATTTCGACGTCCATTCTCTATGTAGAATACCAATTACATTAACTTACTATTCATGAAATTGACTATCGAGGATTAAAATGCTCTTCCAAGAGCCTCCTTTCGTTCACATCTTCAAGTTTTTGATCCGTTTCTTGGCGACGATATTTTCTTTCAACATAGAGAGGCTGGTGTTGCCTACGTTATTTATCCATGAGCAACACTACACTTCTGGATTTGAACTAGCGCCTTCCGGATTGAAGCTCGATGTCTGTACGACTAAGCCATCACGCTCTCGCTGACCAACTATGCTGATAGATTGGTGCATAAGGGTGGATTCAGGGGGGGGGGGGTCATGGAGGTGATGGCCCCCCCCTGGGCTGGGTCCTGGACTTAGGTGGACCACTAATTAAAATTGTTAAAAATAAAGTTTTATATATTTTTTGTCACCATATAAATGTTATGTATCTTCTTTTAACATACATTAATAAAATACCTACTTTTTACTTGTATCTATGATTATAAAAAATAAATTATAACTTTTTGTGACTTGACCACGACTATGTGACACCCCCCCCCCCCCCCCCCCTGGCACCAAAGCAGGATTCGCCCTTGTTGGTGCATAATCTTTTGAATGGGTGGGAAAATATTGAAATGTTCACTGTTACTACCATTGATGTGATTAAATTTGTTCTCGACTGAGCTTAACACGAATCAGTCCAGACGAATTTGAATTCTCAGTGCAGATAAGAAGAGACAGGATATACACTATACAGACAGATGTACCTTTTAGTTATTATTTTTATATGATTCAGTTAGGGAACAGTGAGTTCTACTGCTTTTAAAGAACCATTATACCGTTAAGATATTGTGAACACTTGCCGCAGCACATTTTGGATATCTAGTCTCATATTCCCGGACCGATTAAAACGTCACATTTCATTCAAATTTTGCCACTAAAATCATTTTCTTTAAATAACTAATTTAAAATCCCTTCAAATGTGTTGTAGTTCTGGTTAGGGAGGAATTGCAGTAGGTAAATGTTTAGTAAGAGATTGGCCTGGGAATGTGCCCCAGGTTTGATTTTTCAATTTCTTTCCCGTATGGATGTGACCCACGGTGATAGATCAACCATGAATAAAAACAACATTAAAAAGAAGTTAAATATATTACCATACAAAAAATGCACTGCGTAAAAAAATAGCATAATAACACAGCGCCATTTAAGTTGGCAATCCCCACATTAGGCCAAGCCTGTATCGTGGTGGCCAGATGTATTCCAAAAATACTGACTTTTTATCAATCCTCACAGCTCAGTTGGTAGTAACTCTGCCTTCTGAGGTGTAAGTCGTGGGTTCGATTCCAACCCAGAACAAACATTAGTGTGACGAATATTGATGTTTACTCGGTGTTTGGATGTTAATATGTATGTATTTACAAAAAAGTATATAAGTATTATATCAGTTGTTTGATACAAGCTATGCTTACTTTGGGGCTAGATGGCAATATGTAAAATATGTATTTTTTTATAACTGGACAATTTGCTGTTGGCTGCAGATGGCCCTGACAGCGTTCACACAGGCTTTTGGTGAGAGCAGACGGCTCTCAACCGGTTAAACTTAAAATTATACACAACGTCACCAAGGGCACCACTTAGGTTTGGACCTCGGCTTGGGGCGTTGCGAGTCGGGAGGAATGGGAGAAAATGCGCCCTGCGCGGGCGTTTACGGGGATACTTCGACCCCGCCGGCGGGGTCGGTGCGAAGGTTGAGTGTTTTCTCTGTGGGGGGCTGACGATAGGAATAACTCCGGATAGGCGGCCGTTATCTCGTCAGGGGGGTCACCAAGTACGTGTCTTGGTCTACGGAGAGAATTAAAATATGTCCACCAATATTTATCTATTTATATATTTTGTACTAACAACCGTTACCACGACACTGTATCAAGGGTTCGAAAATGTTAACTGTCTCGCGGTACTACTTGCCAGTAACGCGGTCGGGCGTGGGTTCAAATTTAGAATTTGTTTAGATTTTGTTTTGAAACATATACTGAGTTTAACAACCTCTCCGTACTGCGCGTGCGCCTGCACAGCGCTCGCAAGCCTTCCAGGAAGTCACCCCGGCTACGGCTACCTGCTCGCCCCTCAATAACTGGAGTGAAATGTTTAGTGTGTTAATAATATTAATATGTTTCAAGACGTTTCTAGGGCATCGGAAGACTTCCTACTCTGACTCTGACAGTAGCAGGAATATCCTTCTGTTTTTTGGTGAATACATATACAAGTTAATGACCAGACAAACACCTATTTTCATCACACGAATGTTTGTCCTGGATGGGAATCAAACCCACGACCTAGAGAGCAGAAGGCAAGGTTACAAAGGTCAGTCAATGAGAGATGATAATATAATCAAAACTTAATTTTTTGGTGATCATGATTTGTTAATCTTAATTTACTAATGCCTACGCGATTTTTACCTCAGGTTTGTATATCTATTTAGATATGCTTTGGTATCAAGATTACCTATTTCACGCAGCGAGGAGCGTATCTACAGGCTGTGCTACTAGGGTTGCTAGGTCTTAAAACTTAAAAGCCGGACAGACCAACTAGTTTAGCCGGACATTTGGGTAGAAAGCCGGATATCTTTAATTCTTAAGTCTCAGTATAACAAGAAATTTTATTTTTAAAGTAAAACAATGCTTTTTCATCTTTTACCACAAAAAAATTTACGATAATATTCTTAAATTCTAATGTAACAACAATAAATTTGAATCAATAAGTCTTATTTATACCAACATATGAGAAATGTAAAAAAACTGTCCAAATTTAAAAAGCCTAACAAAAGGTAGAAACCAACTAATATGGCCGGGCACGCGACCTAAACCTGACTGTGTCCGGCTTTATCCGGACGCCTGGCAACGCTAGCTACTCAAGCAAACTGATAACGAGGTGGCACATTTGCTGAAAAATCGCACGCGCGCTCTTCGTGATAGCGCCGCCATCTCCAACGCGATGGAATTAGCCAAAATTTTCAGTCACGTTTCTATTCCTTGTATGAATCCTTTTAGTGTACCAATTAGATACCGCGCGATATTGACATATGTAAATTTATCAAAAATGTTCTGTAAACTAATATAATTTCAGTTACTAACTAGTAAAAACTCAAGCTTCTGCCCCCAGCTTTGCGCGCATAGTATCATAATAAAAAAATACCTATGTGGTTAACGGATCACGTATATTCAAAATTTTATTTAATTAGGTTATGGTGAAGAGTAACAAATTATAATACATTCCATCCATTCACACAAACAGACATAATCTACTCCAGCATCTATACAAATAAATAAAATTGGAGTGTCTGTTTGTAATATTGAAATAGCCGCTTTTTACTAAGTGCATATGGATGTATACACGGTACATATACCAAAACAACATTTTTTACAATTTTTGTCTGTCTGTTTGTCTGTTTGTAGTTTGCTCTGGCTAATCTCTGAAATGGGTGGACCGATTTTGACGGGACTTTCACTGGCAGATAGCTGATGTAACAAGGAGTAACTTAGGCTACTTTACCGAGGGGTAAAATAGGGGTGCGTGATAAAACCTAATTCCACGCGAACGAAGTCGCGGGCAACAGCTAGTTTAAAATATAGTGTGCGAATGTGATAAGAGCACTGAATGGAATTAACACGTTGCTTACCTACACTTATTTATCGTTCATTCGTGTGTTTTAACCATTTTTATGTCTCCATATGTCGCCTTCCCCGGCGAATAAAATGGTAATCGCAAAAACTAAATTTTACAGCAGAAATTAAAAACTGTTTTGAGTGAATATCTCAGTAACCTCCTTACCTAACGGAATATTTCAAATACCAAAAGAAACGTGATTTTTCATGAAGCAAATGTGGCATACATTTAAAATAATATAAATGTATTAGATATTAAGTTATTAAAGAAATTAATTTTACCAAAAATTAAAGACATCAATTTAAACCGTAAAGCAACATTACGATAGTATTCGTGTAAAATATCAAGCAAAACGTCACGGCGATGTGTTAAATCCGGTTTAGGTTTACTATAAAATGGACAGACCTAGGCATATCGAAGTACATAATCCTCGTCGCGGGGTGATGGACGCAACGCAATGCGACTTGAGTCATCTTGTACTTTGATGCGGAGGACTTAAGTTAAGCGGCGGTTACCACTTAACATCAGGTGGGTCGTCAGCTCGTTCCGTCACAGAAATCAAATAAAAAAAAGGTAATTGTATTGTATATATTCGTTACTTGGAACTAGAAACTGGTAGTATGCACCTATAAACAAACATTTTGCTGGATAAACTGTTGTTGATATTTGAGTAAAGATTTAAAATGTTTATTTATTTACAAAATTTCAATATAGAATTGTAATGCGTTTTGACTGAACAGTCGCCTTTTGATATAGTGATTTCTCAAACTCTATGATACATAAATCACTGACCAAAAGTTGTTTTGTGTATAACTAACAAAGTTATTTAATTAATTTACATTGAAGTTATTTAATCAGGTTACAGAATGAGCAGTAATATGATATTACTTGCCTTATCAGTCAACACAAAGTTTATATCTTGGTCATGTCGTCATGGACGATATAATTGATGATTTAGTCTGTTTTATACAAATATGAAAACAACAATTATATTATTTTTAAAATAAAACGCCACGCACTAATACTGAAAATATTTGAAGATAACTATATGAACCATATGTCACACATGGCACCCCAATCATTAAAATCTATGAAGCCTAAACGCTACCAAGGGACATACTGACTGGCCTCACAACTCAGTTGGTAGTAACTCTGCCTTCTGCGCTGTAGGGCGTGGGTTCGATTCTGACCCAGAATAAACATTTGGTTGAATGTTTGTTCTGTGTCTGGGCGTTGGTATAATTCGTGTTTTATTTGAAAGAATATACATTCAGATTGGGCCCATAGAAATTAAATTCGGTTCAGTAAGTTGGTTTTTAAATCATAATAACTGAAAATAATTGTCATCCAAGTGCGAGATAACGAGGAATCATTCTCGTTCATTGGCGATGAAGTCGGTTTTCCGTTTTGCTGCGCAAAGTAATTGTTATAACGACGTTCAGTGCGGAACAAAAAGTTCTTTGCTTTATACGAGTACTTGGAAAAGTGACTGGAGCGGGAAAACCATATGTCGTCCCTGTAGTTGGAAAACTAAATAACTAACACATTTTGTCAAATCGACTTTATAGCACCTTCATAAAGTCCAATTCAAGCTGCATCTTTCTGTGTCACTAAAGTTTTGATATCGTATTTCAATAAAAAGATATACAAAAATGAGCCTGTCAAGACGTCAAAGATGAAAAAATGAATTTTGAAGTAATGATAAAAAGTAGCACAGGAGAAATAGTTAACTCAGCAATAAAATAGCCAAGTGTAATTAAGCGTTAACTTTGCGGCGAATAAAATGCATAAAGTTACTTATTCAGTTTTCCTTCGACATATTTCTACGCTCTATAGGATCAATACAGTTAGGAATAATTAAACAAGAGCATTTATATAATTTTCTTTTTCAATTTTATTAATTAGCTAATATAGGGAAATTGAATAAAGGCACTTAATGCTAGCTTTTTTAAGTTGTATGGAGAACATTGACGAAGAAAAACTAAATAACTAACATGAAAAAATAAATAAGTGCTTAAAAACTTTATAACTTTGTTGAGGGAAAAATACATAGTCGCTCATTTTTTTTTTTTCTTACAAACTAATGAACTAACGTATAAGACCTTTATATTGAAAAATAGCTTAAGTAACAATCTATAACATAGCAAAAGATACATAGTAAAAATGTTCCCAAACAAAAATTTATAGCCATATTACACACAAAAAAATAGTAAATCGCGTTTTTCTCCCGATTTTGGTTTTGTTAGTTATTTAGTGTTCCAACTACAGGGACGATGTACGCTTTTTTAGGATATATTTTGTAATGTGTGTAAAATCATTAGTTTGTACATTAAATATTGGTGCTTTCTTTGTTACTCATTTCACTGAGAGTCCGAGAAAATAGTGATAAAAATCAAGCGAATCATTTCTAACGTAGGTACCATCTTCTCAAAATAGAGTATTTATTGTTTTATTTCATTGTAAACTACCATACTAATCTGTAATCGATTTTAACTGGATATGAGTCGTGAAACAGCCCTTTGTTACTTTTGCAATGACTAATTGACAAGACCAATTTAAATGAAGTCTTCATGAATTTATTTTCATTTCATTCAACATACACAGTCACAGGCCAAGTGTCAATGATCCAAAGTGTGGACGCACGAACAAAGGATCACAATATTACGAATAATCTGAGCGTGCTAGTTTGTGTATAATTTTGGATGATATCTATTTTACATCATCTGTTTTTAATATGAAAACTAGGATTGAATATACATTTATGTGGAATATACGACATAGGTAATAAAGCTAGAAGTATATAGAGCATAATACGCAAATAAAAACCGACTGATCCACAAAATGGCAATAAAAATGATAATTTTAAGTAAGAGTAGGTAATAAAATGACTACATTCGAATCCCAGACAGATTTAGTCTCGGTATTTTGCACTGATGTAGCGCTGGTATTCTGACTAGTCCTTTGGTTAAGCGATTAATGAAGAATGCATTTTAACGTGGTTAAGAGAGCCTACACTTAAGACGATGATAGTTTGTACAACTGAAAATGTTTTTAAATAGCTATTTTGAATATAGTTTTATATATAATAATATTTTTTAATATTTTAAATAATATTTATAAATAGCTCAATACAATCGATATGTAAATATTTTGTTCATGTACAAATATTATGTGTCTTTGTAGATTTATGTAACCTAATAAACAAAAATGACTAAAAATAGAAATTCCAAAATTGTATCTTAGTTTGTAGAAAAGTGGT
Organism: Chesias legatella; assembly: GCA_947359385.1. Taxonomy (NCBI): domain Eukaryota; kingdom Metazoa; phylum Arthropoda; class Insecta; order Lepidoptera; family Geometridae; genus Chesias; species Chesias legatella. Next base: position 6,541,186 of record OX375762.1, on the reverse strand, counting down.
TGCTACTAACTTCCAGGAAAACTACGTTAGTTTTTTTCCTTTGAGAGCTAGAGCATACTTTTTCTCTACTCTCATATTATATGATATCTTATTCTCTTATTATACCTAAATATGGATTTAGTAGTGAGAAAATTAAAATAAGAATTAAATTTGGGTGTAGATTATCTAAGTTACCCGTTAATTTGTAGCTTTCTATTTAGGTCTTGTCACCAATTAAAATGCCTGATAGCAAATTGTCAACAGCATTGTATTTAAGATCTTATCGTCATTTATTATGAAAACGTGTCATCACTCAGTCAGTTTTCTCAAATAGCCAATTAACATTCTTTGTCCTAATTAATTTTGGTAGGTTTTGTTATGTTAAAGGTTCCGTACTCAAAGGAGGAGTCCTATTTCTAAGTATACACGATTCATCTGCCCGTCCGTTAGTAGGACAGGGATGTCCTACTAATAAATTTCCACATTTTCCTGGATGGGGTTGTCAGAGCTTCAATGAACCACTTTCACCTTACTTTGGGTACATTTGCCACCTAGACGTGACAAATAGTGGCCTCATTAATGCCCTACTTTCCCATGAATAACTCAGATAACAATTTCTCCTCATAAACCTTCCCGGGGAAAAAATTACAAAGAAAAACTACCGGGTGAATTTTGTATAACAGATAAAATAAAAAATAAATAGCCAGCCCACAGCCTTTGTTCTGGGCTCGTTTCATTATTTATTTTATAATAAATAATAATTTAACACTTTTATGCTACATCTAGTGCAGCTTAATTGTAGGTCTAGTGGTCTTAATGATTAAAGAAGAGAGAGAAGAAGAATGTGAGTTATAATGGTGGTTTTCTTAACAAATAATATAAAAATTAAAATAATTAAAAGAGTAGAGTTCAAGTAAACTTTGGCGGCGATGGGTTCCTCACCATAATCCACAAGATGACAAGTGGCATATTTAGGATCTGCCTGCCTATTAAGGGATAATAATATATAGGATGAATAATACTATGATCACACCTGTAGATAAATATGTAGACCCATAAATACTTATTGTATCTATATGTAACTGTTCTACAACGTAAGTTATTGAACTTAATTATTAATTGTCATATATATCAGAACTATCTTTTTTTAATTTTGTTTTTGTTTAATTGTTTAATGTATATGTTGTTGTATACTTAATAAATAAATAAATAACACGGATAAATATAACCGCGATAAATTATGATAAGTCTTCGTATAACGAAGATCATGTATATCCGACTTAAGACGAAAGTATACCCATTATCTAAATATATCCGTTATTTTATTGAAGTACCCGTAAAATCTGCCATGTAAGAGGTTCATAAACCCTCCTTATCACTGTAACAATAATTACATAAATTAGTTTGTATGAGAATCATTTTAATGAACCATTGACCTGTATGTGTACTGATTGTATGTTATCGCAGCTGAACTTGACAGACGTTTTCGCATTATATATAATAAATATAATAAAATATAATAAAATTAACTAATTGCTAATTGAATACAAAACAACTGAAAATACATACTTTGCTGTATTAAAAGCTCTTAAATATAAAACTCTAGTTTAACTTCAAATATAATAGCCACCGCGAATGTATGAATGATATGAACATAGCACTGAAAAAAAGAAGCGACTTAGACCCGTAGCACAGGATTAATAATAGTACCTAGTAAGGTACTGTAGTTGCGCAGTACTACGTACAAATAACAAAAACTGTTGCTTAATGTTTAATTCATAATATCAATTAGTAGGTAATATGAATATGCATCAATATGAGTCATCAATAAAACAAACAATAGACACGGTTCAATACTACTTTATCTAAAAGGCTGAAGATTCGTGCGCGATCCTTTAGGGGCACCGTTGGTTGCTCGCGTCCGTAGGTGATTACCCTTTGAATCCCTACACGTGTCCCCCGCAACCCATACTAGTAGAACTTATGCTAAGTTCGCTCGGAGAAGTACTGCCTCCACACTGGCAATCTGTCGCCAAGCAGTGATGCACTCGTATTGCTGTTCCGGTGGAAGTGGGTGCCGGTGAAATTGCAGGCGCATGAGACGTACATACATATATACATAGTAGTATATATATATATATATATATATATATATAGTGATATCATTATACGCATCTATACAGCAATTCTTTTACCGTAGCAGCTGTCAGACTCTGGAATGAACTCCCTGTCCCTATAAAGGTGCCCATTGACGATACGTTTGTTTGGAATGCTTCTAAATGGAAAACTTCCTAATGGAAGTACTCTAGATTAAAGGCACATTGACTTATTTCCATTTGGACGTACGCGCCGTCACTTCGAACGTTGCACGCGGTCGTGCACGTACGGAATAAGAAAAGATGTTTTTTATGTTTTTTTTTTTTTATCAAGATGTTTCACTTGCCATAAACATGGATGCGATTTATATTTTTCAATTACGTCTAATATAAAGTCACGCGCAGACGTAGACATAATAACTTATAATTAGATCCAAGCTTCTATGATCCACCACATGTACCGCGCCATCAACACCAGAGCATAAACTGAGACGAAAATCACAAAAAATTGGACGCGGTTTTGCCCATTCACAGACAATAAGGACGGCTTCCAAATGGCGTGGCGTACGTTTTTGACATTGACAGTCGGCCGCGAATGACGTCCATATGGATTGGATGGATGGATTTCAATCCGTTTAGAAATCCAGACCTGGAAGACGTCCATTCAATTGGCATACGTTTTTCACATTCACGAAACGATTTTGGAAGACGTCCACTCCATTTGGATTGATGGTCACATAGTCAATGGGCACCTTAAGACATGCCAAATCCCTTCCCATGTTCAAAAACATGGTCTACCAACATTATTTGTCATCGCTATCTATGTCATAATATTATGTATTGTGTATGTTTATGTATTGTATATAGATTTGTTCGGGAAAGCGTGGAAACTCTTTTTAAAAAACACTTAATTTGACTTCTAAGATATTTAATTGGCAAAAGTAGTACGTGTTATAAAAAAAGCGACTTAATTACGACTGAGCTCGTAGGCTCTCTCTATCTTCATCGTCCGGAGGGTCTAGACGCAACGTCGACAAATCTGCAGCTGCATCCGCGCGTGGGCGCTCATACTCTGTAGTTGGTAAAATACTTATGCAGCAGTAAATATACTGTGACTGGTGGACGTTGGCGCCATAACTATATATATTGATATGTATCATGTATTAAGTATAGTGTGTATGTATATGTAATTTATAAAGATTGATATGTATAAATATAGTTTGATGTACGCCACCGTCAGCAGTTGTATTGTATATATATCCTGTCCATCCAAAGGTTGCCTGGAAGAGATCGCTTTAAGCAATAAGGCCGCCCATTGTACCACTGTCGTCTACAGCAGTATATTTGTTTTTTACTTGTTTATTTTTACTTAAGGTGTACAATAAAGTTATATTCTATTCTATTCTTAGCATCAGGTGAGATTGCGGTCAAATGTTTGCCTATCACAAATAAAAAATACCTGATTATCATACTTGACACATGTTAAACTGGTCCGACACACAAATACAGACATAACACCAACCTTCCAATACTTGAGGACAAATCTTATATTCATTACATGAATATTAGCTCCCGCTAGGGATCACACCCTGGACCTCTCGTTATGCAGTCGGAGACAACATTTTAGATAGGAAGCATTTTATGTAGTATATAATTATGGTTACAACTTGAATACGCTGTGGCCATTTGGAATCCTTTATACTGTAAATACAATAAGGCACTTGAAACTGTACAGAAAAAGTTTCTGCGGTGCATGCATTATAAGTGTTTCCATACCCGCTTACCTTACAACCAACTCCTAGATAAATATGAACTGCTTACACTCGAATCTAGACGTAAGCAACTAGAAACTATGGTATGTATTTTTATTTTTTTTATGTTACATACTAGCAGACGAGCTAACGGGCCACCTGATGGAAAGTGGTCACCATCGCCCATGGACATCTGCAAAAATAAATATGTAGTACCTATATGTAAAAGCAGTAAGCAGTAATTTTAAGAGCAGTAGAACTGTCGCCAAGTTCGTCCGGGAAAGGATTGCCACCATGCCCATTTCTGCCGCCAAGCAGTAACGCGTTCGCATTACTGTGTTCCGGTTTGAAAGGTGTGGTTGCCGGTGAAATTACAGGCACAAAAGACATTCCACCTGCACGTCTCAGAGTTACGGGCGCATACGATGCGACTTGGGTCTTGTCGTACCTAGTAAGGGAGGACCCAAGTCGTATCGGTTGTTATGGGCAGAGGTTACCACTTAACACCAGGTGGGCCGTCGGCACGTTCCGCGACTGTACCACATAAAAAAAAAGATGTATACATGTATTCATAAGTAAATAAAATAATATTGTCTCTTACAGTAACATACATACTCGCAATAAAGTTAATGTTCGACAGCTCTATCTTTATTTTTATCGTAGCATAACATACTCTCATCACGCAAACAGACGACATGATAATGACCCACAAACTTCTATTTTAAACGAATGGGAACAATTGAATGATGAAATCACAATGATTTTTATATTGTTTTTATGTTAAATATTGTCTTTTCAATTACAGTGATAAGGTAGTCGCTGTTCGATATCATGAATTGACTCTCTCGATTTAAGGCGGGTGATTATTTTGGTTACTGGCTAACTTCGCGTGACGTTTGTTTATTATGTAACGTTTTCAAAATCCACGGCTACGCCGAACTTGTAGTTTCACCAGTGGCGTCATAATAAAATTGATAAGAGTTACTGAACTATCTGGTGTTAAGCGGTGACCTGCGCCAATAACAAAGCTATACAAACGACTTGGGTCCTCGCCCACAGTTATGGACCTGTCATTTTAAAATAATGTGTCGGATGGCTTTTTCATATATCATATGGCTGTATCAGAGGTCTAATATGCTGTGGGTTCATAAGCAGGAGACACTCGACAAAATTATTATCAACTAAAACCAATCCGAGTTTTCTTCCTTATGACAGACGAAAGGGCACAATCCTTTCCAAACCCAGTTTTAAGGCAAGTATACCCAACACAATAAGAGAGCTAAGCATAGCTTGTGTCATGGGAACCAGAAAACTGATATAATACTTATATAATTGTTTTTAAATATCTAATAACCTTCATCCAACACCCAAACACAGAATAAACATATACAGAATACATACCTATGTTCGTCAAACAAATGTTTGTCCTGGGTGGGAATCGAACCCACGACCTACAGCGCGGAAGGTAGAGTTACTACCAACTGAGCTATAAGGTCAGTAGACAATACAGTATTCGACTAGTCAGCACGTGTGCCCGTCGTGACTAAGATCCTGCTTTTATCGGCTGAATGTTGGTTACATTCTTGTCAGTCGGTAACAAGATTGCTAGTGACGCAAACGCAAATTATAAACATTAGTATCTACTCGAGTTACAAGTTATCGGCACACAATAAAGCGATATCTGCTGTAAGTTGCGGCTGACAATATCTCGAGATGTTTTGTCCTTAAATATTTTCTGTTTACAGATATCTGACATGATAATAAAGCAGTTATAATGGAAATAAATACTTCTTATTGTATTGTTTACGTTCACTTGAGAAGGGTTGACAGGCAGAGTAGCTGTTTTAAGTGTCCTTATAAATCTTTAAAATTTAAAATCTTAATATATATATTCCTTGAAAGTCGATTTAGGGATGTATATAAAATGAACCTATGGAATATTTAGAGAGTTTATAAGGATTGTGGTAGTCTTCGGTGCTTTAGTGATTCTGCCATCACAGCTCAATTGGTAGTAACCCTTCCTTCTGCGATGTAGGTCGTGGGTTTGATTTCCACCTAGGACAAACATTTGTGTGACGAACATTTGTGTGACGAACATAGATGTTTGTTCTGCACTGGGTTTTAATATGTATTAGATGTATGTATTTACAAAAAGTTATAAGCATTATCATTATCATTTGTCTGGTTCCCATGATACAGCCAATGCTTAGCTTACTCTGGGGCTAGATGGCGCCGTGCTACAACACAACACACCATAGATAGATTCCTGAGCCTAAGGATACTTGTAGTACATTGACTGGAATCTAATTAAATGAAGTAGTAGCATCCCAGATTTGAAGACTCCTCTTTCTCAGTTCTGTATCTAAAAAAAGGATATACAACCTAGGTAAAATAGTTGCAAGATAATAATATCTGTCATTCCAATTGTATGGTAATTTTTAAGGATATTTCACACTTCAAATAAATTACATAGTATCGTGAAATTGTAATAATGAAGCTAACCAAATTTTTTTTCAAGACAAGGCGGATCGATTTATAAGACTGTACCCTTCTGCATATAAGATTATAGGTACAAAATTCTTATTAGATTGAAAGCTAGATTGAAATTGAGCCAGATTTTACTATAATATTTTAGTATTGCCGTTTAGGCTGGAAAATTTAATTTTAAACCTACAGTTTCCTTAGTTCATTGGCTAAGTTTTAGCAAAAAATAAATCATGATTGTTTCTGTTTTTTTTTCTTTCTTCCACTCCTAATCGTGCTCAACGAGAGCAATGTCACGGGTTCATCGGAGTTTTAATCTATAAACAATTATAATTACTTATTGTTTTTGTTTCTTATCATATTGTTCTAAATGCCCACGAATTTTGAGTGTATACGATAATGTGATTTTATGATACCGTATGAGATACTAACGACGTTAAACATAATGATACAGTACTAGATGAAATAAAATAAATAAAAGAAGACAAAGTTGTTACTAATACACATTTTTAACGTTTTTTTATGCCATGGTGATAAACCGAGCTGACGGCCCACCTGGTGTTAAGTGGCAACCTCTACACACGCATTGCTTGGCATGTCATAGAACCAAAAATACATTGATTTGTATCATTTACTCGTACTAATCCAGATATAGTTTAAGCAGACGCCATTAAATTGCACTCTAATCACGATTTGATGGAGTAAAAACTACATACATACATAAAATCACGCCTATTTCCTGAAGGGTTAGGTAGAGATCACGATTTTTCACCTGCTACGATCTTGAACTAGCGTCCTTAGCTTTAAGGAGTAAAAGGTATACATATAATAAATAGGTAATGCCATTCGTTTATTAAATGAATGCACGCTTAGTTATGAGTAGATAAGGTTTATCAACACGCTATCTGTATTGTTAGATCATGGAATACAGTATCGTGACAAAATGCATTTATGCATCGCGTGCAGTAAATAAGTAAGTACTTAGCTCTAATCATAATCATTTAATGTTATGAAGGTGACTCCACATTAGTACGTTCATTGAAATCGAGCAGCGGTGTCGGTGTCGGTGCGATAGGGAGATGTTTTACGATGCTGACGAGCGCCGATGATCTTCGGCGAACGATCGATATTCCAAATGAAAATGCACAAAGAAAGTTACATTTTCAAAATGTGTTGTTCAATGGACAGCGATTTTCATTACTGAAATAATAAATTAATCTTCTACATTTTATAAATATTTGCTTGGTAAGTAACGGAGATACTATTTGTTTCAAAGGGGTAATTTCAGGATTTTTTTATCCAGAATATATTGTAAAATTGTGTTCTAGAAGTAACCTGTTTTTGATAATAAAACGAATAATATATATTTTTTCACCGCCACAAATAAAAACGTATTTAAGTGATGCGTATTTGACGTAGGTATGTCAGCGCCAGCGCCTTAACTGCGCCTCGAGCAGGAACAAAAAAATATAAAACCAATATTTCTACCTGCTTTTTGTATGTTAGATCGCAGAGTATCTTTTTGGGTAAAGTATAATTGAATATGAATAAGCAGCTACACACACCCCCGCCAGTGCAAGTGAGAAAACAGATGATTTCACTGCACTAGAAGAGCAGAGTAGAGATCCAACATTGACAAACAAAATTCTACCTGCTTTGTGTGAACAAAACCATTTCCTATATATATTTGATTTATCTAAGTTAAGAATAAGTAATAAATAGAATAAGTCCAAAAACAATTTTTTTGTTTTTGGCACATTATAAAGAGCATAAAATGGATATAGTTTTTTTAAGCTATTGCATAGCTTCTATCGCGGGCCTTGAGCGTGGAGACCGAATCCAGAAATTCCGTAACGAAAAAAACCTAACACCCCCCACTCCGACCGGCACAGCGGTGATACTTTTTAGTTCCATCTATCGATAAATACCAGAACTTTTAATGACTTTTTGAAATATCACGCGCAATAGCTTTACCGCGGCAGTCTCCGAGTGCCACACTTTTTTTTTTTTATGTGATAGGTACTCTTACGGAACGAGCCGACGGATGGCCCACCTGGTGTTAAGTGGTAACCTCTGCCCATAACAACCGATGCGACTTGGGTCCTCCCTTACTAGGTACGACAAGACCCAAGTCGCGTCGTATGCGCCCGTAACTCTGAGACGTGTAGGTGGAATGTCTCATGTGCCTGTAATTTCATTTTTTTAATTTATTTTTAATTATTAGAATTAGAATAAATCCACTAATTTCCGTTTATTGATCTTTTTTTTACCTATTTATAAAGTTTTGAAAGCTCATCGAAGGGCCATGTTGCCGTTGCTCGCGTCCGTAGCTGATTCCCCTTTCAATTCCTACACGTGTCCCCCGGGCGATGAGAAACGTGCAACCCGGAGTAGCAGTAGCACTTGTGCTAATTTTACCCGGAGAAGAACTGCCACTACACCTGGTAATCCGCCGCCAAGCAATAATGCACTCGTATTGCTGTGTTCCGGTGGAATCCCTTCCGGTGCCGGTGAAATTGCAGGCGCATGAAAGCATGATACGTACCATCCCCTTTTCGGGATGATAGTCGCAACGCAATGCGACTTGAGTCATCTCTAACTTTGGTGGAGAAAACTTGAGTCGTATTGCTGTTGTCTATGGGCGGCGGTTACCACTTATCAGATAGGCCGTCAGATCATTCCGTCAATTAAATGACATAATTTTTTTTTTTTAACTATTCTAATCTTTTTAAATAAAAATAAAAATACAGCACATCCCCATTTCACAAACCCATACAAATGAACTATACAAAAACACTATTGGCTCGGTGACCGATACAGTCGACCGACTAGATGTAATAGGTTAAAATAAAAAGTTTTTATGTAATAAAGTTACGGAACGAGAAGATGTTAAGAGAGGTGTTAAGTGGTAACCTCTACCCATAACAAGCAATACGACCTGAGTCCTCCTCTACTTAGGTACAACTACCCCCAAGCTTTATCTAATGCGGCGCGCCCTTAACCTTAAAGTGAACGTGGAATATGCCTGTAATTTCACCGGCAACAACACTTTCAAACCAGTTCAAATCACAGTAACATGAATGTATCCGTTTGGCAGCAAAAATGTGCATGGTGGCAGTACGTCCCCAGATCATTCATTTATCATTTTTTAGGTTTCGTTGTCAAATGACGGGTCTCTACTTACGTCTGTCCGTCCGTCTGTCTTTCCAACGTTGATAAGGTTGTATTATTTGAACCATAATAGGCAGCCTGTTAAAATTGATAAAGAGTAAATGTTATTTTGGAAGAAACAGTACAACGGACAAGACATCACTGTAGGTACAGGAAACGTGATTTTAACGTTATTTTTGATGTATCGTAAAATAAGTTACACATGTAAACATAAAAATTGGTATAATATATTTTGTTTAACGATAATAATCATGACTACAGAAATTCGCCATGATAAAGTAAGTGCAGAAGTCATTCTTACAAACAATAAGTTTTGCATATACTTAGTCGACTTCAAAACTTGCAGATTTGCATAATGAATAGGGTAATGGTTCTCTTCTTGGTAGCTCAAACGACTGTGACACGTTTTGACGACACATTGTTATCCAACTAATAAAATGAAGTCTTCTATATATTATTAGCTAAATACTTGCAAAAAAGTATGAAAACCTCAGCAGAGATTACAAGTATTGGGACATTTCGGTTCAGTCCCCTAGTTCCAAGAGAAATGGGAACCCTCCCTAGCAAAACGTCAACATTCTTATAGAGCGGCAGACCGATGTACAAAAAAAATAAGTGTGGAAATAACACGGCTTCCTTTAATACAGTTTCATAATAAAGTGAAATCATTTTTGGAAAGTCAACCGTTTTATATTATAAATGAATACATGACATATTCATTTTCTGATATGCATGAGTATCTAGTGGGTATCATTTTATGTCAGAACCGATAACTTATAATTTATTTGATATAATTTAAGAAATAATAATTTAAAGATGAAGAAGGAGTTTCAACTGATTTGTGGTTCGAAATGACATGACATGACCCTAGAACCGTAATTCACCTGGGGCCCGGTGTTATTACATTTAATATCACATCTCACACTGGGCCGGATATAGGGTCGCTGTTGGGGAACTGAATGAGTTGGTCTGTAGATCATAATATTTGAAACTGTTTTTGGTAGCTCAAAGTTTTCCTTCTTGGGCAGAGTAGGTATGAGTTTTGCTTTCTAGATAGGCAATGCCGCAAGTGTTTTGGGCACAATTCCACCTGAGGCGTAGCAATTGAGCTATCTACAGATTGTTGCAAAAGGTATTTCATTTGGTTCCATTGTATTATGTAAATATCTTTGTAACTAATTTTTGCACATGCTTCCGGTATATTTAGGTTCGTAGATAGGTATTGAATGGTTGCTTCTATAATATTTCCAAGGACACATACATCAACTACCTTTAACATTTGGGTCATTCCAGAGCTCAACATTTTAATAGTAATTATAATGTTAAGATCACCCACCTGATGTTAAGATAACTTCTGCCCATAACAAAAGCAAAACATCTTAGCGCTCCCCTTCTTAGATATGGGAAGACCTAAGTCACATTATTTTTATTTTATTTTTACACTATTGACTTACTTTTTACATTATTGATTATCTGTAAAGGCAGATTGCCTCGCAATCCCGAGTCGATACCTGAGACTAAGTAGCCTCAGTGACTTCTTGTTTTATATATATTTTTTTAATATGTAACCAGTAGTAGTTTCTTGCGAGAGATTTTTCCGATTCATCTTTTAAAATATCGTACTCTCTTTCCTCACGATCAAGACGATATTTTGTAAAGCCTCGTTGAATGCGGTTCCAACACAGTTAAGGCCCGCCAGATATTTTTGTAAATCTTCGGACCCAATCAAGACAATCAGACGGGAGAGTTGCAAACCTGATGGTGACTGATGTGTCCGCTGGCTGAGACCATAAATAGCTGATCGTGATGTCGCTGCGGGGCTGTCCCCTCGATCCTCAATTATTCAATGCACTAGTTTCCAACCTAGTTACTGACTCACTGTACCTCCCAGCAATGACTTCAATGGAACTATTGATACAGTTTTCTTAAGAGTAGTAGTAGTTATGTAGTAGTGAATTGTACACTAACCTTGTACTATTCATTATTCTGTAAATCTTGAGAACAATCATAATAATCTTGAAATAGGAGAGGAAAATTGTTATTCCATTTCTCAAGTAAGGAATATAAAACCCATCATCATTATACATTTGGTAAGAAATAAATAATGATTTTGGCCAATCAAGTTTTTTTTAAGTACTTAACTACCATTAGTAACTACTGACAGGTACGCAAGTAGTTACCACAGAGATATATTTTTTGTATATATGTGACCTCTGACCTCTGATCATAAAAAGCAATGCGACTTAGGTCCTCCCCTACTTAGGTATGACGAGACCCAAGTCGCATCTTATGCCAGCAGCTCAGACGTGTAGGTGGGATGTCTCATGTGCGTAACAAGGTAATGCGAATGTGTTACTGCTTGGCGGTAGAAATGGCCATGGTGGCAGTACTTCCGCGGACGAACTCTGCAAGAGTTCTACTGCTCTTAACATCGAAAAAGTTGTTAGACAGGGATGTGTCACGTCACCATAGCGGTTAACTCATTCATGGACAAATTTTTTAAGGATTTAAAAGATTCTGGATGTGGATTAAGAATGAACGAGTTACTCTACAAATGTCTCCTTTATGCCGATGACCAGGTTTTACTTGCGTCTTCGGCGGAGGAGTTACAGGAGATGTTAACAATTATGCATGGAGCCTTTGAAAGAAAAGGAATGAGAGTAAATAAAAAAAAGGAATGTGTGTAAGACGAAAGCTATGGTTTTCGAAAACGATGAAAGTATGACTGCTTGTAATACTTATTCTGATCGGTGAACACAAGGTGGAACAGGTGAATGAGTTTGTGTAGGATCCTGGGGGATTTTATGTATGTATAATATACATCAACTTACGTACAGATTCAATTTATACTGCATCTAAGTTAGGTTGCCATGCTCCAGTTAGTAAACGAGTAGGCAACGTCCATCATTCGTATGTCAGAACTCGTACCTAATGTGCTCTTTCCAAGAGTACCATTGCCGAGATACACTGCATTACTTATTCAGACATTGCTGCTTCCATGTGTCTAAGTGTCACACGTTTAGTATGATGTGATGTTTGATTTTGTTCAATTTAATAATTATTTATAAATATTATAAATAAAATGTGATTATATTACTAAAATATTGTTACAAAGGGCGATATCTCAGTCCCAATGTAATGTTGTATAATACATGATGTCCTAGGAGTTGGGCGTTGGTAACTGCGCCACAGTTTTATTTTTCTATAACTATTGCAGTTACCATCGTGTCACTATTTTTTATGTGTCTTCTTTGTTTGTTCCCAATAAAGATTTTATTTTATTATTTATTAATATTATGTTTACAAAATGCCAAAGTCAAAATGAGATAAAGTAAAAAAAAGTTCTTTGTCTCTCAAAAAGTATTGATAAAAATTAGTAACAACTAGGAATATGCTAAAACTCTTTATTTTGTAATATAATGATAAAACCACAATATAAAATGTGCTAAAACAATAAGTCTCTCATATTTTGATGAAGTAAAAAGATAAAACCACAACATAAAACTTGCTAAAACAATAAGGCTCTTATATTTTGATGATGTAAAAAGATATAACCGCAACATAAAATTTGCTAAAAAAATAAGGCTCTCATATTTTGATGATATAAAAAGATAATACCACGACATGAAATGTGCCAAAACAATAAGGCTCTCATATTTTGATGATGTAAAAAGAAAAACCACAACATAAAATGTGCTAAAATATAAATGCACTCGTGTTATGATAATACAAAAAAATAACTTAATTTGTGGTATTATCAGAACATAATATACATACTACAACATGTGTGCTAACATATGAAGGCACTCATGTAATGATGATAAAAAGAAACTTAATACTACAACATGGAATGAGCCATAATATAAATGCACTCATGTTATGATAATACAAAAATATAATTTGTGGTATTATCAGAACATAATATACATACTACAACATGTGTGCTAACATATGAAGGCACTCATGTAATGAAGATAAAAAAAAACTTAATACTACAACATGGAATGTGCTAAAATATAAATGCACTCGTGTTATGATAATACAAAAAAATAACTTAATTTGTGGTATTATCAGAACATAATATACATACTACAACATGTGTGCTAACATATGAAGGCACTCATGTAATGATGATAAAAAGAAACTTAATACTACAACATGGAATGAGCCATAATATAAATGCACTCATGTTATGATAATACAAAAATATAATTTGTGGTATTATCAGAACATAATATACATACTACAACATGTGTGCTAACATATGAAGGCACTCATGTAATGAAGATAAAAAAAAACTTAATACTACAACATGGAATGTGCTAAAATATAAATGCACTCATGTTATGATAATACAAATACATAACTTAATTTGTGGTATTATCAGAACATAATATACATACTACAACATGTGTGCTAACATATAAAGGCACTCATGTAATGATGATAAAAAAAAAACTTAATACTACAACATGGAATGAGCCATAATATAAATGCACTCATGTTATGATAATACAAAAATATAATTTGTGGTATTATCAGAACATAATATACATACTACAACATGTGTGCTAACATATGAAGGCACTCATGTAATGAAGATAAAAAAAAACTTAATACTACAACATGGAATGTGCTAAAATATAAATGCACTCATGTTATGATAATACAAATACATAACTTAATTTGTGGTATTATCAGAACATAATATACATACTACAACATGTGTGCTAACATATAAAGGCACTCATGTAATGATGATAAAAAAAAAAACTTAATACTACAACATGGAATGTGCTAAAATATAAATGCACTCATGTTATGATAATACAAATACATAACTTAATTTGTGGTATTATCAGAACATAATATACATACTACACCATGTGTGCTAACATATGAAGGCACTCATGTAATGAAGATAAAAAAAAACTTAATACTACAACATGGAATGTGCTAAAATATAAATGCACTCATGTTATGATGACACAAAAAGATATCTTCATTTGTAGTAATGAGGGAACTTAATACTACAACCTGCAAGTGCTAACACATAAAGGCACTAATAAACAGTCTTAAGTAATACTAACAAAGTCTATAGTTCTCTTTGCTATACATAACAATGTCTATAATGACTGACCCACACTTATATATACTGCAAGGCAAATTGGTCTAATCTTCGGCAGGTAAGCCACTATCAGTTACATCCTCCTGAGTATGATGAAGAGTACTTGTCTCATCAGTGGTGCTTACCTGATTCACATCAGTACCAGTGTCATTATGAATTAAATTCATTTCCTCCTGTAAAGAAATACGAACAATCAATATAATTTAGGAGCAGTCGAACTCACGCCAAGTTCGTAGGGGGAAGTGCTGCCACTATGCCCATTTCTGCCGCCAAGCAGTTACTGTGTTCCGGTTTGAAACATATTACAGGCACAAGAGACATTCCACCTACGCGTCTCAGAGTTACGGGTACAAACAATTCGACTTGGGTCTCGTCGTACATAGTACGGGAGGACCCAAGTCGCATCGCTTGTTATGGGCAGAGGTTACCACTTAACGCCAGATGGGCCATTGGCTCGTTCTATAACTGTAATATAAAAAAAACTTAATTATAACCCTTTGAGGATTTATTGTGAAGTGATAGTCATTTGTATTCCATTGGATGTTGTGCCATGTAAAGGTGTCTACACATCAGAAGTTGCCGACCTGGTAGCTCGTGCTCCGCTCACAAATCCTAAGTGCCCTACCTAAACATATACCATGACAGAGCTACAGGTTTTATGCTGTCACACTTTAAAGGGTGTGCAGTGCATGTTTACAAAGACAAGCTAAAATTGGAAGGAAAAATAAAGTAGTCACTACATGAAAAAACTCACATGGATGCCTTCACAATAAACGGCAGTCTCATAAATGACCTGTTTGATCACACTAAATCTCCTCGGATGTAAAATTTGTCTCAGTCTTGCAATCTCAGCTAAAGCATTATCCAGTGAAATCCTGAAATAGTGAAAATTATGTCAAGAAAAGTCAACATAAGGATATTAATAACAATAACAAAATGTAGAATAAAATCCATAAAGAAATGGCTTGGAAACATCAATAATATTCGAAACATAAAGTCATGCATACTTGCATAATGCTAAGTTTGACACCTGTTTAAACCATATAACTCAAACTACTAAGCAAACCTAACTTAATTGAGTGTGTGCAAAGCTGCCTATTGAGAGACAATCTGCTCTTGGTAATGAAGGCTGACTGGATTGAGGTGGGCCTGTATCAGTGAGCAAGTCTCACAGAGCTCTCTAATGCAGCTTCTACTCTACAGATCCACATCCAGACTAATGCAAGCTTCCGGATAAGATTAACATTTTAATATTGGATTGAGTATAACATTTGACTGGCCTCAGCTCAGTTGGCAGTTAATCTGCCTTCTGCGCTGTAGGTCATGGGTTTGATTTCCACCCAAATTGTTCAGTGTATGCTTATATAATATATTTACAAAAAATCACAGATTAAGCTGGTATTAATAATATGTATTATATGTATGAATACAACAAATATTTAGAAAGTAAAAACAAGTGAAAAAAGTATATAAATATTATATCAGTTATCTGGTTCTCATGTATACAAGCTATGCTTAGCTTACTTCACTTTATTCGAAGTAATGAACAATAATGTCACCAAACAGTAATTGCTGTGTGCAGCAAAACAGAAAAACCAACTTCATTGCCTATGAATGAGAATGATTGCTCATAATCTTGTACTTGGATGAATGAACAGATTTTGATCAATTTCTATGGGATCAACATAAAACTATATCATTTCAAAGAAAATTAATTGTCGAAATTGGTTAATAAATGACAGAAATACTTACTGACGCTGCTCCGCTAGACATTCCCAATACTGTACAGAGGTATTAGGAGCTGTGAGATCTTCCACTGTGGCTTCATGTTGAGTGGTTGGTTGACTAGGCTCAGGTGAAGATAAATTATACCTCTGCCTCTTGGGAGTAACATCTTCTTCATCAGTACTACAATATTTGAAACAGAAATCAGTTTAGGTAATACATATTAGGAAATAAATGTCTGCTGTTATTACATAGCAACCATCATTAAAAACCTACTCTGGAATTTCATGGCTGAGTTGACGTTTTAAGCTCGTTGTAGGAGCTGCTGAACATTTTTCAGCACACGAGCTACACTGGTACGTCGAGATCGATTCCGGCAGAGTACTGGATTCCCCTGAAGAACTGGATTCCCCTGAAGAACTGGATTCCCCTGAAGAACTGGATTCCTGTAATCATTCAATAAAAAAGGAATAATGTAGTGTAATACCCAAGAATGTAGTGCAGTTTTGGAACTTTCTACAACTTTACCTTTGCCTCTTGACTGCCCATTTTGATTCGTCTGATTTCAGCACTAGCTATATCTGATTGAATAATTATTAGAAGAAATCGCAATAGAACCGAAATTAACACAATTTTTTCGAATTTTTTGGTAAAATTGTATGTAACCTCAAATTAACTCCTACCAAGGCAAGCGAACGAATGAATGACGCTCAGTTCCCTCCATTTTTGTAATTGTTTCCTATACCCAGTGTTGCCAACCCCAGCATAGAGCTAAACTGTAGATAGCCAGAAAAAAAACTGTAGAAAACTGTAAATATCAAATTAAAAAACAGTAAATCTACAGCTTTATCTTTTTATTATTTAATTATGGAATAAATGTTAGAGCGGGAATAAAAAATAACAAAAATGATGTTATTATCAAAGTTTTAATGAAATTAGTATTATTAAGCAAAAAGTATTTAATCAAAAGTCATAAAGGTGCATTATGTCAAATGAAATTAGTAATATTTAAAAGCTAGTATTGCAACACTTCGCTAAATGTGACTAGCGATTTTTGAGGAAGTTCAATTAAAATAGTAAATAAAATGGTAGCTGATCATCAGCTGCTAATGATACATGTTAGATAGTATCGCTAGCTACTATCTCATTTTCAATATCTAAATCTTCTCGATTTTCCGTTTCGTCTTTATTCTTGAAATCGTACATATTTTGATTGAATTTTTTTAAATGGTCATTTGTCACATTGAACTCAAAACAATTTTTAATTTCTGATTTTGTATGCATGGTACCTTTTATTGTGGTCGTAGAAAGTTTATTTCTTAACTTCGTTTTCATAAGATTAATGCTGGAAAATAAGCGTTCTACCGTAGCTGTACTGTGCGGCAAACATAGAAGCTTTCTGGTTAAAGTCGATAAAAGTGGAAACATCGCAGAGCCATCGCCTTTTTTTAATTTAGAAACATGCCGGCAAAATTCTTCTACACTGAGCGTTTCAGTCTCGTTAAATTCAAAATTGGTCTTGCGAAGGGTTCTCCATTCTCTATCTAATTCTGTTATATTTTCTGGACAAATACTTGGAAAATAATATAGCATATCAGACATTGAAGTTATATGTTTTTTACTCAAATCATGACTTATAATTACTTTTGGGTTCAACATCCGTAAACACTTAAGTGCCTGACGTTCTTTATCATCGAAAGGAAATCTTTGTTTGATTTGGGCTGCTGCCTCAATGTAAAACTCTTTACATTTCTTGTAAAAATTGGACAATTTATCGTCATCTAATTCTTGAGTGTCTCTTTTCAATCGAATTAAATTTGGTATCATTCCTCCAACATATGTTTCTAATAACGGCAAATGGATTCTCACGTCATTTATATCAACACTTAATATTGTTTCTTCTTTGGCATTAAATATATCTTTGGCTTTGTTTAACTCTTCTTTTGTTAGTTCTAAATAAACTGGTTGAATAAAACATTTTAATATTGTTGCATACGCAGTGTAGACGTGATCGTATAATGAGTATAATTTTGGTTTTTCGGCCTGCATTTCTTTATTCAAATCTGTGAATATTGGTAAAGCAAATCGTAGGAATTCCAAGTATAATTCGGTTGTCGGTTCCATGGCTTTTGTTAAAATGCTTTGGGCAGAAAGAAGACGATCTGTAAACACTGCTGATTGGAAATATAATTTTATAGCTGGAAGTTGTTCCAACATTCTATTCACGACATCGTTCAACGATAGCCATCTGGTTTGTGCAGGGTGTAATATTTTATGTGGTTTTATATTTGTAAACGCCTGGAAAGTTTTAAAATCACCAATGCGTTTAGGTGAATTTTGAATGTGATTGAAAACTTCGCGACAAAAATCTTCAAGACCCCTCGGTAATTTTTCACATGCGTGGAATGCGCAAAGCCCAGAATTATGGGTACGATAGAGATTGTGGTGAGATGTGTGAGATTATACAGTTTAGATAAAAAAGTAGAGAGCGAGTTTTCTTATTTAATTGAATGAAGTACATAGGAACAAATGTAGTTATATATTTTAAATGAAACTATTTTAATTAGTTATTTTATTTGCAAGATCAATATCTAGCAACATCGGGCAATGTTGCTAGAACGCACGAAATCACTTCACAACTCGTGTGCTGGCAACAATAAAGTACGATAGTGTTCGTGTGCTGCCAGCAATAAATTAGAGACATGGGATCGCATACATTACACCGTTTTATAATACAAAACTTGATAGGCGTGATCTACCACAGGACTCGAGCTATATATAGTATAATTATTCTGCAAAAATAATAATCGTCGAGATGATTCGCTTGTTCCAGCCATTTTTATTGGTTAACTAATTAAATAAGTTATATATAGAGTAAAACCATCAGTCTGAGTGCGCTTAGAGCAGTGGACAGACTTTTTTTTTTCGATATGGTTTCGGAATGAGCCGTTGGCCCACCTGGTGTTCGGTGGTAACCTCGGCCCATAACAACCGATCTTCCCCTACTAGCAAAAAATAAAAGTAACGTACGTGTGTTTACGTTGCATAAATAATGTATACCTTTATATATGTATAGTCAGAGTTAGCCATATCGAATATTGTACTATCTTCTCAAAAAAACTTTTAGCGTTATCAGTTGTCTTGCAGTAATAATATTCACTTAAATATTAACTACATACCTAATCATATATATTTGTTTTCCGATTGTGTAATATGTATTTACTACCCACCTGGGAGCACATGTGCTCCCAAGTGGACAATTTATAGTCTGTGAAAAATTTGACGATTAATGGCAACCCTGAAAGAATAGAGAATAGATAGATTCACTGACGGAAAAAACATGGACGGAATGACTGCTCGCGCTCGTCGTTCCGTTTTCTGTTAGCAGCAATGCATTTTGGTCAAATAATAGTTGTAGAATATTTTTCTTCGTTTATCGTTGAATCGTTATTGATTTCGCCGTGATTCAGGTTTGTACACAGTTTACACGATTTTCATGCGTTTATGTTGCGTTGTACTTTGTGCTGCATTATCGATTCCTCGTTTTGTTACAGGGCACGCGGCTTAATATTTCTTTCGGCGTCGAAAAACTGTAACCATGATTAATCTAACTGTCAAGACGTTAGATTCAAGCAATCATAAGTTTACAGTCGAAGAAGATGTAAGTTATTTGGATTTATCTTCATCTTGCTTGTCACCTTGTGCGCCGTAGCCTATGTACCTATTCACTTGCATTTGCTATTATTCGGAGCTCGCCCTAATAAGTTTGATGTAGTTATTTCTTCTGCCTATTGTTACTTGTGTACTTCGTAGTAAGTGAACTGAAATAGAACCATCTAACAAAAATTCCAATATATTTCTTTAGTTGTATGGTTATATCGCGTAAGTAAAAAAAAATTATAAATATATAAATTTTTGCTGTTTCTGTGAAATACTAAGTATGATGCTTTTACATATGCTTGTCATAAATTTTTACCGTAAATGAAATTTTAAAAAATTTTTTTTTTTTCAATATTTTGTACTGAATACTTGAATATTTTTCTGTCAGAATGGTCATAAAAAACATTAAGTACATACATAAAGTTTGAAGTGATGCGTTCTTATTTTATAATTCCCAATACTACAATAATGTATGCTGTATGCTATTTAACTGCGAATTTATTAGGAACATCATTTTAGAATTAATACAAACTCAGTGGGAAACCACAAAGTTCATTTATGTGGACTTTAATATATTTTGTAATTTGACTACTCAGGACTGATCATCAAGCAGTCAACTAATATAAAAAGAATGTAGGTAAATAAGGTGTCAATTTTCTCATGTTTACATTAGTTCAACATTTTTGTGTGATATAAGCACTACCAGTAGTTTCTGATATTCATGAAATAACAAATTGTGGTTAAGTCTAACCTCACTAATATTATAAATGCAAAAGTTTGGATGTTACTCAACCACACCAGAACAGCTGAATCTGGATGAAATTTGGCACAGATTATAGTCTGTATTAGCATACACGACTTTTTATATGGAAAGTGCAATGTTCCCATGGGATGACTTATTCAATGTGGGGCGCAGCTAAATGTATGCATACAACATTCAGTGAAACTAAAGTCATTGACGTCATTGCAACACTTATGTATTGTAACAAATATAAAAACCACATGTAATTTTGAAGAACCATTGATTTAGTTGATATTTATAGATTGAAATAGAAAATATTATTGCAATTTGACAAAGCAAATGGTTTTTTGGCCCAACAATATTGGTTCGCTGCTCTTCACGCCACTGCCCTTGCAGCACATGCTCTGGCCGCCCCTGCGCTTGCTACCCTAGCTTAAGTTAGGACTAGCTATAAACCCTTACTCCTGATGCCTACCCATGCTATTGTGAAGGAGAATGTTTGCACTAGTTGAGTACCCATGGGTTAGGCATCAAGTGTTAATTCATTTCACATGTACGAATGTTCAATCTTGATTGTCTTGATAATTTAAAACAATAATGTTTGAACATAGAAAATTATTTTCTTTAAAACAAAGCATGTTTTCTTCCATACATTGGAAGTATATACCACAGTATCACACCACATTTGAAATATCATAGTTAAATACAGGAGCCTATGGAATTTACTATCACATCCCTAAAAAATATAGATGGAAGCATTGTAATGTAAAAAGTTATCATTAGTCCATTTAGTTTGAGTGTAATGTCTATTCAAAGTCACTTATAACAAGTAAATAAAGCATTATTGCAGCAAGCTTATGTTTTCATCTGAAATATGCTTTTGGACAAGACTAGTTATTTAATCAAATTATTTTCAGGCCACTGTCCAACAACTCAAGGAAAAGATCGGGGAGAAGTTGCATCTTAGGATAAATCAACAGCGACTAATCTTCTGTGGAAGGGTATTGCAAAACGAGCAGAAGCTTAATGAATGCGGTAAATTTTATCACTTTTATACAAAGTAATATGTGTATATAGTGTATAGGTATGTGTATATGTATATATATATATATATATATAGTTTAAAAACATATTTTATATTGCTACAACTTTCAGGTGTTAATGATGGCAAGTGTTTGCACCTTGTCAAGCATGCACCACCCTGCCTCATGTCCAGAAATGAGACAGAGGACATGGAAATTTCCGACAATGACACCATGGACCAGCCCAGTACAGCCACTGGTGCTCATCCACTTGAACATCACATAAGGCATCTCTTCGTATGTATACATTTGTTATTGCTTTCAATATAATTTCATTTTTAAACATATATCTAAAAATAGATGCTATGTTTCAGACTGCTCCAACTGATCTCGTGGTTGAGCAGCAGCAAGCGATGTCAATGACACCAACTGCCGGGCGTATGGAATTCATTCGGCGGATGATAACTGAAATTAGAGATACTTTGACTACACTGCGGGCTCACACTGGAGAAGAGGTAAGAAATTTATTGTGAATAATTTTAATAAAGTTTATTGATTTATTTATATTTTGTATGTAACTGATTGAAGTCATGTCAAAACTTATCCTTAAAAGACAGTCGAGTCCCGTCTACTACTATGATCATATTGGACTGGCATCTTGAAGGCTTTATTGCAGCTAACTATAGTCATGAGATAATGATCTCCATATAGCTTTTAAATTGTGAGTAAGCTCAGTGGAAGTAAGTATTTTTATAGTATAAACAATGTCAACACCCATACTTTTTCAGTTGGGTACACTTCTGGAGATTCTAAAGGCCAGTCCTAGACCTCAGTGCCATTTTCTTGTTTATAGGCGATGCATTTTGGGGTAGTTTGAGTCATTGTATTCTATGATGATTAATTGGTGAATTCAATCATTATTAATTTTTGCCTTGGTAAACCCTTCAGACTTAATGCTCTCTGGCATATCCTCATAACGGCATTCATAGAACTAGTAAACAGTGATTAACTAATTCTCTTTTTGAAAAGCTTCACTAAACATGCATTCTTTGCCATTTGTACAGCAGTTCATACCAAAAGTGTGGGCAGTTGAGTGAGCACAAGGTGTGATAAAAGACGTCCCAAAACTAACCTATGTTAAAAATTATGTTTATTATTTATAGAAAAAATTTACATAAACAGTCTCAAGGAATAACAACACCAGCTAACTTATATTTATTTATTTCATTTTTTTTTTAATTTATTTATTACACAGGAGAATCAACAGCTTTGTTACTTTGGAATTACAATTTATTAGCTACAGAGAGGCAGTTAGAAGTTCTCGCATATACTAAAATTAACTAAACTAGGTATATATGAATATATCTAGTTTACTTATTTCTACGATATCTTAGCACAGTTCTGGAACTCTTCAAATGTTTAATAACAAAGAAATTACACAAACGGTCTCACCACATCTAACGAATAACACACAAGCTAAACCATATTTTATATGATTATATATTATGTAGTTTACTTACTTCTGCGATGTCTTAGCATGGTTCTGAACGCTTCTCTCCTATATATGTTCAACTTTTTTGACAGATTGATTCTAGTCTAAATAAATTCATGTTTCACTTCTAGATGTCCCATCAATGTTTTAATCTAGAAATGCATCATTATTATAATTTTGCTTAGGGTGTGTCGAAAAGTCAATGACTTGTAGTGTAGCACCTTCATATGGTTATGCAACGTTGAATGTTGCTTCTCATCTGCGTTCATTTTCTGCACAGAGTGTAGAGCTTTGTCTTGATCGCATGTGACCATATGCTGTTACATCATAGGTGCTTGTGTCGTGATATAAGTTATTGACTACTGTAGGTCGAGGCCAGAGACCAGGCAGCGGCACCTCAGGCTGAGCCAATGGAGACCGATGACGAGCCAGATGAGCCGAATGAAACCGAGGTAAAAACTGCAAGCAGCGCGCGGGGTCGATTTTCCAATTTGGCGTCTCGAAAAACCCCCAGATTATGAATTTGTACCGAATCGAAGCAACTTTTTTTCGGCCGCCATTTTGAATCCTCCATCTTGGATTTTAAATACCATCATCGCACTTCCCCCTCAATTCCCTAACAGTTGTTCGACCACGCCCAACCTAATTGCAACCGTTTCCGAGACATAGGCGTTTTAATTTTGTATGGCGGCCATCTTTTTTGTTCGGGAGCCATCTTTTTTTTCTTTTATTCATCCTCGACTTGAGGCCCTGACTAACTTTAGTTTTGAAAGTATGCCGCTATCTCTTACCGTGTCTGAGATATAAGTGGAGGGGTCAAAAAAGGGGAGAGGTTGGGGAATGCTTGACCCTCATGAAACTCCTCAAGGTCATGCAAATACATAACAAAAATAGAATTAAAATAGATGCACTATTTTAATGATTGATGTCCTAAAGCATCTTATTACACATGTAAAAATGCAATAATAATAATAACACACAAAATAAACAAAAATAAATTTCGTAGCCTAAAAATCGGCAAATTTCAATAAAAAAAATAAAAGTCGAATATCTTGAAAAGGGTTAAAGTTTAGGGTAGGGTGTTTCATAGTGAAATAAGTCAGAAATGATGGGTACTCCATGCCCCTAACGGATGTAGCACGACTTTTCCTGTAACCCTGTATATACATTTTTAAAGCCGAAAGCAACAAGCGAAAGCAGTAATATGATCCAGTAACATACAATATATATATATATATATATATAATAACTGCAG
Source organism: Chesias legatella (assembly GCA_947359385.1). Classification (NCBI taxonomy): domain Eukaryota; kingdom Metazoa; phylum Arthropoda; class Insecta; order Lepidoptera; family Geometridae; genus Chesias; species Chesias legatella. The sequence continues at coordinate 6,516,681 of OX375762.1, read as the reverse complement.
CCAACACCTTCACCAATACCTCCAAGTACCTTTCGAAACAACATCTGCCTTATTTATTACTAAAATTAAACGATCATAAAATGTCTACCTGCATGGTAATTCGTTTTGTATTCTATTTATAACCTACGTTTATTTCTTAACAAATATGCGCGGTTAACCCTAAAATCTATTCCTGATAACTGTTTTGGTTGTACTCAATAAGCTCATTAATCGGTTAATATTAGAGATGATGAAACGGATAGTGGTTTGGCCGGATACCGGATATTCGGCAAGCTACGAGGCCGGGGCGCCGGATATCCGGCTACCGGATATTCGGCCCTTAATCGCGTTACACAACGCGATCAGTTTGATTTGAATATAGGCGCGGTGAACGAGATCGGTAATATTCGGGTGCGTTTGCAAATAAACATTTTTGACGTGCAATTATAAAAATAAACGGTGTCCATAACTTACTGTGGAATGATTTGCTTTGAGTAAAATAATCAAAATAATTTGAATTTTACTATCCGAAATCCGGTCGGATACTGAATTACTATCCGGTATCTGGCCGGATAGTGCAAACAAGGCCGTATACCGGATAGTTACCGGATATCCGTTTCATCTCTAGTTAATATCCATTAACAAAACTATAGGTAATTAAAAATTAAAAGCACGACTGTTAGTCCCTTTAACTTGCTACCACCCATATTGTAAGCCGATGAGTGTATCATTGATTTATCGTAGTTTTTAAATATTATTTCTATATTTTACATGATAAGTCTGAAAAGTAATCTATTACTAACTAACATGAGATAGGGGTCATTATGATGGAAAGGTAGCGGCTAAATAATTTTCATCACAATCCATCACAGGTTATTAATATACATAATGGGAATCAAAACTCCCGTCTGCGACCTGAGAAATCGATAATACACATGCGCAGAACTGTCCTCCTTTGTGTACAAACCGTAGCTCAGGACATCGTTTTAATTGAGAGCTGTTGTGTATATTATGTACATTAATAGATACAACCCCTCAATCATACGAGACCGCTACCATGAGGTTTATAATATCGACCCAAAGCGATACGCCTTGAAATTCACCCATCGCCCTATTATTGTTGAATAAATAAACAATTAGATTCGTTGAAATTAAATTTGTAGTTTTTGAAAAGTTCACCTCTATGAGGTGAAATGGGGGTCTAATTCCACGCGGGTGAAGCCGCACGCGGCAGCTAGTATAAAATAAAACTGTTGAATCCACAGTCGAGATAAATCATTCGCTACGGAGAAGGACGAGATTTTAATGCTGCCATTATTTCTCGCCATCGCAAATTCCATGGACTTTGTAGATTTCCCCATTATTCAACGTTAGTGGATTGCATCTTAATGCTTGGCAATAATGCGAATAAAGCAGCAAATGCACATAGCACATCCTGACTCATACATTGAAAGTAATATTGAGAATACGTCATATCCATCTTGACTATCCCTTTTAGTAGGACCGGTATATAAGTATAATTACATAGTAAAAGTATAGTTCAGACAAGATTACACGAGCACTGAGTCAACTCTAACGCGTGACTGTAGTTTATACTACTGCTAAAATAATCAACTAAGAAAGAAAGAAAGAAAATAAATTTATTCACAATACGTACACAACACAGACGTACAATTGATATAAAACAACTGAGTTAAATAACCTACCTAAATAACTACTATTTAACTGTACCAGGCCTCTCAGAATATATAGAAATCACAAAATATATGATCATGTCGATAAAAATATTGGTGGTACAGAGTGGCGCAACTGGCGCAACGTAATAATAGCTGTTAGTTTTTTTAATTAATATATTGCTTTAATTTAAGTGCAGAGAATATTGACGAACTATTATTCTAAAACATCCAATGAAATAGAAAGATAAATATAGGTCTAATTATTGGTCAACAATCAACAATGTGATGGCCTCTCAGCTTGGTTGGTAGTAACTCTGCCTTCTGCGCTGTAGTTTGTAGGTTCACACCAATATTTATCCTGTTGGGCGGAGGTAGGACAAATATTTGCGTGAAAAACATAGATTTATTTTTTCTAAATTTGTGTTTGTTTTTTTTGTAGCCGCGGGACGAGGATGATGACGAGGGAGATGATGCAGCTCAAAGTTCCCACAGAATGTAAGTGAATACTAAATGACGGAAACTTATTCTGCCCGACTTTACACATGTTTTCCTCATGCCTACGTTTGCGTCACTATTTCCATGCAGTTGATTAGTATTTTTGTAATCTAACAATAAAATTTGTAATTTTGATTTCAGCCTCCATCGAGCTAGGGCCACGCGCTCTTCTCGCTACTTCCGTCCCCGTGACCTCGGCCAGTTGCTGCATGAACTTGAATTACTCCAAGAGGAGTTTACACCTTTCCGCGTCCAATACATCGAGATGCTTAGTAACCTGGCTACCGTAGGCGTAAGTATATGTATCAAGGCAATGCATACTACACCAGCTGAAAAGTGGCGCCGTTTTACGAGTACTGACTCCCGATTGACGCGATGAGACAATACCTGTGGTACCTACTCTGTTTCTGATGTTTGGTTTACGTTGTAGATCTCGGAGTACGACCGCGAGCACCACCAGCGTACAGTGGACCTAGTGTGTGACATAATGCACAGCTTCTCGCACGGATACCACGCAGTCAGCGACATCGCCTATCACGTGGGACAATACTACCCACGCCTCTCATCGGAGTCACCGTCTACGGCCCGCCACCCGTTACCGATGCAGGTACAAATACATCGACAAGGATTAAATGTTGCTCTAAGATGCACTATTAAAATTTCCAGGTAATCCTAATGTAATCATGTTTTAGGCCCATATCAACGTGGTAACTACGACGGGCCGTCGCGCGACTTCGAATGGTGCCAGAGGCGGGCAACAGGCCGCTGCAACTGCCTCGACCAATGCGAGTGGCAACGTGCCCAGAACCCCTCCCGTACGGACCGCAACTGTGAGTGCCGCTGACTCCACCACCACCGCGGCTACCACCACACCCAGCGACGCAGTCGGTACTACCACCACCACCGATGAAACCGCCGCAGTCCCCGCCGTAGCCGTCGCAGCCTCCACTGCAGCAGAAGCCGCCGCTACCCCCGCTGCCGCCCTCGCTGCACCGTCCGCCGCCAATACGACGGGCAACGCGACCGCGGCAGCCTCCGTTACAACTACCCCTTCCACCCGTGCGCCGTCCCAGTCGCGCGATCAGGAAGCCGTACACATCGGCCCGGGCCTCGGCATCGACCTTGAGTCGCTTCGACGCGCCGCCGTCTTAGCCGCGTCCGCGGAGCGTTCGCAGCCCTCGCGCCACACCTCGCACACCGTCACCCACTCGCCCGGCGTCACCACCACGACCCGCACCACGTCCAATCCCGAAAGCTACCAAGTCGAGATTGAGACCAGGCGCAGCTTCGCCATTCCGATTGATGACAGCTTGCTCAGTGGGCTGGCCGCTGTTGCCACGAACCTGCATCAAGGACGCAGTCAGCAGGACATAATGTCTATCGATCTCTCGCAGTTGGCTGCCTCGGCTCAAGCTCGGACGACCGCCACTTCTACGGAGACCACGACTTCTGCTCAGACTGCGGCCTCGGCCGCCCCTTCGACCTCCGGGGCTCACACTGCTCGCGTCGGAGAACAGACGGTGCGCCAAATGCGTGAGATTCCCGCGTTTGAGACGAATCTATTCAGGAACTCGACTGTTGTCCGACCGGATGCGTCAGGATCTGGGAACCAGACTCGGGGCTCTCGAGGTGGTCAGGACCAGCCAATGGCGCCTCCGTCCGGTGACCGAGCCCCGGCCGGGCAGGGTCACGCGTCGAGCCGCGGATTCGTTCGCGGACGGGGACAGCCTTGGAGCCGCGGGCAGGGACACACTTCGAGCCGCGGACACGGATACAGTTCGAGCCGCGGGTACGGGTATACTTCGACCCGGGGTCGCGGCCTCCCACACTCATCGGCCGCTCACCAACCTCCGAACGTCACTCCCAACCGTGGACACGGCCACGCCCGTGCGCAAGATGGTGCCGGAAATGGAAATGAACCGCCGCGAACTCGCGTGCTTATGGGTAACTTATTATATACATTATGTTTGTAATTGATTACAGTTTGGAACATGATAATATAGACAGAGTATGTTATTTCTTTGACACAGATCTCGATAATCTTTTGAGGGGCCTGACTCACTCCGGCGGTGTGGAGGTTGTGATGAGCATGGAAGAGTTGCCAGGGTTCGTTCCTGGCGGATTTGTTCCCGGCAATCCGATCGACGGTGATAACGAGGCTGGAGGTAATCTATTCATATAACGTTCTTTCAATAATCAATTCTTCTTTTTAATCGGAATGACACAGAAAACAACGTATTGAGTTAAAACATTCACTACTCTCCGGATTTACGTTAATTTACTAACTTGCTTTCGCTTTTTGGTTATCTTTATTGATAATGAATTTAATCGGTGTGGTTTATATGTCGAGTTTTGGAAATCAAATAACAATAGGCTTATTAATATTGATTGTGTCAAAATACTATTATAATCCTTTTTATTCTGGATTTCGGAAACAGTGTTTGTAACCCCGTTACTATCGAACGTGGCGCCACCGACTGAAATACTTCAAAACGTTATTGCTAATGTTTTACGTCAAAACATCGGGGATGCATTACTCTTACACCAAAACCGTACTGAAGCCCAAAGTCAAACACAGAACCAGGAGCAACAAGAGCCAACTCAGACCCAAGGGTCGCCTCAAAACCAAGGACCAGCACAAAATCAAAACCGGGATAATAATTCAGAACGCCGGCAGCAGCGAAGGCAAGGTAAGCTAAAAACTATTTTGCTTTCTACACCAGCTTACAAATTAACCGCATGTGAAAATATATCTTAGCATCTGATGTCGTCCCGAGTTGTAATTTAGAATCGAGACGCAGCGAAGGATTCCATTTGAATGACAAGCAAAGAGTTCGATTCATTAATATAATTCATAGGTTAGCGACGGATCAGAAGGTTTGAGATGGAGACCTAGAGTGGACAGCGTTCCACTTACTCCCGCTTTCCTTTAGAATCCTCCCACGTTCATTAATAGTACTAACATGGAGGAAATGTATCCGTGCAGCTTATTGGGTCACTTATCGTACATGCATTTATTACATGTGAGTTTGCTTTCAAAAAGCCTAAATTTGTTCCTAGGACTATTTGCTACAGACTTCGTAAAGATATCTGTCTCGAAATATTTACAAATGATTTAGAGTCTATTCGATGGAATCTAATTATTTCAGGGATTGATGTCGATAGTATGATTGCCAATTTTAATGACGTCATCTTACTACTTTTTGATCTGCATGTCCCACTAAAGACAAAAATCATCAAATAACTACCAAGTGCATGGCTCACTGACACCGTTAAGCAGATTTCTGAACACAATTGGTAACCTTGTTACAAATATTTCCCACCTCACATTTTTCGAATTTAATAAATTTAGTTCTCACTCTTTTTCATTAAAACTAATTGATTCTTCGGCTACTTTAAAATTTCTTACTCAAATATAATCTAACGCTAACTACAGAATTGAAAGACTTGCGTCGAAAAGGTGGTCTGCTCCCAAATTACTGACTACTTGGAAAAACATGATATCGTTCCCGACCTTCAATCTGGTTTTAGAAAGAGTAGGAGTACTAACACTGCGTTATTGGACGTGACGGACAATATGCTTTCGGCTCAGGATCAAGGAATGAGCACAATATTGGTGTTACTGGATTTTTCACGTGCGTTCGACTCGATCAACATATCACTCCTTCTCCCCAAACTCAATTATTATGGCTTCGACGCAAATGCAATACAATGGTTTGACTCCTACCTGAGCAAACGTGAACAATTCGAGATTCGAGATCGAACGTCGAGATAAAAAAAAATTACGGAGATACTGTAAGTTCTGATGTTTGTACAGTTACAAGGGGTGTCCCGCAAGGTTCCATTCTTGGGCCATTTTATTCATTTTATATAGCTCTGACATTAACTCTGTAATTGCATCAAAGATTGTAATTTTCATATGTATGCTGACGACATCCAGATTTATCTATCTATTATCTAAATTCGTTTTTGCTAAACACTAAGAAGACCAAGTACATGATCTTAGGTACGAAAAACCAAATAGCAAAGGTAGCGGTTTTAAAACCCTTACTATCCATTGGAGGTGAGGCTATTGAAAGGGTATATGAGGCAAGAAATCTTGGCCTAATCGTGGATGAGCAATTGAGATTTGAAAGTCATATAGCAGAAATATTGCGTAATTGTTTTTATCGGTTAAAAGTATTGTATAAATAAGAAATTATTTAAGTACTGATCTTCGCATAATGCTCGTAGACTCGCTAGTGTTATCTAAATTCAATTACGTTGACTGTGTTTATGGACCCCGTTTGCTGTCTAAAACATCACGACTTGTCCAACGAGTGCAAAACGCCTGCGCTAGATTTTGTTTTAATGTACCCCCGCGAAGCCATATCACTCCTTTTCTTAACCAATTAAACATATTAAACATGAAACATAGAAGAGACTTACATATTGCAACTCTGATGTTTGATGTTGTAAACACACAGAAGCCGCATTATCTCTACTCAAAATTTGAATGGGTTCAGGATACTTATAGGTATACACTTCGTAGGACTTCAAAACGTATATTGCGGACCCCACGACACAGTTCAGCCGCATTTCGAGGAAGTTTTCGTTTCTGTGCCACCAAATGTTGGAATTCAATTCCCCCACCACTACGTTTACTGAAAAATAAGTCTAATTTTAGAGTAGAATTAAAAAATTGCCTAGTAAACTTGCAAGTCTTTTTGTTAAATTCACACACTGCATCTATAATTTCCCCAGCTGCTTCACAGATTTTCAGGGTACTTTCTTCGGATTTAAAAATGTTCTTTTCCTGTTTAAATATGAATACACTGTTAATTTATTTATTTATGATAGCTTATTATTATATATGATAGCTTTTTGTTATCAACATGCTGTTAAAATTAAGTTCTTTTATATATTAATTTTTATTATTTTTACACACAGCTGCATTCTCAAAGTTTCTTTTTCTCTTTTCTTTATTTAATTAATTTAAAAACTCTCAATCATTCTCGACATAATGTAAATATTCCTCTATTATAAACTTTTTCTCACCAATTAATTGATCCATTAACTTATTAGCTTAGTTCGTTATAGCTTTTCTTATTTTTTTGTTATTGTTGTTATTGCTTTTAATTTCTGTGTATATTTTAGTTCTAAATTGTTTTTTCTTGTGTCTTCTTATATTTGTACGCCACCAAAGCCTTGAGCTAAAAATCAGCGCTGTAACCTGTTGCAGCACGTGCTGAGCTCAAGATCACAATTTTTTTTTTGTTTTAATTTAAGTATTTTTTAGGTTTTTTTTTGTGTTTTTGTGATGTTTGCCGTTGTTGTGTACAATGTGTGTGTGAATAAATGTCTTCTTTCTTTCTTTCTTAACAAATTTTTCAATACACCGATAGCCGATTTCCGTACTAACGACCAGATTTAATGTTCTTTTTTTGCGTTTTAGGATAAATTTCGAGATCGCTCCACGTCTAATTGGATTTAGTACAGTTTGCAATATGTGACTTCAAAAATGTTTAATCCTGATAGTTTTTTTCATTTTGATATAATTTACTTCAATTGCCCTGCTGTAACATAGATGACAACAAGTTACCAGCTAACACCGTGAATTCATTCATCAATCCACATAGCGTTATGTTTTGTTTATGGTTTTAATTTTATTTTGACTGTATATACCTCAAATAAGTATTCAATTAAAATTTTTTAAGGATATGGTGTTGTTACTTATGACAGTAATATTCCCGTGTCCCTTATTAGTCCTTAATTAATCAAGTGAGGAGAAACTCTGGTTATACCTTATATTGTCACAAAAATAAAATTTTCTGCTTTATCAATTGCCATACAATAGTTTAAAAATATTGGAATTAACCATTTAACAGATTTTATTGCGCTTCGCCATTGATTTCATATATTTTTAATAACTAATTCACTTATGAATGTATCTAAAATGGTATGAGACAAAGACTACCTGTATCCTTTGTACACAGTTTTGAGAGATCAGATACGATTTTGAATTCCAAACATCTGTTTCTTGGGAAACCGTGTATGTATAATACTGTGGTTTTCGGTTGTTTTTAATTCAGACAGCAGTCGATCTGCTATATTATTTCCCCCCACCATCATGAAAAACCATCACGTCGGCTCTGCTTGCTTGTCAGTTCTTATTTATTAATTTTTGGCGAATTAAAAAGGCTGAATGTGCATTTCTATTCAATAGTTTAGAACAAGTAATTATACTGAAAACTAAAAAAAAAAACCTCCCTACAAGTTATCCTCCTTGCTTTTTCCTGCTTCACCGTTAGACCTAGGTGGTAACCATTAGATTGTCATTGACCATTGGATTTCAATCTAATGGTTACCACCAAGGTAACCATTGGACGGTAGTCTTCTAATGGAACTGTTGGAAGACTACCGTCTATCTATCTATAACCTATACAATCCAATGAACCCAAACACGCCACCTCTGCTGTAGGTTGGTGAGGGTTTGGGTATCCAGGTGATGCTGTAGCATCAGGTCAAGGTTATCATGTTCTTGCCATATTACGGCACCACAGACAGATACACAGATACTCACCTTAAACTTATAGAAATCCTTTGTTTGCGTCATGGGTTATAAAGACAAAAAATATAATAACAAAGTCATCGCGCGATCGGTTTGGCGCAAACGAATTTATTATGTGTCTTGAATGAATTGTGAGAAAGTGGCCCAGTGGCACAGACGCTGTTTCAATCTGTTCTGAGGTCACTGGTTCGAATCCTTGACGTGTCTATGAATATTTTCAGTTTAAATAAGTATGTCCTCAAAACATACACAGTTTTACATAACTTTTTTGATTGCCCTCACAGCTCGGGTTGGCAACCCTCGTCGTCGGACAAACGACCGCGCGCACAGCTTTGCGATGGCCTGCATGGTGTACGACCGATACATGCACTGTGACAGCCAGCATGCGCGCCGCCATCTCCAAGAGCGCAGGTATGTTGAAAATTCGCTCTTTTAGGCTTTACTCGGTGCACGCAATGGGCATGACCAGCAATATATTTTAGGTCCCCCCTAGTAGCAGTACCAAAATATGAGAGTAGTCCCGTCTCGCATTGTACTGTGCCCTTCACTTGAAGATGTAGAATATTTCATTGTATCTGAAATTTCACCAGCAACCATAATCTTTCAAACTGGAACACGCCAATACAAGTGCACTACTGCTTGGCGGCAGGAAGCATATTATGGTGGTAATGCGACCGTAATGCTGAATTTATAAATGTAAGGCCTCTTGGTCGCCCGTGTTGATCGCTTGTGTAATTTTATATCAATCTAATGGCGTTGATATCCTGTTCATTGTAAAGTCCCTAGTGATCTGTTCCTGCGATCCCTCCTGAAGACGCGTTTGAGGCAACACTTGTACGACATTCTAACTGCGGTTCGTCAGTCTGTCGGTAGTCCCAAAACGTATATGGAAATTGAAGAGTTGAGAATTTTGATTAATTAAAGTATGTTATGAAAGCGTGGAAACGGTGCTGACATCTTTTTCATATTGCAGAGAGCACTACCAACAACAAGCTGAAGCTCAAGAGCGCGCCAGGGTCGTTAGGCCCCCTGATATCCGATATCCGGCTCCGGATATCGATGCCCTCATGAGCAGGAATGCCAGATTCACTGGGGTGAGTGCTTAGAGTGTGCTCCCAATAATTGTCAAATTATGGCGCTTTAGTCCAATACAAAAATAAATGTAGCTGGTGCATAAATGCATAATTAAAACAAACGTAAACTAAACAATTGATATCTTCTCATTCTGTTTTATACAGACTACAAAAGACTGCAATAATTGTATGCCATTAGATTAGAGTCTTCTGTTTGACACTAACTTCGGAGTGTGTAGTGGAAGTGGTTGCAAGACTAGTCGTCTTGAGTAGAAACATTTATATGTAAATATTAGTGGACCATTTTTTCTAATCGGATGGAACCACCTTTTCCAACTTATAAACATCACAATTATATTAGTGTTGATTAGTCACATTAGGGGATAAACATTACCAAAACTTAAAACTAACTTAAAGGATATGTCCAAATTTCAGGTAGGTCTTGTCGTTACAGAGATTACGTGATTTGTCAGAATATTAATGTACTGTTATTTACAGCGCCACATGGCTATAATGCTGTGCCTGCTGAGCGGACCCATGAGCCAAGAGGGCAGCCTGAATGCGTTCATGGTGACAATTGTAAGTTTGTTATTATATAATACACAGTTTTGTCATGTTATTTTTCATTTTTCGAGTTGTCTATGGTTTAGGAAAAGGAAGGTCTACTCTAATAAAAATGACTTACAAGCTAGAAGATTATATGCACTGAGTTATCACTAAGATTTATGTGGCTCTATTTTTGACTGCTTCCAAGGTTTATAGCTAGTAAAGTAACTGCCTATGCAGTGAGTTCTGAGATCGATCGGAGTTTAATACTGAGTACTTTAAAACATCTTCAGGCACGCCGGCTATTCCTGGAGCCATTGAACGAGAACCGCAATGACCCAATTCAGACGCCGTCTGAGTTCTCCTGCATCCGCTTACAACTACGAAACTTCGTTCAGCGCATGTTGCAGCGCGCTGTCCAGACCGACAGCCGCACTAATACCTTTGAGGCTGTCACCGAGCGCGTCATCCAGCAAAACATGGAGTTCCTCCAGAACATGGTGAGTAACTTGAGTATTTTGTCAGGAGTTTGTACTTACTTTATCTATATATTCGAACTAGTCGGTAGTACCTACTGCCGATTATAGGCCTCTGTATTAAGCGACTGTCGCGAAGTCGCCACAGTCAAAATTGAAGGAGGTTTTTTGGGTCAGACCCGCACAGGACCTCAATGGAAGGCACTAACAAATACCTATTCCCAGCAGTAGGTGGACAAGGAGTGAAAATTGTGATGATGATAAACAATGTTTGTGGTGTTGGGGCATGATAACTTACTATATAGGTTTGCAGACGTTTCTGAACTTCTGACTGAAAGTTTATCTGTTTCAGAGCAACGTGACCCGTATCACAACCGATATCGACCCGATTGAGTCCATTCGCGTGATGACCCGGTCTCGACTCCCGGCCATCATCGCTTGTGTGATGTCCGAGGCGCAGTCGGACATGTTTGCTTCCCGCTTCTACAGCGTCATCACAAGATTCTTCACTGACATGTGCACGCTGTTCCTGAGCTTCTGCGAGGAGGGCTTCACCGGGCTACTGCGCCTCTTTGACTTTCTAATGGTGACTATTTGGCAGTAGTAGAACCAACAGTGTAGGTAGTACTCATCTGGCAAGATTCTTCAATGATATTTGTACTCTGCTCGTGTGCTCCTGCGAGGAGGGCTCTAATCATAAAAATGTCGGATATTTTGAGCATTACTTACGTGCATGTTCTTCCCAAGAACTGTAATTCTAACTACTTCTGTTCGCAGCTTAGCACGAGAGGTAAGGAGATAAGTATCCTTTTTGTTTTGTTTTCGAGATGAAAACATGCCGGTACAATCACGTCCCGTGGCTGTTACAGTTTGATACCGCATTCTTCTATCCGGCTATTACCTTTGAGGATAGTTCAGCACACATGTTGGCCACGATCGAAGGGTAGAGGCGGCAAAAATGTAACCGCCATATATTCCCACACTTTAATTTGCATTAAGGCAAAAACAAACTTGGGAATGAAACGGCCATCTCCACCATCGCACTTTATGGCTTACGCTTATGGTTATCCTTCGTAACGATATAGTTTATTGTTTTGTTTTAAATATTGTAGATTAATTTATTTGTAAACAGGCCGGTATTACCGAGAACTACGAGCCGACGGCGCGCGAATGGCTGCGTATCGTGAGCCGAGAGAACCTGATCGCGATCCGAGACAACTTGCAGCCGAACATAGACGCCACCCGTCAGTACTTCCGGCGCGCCGACGGGTCCATGCCCGCGCCGGTGGTGAGTCCACAACCTAACCTGTCGCTACTGTTTTTTGTTTTCCGTTAATTTATTTTCTAGATTTTTCGTTCTCATAGTGATACTGAAATAAGGTAATTTTGGGATATTCAAATGGTATAACATACAATGGTTAAGATTTGCTGGAAGGTAGATGGCGCCACCGTCGATTAAAACTTTTTTGGTTAAAACTGGCCAGTGACATTTTGCATGATTTTAAAGCGACCTCATAAAAGTATGTAAAGGTACTGACCCCCGAGTTTCAATCCGGAGGTCGCCGGTTCAAATACTGACGTGCACCTATGAGTTCTTCGATTGAAAGATTTATGTACCACGTTCTCAAAACGGTGAAGGAAAACATCGTGAGGAAAGCGACATGTCCTAGAACTAAGAGTTCGAAGACATGTGCCAAGTGCACGAAAGGACCCTTTTTGAGGCGCACTTAAAATCCTTTCACCACACTGGTTCGAGAGAACCAGTGACTCGAACAGAATAGAATAGAACCAATCTAGATCGATAATAGCGTCATTTATTTCCTAGTATTTCTCCTTATTTGGATATTTAGGGGGGCTATGTGAATGAATTGAAACCTTTTATTTCTTATCATTTTGCTTTGTATTTAATTTCAGTATCTATTAAGCTTTGTAGTTAGTTTCACTGTCTATTCTGTGACATCCATTATTACATGGGCCTATTTAACGGAAATCAAATTATGGTAGCTATACCCGCCCTTGGCTTTACGCTATGGTTTGCACTTTCACGGTAGGCACAAAAAATACACTGTTCTCATACGCGTATTCAAAACGTTGATGGAAAACATTGTGACGGTACTAGTAGTAATCCATATTCGAAATTAATTACGTGACTTATATCATTTCAAATTTCAATATTAGATTCAAGCTAAATCGTTATTACGTGTGCTAATGTTATGGAAGAATAAGTGAAAAAAAGAGCTTTAAACATGAGTTTTTTTTCATAAGGTACCTTTATGAATCATAGTTGCGTATTTATTATGTCAGTGTCTAAAATGGAATGCAAACCACGTAAGCCGCGGGCGGGTTAAAGATGTCGGAAAAATACGGAAACACTTGTCACAGTGCTGCCTCTACCAGGCGCTGCAAGAGGACGTACCTATCGCCCGCGAGGGGTCCGGCATCCCGCACATTTGCGAACGCCACCAACAGCTGACGATGCCGCTGCAAGCGCCTCCTCTCCCGCCACCGCCGACGCTGACGCCGCTACCGCCGACGCTGACGCCGCTGCCGCCGACGCCGCCGTCGCTGACGCCGCCGCCACCGGTCTACTCGAGCAACGAGACCAGCGACCGGTCCACTGCGTCCGGCAACGTCAAACAGGAATCCTCCCACAATGACAAAGATAGCGACGATGACGAGGACACAGACAGCTCAGAGGACAGCCAACCGGGCTCCGGACACGAGTCCACCTGCCCGCTGCACGGCCGCCCTCCCGTCGACGAAGACTCCAGCAGCACCGCCTCATCTGTTGATTTCAGGCAAGTCTATATAACATTTTTACCATCAACCAACCAGCCTGAGCCGTCACGGATGTTAAAATATGTATTATTTATACTTCAGTATGGCAACACCTGAGATGCATCGCGCCCGTAATTCTAGACTAAAATGGGACGTCTCATGTGTCTGTAACTTCACCGGCAACCATACTCTACGGACTGGAACACAGTATTGCAAACACTACTGCTTTACTACTTGACGGCAGATATTGGTATGGTGGTGAATTTTGCCAACAATATTTGGTTCTACTGCTATTTAAGTAGTAGGTGGGCCGTCAGCTCGTTCCGTCACTCTAATGATATAAAAAGGCTTATTGATTTTGGTTGGATTATACAAAGATTCCTTATGTAACGGGTTGTTACTGTTCTACCACAAAATTAAAACGCCTCGCAAAATACTCTACTCCACTAGTGGTTTGATAGGCAACCACAGAAGGGTGACGGGAAGGCTTCCCGTTCTTTGAGTTGAGGTGTTGTTGTTTGACAGGATACCATTTAACCGTTCAGAGGCTCACTCACCGCGACGTTACCGACGTTGGGGACGTTACTCCCCACAGCCGAGGCAGGCTCGTGAAGATACAGATACAGACTCAGAAATAAATGTGACCGACTCGCCCGTGGTAAGTATTCACTTCATTGTATCTTAAAACATCTCGCAGTATTATCATTAGTAAATAACACGATTTGAGTTTCAATTGCAGTGAGACATGACCCTTGTAATTATGTATGTGTGATTTGGGCTTTTTTGAATTATTGATCACTCACCCGGCACTGCATTTCTAGCGCTAGGCCTCCACCTTTGTAGGAAATATAGTCATGTAGAAGTCACAAACCACACAACATTATTAATCTGAAATTAGTGAGCGAGGTGAGATGGTTGATGGATTGGATGGATGACTCCTTTCGTGGCGGTGTTAATTATTGGCAATCGAGGGAGTAACCGGTAAGTTGTTATGTTGTTCGGTTTGACTGGCTTCACAGCTCAGTTGGTAGTAACTCTGCCTACTGCGCTGTAGGTCGTGGGTCCGATTCCCACCCAGGACCAACATTTGTGTGAATAATATTGATGTTTGATCAGTGTCTGTGTGTTAATATGTATTATATGTATGTATACAAAAAAAAAAATTAAAGTAATATTTCAGTTGTCTGGTTCCCGCGATACAACCTATGCTTAGCTTACTTTGGGGCTGTCCACCAATATTTATTACTATTATTTATAGTTTAGTATTTTATTAACTTCATTCTTTTCATGCTTTTACTTCATTAATTTTCCGCTTTCTTCAGCAAACTGAAATAAATAATCAGTTTCCAAGCTACTAATACTAAACACTATTTGCATAATGATATAAAATGTTGTGTTGAGTTTTAGATTGAACCGAGCATTTAAGAAGACTTTATATTACTTTAATTATACACTTGTTTTGTATATCGTCACTGTTCACTTTATAAATAACGACCTGAATATTCATTGATAAGTGTTACAGACATATTCGGTTCAGATATTTAAGAAGCATATGACCTGTTAGAGTGATGTATAAATAGGCGGCTTTGGCAAAAAACAATAAAAAAATATATATTCCAGTACTTGTCCAGTCTTATTTTAATATATTATATAAATAAATATAAAATGGAGTATAATAATACTCCATTTTATATTTATTTATATAACCGTACCGTTTGCATAACCGTGGGGTGACATTTTTATAACCGACACTTTCCTTATTGGAGCACAAGGCCTGCGAACGACTAATAATCGTTGACCAACACCGAGTGCTTGAATAAGATCGGTTGCGCTGTCTCTGTTCCAGTTCGATCCAGTCACTCCTATTGAGGAAGTAACACAACCATCCATTCCGGCTCCACAAATAGAACCATCCGTTATAGAAAACGATAACCAACATGACGAAAATACATCAATTTTATCTAGCGAAAATAACGAAAGTGATGATGAAAACACGGAAATTATTGTTACCGAAGAGGATAATCGGCTGGAGAGTGTCGTGAGTCACCAGGGGAGGGAGGCGGCTAACCGTCGTGATTACAATACGTTCATCGCAAATTCATTGCGCGATGCGGATAGAGATCTCCATAATAATCCGTTGTTTGAACGATGGGAGTCAAATTCACGTGTAGAACAGCGTAACAGTGCGTTGCGCAAAGCCAGTGATTGCCAGGTAAGCTCGGTGATTCGTGATGCTTTAAAGGAAGCGGATGTACTCCTCGCAGAGGTCGAACAATCCTTGTCGGAAGAAAGAAGGAACCGTAGCGGTGATTCACACGAATCATCCGGGGCTCCTATTCCCTATCATGCTGCTGGAAACTTAGTGGAATCAGAATCGCCCGCAACGTGCCGCCTCCATGGAAACGACCCACAGCAAGTTTACCACATTGACTTGAACGAATCAGAATATGTTATACCACCTTCCAATTTGAGCATTACAGATATAATTACCAATCTTAATATGATTCAAAATTTGTACAGTTTTGATACTGACGAGGATTCGGTCTCGCCAAACAACTCGAATGCTCCCGGTGATCTTGAACCGGTACCGGCTGTGGGAAGTCACCGACCTCTCAGCGTGCCTGACGGTTTATTTAGGTCACCTGATAGCGACGTTTGCCTTGGTGAAAGCGCATATTCGATGGAGTGGGCCTCGCATCCTCAACAGGGTAATGTGACACCGTCTCGGGAATCCTTGAAGGCGAATCCTGAAGTGATCATTTCAGAATCGGAAAGTGAAATGGATTGTGAAAACCCTCACGACGAGTCGCTATACTCAGTTGGCGCCGATGGCACACAAAATGCCAACGAGGGACCGCAACTAAATGAAGATATTGAAAATAACTTCCAAAATGATGATGAGGATGATATTTCTGAACAGTTTGGACTAACACCGACAGTAAGTATACGCGGAATATCAGGGATTCAGGAAGATTCAGGAACTCTGGAATCTGCGATATTGCAGTACCATATCACAAAAAATAAACCAGCTCTTTGTCTGAATGCGTTGCATAGGAAACTGAGTTCCACAGTGGCAAGTGACAAAGGTTAAAAATAAATCCGTAAATAAACATGATTCCCGGTAGATGTTGTGCCTGTTCATAGGGAAAGTGAGGGGTATCTACATTGTCGCCTGTTCCAGAGATATGAAGCTTCGTATACCTGGGATGTACTCGAGCTGTGTAGTAGCTGTGTAACACAACAAGGTACACAGTAAACAAAATAAACAACAATGAATTTCAACATGTAGCTCGAGTACCTCCCATGTTGTTGTTCCTTACATACCTTACCTTACCTTCCATGTCATGTTTTTTTTGTTTTTGTTTTTTTAGGATATTGTTGCGTTTATTTCTGCTCCGAAACTTATTTGCCACCGCCGTTTCCCCAAAAGACGAATTTGTTTATTCGGTTGGGTTTAATTATTCGGTTACGGTATGATTGTGATTTCTTTATTGGAAATAATAATAGGGCGGGCCAGAGTCGGCTATTTGGTCAGAACTTTGTGTACGGGTAAAGGTTTTAGATAAATATTTCTATTTCCATAAAAATATATCTATAACAAAACACATTAATAGATAAAAACATCTAAAAGATTAATAAGTAATTGAGATCAGTTAAAATTACTATCTTCGGAATCTGCATCAATACGCCTAATACGTCATAAGGGCCACAGCCTAATTTTGTTTTTAAATTTTCATTCCGTGAATTAGTCGTTCTCGCTAACAAAAATGAATTGAAGCAAGGCCAAGGCTCGCTAAGAAATCCGTTAGTGACGTCTGTATTAGTATTAATATAATTATATTTCTTTGTGAATGAACCTTTATTTTTCATTATTTTTTGTACGCTTCTGTTTCATACGGAGTATGATAAGACATAATAAGCTTCTCGAATAATCATAAACGGTTTTTATTAATACGAACAGTAAATATATGCAGCAATAATGTAATGAACTGTACGTTATTTGCTGTTAAACGGGTTTGTCTTCATCTAAACCTACAGTGCTTAGATGCGTCTTATTACACCTTAGATTTATGAGACTAGTTATTGTGATTAGATTCCGCCGTAACACCTTTGTTTCTCTACCTGTGTATGTATATATTTGTGTGTGTCTTGTATAACTCTAGTGCACAGTATTATGTAACTAAACTAATATTTTTAAAACTAAGTTTGTTTTGTAACAACCTCAGACTTACTCGGTGAAAAAATAGATGTCTATACTTCGATTAATGTATTCCACATTTCAAATTATATTCGGTCGGTCTCACTTTCTCAGGTAATACAAAATCATTCAACAAGCTATTGTTTTATAAGTTAACATATTCGGGCTGAAAATGTTGATTTTTGGTGTTACACCTGCACTCATTTTTTTTAAGTTTTTTTTTTTACTAGCTTACCTTTTTTTGCTTTACGATCAATTCGTCATAGTAGCAAAACGTCCATGTACTCGAATCGTCTAGTCGAGCCTCACAGCTCATTGGTAGTAACTCCGCAGGTCGTGGGTTCAATTCCCAGGACAAACATTTGAGTGACGAACATATATGTTATATGTTTGTCACTCAAACGTTGTGTTCATTGACTTTATGTTACTTGAACGAATGTATCGTAAAGCTTTTTTATTTTGTGGGTCTGGTGAAGCGATGTATGATCACATTTTGAATGGCATTGCTATGCTCTGAGATTGTTGCCTTACCATTTTATAACCACTTTCTAATTCACTGAAACGCTGTTGACTAACGCTTTAGAACCGGTGCTGGCCAGACGTAGAGTTATTTCCAATATAAATAAACTCACCTACTTTTCCATTTCGCGAAGTGAAAATGAATTCCGGCTTCCCACCAAAAGGAACCGTACCAATTTTATATGAACTCCTGGTGTAAAATTCCACAGACTCAACAATATCCTAAGTTACAGACCCAAATATCCTGAGATTTTTTTTGGACAAAGGACAGTGTTTATTTTTACTCAAGTGTCTATGTGGTGCACGATTGTCTCTTATGTTATTTTCAAGAGTTTAAAGTAGAATTTTTTTAATCGCTTTACCGTCTCACTTTTATGGCACAATTTGAAACAGCGCATGGCGTAGTTGCCACGTGGAGTACTGGAGGTTGTAATGGGTAATATTTTGTTTGCAGTTGAGACCTGCGGATACTCCAGCAGCCCACTTCTCTAGACGGTGGGAGCCGGTACTGGAAATTGATGAGAACGCACAGATGATGCGCGCCCACCGCTCTCAGCCGCCCTTCAGCGATGCGTACTTGTCGGGCATGCCGTCGCCCAAGCGTCGCTGCGTGCGCCAATCCCGACCGGACGCCACCCTGGACGGACTCATATCCGGTAATACTACACGTTGGATACCAGTGACAAAGTGATGGTCCACTTTGTGGAAACCCCCAAACAGATATACTAAAAATGCGGAGGCGTTTCAAATCGAGACCAATCCGAATTAGAAAAAACCACCACGGGTATATTATAAGCCTCCACTCTCGCTTGTTAAAAGTAGCTTATTTCCAATAAAAACATAAAAAAGACTGAAAGTTTTATGACTAATAATGGTACAATTAACCTAAAAAAACTCCGAAATTCTCTCTGAAATCCGGTGGAAGGGAGTGGGTGCCGATGAAATTGCAGGTGCAAGAGACTTAACATCCCCGTCTCGGGGTGATGGACGCAACGCAATGCGACTTAGGTCATCTCACCCGTCGGCGCGTTCAGCCACAAGAATCGCATAACAAAAAAAATTTTTGAAACGTCGCTTTGGGGATCTGGATTGCCTCGAGTCAAAGGATCAGTCTAACGTCGCCTGATTCCAGATTAATATAGGTTATATACGAAGTTTTACTAAGTTTCCAAGTGGAATCACACTGAAACGTAAATACCTGTGTTAACAGGTTTTCATACATAATAAGCCCAGCTGTACATATTTGTTAAAATTCCTACGCCGCATAAATTAAACTAACATAGGCCCTTATGGGTCATAAAATCAAATAATTAAAGCATGTCACTGTTCACGTAGCTGGTATACTTGCAGAGGGATTGCGCGGTGACGACGCGGGACCGTCCAGCGGGTTGGACCCGAACTCCCTGCATACCTTGCTGAGCGACTCCGTGCGCACATTAGTACAGCAGCGAGCAAACGCCGAGCCGGAGGAGTTTAACCCGGCGCAATTCTCCACCACGGCGACCTTCTTAGACGACTCCAGGTGAGCCGCACATTTGATAACAACGTTGCTCACTCTGATCAAGGAGCACTGCACATATCGTTGCGGTTAGAGACTTACTCAAGTTGAAACCGCATAGATGTATACGAGAGGCACGTGCGTGCGCCTCACCCGCCCCTATTCTGTGTGTGGAGTTATTTAGTGGCATCCATCGCTGTTAACTTTTGGGGGGCTGAGTCGTCCACGTCCGTAGGCGCGAACCCTATTACGAACCCTACACGTAGCCCCCGGGTGGTGCCAATCGGATGACAAACTAGTGGTAGGCATTTGCCGGGGCTAGTGACCACCCACTAGACAAAACCGTGCCGCCAAGCGATTCGTCGTGTTCCGGCGCGATCTCTGGTGACGCCGTTCTGGAGGACGAGTCGATACAGTAGCGTCGCTTGTGAGGACCAGTCTTGACATGCAGGGATACTGTGACATCGAGAGACTAGTCACGGAGGGTAGCGGGATCCGAGGCACTGTGCACCGCTGGCCGACTGCAGGTAATAGGGGGCCCAAGTAGTGAGAGAGCCACTCACAAAAGGCTGCCCCGCCAACTGTCGAAAAATCCCGGGATGCGCCATCGTGCCGGTTGGCGACCGGATGAGAGGGCCCGATGGACATCCCCGGGGGGGGGGGGGGGGGGGGGGGGGGCTCGGGCGTCCCCGCGGTCTCCAGACTAGTCCCTTTAAGGTGTTTGGTGTCTCGGTTTGTTTTCGGGTCATGCAAGTACCGCCTGTTTCACTTCCGTCTTCCCACCTATCTTCGCTCTCCAACACAATATGAAAAAAATTACAAGAAAGAGGAATTCTCAACAGCGGCTGCACTCCCTCTCGTTAAAAGTGCACCTCTGGAATATTAGAGGTCTGCACTCCAATCTCGTCGCAGTCCACCACTATCTCGAGACTGAAAAACCTCATCTGTTGTTCCTCTCGCAGACGCAGATCGGGTGTCCGCCCGACGTGTCGTACCTATCATACCCTGGGTACACCCTGGAGCACTGCTTCAGGCCACGTGCAGGCGTATGTTTATACGCTCGGGATGACATCTGCATTCTGCATCTCCGAAATCTTGAAGACTCCGATTTCTCCGCACTTTGGGTTTTGGTGGACACAGGCATCGAAAAAATCGTTTATGCTTGTGTTTACCGATAGATTCTCACAGTGGTGATATGGAGACAAGCAGGCTGACTAATTACCTCAGCGAAACGGTGGATGTGACCCAACAGAGGTATCCCACAGCCCAATTGGTATTACTGGGGGACTTTAACGCCCACCACCAGGAGTGGTTGTTCCCGTACCAGTGTACTGACCATGTTGGTAGAGAAGATGCGCAGCTTAGCTGTATCATTAAATCTCACCCAGCTAGTCCGTGAGGCGACCCGAATTCCTGATGTTGACGGTCACACGGCCAATTGCTTGGACCTCCTGCTGACAACAGATCCAGACCGCTACTCGGTGTCGGTATCTTCACCCTTAGGTAGCTCCGACCACTGTCTGGTGAAATCTGTGTCGACATACTCCCCACCTGACCTCAGCTGTAAAGGCAACCGGCGAGTGTGGCGATACGGGTCAGCAGATTGGGATGAGATGCGGTCTTTCTTCGCATCTTACCCTTGGCAGCCAATATGCTTCTCCTCAGGTGATCCTTCGAGTTGTGCGGAGGCCGTTACAGAAGTGCTACGTCAGGCGATGTAATATTTTATACCATTCTCTGACGTACCACCCCGTGGCCAAGCTCGCCCATGGTTTGGAGCTGAATGTAGCCGCGCGGAAGCGCTTAAACATGAAGTTTACCTTGCATGGGCTGACGCTCGTAACCGAAAATCGAAGGATGTTAGCCGGAAGAAGAGAGCCTATAATAAAGCTGCCAAGTCCTGCAAGAAAGTTCTTTGGAAGGCTCGATTCGATCATATTGGCCGAAAAGGGAACAAACTTGTTTCTTACCCTGCGGGTAGCAAAGCGTTTTGATCCCTAGCCAAATTGGTGGAATCGAACTTCTGCCGCCCTTCGCTGCCACCACTGCTGAAACCTGATGGATCGCTTGCTCACGCCGCTGAAGAAAAGGCAAACTTGTTTCCCTTTTTGCGGAATCTTCATGTCTGGATGCTGGTAGCGCTTCTCCTCCTTCCCATTTAAAGGATTGTGAGGCGATCTTATCGAAAATTCACATCCGCCAGAAGGAGGTGCACAAGACGCTGTGCAATCTAGACGTGAATAAAGCTAGTGGTCCCGACGTTATACCAGCCATGGTGCTTAAAAGGTGTGAATTGTCTCCTATACTGACTCGCCTCTTTCGTCTCTCTGGAGACTGGTCAAGTGCCTAAGTCCTGGAAGCTTGCTAACGTGCAACCTGTACCCAAAAAAGGTAGTCGAGCAGACCCTTCTAACTACAGGCCAATCTCAATCACATCCATACTCTGTAAGTGTATGGAACGTGTATTGAACAACAGGCAAAAAACTTGTAAGTTATGTAAGCTTTTGTATTACTAAATATCCTGACCTGATGGTAAGCAACTATGCTTACGCTCCCACTCTCGATTTTTAACTCGAGGGTGGTAGCCAGCCAGTCGGGCGTTTGCCTCACCACTTGCTATGATTTCCTCACGAAATTATCCTTCACCGGAAGCACGAACTCTTTATAGGATTTGAACCCACGATCCAAAGATCGTAAGCACACGTCGGCGTGTCGATGTTGGTAAGCAACAAATTGTAAGTATCACACTTGCAATCATCGGATGTTGTTCACGTTCCAGGGCGGAGCTCGAGAGTGAGCAACGCGACCGCGCCTCCGAAGAGTGACCGCGAGGGCGCGCTCACGTCGCGGAGGCAACTCTCTGCGCGGCGGACTCACACCGGACGCTGCTTGCTTATTTATTTTTAATTTTTATATGGTCGATAATTGCCAATGTTAGTCTTGTCACCTTTATATATTCGCGTGACACATCTGTCTTGGTACTTCTCCGGTCATTAAAATTGTATCAAACAGGTTGGTTATGTGAGGAAGAAGCACCTATTTTGAATGCCTCAGTTGTTATGGCATCTTCTCCCGGACTTTTATCGTATTCCATAGTTTTTAACTTCTATCAAACGTTCGTCTTTCAAGAAAGTGCGAACATTGTCAGTTAGGATGTTGATCGTATCGGGGTAGTTTGACGGTTGGGTCTCACCCTGGGGTTCTTAGCACCCCTGACAACAGTTCCGGTCCGGCTCCCGTCAACGCCGTCACAGCCACTGGAGTCGCCGGGCACTTGGGGCCTGTGCCTACGTGTTAGCACCCCTGACAACAGTTCCGGTCCGGCTCCCGTCAACGCCGTCACAGCCACTGGAGTCGCCGGGCACTTGGGGCCTGTGCCTACGTGTTAGCACCCCTGACAACAGTTCCGGTCCGGCTCCCGTCAACGCCGTCACAGCCACTGGAGTCGCCGGGCACTTGGGGCCTGTGCCTACGTGTATTATGTATTTGTGTGCCCATGGCTAGGGGGGGTTTGGAGTATAATCCAGCACGCTAGTCCAGTGCGGGTCGGTGGATATATCGTCCGAGCCTCTTCCGCTTATCACCACGGTGCACCAGCGTGCAGGCGAGGTTGACTTGAGTCATAAGATAGTGCGTTGACCCCTTACACCCCCTGCTAGCTTTTCATTCATTGCTCATTTTTTTTTTCAATTTTTCAGTATACTTATGTGTTAGAAAATAGGTAATCAGTTAGAATGCTTTTAGACTGATATTTTTGCAGCGCGATTCACTACGTTGATTTATATTTACTACTGAAGCCAAAAAGATTAGGAGGCACATAAATTGCAAAGTAATGTGCCTGACAGTTTTGAATCGCGCCGCTTAGTCGCCAATAGAAAAGCTTAATCTATTTATTATGTATTCAAGTAACGTCAGTACCCACGGAATGGTTACAGAGCAGTACGAACTGGATTGTGATTATTTGCGCGGTATTTGTTTTAATTCCATGTTGCCGAGGCGCAAACACTCGCGGTGATAACATATGAGCTAACGAGTAAAGTGTTGGGGTAATATTTAATATATACTACATACATACTTAAATTAAATAACTTTGAAGAGTTTTTATCATCTATTCGGGCAGTTAACTACATAAACAGGAAAATGGAACTCCAATAACTACTGATGCTAAAATTATTAATAAAATTATATTAATGTATACTTTAAAGCAGAGAATTGAAATTTTTTCAGGCTAGATTTCATTAAATAATTTCATTTACAAAGATAATTTCATGTTGTTGTGTTGCACTACGCCGCGCTTGCTTAATTTGGGTGTAAATGGCATTGTGTGTCAATGTTCTTTTTTATATACATCAAAGAGTGTACAAAGTTTTTGTGTGTTTTGACTGTTGAATATATCCTTGTGAAGATAATTTATACAATATACAAATATTCACTGGCATTTTCATATACATACAGGGATGGGTGATGTTTTCATACACGTTTTCTTATAATGATATAGCCATTCAAATTCCTTTACTATATATAATATATTGTTTATTATTTCCATTTATCCGTTAATAACTTTTTCATTGTATATGAAGGAACATTGCGAAACTAACTGTATATACCGAATGTTTTAAGAGCAGTAGAACTCTCGCCAAGTTCGTCCGGGGAAGTACTGCCACCATGCCCTTTTCTGCCGCCAAGCAGTAACGCATTCGCGTTACTGTGTTCCGGTTTGAAAGGTGTGGTTGCCGGTGAAATTACAGGCACATGAGACATTCCACCTTCACGTCTCACAGTTACGGGCGCATACGATGCGACTTTGGTCTTGTCATACCTAGTATGGGAGGACCCAAGTCGCATCGGCTGTTATGGGCCGAGGTTACCACTTAACACCAGGTGGGCCGTCGGCTCGTTCCGTAAATGTATTACATTAAAAAAAAAAAAAAGTACGTATAACCCATACCAATGGGTGCAACATTCGGTAATTTCAAAATAGTACAACAATTTATCATTATCTTTCCGAGTGTCCCTGAGATATAGTGACGTGGGTGATCTGATATCACACGCGCACTCCGCATTAGACACATCGGAGGGATCCAAAGCAAGCGTATCATTACTGCTTACTACTCGCGTTACTGGCTCGTTGGGACCAGTGTAGTATGAGGTTAGAAATACGCCTCAAAGTGGATCTTTTCGTGCGTTTCAAATGTTTTCGAAATTTGTTTGGGATCTTTGTGACATGTGGATTTATGCATTGTTTTCCTTCGCTGTTGTGATACGTGCAAAATTGTTTTCTATCTATATATCTATATATATATTAACTCGGTGGGCTCTCGTCCGCCTTTGAAGTAGCGACCTCTTGAATGACATCTTTGTCTGTAGCATCGGGCCGCCCGCGCCGCACTCCTCTGATGCACCGCATCGCTAGTGTTTGCTCCTCTTAACTAACTTGGACGCGAGACCGTACTCACACTTGTATTGTGTAATGTGTCAGTACTTGTAGACAAGCCGCGCCGCCCCGACCGCGCTCCGTATATTGCAACCGGTACATTTTACAAGTAAAACCGTTAGCCCATGCTTGGATTTGAACCTGCGACCGTAGGATTGTAACTCGAGATCCATACCACATGGTAACTGATTCCTCCGCTTTTGAACAACCATATTCCAGGCATCACACTTGCCTATCCTCGTGTATGAAAACGTGACTTGAAAGGAATGACCAGTGTCTGAGATATAGATTATATATATATTATTATATATATATTGTCATATTTAATTATTTAATCATTTTGTCATATTTAATTATCATCAATAAACAGGCATTATGTAAGAGGACTATTTACTGAATCATCGCTTGTTCTACATCTCAGACAACTGGTCATACTTATATTGGCATTGGCAGTACACACGCTAACAAGATATTTGGGTCTTTCCGTTATCAAAATCATCTACATCTCTGTGCAAATTGTTATTATTTATCTGCCAAAATGTTGCATAGTATGCACAGACTCAAAATTCTCTACAAAAACATATTGCCAGCGTCGAATGTTACATAATAATAGATGTGTAATAGTTGTGTATACGTTTAAACATAATTATACTCAGGAAGTATGAAACTATGCTATTAGTAATGTCGTGTTAAGACTAAAGCTAGTAGTCTAGTACTATTTGAAGCATTCCAAAACGCACAACTAAGCAGTGTCGTCACTTGTTGGGTCATGTAAATAACTAATTGACGGACAGCACATTGTAATTGAAAACTTCTTCACTGGTTAGTCACTGCTTAGCATCGATAGTACGACTAGCTTTGGAATATCATATGATGCGAAACAAAAGCATATTATTACTTCGAAATGTTTCAACTCGATTACGATCTGTATGGTATAAGATCGCTTGTTCATCAAGAGTATTCCAGCCATTCGCACTGATACACAGTAATCGAATTTTAGCTCTTCGATATTTCCACTTGTTATTGTAAATAAGTTAAAAGTTATTGTTATAAGTTTGTATTCATGAAGATTTATGTCTGTTGTCCACACATTTTGGTTCAGAGTCTGATTCAACTATACCTACTGCTGCTGCCTTTCTCGTGGTACTGTCTTGTGAAGATTGGAAATATCTATCGTGCAGCAACAAAATCACTGGCGAGAATTTACCTGCCGATGCAGAATTGCGCTTGCATACTGTCTCTGGCTTTAATTTAAAATGTTCCCTAATGATAGGTGTAACGCGTGAACACACGGCACAAGAGATGCTAAACTGGTGCTTGTAATTACGCGGGCTGCGGTTCACACGTCGGCTACGGCGACGAGATCCGTGTAATTTCTTGACCAGTCCCAAGTATTCTTCTTTATTAGAAAATTTCGGTTATGGAGTTGTTTTTTTTATGCAAATGAAAGTTGATTTTCTCATAGTGAATAAATATTTGTTATGAGTGTATATGTGTATATAATAATGAGTATATACTGTCAATACCTTCTGCCATCCGTCTGGCAGGAGCTTGGTTACACATTAGTAAAATTTAGATTTAATTGTCACTAAATTAATACCAATCCAAGTCCGTTGGGAAATTTAAAAATCTAAACAATCTAAGTAGTATATTGTATAGATTTTTAAACTTTATGTTTTCAAAATTAAAATGTCTGTTTATTCTGATTTCTGATTGTTATCTGATTGAAAAGGTAACACTTACTATAATGTTTAGACTAAGCCTACAGCCGAAACTATGATAATCGTTTTGATGTATCTCTCTAAGTGTTTTTTGATTGTAATAAAAGCTAAAAGATATCTTAGAGCCTTTTATTTATAACATCATGTATTTAATCACTAAGCCTTAAAGCAATATGTTATTTCATGTCCTTCCTACTCAAGTATCGCTGATGATGACGAAGTTGCAATGTTGCGCCCTTAACTATGCCATGTAAATAAAGGAGCAGTGTCTCATATGGGCAGGTTTTTTAAAGTAACTACTTACCTACCTTTACTAACCACTGAAAGATGAGTATTAGATACTAAGTAGATCTCAGAGACATGTTTAGAAAAGGCCTCACAGCTCTGTTGGTAGTAACTCTGCCTTCTGCGCTGTAGGTCGTGGGTTCGATTCCCACTCAAGACAAACATTTGTGTGACGATGTAGATGTAGATGTTTGTTAACCTGTATACCGGTTTTATGCACGATAGTGGAGAGTTCGTTTGAGATAAAGAAAAAAATGTATGGTTAAACCAGTTGTCATACTTTTCGTATATTATATTCTCACACGAATTTTCGTGTACTTACCTTTATTGCTTGCATTTAAAAATTCCTAACATTATCCTTATTGTCATACCCAAATATCCGACTATTGTATTCTATTCGAGTCAGTGGTTCTCTCAAATCAGTGTGGTGAAAGGGTATTTGAGAATATCCGACAATACAAACCAATAAAACGAGTAGGGTATAAAAGCACTGTATCGGAACTGCAACTCTAACGCGAATATGAAATAGGAATAGATGGAATAAGTTATGATAAAACCGACTCAGAACACGTGCAAGCTCACTCGTGCGATTTCAAATAAAATTCCAGTTGTGAAATGATTGATTTTATTTATAGATTTGATAACAGTATTTTATGCACGAGCAAGTTATAGCGATATTCATGTCTATCTCCTCTAATATAAACTCAGATATTTTGTCCACTGAACTACATTAATTTGTTAAAAATGCTTCAGGAAAAAGATTACTGCTAAGTTTATTTCAGGACATAATGCTTTGTCAGCGGAGACGGATCAGAGGAGCGTCTTTTTTTATGTGAGACAGTTACGGAACGAGCCGACGGCCCACCTGGTGTTAACTGCCCATAATAACCGATCGACTTGGGTCTTCCCCTACTAGGTACGACAAGGCTCAAGTCGCATCGTATGCGTCCGTAACTCAGAGTCGTGTAGGTGGAAGGTCTCATGTGCCTGTATTTCAGCGGCAATTACATCTTTCAAACCGGAACACTGTAACGAATGAATGCGCCACTGCTTGGCGTCAGAAATGGGCATGGTGGCAGTACTTCCCCGGACGAACTTGGCGTGAGTTCTACTGCTACTAAACCCGGAACAGGTTTATGTATGAGGTACGACCCTTTACGTCGGCTCTCTTCACGTCAGCAATATTTTAGATTGTATCTTTGGTGGATAATTATGGCTTGGTTAACCTACCGCCTATTCTTCATAACCTTAAGTATGAAAAAAATTGGGAAATGGAGAAAATAATAAAAAAAAAGTAAAGTTAGTCATATTTTATACGGATTTAGACCTAAATTTCGAAGCATTGCTACTCTTGTACTTACACTTGGTGTTTTTTTATATATTTTGTTAAAACCGTATTTAGAATTAATTATAGTAAAAAAAAAAATATTTAAGTAGAAATGTAATGCACGAAGTGATTTTGACCTTTGCGTAGTACCTAAACTCGGTGCACCACACACAGTATGTCACTGTAATAGACTATGTTTATCTGTCTCTCAGGAGGTGTACATATTCCATTGAGTATATGTATTCCTTAAAAGTATCTCATCTCTGGTTATACCGTAGCTCCTAAACTTGAAGCGTCTGAAACATAACAATGTTTTTTAGTGTGGATAAGTTACGAAACAACTATGATGGCCACCTGATGTTAAGCGGTAACCCTTGCGTTTAGGTATGGGAAGAGGAAGGAGGGCGCTACTGTGTACTGTGTGTTACTTTTCGGTTTAAAAATAATTATACAATTCTTTCAAAAAAAGTAATGAAATCGTAAATCTGGATATCTGGAATAATGGTGGAGAACTAGTAAAATTGTTTTTGGGGTGCTAACCAGTGTATTAGTGAAGAAAACTTTAAAAGCAGTTCATAGGAGTTCAGAGGGCGTAAATATGAATAAATACTGAGAAAATCGCCATGCGCCTTCTGGGCAGCGGCGGATCTTTTGGTTCTCAGAGCACAAAGGTTCCAATTTCAAATCTAAACTACTTTACCGCTCGAATACAGTCATTATAGTGCCATTTAATGCTTTAAGAGAGCATATACTGTAATAAAAAATCTTAAGATATATGTGTATAAGGATTGGTGTTAGAACTAAACTGCAGGAATATCATGAACGCCTGGCACACTTTCAATACGACAGTCTATCACTTAGAAGGCATATAAAAGACTTATGCTTGCTCCATGACTCCATAAGTGACCAAGGTCTTCTAAGCCCAGACCTTCCTGTTTCATTACATATAACCGCCTCCAAATGTAGTCAGCGTTACCCTCGTCTCTTTGATATTCCCCATTCTAAAATAATGTTTCACAAAATAACCCTTTGCACCGTATGTGTCAATTCTACAATAAACTTCCCATTGAAATTGATATTTTTCATGATATAATTCGTACATTCAAATTCAAATTGTCTAAATTAAATATCTGAATTCAGTAACAATAAATAGTTCTTTCTTGTTTTTTGTTTGTGTAATTTCTAATTTATTAAAAGTTAAGTTAGCAGACTTAGTTAATAAGTTATCAACATGTACCTACCTAGTTTATTTTGCATTATGGTTTGTTAACTGCTTTGTACCTAAACCATAAAATAAAATAAAATAAAAATGGTGAGATAATAAATATGATAAGAATCGTGCACAACATTCAAAACAAATTAACAACAGAAAAAAGACATGAAAAAAAGGAGCAAAATATCAAAGACTCAATTACTAAAAATATTAATGAGCAATTCAGAATTATACAAACTAGAACAAACCAGCTAGAGCACAAGATGGATAAATAGCAAAAAATTATAGATTCTTTGGACAAGAAGATGAAAAAGAAAAATTTAGTATTTTTCGGAGTCGAAGAAGAAGAAAAGAACTAACAACGAGGACCTTTTAAATTCGTTGCTTGACATTATAAAGAGGAATTCCTTGCAAAAAGTGATTTTTTTTAAATGGTATCCAGAATAAGAAGGAAAAGGGGCCAAGGTTAGACCAGTAGGTAGTGGTAACCTTAACAACAATGAGAAAAAAATAGAACTTAGACACAGACACTAACAAGTACAGGTATGTATGTTGTACATATAAATAGTTATAATACATATTAACACCCAGAAACTGGCGTAACATCCATGTTTGTCACACATATGTTTGTCCTGGGTGGGAATCGAACCCACGACTTACAGCGGACAAGGTAGGGATACTACCAACTGAGCTATGAGGCCAGTCTGATGAAACATACACACACAAATACACACACATACATTATAATTGTACAAGTTGTGTATATATGTAATTGTTTTTAAAACCTCTACCAGGCAGGGCCAAAAGCACAAGGTATTGCATAACATTAACAGAAACGATCCAATTACGATCCTTATGAAAATTGATGAATCCCGTTCGTGCTTAAATCGCCCGTGGGCGGTAGGATAAATGGAAATGAATATAATTTAGGTTGGGCCGATTGAAATGGGACTTCAATTTTGTAAAATAGACTGAATTGACTGATTGAAAAAGCAAAATCCATCTCTAATTATTTAATTATATCTTTGATAAAGTACATTCTGAAAGTCGTCGGAACATAGTTATGCCTAAAATAGACACACTCTATTGGCATGAAAGAATATTTGTTATTGAACATTCTCACGAACACTTTTAACATTTTAAACGTCAATTAATTTATTGTTTGCTTGTTAAGTCCGCGTACGCATTTTTTATTTTACAATTTATCAGCCCAACGGATACTGAAAGCTAGCAGAATATTGAACTTCTACAGGAGATACAAATGCAACGAGTTATAAGACGAATCGCCGCGCCGCCCGGGTTAAACTGGGAGAATGTTGGATGATGTTTAATACAAAATGACGGAATTGAAGCGTTCAATGAAGCTCTATAGGACGCTTCAATTCCGTATTATATTCCGTATATATATATAGATAATATACATAATATATAAAATACTATATATAATAAATACTATATAATAATATATATACATATATAATAAAGCTGAAGAGTTTGTTTATTTGAACGTGCTAATATGTGGTATTATTAACCAAATTTAATAATGTCTTTTCATTTAATAGCCCAATTGTGGAGGAACGTTTACAGGCCATACATATATGTAATATATAACGCAATTACCCTCAAGATCCGAGAAAAAGAAAAATGTCACAATGAACGCCATGCGACAAGGAATTGATAGCGTGGGCGGGCGAGAGGAGCCGAACTGTGATTGCCTGTGTAAGCGAAAACTGTCAACGAAAATAAATAAATATAAATACATAATATATCCAATCCGAAATCGGTGACAGGCTACGTAACGATAATGGGATAAATAAAATTTTATTTATTATAAGCACATCTTTAATTTATGTGTTATCGGATCGTCCTCGACGACCGATATCGGATCGGATTTCTGAAACCGTTACAACGGGTTATTGATTACCTATCAACCTTACCTATATACCTACTGTTTGCCTGCCATGAAGCGTTTAATATAAATCAACTCTTGAGACAGTGGGTGACTGAGTGATGGATTAATAGAACATTTATCCCAAATTTTCAGTCTTATATCTTCACTGGCCCAGGCCGAAGTCGTTGTACAGCTAGTGCAAAATACCATGATTAGTACTCCTTGAAGTTTGACTTTGCCTGGCGTTACAGCTCATTGGTAGTAATTCTACCTTCTACGCTTAGGTTGTGGATTCGATTCCCATCCAGGACAAACATTTATGTGACGAACATAGATTATTTGTTGTGTGTATGGTTGATTATGTATTATATGTATGTACTTACAAAAAAGTATATAAGTTTTTATCAGTTGTCTGGTTTCCATGACACAAGCTATGTTTACTTTGAGGCCAGATGACGCTGTGTGAAATGCCCACCAAAATTTATTTATCCTTAGGTTATGGGAAAAGCAGACGGCGCACCTGGTGGAAAGTGGCTACCTTTGTCCATAAACCGCAATACGACTTATGTGCTCCCGTACTTAGCAGTACAAGACCCAAGTCACATCTTATGCTCCCGTAACTAGACGTCTGAGATAGAATGTCTTTTGTTCCTGCAATTTCACTGGCAAATACGCCTGTCAAACCGGGAACCTGCAACGAAGCATTACTGCTTGGCATCAGAAATGGGTATGGTGTCAGAGTCAATATATACTTATATACTTCACAGTATATACTTCAACGGACGAAATTGGCGTAAGCTCTACTGACTGCTAAGTAGTAATATCCGGTGCCTAAACCTTATTTTTTGTCATTCACGTAGAATATTGGTGTACAAAATAATATAAACGTTATAGAATATATATAGAACATAATAACCCGAGGGGGAACCGTAAGGCGATTACTACGCCGTGCCAATATTAGATATTATTGTGAACTAATGGGACAATAATTCCAAATTTTCCTTCCTTACTCTAATAAAACATTATATTGGTTTCAAAGGACAAAATTTCGACCCAGGAATATTCACTGAGCTTAAAATGATGCAATGCAGGAAAAAATACTGGACTTACCCCGTTATTGGATATTGGCCTCTCTCTGTTTCTCTGCTTACTTCATCTAAACTATAGAAAAAGTGATATACGATGAATGTTTGTGAAATAGGAGTTAAAAACATTAGCTTAGGCAGTTGATTTACGCGCGGTAACTAAAGAATTCATCTTATGTTGGGTACTTCACTACGACTTGGCATTAAAATCACCAGCCACAAATACGGGGCGTGGACGACTCTGACCGATTAGGGCCCTGATTTGAACCAATAAACTCTCAAAATAGCCAAGGGTTCTGTTAGGTGAGACCGACAGACACCAATTAAGACAATATTACCAACAAGCGCCGCTACACATCCTTCTCCTTACGCCAGACAAGCAAAAGGTGGGGGCATGTGCTTTGGGCAATTATAACCACTTCATTGATTGTCATCTCCTTATCAATGATCTCGAGTAGAAATAAAGTATGTTGTATGACGGTGTGTATGTCAGTGGTTCTGAAACCACCGACACGTTAAACATTCGCCATGCTCTATTAAGAAATCTTGAGCTCGTGCGGTGTGGTTAGGATTCGTCTGGAGTATTCGTAAACACATACTGACTAATCAGCATCCATAGAAGCCGCCAATTCCCTAGACTCATTATGGGCTGGAGGGTGGTTTAGCTGCGATGGGTGACGTTTTCCCATCGTTATTTTCCTCTTGTGTCAACCGAGTTATATTCCATGTTTGTGTTTTTACAATTGTTTTTATTTTAATGTTACTCATTTTTGTTCCCACGATTAGGGTCGATCTAAAGTTTCAACACCGGGTGAGGCCCATTCCGGTGTGGAGGGTATGTACTACGGAGGCCCCTCAGGTATTCATAGGGTTTACAGGGTTTCTTCCTGGGTTTAGTTTCGAGTTTTCTTCACTGGATCCGGCCAATCTGGATCAAGGCAAGACCCTTTCGTTCCACAGTGCCGCAACGTACTAACGGGGGTCGTTCAAGCGATAAGACGAATCCAGCAAAAGAGTTGGTGTTTACTCTCCCCGACGCAGCTAAGCTATAGTGTTAGTATCACTTAGTCCATCCTTTCTTTCCACTCCTTTTCATTCCATCCACTGGTGCTCTTTGCTAATCAAAGAGTGACGTGGAAGAATTTTCTCTACCTGGCAGGTCATGGCTGACAACTGGATATACCGTCAGACCGGTCGCCACAGCCTCATTGGTAGAAGCAGAGTGCACCACTGCAGGTGAGGTTGGCGGCTGGCTTGTTCAAATGTTGAAAACTATCCGTTTACACCCCATCATTATACTATTACCTGGCTCAAGTCCGTGATGAAATAGTGTCATTCAAGGTTTTACGACAACATTTATGATGTAAACAGTTGTAATATAATTAAAAGTTCGTTACATCCTTACTGTTTATTTTATATTCTTTTTATCAAGAAAGTTAAGTTACACATATTGCAAGTTATACATATGGTTAAGTTTCAATCTTTTGTGTGGAGTATGTATGTATGGGGAGAGAAAACGTGCTAAAACTAAGTAATAGAACATTGATTGACTGATATGGAGTGTCATCAAGGCATAAGAAAGTAAAGATGGCACTTTCTTAAGTTGTGAGGGCGGGCGGAGCGGGCGAGGCGGCGGGCGGGCGGACGGTCTTGCGCGGCTCGGCCGGAGCTTACTGCTGCCTCACTGTATCACGGTACGCTTGCAAGGTTACACGCCTCGGGCGCAAAACTTGCACTCGAAACATCGCGGGAACGCGAAATATTTTTTTGTAATCGGTGAATTAAAAGTAGTAAAACTGTATTCGAGGCGGGTGGAAACGATCGAGGAGTTAACCTCGAACGACGGGGAGAGCATCCAGGAGGAAACTTCTGGTGAGTAAGCCGAGTGTTAGATTTAGGGACACCGGTGACGAACCATGAAGGGGCGCGTAAAAGTTTCAGAGGACCGGCCGAAGGCGGGCGAGGCGCGGCAACAGGTAAGGAGCCCAATATCGAGCGGACGATGTGCTCATTTTTACTTTTCAAATAATTTTGGGTTCCAGACCCCGCCATTTTATTTCGTCAAAGCCGACGTCTTGAAACAACTCAGCTCAAAACACCTTTCACACCTCATTATTTTTAATAGGCAGAAACTTGTTGCAGTCAATTGCCAAGTTAGAAGGTCTTTAGACTTTTTTATGACCTTGAACATTGTAATTTAGATTTGATTTAATTTATTGTAGATCTTTTGCTGAACACACGTCACGTCAGATATATAATATATAAAGCTCTAAAATATTTGTTTTTAAATTGATTATTTTATTTTCTATAAAAAACAAAAATAAGGCAAAAAAAACGGTCAATTCTAAAAATTTATTTAGAAACGTGAATTACTTATGTAATATAAATAAAATGAAGGTTTTATTTCATGACGTACATTAAATATTCATAATTTCTCAAGAGCACCCATGGCATACCTACATAAAAAGTATTGGTACAACTTAATTTTATGCAAAAGCTCTCCGGTAGCTACTACAAGTAAAACACACTTTTAGATCTTAGCGGGGCGCTCGAGTGTTTTGGGTGGAATTTTCGCATACTTATCAATGTAATAACGTAATATGTGTGTAATAATTTAATTGCGAATTAAAATATTGCTTGAAGAAATGAGAAAATTTAAACAAATTACGCTCAAAACCAACTCATCTTGATTTTACGAGATCCAGCGTAATTATAATTCACATTTTTCTTACGAATCGTTTTGGACAGAAGTTTCAATTTGATCGTACTGATCTGATTGTCAATCCAACAAGTCTCTTTTGGGCTTTGTCTGCCTTTACTCGGCGTGATCGCACACATATTTTTTTTTAGAAATGGTGCCGGATTTTTTATTTAATTCTATGTTGATGTTTCAATGGCTCAAATATAGAGTCGAAAATCATATCACATCAGGCGGGGAATAGGGTCCTATCCCGATGGTCAAATAATTAACGCGAATCTCGGCTTTTTTCTCTTGGTTAGATGTTTCGTTATTCACTTATATCTAAGTGCATATATTTATGTCGGAAGATGAATAAATGAATACAAATACAAATACGTACCTAGTCACTAAATAATTTTCAGTATAAATATTTACTGAAACTCCGTCAGAGAAAAAAAACATCTTTTTCGGGAGACACATTTTTGTCCAACGACCGACTTAAATTAGTTAACAGGGTTTAGAACTTAGAATAAATAGAGTTAGTTTTAATAAATTTATCCAATAAATGAAAATAAAAAAGTGTATGGGCTCGATATCGAATGTGATATTACTGCTCGCAGCGGCTACAAAATTATTAGGCCTATTACCTCTTATTACCCCTTATTATCTCTATATTTTTTTTGGCCATAACCAATAATGTGACTACCAATATCCGAGACCTTAGAACAAAATGTAATAATAAATATTTACCCGGAACGTGGATGAACTCGGGTCTGCCTCTACTCTGGCAGAATTTCCATCTACTTAGCACACTCATAAATATACATTAAAGAAATCAACTTTATGAACGACGGCGATCTCATTCATGTTTCACGTTATATATATATATATATATATATATATTGCACCGAAGATCAACCTTTGAAGCGTTGTATCAAATCTAATTTAATGATTTCAGTTAAGCCTTAAATTGAACTTAGTAGGTAACACGAATAAAACTATTCAGTTTATTGCAGCAGCGACCTGTGGCAGGCAATAAAACATGCGTAGGTTGAAATCCTGCAAAAGTATTTCTTCTTCCAAGATTGAATCATACGTCGGTAACCGGTATAGTGTACTAACTCAGTTTCAGTTGTTTATGTAAATCATTCCCGTATTATCCTTTTATTACCTGTCCGTGTATATTTTTATATTGAGTTATATACAACAATTAAAAACTTTTTTGTAATGTGATACATTTTATGAAACGAGCTCTCGACCTACCTGGTGTTAAGTGGTAACCTCTGCCCATAACAACCGATGCGACTTGGGTCCTCCCCTACTAGATACGACAAGACCCAAGCCGTATGCGCCGCGTAATCTGAGAAGTGTAGGTGGAATGTCTCATATGCCTGTAATTTCACCGGCAACCACAACTTAACTAAACCACACCTTTCAAACCGGAACACAGTAACGCGAACACGTTACTGCTTGGCGGCAGAAATGGGCATGGTGGCAGTACTTCCCCGGACGAACTTGGCGTGAGTTCTACTGCTCTTAAAAGTCTGTTAACAAGTTCTTCGTCAGTTTCCAAAGACCGAGACTAGTTTGAGATCTTTGAGAGCTCAAGTGAGCCTCTCGGGTCTAAACTCACGCACAATTGCTTCACGTCCCTGTCTACTCTCTTAAGATCGGGAAATTGCAATGTGAGAACGTTGTGTATTTAGCCAAGACTCACGCTGAGTACAGTTTTGTAATGCGGAAGGTCTGGCCAGCTCTTCTCTAGCTGTCTAGTATTGCTTTTCGATCTCCTGCAGTCTCTTGATACCTATTTACTCTCATACGTTTAGCGGTTTTCTACAGCTGTCACACATACTGACGCGTGCGCTGAGTGTGGACCTCAATTTTATGTACTTATTACCGATAAGGCTTGACACCAACTTCAAAGAGATTAGTATATCTCTCGAACTAAATCCATAGTTCATTTATTATTCAGGTTTTAGTCCCTTTTAGTATTTTTTGAAGTAGGTTTAAGTGTTTTTTCCCTAAATACAATATCATAAGTGGCGTATATAGATATATAATAAATCTTAAATTATTATATATTTAACTTCAGTGTGAATAGTATTGATTAGATTGTGACTAATTTCTAAGTTTTTTTATTTTATTTTCTTTCCATATTGTTTGTTATAAAGCTATGAAAGTTACTTAATTCATCTGAAAAGAAATAAATGACATATTACAAACAAAGCAATGCAACAGTAACTGCAAAAAATATTTCTTAGAAACTAGACGAAAGAGAAAAATATACTATCCAAAACAAAAACAGCAATATTTTCAATATTTTCCTGTATACAGAAGCTGTCTCACCATCTGGGAACTCGAATACACAACGGAAATCTTTTCCTCAGCCTATCGTAAGGGAAATAACCGGCTACATCAGCTTGCTAATTCTTGGCTAATAATTTTAATGCTGCTCTTGTAACCTCATTTTTCAACTGAAAATTTGTATTACTGTTTCATTTTTGAGTAGGTAGCAGACGTTGGATTTGCATGATGTTTTTTGGCATACATATGCAGCAACGGTGGCGAGGCGCAATTGACATGCAAATTTAGACGCTTGAACAGTCAGACAACTGATAGATTTTACTGCCGGTGACACGACAAGAAGAATTTACAGATCTAACTAGTCAGGTATGCCAGTAACTAGTAGATTTCACTGCCAGTACTTTTAAAATCTACCAGTTGGCATGATCTGTAGATTATTCTTGTCGTGTCCGTCGGTTCGTTATGTTTTTATTACCAGTACGTTGCTACGTCGATTGTGTTTTCAATGTCTGCGTTTTTCTGGGTGCAGGTGTTACAGCATCGCATCCAGGACAGTAGATGAGGCATCGTCTTTAGTGTGACTCCACTTTTCTTATGTTTACCTGTAGCTTAGTTCATAAGTAATCTCACTTGCAAGCACACCCATGTGTGTATAAGCTTACTCTGTATCAACTTCTATATATTATGATAATATGCAAGTAATGAAATTGTTCTTTAATGTATTACAATTTCTTATGTATTAATGGCAAGTACGAAAAGAAGATTAAATTACATAAGTCACGAATAAAGTCACAAAATATGTATCTGGTTATTAAACTAATAATAAAATCTGTTGAGTAGTATTTGCTTTATAAATACAAAAGTACAGATGCTGCGTATATTTTTTTAAAAAGAGGAATTCAGTAATATACTTTCTAAAAGTCTTCTTTATTCACGATTTGGAACATGCCCACTAACTGATTCAACTGGGAAACCGGGTTCAATCGGAGTTGTGTGCCTTTTATAGGCCGTATTGCGAATTCGTTGTAAAGTTGGCGGAAAATCTCTGAAAGGGGGCTCATCCCACATTTGATAACATAGAGTTTAACTACATTATAAATTACGTCTATATAAGCATTGGTTCCTTAGAATTAACTACCCCATTAATTGAAGGATTATTTGCTACGTTGAGATTTTCACCGCGTAACCAAACTATTAGTTACTGCTAAGACGATTTTCTCTGCTAAAACCTAGAGAAGTGTTAATTAGTATTTGTCAATCATTAAGACTGCTGGGAGGTTATTGATTATTCCCTTTTTATGTTTTTCATTGTCAAAATGTTAATTCTTGCATAATCTTGACTGGCTTCACAGCTCTGTTTGTAGTAACTGCTTTCTGTGCTGTAGGTCGTAGGTTCGTTCTCACCTAGGACAAACATTTGTGTGAAGAACATTTTGTCCTCTCTTTCTCTGGGTGTATAAGTAATCCATCATGATAGCTCCCACAGCACAAATTTTATTTATTTTGGGGCTAGAAAGCGTTGTGGGAAATGTCCAACAATATTTCTTTATTTATTTTTGGGCCAGGAAGAACGGTAGAAATGCTATAAAATAACTATATCTACCTCGTCTAACTAATCTTTTAGCCCAAGAGCCCACGACTACCAGATCTTCGTCATTTTATAAAAGCTGAAAGTTTTTTTGTCACGCCCCCTGTACAGGTAAGAACGAACAGCGACTATGGAGTTTGGGCTGTGGTTACTTTGGCAGATAACTGGTAGTAAAAATATAAAATATATATGGTAAAAATAGTACCTAAATTTCGTTAAAGTATTAAAATTCGTTTATTCATCCATTAAAGGTTCCGTCAACGTGATGCCTCGCGAGCTTTCTCTTGTTTATTACCGTTATAAGTTATGCAAACTTATATTGGCCATATTTAAGAATCTGTCAAGATATAACAGAATAATAATAATAAAACTAAAGTTAAATTAATATAGTTTTAGCTTAATTGAGCTGGAAACCAGCAACAACACTACAAAAACTATTCAAAAGTTTAAACATTAGAGCGGTCTGGTTGCGAACTCGAGTAGTCTCGGATCCTGGTGTTTATGTTACCGGCAATGTATGAAAAGCTGGCATTCTATAGATAGCCTGGGTATTTCATATAACGTCCGGCATTTTTAGGCAGTGTTTGAAATATGAGACATATTATACACTTTCCTAGCCTTTTATTTGGAGAGTTGCGCTCTTATACCACTCAGGCACGGGTAGACTGAGTGGTTATGTGGGACTAGATGATTTTACCCACTGAACCTCGGTATCCACCGCTGCCGCTCAGTTACGGGAACACGGGGATGATGTTCAACCCTTCCGTGTACCGTTTCCGTTCCGTCCTGTTTCCAAACCCTCAAATAATGTCACCGCCTGCGTTACGACGCACCGGAATCACCTCGGGGACCATGCTAGCCAAAGGGCGTCCGACGGCCCCGTGTCAAGACGCCCTACGATCCTCCGGGACGGGTCAGGTTTGTGCCCCATCGCCTGACACTGCGGCCTCAGAGTATAGGGAGAGCGGCGCCTCGTTATACCGAGACTCCTCTTCCCCTGGGGCCCACCGCGTCCGCCGTCGTACGGTGGCGGCCCCGTCGTTTCCGCGGCGCGGCAGAGTGAGCGCCGCACCGTAATACCGGCACTTCTCTTCCGTGGCCCCTGCCCTTAGCTGCGTTGCCGCTTTTTCATGACATTCCTGAAACAAAAACTGCATATGTGCATTTTAGAGATTTGGCCAAAAAACCAAAAGAGATTTTTCCTCTCAAACAAAGAGATCCAATTTACCTGTCCAATTAAAGTTTTGTCGGCGCCAGCGGTTGTATACAAAATATTTTAACCCCAGAAGACTAGATCAAAACTAAATAAAATGAAACGACACCAAATTTGATTATGAGTGATATAATGTTGTTTAGTTGTGAAAGCAACCATAAAATTTCAAATAAAATCAAGCACTTGAAAATTGTATAACTTGAATTGAAGCATCGTTAGCACTATATTTTGAAAAGAGAATTTGCCAGTTATATTAATCATTAAATCATATTTAAGTGTGTTCACAATTAAATAATTAATTAATGCGTAAGAAAATTACATTTTTAATGTGATAAAGTTACGGAACAAGAAACCTCTACATATAATAAGCAATACAAGTTGGGTCCTCCCTTACTTAGTTATAAAAAGATTCGCATTGTATGCGCCCCTAACTCTGAGACGTGAAGGTGGAATGTTTCATGTGACTTTAATTCCACTGGCAAGAACACCTTTAAAACAGGAACATAGTGATGCAATGGACTTCTCGGCGGCAAAAATATGTATGGTGGCAGTATTTCCCCGGACGAACTTGGCATAAGTTCTACTGCTACTATAAGTAGGTATTTGTGACAGTTTTTCGTCACCTATAAAACTTTCTAGAATTCATAATAAACGCTAGAGAGGAATCGTAGCTATCATTTAAAAATCTAGGGGAGAATATGTCTAAAATATATGTCAAGGTTGTTTATCTCGTGACCTACTTATCTATTTGATCACACAAAGCTATGAACGCACCTCAGGCAAATAATTTGAATGCCCTTCCCGTAGAGAAAACGTAACAAGTCTGAATTATACATGCTATATTTTATTATTGCTACGTCGTATAAATGTTTTTCATACAATGCTTATCAGGATTCCGTACTAAATAATTTATTACCTACCTTATTACTAAGCCACACTGTTCGTGTCTGAACCAAAATAGGTGGACGTCACATTTTCTTAGAAGCTCTTTCTGAGATTAGAGATGCAGTAGATTACCTAAAAATAATATAGAAACATATTTTAACATAAGTGGTTTATTTTAGTGGAATGTATTGTGAGAGAAATAAATGAAATTATTATTATTATTATTTAATAATTAGAATCTTCGTAATCACAACAAAGATAACACATTGAAAGCCAACTTGGTTCCTGCACTCGATATACTCGTATACTCGTGATGCGAGGCAATTATGGAAAATGGAGGAGTTGAGTACCTTCATATCAGCCGGTAAAAGTCCACTGCTGAACATAGGCCTTCCCCAAACATTTCCATTTTGAACGGTCTTGGGCCACCTGCATCCACCGATTTCCTGCGATCCTGACTATGTCATCAGTCCATCGGGTAGGTGGCCGCCCTACACCGCGTCTGCCGGTTCGTGGTCGCCATTTGAGAACCTTTAATCCCCAACGGTTGTCGGTTCTTCTAGCTATGTGGCCTGCCCACAGTTGAGTACCTTATTAATAATAAAACATCCAACAACATTTATATGATAATACTTATAAATATTGGTGGAAATTTCACACTGCGTCATCTAGCCCCAAAGTAAGCTAAGTAAATAGCTTGTATCATGGGAAACAGACAACTGATATAATACTTAAATACATTATTTGTTGTAAATACCTACATAGAATACATATTAACACCCAGACACAGAACTAACACCTAGGTTCGTCACAGGTTAACATAGGTTTGTTCTGGGTGGGAATCGAACCCACGACTTACAGCGCAGAAGGCAGCGTTACTACCAACTGATATATGAAGTCAG
This sequence comes from Chesias legatella, assembly GCA_947359385.1. Taxonomy (NCBI): domain Eukaryota; kingdom Metazoa; phylum Arthropoda; class Insecta; order Lepidoptera; family Geometridae; genus Chesias; species Chesias legatella. The sequence continues at coordinate 6,474,362 of OX375762.1, read as the reverse complement.
TCATGATAAATTACATGTTTATTTAATTCACATCTAGTTCAGTGTAGTTGTTACGATCTAGTGTTACATGATATGCATGCATGACGCACTTACTAGGTGTCTGTCAGTGGAGGCATTTAACCTGTTGACCGTATTTTGGTTCGCACGATACAAGCTGAGTCTAGTGCGGTAATCCAGAAATCAATAAAATTTATTTTGTGCAACAAAGATATCAGTTAGAGCTCAACATAAAATTGGGTATTGTAGCGACGAAATTGGTCGTCATACAGTATAATGCTGCAAGGGCTTTGCAGCTCTACCGCGCTGGTTTTTGGTGGAATCACGCCAACTATATAAACAGTAGCATTTATTTTGCAAACCTCTCTACTTAGACAGAGAAAAATAATGTTATGAAACCTATGTTACCACTTTTATATGTATAAAATAAATATTTATTTCACATGTTGTGTCATACTGTTGTCATAGTAAAGAATGTGCATTGATTTGAGTATTTCTCTCTGTATCTAAAGTGATTCCACAAAAAAGCTTGGATACCTGCTGTTTTCCTACAGAATTATTCTATATGTCATAAACTATGAGAACAATTTAAATACACTAACAGAGCTGTAGTTTAAGGCATCATTGCCTAATCCTAAGTAACACAAAAGCCTAGAAGCGAGAGCTATTATTTGCTTTCCTCACTGCCGCATTGCTATATTTAAACCCAGGCAGATACGGATTCAACACCATTCAATTATGATATATGTTGAAATTTGTCTATAATATGAATAGTTTTTTTAATGTATGTAGTTATACAACGAACAGACGGGCCCACCTGGTGTTAAGTGGTAACCTCTGCCCATGAAGAGCAATATGACTTGGGTCCTCCCCAACTTAGGTAGGACAAGACCCACAAAGAGGCAGAAGACCAAGAGCTAAGACCACAAACGCTGAGGTGGAATGTATCATATGCCTTAAATTGTCAATGCCGTAATGTTTAAGCGTGAAATCAAGTACTATGTGTCTATGTCGAAATTGTGAATTATAACAGTTTAGTTTTAAGCACAGTCTGATATGTTTTTTTCGTATCTAATACAACGTAGGACTTATTTTATGGGGAGACAGTTTACGGCGTCCCCTGCAACAGAATAATGAAATGTAGGTTTGATAATTTATATTGAACGCGAGAAAGGTTAAATTATTTAAGGCAACATTATAATTTTAAGAGCAGTACAGCTCACTCAACTCGCAAGTTCGTCCGGGGAAGTACTGCCACCATGTCCATTTCTGCCGCCAAGTAGTAAAGCATTCGCATTACTGTGTTCCGGTTTGCCTTTCAACCCGGAACACAGTAATGCGAATGCTGGAATGTGGTTGCCGGTGAAGTTGAGACATCCCACCTGCAAGTCTCAGAGTTACGGACGCATACGATGCGGCTTGGGTCTTCTCGTACCTTGTACGGAACTCAAGTCGCATCGTTTGTTAAATATATAAGAGCAGTAGAACTCTCCCCAAGTTCGTCCGGGGAAGTACTGCCACCATGCCCATTTCTGCCGCCAAGCAGTAACGCTATCGCGTTACTGTGTTCCGGTTTGAAAGGTGTGGTTGCCGGTGAAATTACAGGCACACGAGACATTCCACCTACACGTCTCAGAGTTACGGGCGCATACGTTGCGACTTGGGTCTTGTCGTACCTAGTAGGGGAGGACCCAAGCCGCATCGCTTGTTATGGGCTGAGTATACCACCTAACACCAGGTGGGCCGTCAGCTCGATCTGTAACTGTATTACATAAAAAAAAAAAAATATCCCAACATTTATAAGAAAAACTCCAATTAATTTTATTCATTTATCTCTATCATTTATTCATCTATCTATTATAACACTGACGAAAAACTGTGGGCTGAAACAAAAATACACCCTTTTTTGTATTTGTTAGGACACGTTTTAAATGTTATCTTACCGTTGTATCTTATTACCTAATTAATTACCAATTGATGCTAATTAACTCGATGTACTGTAAGCTCAAGAAAATAAAAACCCGGTGGAGTAATAATATAAACGTAAATATCCTCAGGCATTTTAAACACTTTTTGAAACAAGCGCGAGTGACTTTTAGTTTCTGTCCTTGTTTTGCTTTCATATTTTTTTCATTATAGTTCCATACTCAATGCTGCACAGAACTTTTCTCACAAGCCTTGTACACGGCAGCGATCCGCCAAGGAATAAAAATAATATAAAATATTTAAAAAAAAAATATTATAAAAAATAATAATAATATAATAATAATAATAATATTAATAATATATTATTTTATAATATTTAATATTATAAAATATTATTTTTAGATATATACGTATGTATTTAGTGTTGGATACAGTTTGAGTGAATGAACTATTTTCTTTCTTTCTTCTCAATGGACAAGACAATTACTCGCTACTATATTACTAGCCATTTAAACCATATCTCTGTCCGAACGTAACTCCGTATTACTAGTAATTGACTTTATCTTCTGACCGTATTAAGGTTGAAATTTTCACGTAAAACACAGGAGCTAAGAATATTTGTAAATTTAAGTAAAGATAGTCATAATATTATATAAAGATAGCGTAGTCAATGATGTTTCTGAAATCGTTTTAGGATTCAAATTTTTCTCAACCGATTTCTGGAGAACAACTCTCTTTAACTTTTGTTTATGTAGATATGTATGTTACCTAAACACCTTTGTTACGTTATTTGTATACAATATTAATCGGTCAAAATGCGAATTTATCTCGTTCACTTACAATTCCTTACCATAAATGAAGACTCCGTGGAAAACGAGTTCCCGTTGATATTAAAAGTTATTTATTTTATTTAAATCAGGTAACATAGTAATAAACACATATATATACATATACAATATATATACAGGACCCATAGATATATATTCTTTAAAACTAAGATACATACATTATATGGTCATTATATTGCATGAATTTCAATATTGTTAATTACGACTTATGACATCTCATACTTTGGTGGAGAGGACTTGAGTTGTATTGTTGTTGTCTATGGGCGGCGGTTACCACTTAACATCAGGTGGGCCGTCAGCATGTTCCGCCACCCGAAACACATAAAAAAAAAACTAAATTCAGTACGTTACTTCTTTTTAGGTTTGGGCCATGAAGATATCCTCCGCGGTACGTACTCGCTGACAGATGCGAGTGGCAGCTTCTATGGCAGTGGAGTCAGCAGCAGGATCATAGGCGTCGGCGGGCGCAACAGCATTAGCGGTGGCGCTAATCGGAGCGTATGTGTCAGAGGGAGAGGAGGCGCGAGCGGGGGCGGGAGTGCGAGCGGGACAGAACCCGCTACCGGCACCGGGAGAAGGAGGAGAGAGAGTGCAAGTGGAAGTTCTGGTAAGCGATAGTAGCGTTATAGAAGCAAAACTTACAATATGTGTCTCCTAGTACAAGAGGGATGGGAAAACCTAATGAGCTTTTCATTGCGCTCATCGGCACTGAGTTTGAAGACTGAATTATTCAAAATATAGTCTGCGCATACTATTTATTTTTAGTGGCAGTAGAGCTTATGCCAAGAACATCCGGGGAGGTAATGCAATCACGTTACTGCTGTCCGGTTTTAATGTTGTGGTTACCGGTGAAATTACAGGCACACGAGACATTCCACGTCTGAAAGTTACGATGTGACATGGGTCTTGTTGCACTTAAGTATGGAAGATCCCATGTCGTATTGCTTGTTACGGGCAGAGGTTACCAATTAACATCAGGTAGGCCATCTGCACGTACCGTAACATTAACATATAAAAGAAAAAAATGTCTGTTTTTATCGCTCAGTTGGTAATAACCCTGGCTTCTGCATTGAAGGCCAGTTCGATTCCCCCCCAGGACTTATATTTATATGACGAATACAGATAATTTTTCTGTGTCTGGGTGTCAAAATTTATTAAATGTATGTATTTACAATAAACGGTATTTAAGTATTATATCAGTTGTCTGGTTATGGTTGGTAGATGGCGCTGTGTATAATGCCAACTAATATTTATTTATTATTCCGTTTAAAAGTGTGTTAATTTCAGTAATCTTTCTTTAACATACAGACAAATTTTTCTAATACATTGTGCTGCTTAGCGGCAGTTATTTGGAGTGAGTCTCTAAAGATGTCTAATGAGCCTACGTGGTAGGCTCCATTTGTTATAAACTGCGCAATTTGCGCAACTGCCGAGGCGTAGGGAATCGGGTTACCGATTTAGACACATGAGTGTTAGGATCGATGAGGTGGGACAAATGGAGTCGGTAAATTTTGGTCTTAATACGTATATCTAGTGTTAATACCGATTCATGAACTATATTAGAATAATTCCTGGAACACAACCCCCTGTGGCGTGGACACAGTGGACACACAACACAAACATCCAAGACCAGAGACCAATTTTTTTACTCTAATGTCACACCCGGGTCCTCTCGCCTCAAAATTAGGGTTACTGCGTATCAAGGTAGCTACGAAGCCGCCCAAATGATTTGACAAAGGTCCGATAATCTTCGCAGACGTTGCGTCACCTACATTTATAATTTCACTAGTATTTTTGAATTTTGCCGTGAAGGATTATGGCATTCGATTTTATGTTTTCCCCGTTGATACGAGGCAAAATCATTTTTTTATATTAAGTAAATAGTTTCGGAGAAGAGATCATATTATTAAGCAACGCTGTCCACTTATTAGTAATAGTTATAAAAAAAATAGCAATATATTGTGACCCGTAATAGGTTGAAGGAATTATGTCGAGTATCATTAGGAAAAAAAAACAACAACATAAAGTTACGGTTAAAATAAGAAAGTAATTTTTCTTTGCTTCTGATGAGACTAACACATTATATTGTATGGTCTACGAGACTCACACTTGGCTGGTTTATATAGAGTTTAAAGGTGAAGCGCCACTGATCATACGCGCAGTAAGTTTGGTAATAGGAACTTGTTTGTTACATTCATAAGTATGGGTCTTATTGTTATGAAAAATATAACTACATGCGTAAGTTTACAACGATCAAACCGACAAAAGTATCGACTATTCTGTTTAATACTACACCAATGGGGTTGCTACCCACTTAGCTTCGTTATACAGATGCTTATGTGCAATATATACACAAGTAGGTGCCTCACAGTGGGTTGTAAGTATTTTTTGTCAGTACAAAATATCTCACCTACTTTTAGAGACGGTACAGCTATTTATCAAGGAATTTCAGTTATATGGCAGCTTTGTTCTACACCTTATTGGAATTATCTGTCACATTTAATTCGATAAATTCTGCTATTGTAAGTGAAGTTGATGACTCGGGCAATGTGGAATGTTTATCAATAAGCGATTCAAAATTATGTGCACAAACATTAAACATTAGTAAATCACAAGTTAATTCAATCTGTATAATATCAGTTAATATACGCAGCATAAATTGTAATCTTGATTTTTTTATGGCCTTTGTATCAAGTCTCGACATAAATGTCGACGTTATTGTTCTGAGTGAATGCTGGACAAATGATAACTACGTACCACCATGCATTGAGCAATTCAATATGTTCTATACAAAAAACAGTCTTAACAAAAATGATGGAGTTGTTGCATACGTACGTAATGTGATTAGAGTAACCGCATATGAACCTAGTTTCCAGGAAGGAAACTGTTTGATTCTGACACTAGGCCAACAACATACGATAGTATGCTCATACAGACCCCCATGCTTTAGAAATCCTTCTAAATACTTAGAATCATTAGAAACAGTCCTCGAAAATATCTCAACGAGCACGATCGTATTTACTGGAGATATCAACTTGGACATTATGCCAAATAATATAACAGGGTATGCTGAAGATTATTTGAATATTATGGCACTGTACGGTATGAGACAAGGTGTAAATAAACCTACAAGGGTAAGCACCTGTATTGACCATTTCATGGTAAAATGTAGACAAGAATGGAAAACTATTGTTTTCGATCAGTTACTTACTGATCATTCACCAATCTTACTGTATATAAATCAAACCAAAATAATAAAAAAAAAAGATTCCGTGTATAACAAAGTAGTAACTAATTATGAGGGCCTATATGAAAGTATTAATAATGAAAACTGGAATGATTTATATAAGGAAAAGAACATTAATAGCGCAATGGAAATATTTATGATGAAAATGCTGACACACATAAATAGTAACACATCTGTTAAAAAAATATCCAAAAAAAATCGTCCTCTTAAACCATGGATTACTCTTGGTGTAATAAGATGTATTAGAAAAAGAGATAAATTACATAAAAATACAAAAAAACAACCCAGTAATGAACAACTACATCAAAAGTATTTAAACTATAGAAATATATGCAATAAAATTGTAAAAACTTTAAAGTACGAATATTATAGGAATAAATTAAACTTAAATAATGGGAACGTTAAGGAAACCTGGAAAATCATTAAAGATCTGTGTAATCTAAATCAGGAAGGAACATCTTCATGTGAATTACTAACAATAAAAAACGACCCCAAAAACTCACTTAATACAGTCAATACCTACTTCACTTCGGTGGGTGAGCATTTAGCTAATGATATTCTCAATAAAATGAGCAGAACTGAAAATGACTTAGTTTTAAAATGCAAACCAGATGGCCTCATAAAAAATTCAATGTCACTTTATCTATCTGATGCCTCTGAAATACAGAGTATAGTAATGAGCTTAAAAACTAGTAGTGCTCCAGGATGGGACAGAGTGACAACTAACATATTGAAAAAACTCGCACCTATTATCATTGAACCAATTTCTTACCTATGTAACCTAAGTTTTATGACTGGAATTTTCCCAGATGCTTGTAAAAAAGCAATAGTTATTCCCATACACAAATCAGGAGATAAAAACATCCCAAGTAATTACAGGCCCATTTCTCTATTAACAACTATATCTAAAATTTTAGAAAAACTAGTTAATACTCGTCTAAAACACTACCTTGAACATAATAATATGCTTAGTGCACATCAATATGGGTTTCGTGAACGGAAAAGTACTGAAGACGCTGTTTTAAAATTTACATCTCTAGTCTCCATTAATGTCGATAGGAATGATTGTTGTTTGGGGGTGTTTCTGGACCTACAAAAGGCGTTTGACACCGTTTCCTTACCTATTCTTTTAAAAAGGTTAGAGAACATGGGCGTGAGAGGCATAGTCTTAGATTGGTTCAGAAGCTACCTCAATAACAGGTCGCAGAGTGTTAGAGTCTCAGAATATGAAAGTGAGGTAGAAATCTGCAAATATGGAGTTCCCCAAGGAAGTACGTTAGGCCCTACACTGTTTTTAGCCTATATAAATGGTTTATGTGAAATGAAAATGCCCGGCATGGAGATTCTCATGTTTGCAGATGACACCGTACTTGTCTTTCACGGAAAAACATGGAGCTCAGTATTTGAGGTCGCTGAGTTAGGCCTATCAAAAGTTAATGCATGGCTAGAGGATAGCCTTTTATCCCTAAATACCTCTAAAACTAAATACCTCTGCTTTAGTAAAACAGCTGCGAATAGTCCATGTGAGGAGTTTTGTCTGAGAATACATACTTACCCATGTAATCGAACTACTGGAGATTGTTCTCAAAAGCAAACAGACTGCTCCTGTCGAAGATTAGCTAGAGTTGATCATATTAAATATCTAGGAACTATAGTGGATGACAAACTCAGCTGGAAGGCTCATACAAGTACGTTGGCTGGTAGAATCAGAAAGTTCATTTTTATATTTAAGAATCTACGTAATGTTGCTGGTTTACCATTACTTATTCAAACTTACAAAGCCCTATGTGAGTGTGTCATCTTCTATTGCATTTGTTCTTGGGGAGGTGCCGCGAAAACTCATCTCGTAAGAGTTGAAAGAGCACAACGCGCAGTTTTAAAAGTGTTAATGCACTTACCATACCGACACCCGACGACATCGGTCTATGATGAAGCTCAGGTACTAAGCGTCAGGAAGCTATTCATCTATCAGGCAGTTAGAAGGTATCACCAAAAAACTGTCCCATACTTACCTGACCTTGGGGGCAGAATAGATCGCTGTCCGGTGCCATGGGCCCGAAGTGGCTTTGCACAGAGACACTTTGATGTACTTGCACCACGGTTATATAATATTCTAAACAGCAAGTATAAAGTAAAAGACCACAATAGATATAAAATTAAAAAAGTTATACTCACATGGTTAAAAAAGTTCAACTACGATGAGGTTGAGGAATTACTTACTTACGTCAATTAATAGCTAGTTAAACATAAATACATTACAATTAGCATGCAGTTTGTATAATTATTATACAACAATACAATATAGAAACAAATAAAACACACTCTCTAACACACACACAGTCTCACACACACACACACACACACACACAACACACAACACACAACAACACACACACAACACCCACACACACACAAACACACACGCACAACACTCACACTCAACACTCATACACACACACACACATACACACACATACAACACTCATACACACACACACACACACACACACACACAACATCAATATAATATTTTGTATCCACTAGTAATTTTCCTAATGCTAAATTAAGTTTAATTCAAGAACAATTGTATAAGTTCAATTATATGAGTGGGTTATATATATATAATATGTTTTTAGAATTACACTTGAATATATATAGAAATATGTGTGATACCCACTTTTGGGAGAAGACGATGGCTTCCGAAATACAGTTTATAACTAGTTCGGGAGCCAAAGGCTTCAAATCAATTGTACAATTATGCTAAAACAATAAATATTATTATTATTATTATTATTATTAGGTATGACGAATGTTTGGGATGCTTCGGTAACGAGGAGGTCGTTAGTCAGGTATATAAGTGAAATAGGTTCTCCTTGCAGAATATTATCTGACAAATAAAAATATGGCTGAATTGTGACTTTCTCCTTTATGAAATTGGATGAAAAAATGATAAAATGACAGCTATCAAATGTAGTAAACTAAGATTTAAAGATATGACACGTATTTCAAACTGTTTTCTTTTCATCATTATCTTTTCTCACAAGCGGACTGATATTCCATCAAGATTTAGCTGGTTTTAAGTGGAACACTAAAATGACAATGTTTTATAATGCCTCCATTCAAACAGCGTTCTCTAGTAGTGTCATCTTCAAATTTCTGGTTTCCTCAGATTTTTTCTTTCACTGTTTGTGTAATTGGTAAACTGTTCAATCGAAAATTTGTGCACAAAATAAAAACTAATCAATAAATTAGAATTGGTCCCCACAACAAGTTGTGTCTCACTTGGGACACATCTTTGTTTCAAACGTTCAATTCAGTTTAAGCCAAGTGATCCATTAAGCCATTTGATCCAACATTCGCTAAGCACACCTGTGATTGGATAGTAAGCTCGAGCTTAAGTTTTTGGTATGTATCTGCGTTAGAATTTTGAAATTAGAAATCACATATCAAATCAGGCTTGATAAGTTTTAGTAGTATTCCGCACGCAAATTTTGCAAAGCTAAAGAAATAAATCTATATAATTCTAATATAGGAAATGAAACATCATAATAATTCTCACAGGGAATAAACGAACCCTTTAATTTACGAGTAATTTTTTGTTATCTGATTGACCTGAGTTCTAGTTTTATTATTTTGATAAGTTTAAATATAAATAGTACTGGGCCCAATGTGATAGAACTGGATTTTAAATACTACTCCTTCAAAATTTTGTTCAGATAAGAAGAAGAAGAATACCAAATATATTCTTCGCATATCTTAAAATAACATCCTAAAAGATGAATATCTAAAATATCATAGTTGTCTTCTAGGTAAACAAAATTAAATTATTCAAATTCTGCTGGACATCATCCGTCATCCAGATATAAGTGATTTTCTTTTTCTTTTTTTTATGTGATTGAGATACGGTACGAGCCGACGGCCCACCTGGTGTTAAGTGGTAACCTCAGCCCATAACAATCGATGCGACTTGGGTCCTCCCCTACTTTGTATGACAAGACTCAAGTCGCATCGTATGCGCCCGTAATTCTGAGACGTGTAGGTGGAATGTCTCATGTGCCTGTAATTTCACCGGAAACCACACCTTTCAAACCGGAACACAGTAACGTGAATGCGTTACTGCTTGGCGGCAGAAATGGGCATCTTCATATTAGCTGACGCTCTTCGCATAAGGTACTTACGTGTGAGTATATTTACGGAGACTGTCTGTTGCGAACTATAATATACTAGTTCACTAATACAGTAAAGGTTGAACAAGTCTAGTAGATATATATCTATCAGAGTTTGTCGATTTTAACCTTGAAGTTTTATTTTCTCAAGAAGCTCTAGGTAAATCTCAAACGTCTAGACCAATCATTTATTTCATCCACAGTTGTTCATTTATTTCAAATTACTTATTGCCTTGTTGTTTACAAAGCTTCTCTCTATTATGGTTCCACACATACGGCTGAAGCATACTCGTACTAAAAAAATGTAGTATTGTGGACCATATAAAAAAAACAGTTATGTTATTTATGTCCTGGTATGTTTCTTAAACGACATGGTCGCGCTTTGAAAAGTTTACTTCTAAACATTGGATATGAGTTTTTAGATAGTCCAAAACAGATTCTACTTCGTCACCTAAAGTTCCATTATCCAAATACCAAACATTAAATTTTGATTGGAGACGTTGTAGTCACCTGAATCGCGAAGCTAAAAATGGCAGGACCTAAGCATCACCCCGCTGACAGCAATACGACTTATTTATTTCTTTAATTTTAATTCAATAAACACGGATTAACCAATTACATCTAGCGAATACATTACAATTATAATACAATACAATACAATATAATACGATGAGGATAACATTGAAATATTATTACTAAGATATTACTACCAGAATATTATAAACATCGGAATAAATGCGCGTTCGATTATCCGACTTAATCCGTAGTAGTCTCTAGCGAAAGTTAACCGTTACCGTTGCACGTAAATGTTCCTAAACAATCATAGATACTATCTATAACAAAAGGCCATCTGACTCCCTTTAGTTAGAGCCAGGTACGAGCTTCAAAACTATTTTATTGCCCGGAATTCATCTCAGGGACTGAGCTAGGTTCACCGCGAGTTATTTGGAGTTTTGTTCTACGAACGAGAAGCCACCGAAACTGACCCTGAGGGCGGTGGTTAAATTAAAATATAAAAATAAAAACATAAATATTGAATGCATATCAGTGTAAAGTCCGGGATGACTTACAAACCGACTGGACACAATCATTTCGCCGCGGACTTCAGCCGAACTTAAGTGTCGTACGCTTTTGTCCTCTGATGTGTCTTGAAGCGCTACTCCTGAGCGGTTTGTGAGCAATCCGAAGGCTCATCGCTGTAGTCGACGGTGATTTCAGCTGCGAGAGGTACATTGGCGAGGCTTTAGCCCCTCGCCGTTGGGATCCTTGATCCCGAGGAGGTTGAGGAGCACACTGATGACGCTGGCAATTGAGCTTGCGATAAGCCGCTTCTCATATATTCACGCTACGTGCTCATAGGAGAGCGTTCAGTTTCGGCAGAATGTGAAAATAGTGTATATAAAATCATAACCAATAGTTGTACAGTCACTAGTATACGTCGACCACTATTTGTTGACATCTTCACATTTCTAAATTTTATATACATTTCAGGTATTTTTTTCAGTTTAAAACTGTCTGGAATTACATCCAGTTTTTATATAACTCTAATGAAAGCAAATCATAAAGTTGTTTTTGAAACAAAACGAAGCTGAAGATTTATTTTCGTCCTTGCTGATCCTCAAAAAGCAATTTTATTCGATACATTTTCTCGAAGTATATTTGCTAAAGCAACTTTTTTAATGATTGAGTTGGATAGTTCATGAGAGTATTGGAAAGATAATTTGAATTGGCACTGTATTAACTGATCTAATGAGTTGACTTTATTCATAATCAGAGTAATAATCAATTAGAGTGCTATTTAAATGATACACCGGAATGTATCTGTTGACTTATTTTTGGTAAAATTAACTATAATACTAATAATAATAAACTGATAATTATAGGATCAGTAAAACTCAGACTTATACCAAGTTGGTCCGGGAAAGTACTGTTACCATACCACAGTACTGACTACTGCTACAGTACTGAACCCACGAACTATAGTTCGTGTGTTCGATTCCCACCCAGGACAAACATTGATGTTTCTTCTGTGTCTGGGTGTTAATATGTATTATATGTATGTATTGACAAAAAAAAGTATATATGTTATTCTATCAGTTGTCTGGTTCCCATAGTACAAGCTATGTTTAGTTGGTTCTAGACGGCTCTGTGTGAATTGTCCACCAATATTAAATTACTATTATCTTAGTATACTAGTTATACTAGCCCATCAACTGAATAGATTGAGCAACCTTTATGTATAGCGCTCATTTCGTCTCGTCACCTCGCGGGTAATATCTGAAAATTAGTGTTTGCTCCCTGAGCAATATTATTCGCTGAGCTATGACCCATTTGTTTATCTGCAACACATATGTACTTTACGTTCTTGGAGGCAAGTATATTAATGGTTTTCTTTTTATGTTATTGTAAGTTATGTATATTTATTATGTATTTTTCTTTATGTCAACTAAATCTACGTGTGTGATTGGAGAAACGAATAAATGTCTTATCTATCTATCTAATTTTGGTATGATTTTCTACCGAACTTATAAATTTATCCATGTTGAATTGAAATGTTTGATTGTCCATAGATTTAGGCAAATTCTGTGACAGGCATTGTGTGTTTTAAATTCTTTGTTCAGTCTGCTCGTGAACAATTTTATAACAATCGGTTAGGTATGATTTCGGTTCATTAAATTGTTTTTTAGTTTATTCTTCTGTTATCCAATTTACGTCTATTAATTGTTTTGTTGTTGGAGTAACCATTTTATCCCTTTTCAAGTATAATTGTCAGAACAAAATTTCATTAAATTTTGCTCCGTGTTTTGGATGTAATAATAATAATAAAGCCTTTTTTATTTCCCATCACCTAAGTATTACATGTATGCATTAATATTATGAAATTTCACTTTTAAGTTAAACTATTTATAAAAAAATGTTTTTATTTGTTTGTGTTTGTTTCATTTAAATTATGTATTTGCATTGATAGGAACCCCTACTTGGGTACAGGCCTCCTCCAGTTTGATCCAGTTTTTAGTGTCTTTCTTTCAATATATATATTTTTTTTCTCTATTCAATACATGAGTTCTTTGTTTCTTCCTGTCGATACTACAGACCTCACATTAAATTTTCAACGTGTAGTGGTTTTTGAGTTTAGTTAGTTCTCTCTTATCTACTGGAGGGTTTAGGTCTTTTTCCTCCACGGGGACCAGCCGGCTTGGGGGAGTGTTTTTCTTCGTTATTTGTTGCAGGTTTGTATTATGATGGTTGTGGTTCCGGTTTCGTGTAGGTGACTGCTATGGATTAGACTTTTGGACTTTTGGATGTAACTGAGTTAAATTTGTCCAAACATCATTCCACACTGTCTCATTATCTTATAGTGAGTTTCTGCTATACTTAAAGATGCTTTGTAAGTACCAAATTTATCTTAGTACTTAAGTAAATCCGTAAAAAAACACGTATTTTTAAAAGAAGCCCTAATTTTGTAATCTTGCAACGTAAGAATGATTTCAGGCAACCATTATAGTTCAGAAAATTAGTACCTATACTCATGAATATGTGTGCGATGCAAATTGAATATATGAGCTCTCATTAATTAATTAGCGGCATATAATACGTTATTTGAGAGGTAAATTCAGGATTGCAATTCAATTTAGTAATTGAATTTACTGACTTTTAATTGCCTCTGAACAAGATTTTAATCAAAACGTACGCTTCATACTCGGACTACTTCAGTCTAGTGAGATGATTAAACTCAATCCAGTACCAATGAAAATATAATATGCTGCGTAACTAAACAAATACGTAAACTTTTGTTGTTATCCCAACTTCTTAGTAGGTAATCGTGTACATTTTGTTGATCAACCTAATAAATAAATAGGATTAGATTTTCAGCAATATACACATACTTTGCAGAATAGAACATCTAAGAATAATTTAACATTATGTGCTGAACTGGAATAACTCAGTTTCCTATGCTTTTGAAATCAACAGAGTTGATAATTTGTTTGTTATTCCACTGACTGAAGTTTTAATAATTTCTAACTATTGACTGGCCTCACAGCTCAATTGGTAGTTACTCTGGTTCCTGGGTTAAAGATAAATTTTTGTGACAATAACGTAGATGTTTCTTCTAAGTGTGGGTCTTAATGTGCATTACACATAGTACGAATTTCAAAGAAAAATATGTAATTCTATCCCTCTCTGGTTTCCTTGGTTGTGGCTAAGCTTAAATTGGGGCTAGATGGTGCTCTGTTTAATGTCTACCAATATTTATATTTATTAAAAAAAAACTATAAAAAGAACAAGTATCTTAATAACATAATTACTTAAAACGAGAAATGTTGCTTTCGAGCACCTACACTCTATTGTGAACCAATTTTGTTTTTTTGATCTACTTAACATATCTCAAAAAATCTGCAAATCGGGTAGTCAAGTCTGGCCTGAAATGTTTTTTTAAGTGCGCCTCAAAGAGGCTGTTTTCGTGCATTTGACGCATGTCTTCGAATTTTTAGTTCAAGGACATGTCGGTTTCCTCACGATGTTTTCCTTCATTTTATCTTCTCCATAACAGTAGTGAGTATGGGGGAGTGGAGTCCATCTGGTATCCTCTGGCCCGAGCACACAGCCGCTGTGCTTGCTCCGTTGCTGTGCGTCACTAAGCCGGGAGCCAGCCGTGGAGCAGCTGGTCCACCTCCCAGCGGGCAGCATCACACTGGGTGCGATCACACGGGTGCACCTGCACCTCCCGTTCCCCGAGCGCGCAGTGGCCCGCTCACGCAGCGTTCTGACGCCGGCGCCGCACGACACCGAACACTCCCCCCATTTGCCCCATCATCCACACCTTACGCTTCCACAACATGCGCTCGTCATTGTCGCTGGTCTCACTACCAGGATTTTCCATCGCCAGCGGCTGAACGGCTCAACCCTTCAATGATCTTTATCATGTAAATACTGAATACAAATTTACATGGACTTACACAGTTTTCATGGATAAATTAGGCAAAGCCCCAATGGGCTTACACTCACCTTAATTCTGTCTTGAATTATTTTAAAATTATTACAACGAATAATTTTCATAGGATGTTAGTAAATTATTTTTCTTGCTCCCCTAGCCGAAAGTACGCACTTTCCGGCCGCATTTCAGGCCGGGAAGAGCATTTTTCGTGGCCGGCTGACGACCGCTCGCTCTGACAGGATTTTTGCGGCCGGCCATATTTACAATGCACGTTATGCTTTTGTCTTGTGCTCGCTCCTGTCAACGTCGTGTCGTAGTGTCGCGAAAAATCGTTGATTATGTTCATGTTAGTCATATTGGTTTTATTTCATCTTGTTGATGATTCAATGCCCGCCCCGACCAGCAAAACCTCGGCTTCGACTCGGTCTTGCAAAAGTCGGGCGGACGTTCCCCCCCCGCCCCCTTGCTTAATTAGTGAACGTACTTTCGGCTACGGGATCAAGAAAAATAGTATACGACCCACGGCCCGAATGCTGGATGCCCTGGCGTGTGTGATACAAAGGCCTCGGCTTGGCCTCGGCCTTTTTATCACACCCGGCCAGGAATTCCAACTTTCGGGCCTAGGATCGTAATATACTATTACAATATGTACAAGTAATCTAATAGTTAAGGACAAAGCTTTTAAGTAAACACATACTTTGAGGCTTTCCGTTGACGGTACCAAAGAAGGGCATTGATGATTTTACATTGCACTCGTCAAAAAATTTCATGTTACTGGTAAAAGCAGCCTGGAGTTTTATTTTATTGAGAGTGGATCGGACATTGACGGGGCCAAGCCAAAGCTCGCCAATTTTGTGCCACGTTACGGAATAAATGTATTAGGTACCTTTTGTGTTAGTGAATGGTTGATTAGATGAAACATAATACGTTTCCGTAGCTCAGCGTACGGGACCTGAGGCCCACAAAGGATATTCATAGGGGGTGGGGGCAATTTCATTCGACCCCGTCCGTACTAGGTGGTGATATCGGAAATGAGTTTTATTACGACGGCTCTAGATTCAAAATAGCTTACGTTAACGGGCGCCGGCAGCGGGCATACATCAAATTTTGTCTACCAAGAGTCTATTTACATATACTAAAGTCGTACTAAAATCATTGTGCGTGTGACACCTAACCTAGTGTTTGGCTTTATAGCAATGGGTCAGTTGCATATGTATATTTGATTTTTATACTGATAACTTAAAGTGGAGCGAGCAGGTGTGTTCGACCTTTTGTTAAACCGTAATCTGCCATAATAAAAAGGAGATTTGAGTGGTCCTTTCCTACTCTGGTATTTGAAGACCCAAGTCCAATCACCATGGGCCCGTAGAGCGGAGATGTGAAAGTGGACTGTTTTTATTTCTCCGGCATCCACAACTTTCTTAACGAAACTTATAAATGCGAATGCGTTACTGCTTGGTGCTTGGCACAGATTCTATATTCCTTCGACTTACACATTGTTCAGTTAGCAAAGTTACACGTCAGTACAAGGGTACTATTTATGTATTCTGTGGTAGGCGTACACCGTTCACTCGGAAAATTTGGTGTGGCGGGCACTACGTAGGAGACCCGAGGGGCTACTTTCAAACCCAAAACATCCAAATATTTTATTATTAGTAAACATAATCAGCTTACGGTACTGATTCTGTAAGCTGATTATGTTGCTCTCAAACTAATCTATTCTCGTTAATACAACTACGGTCGTAAGACAATGTGAGATTAAGTTTTTTTATGTAATGTACGGGATAGAACGAGCTGACACGAGTGCATCACTGCTTGTCGATTAAGTTTTTTTATGTCATGTACGGGATAGAACGAGCTGACACGAGTGCATCACTGCTTGTCGGCAGATTGCTAGGTGTGGTGTCTGTACTTCTCGGGCGAACTTGGCACAAGTTCTACTGCTAGTGTGGTGGCCAAGAAGTGTGGTGGCCAAGATCGACGAGCTTGGACTGCGTGTCGCTCCTCAGAAAACTGAGGCGCTGTGGTTCCACAGGATACCACGGAGCAGAGGACCGCCCAGTTCATCGGTTCGCGTGGTGACGTTGACGTCCAGGTGGGGCCGTACCTTCGGTACCTTGGCCTTACCTTAGACGGTCGCTGGGGCTTTGAAGAGCATTTCAGTAGATCGGTTCCCCGGATCAAGAGGGTAGCGGGTGCTCTGCACAGACTACTGCCCAATCTTGGGGGACCGAGTGAAGGAGTTCGCCGTCTTTACGCGGGGTTCGTACGGTCGATGGCTCTCTATGGAGCACCCGTTTGGTGGAATCGGTTAACAGGTGTGAGGCGCTGCAGGACTATGCACAATAGCCTACAGCGGCTAGTGGCCATCAGGATCGTACGTGGATATCGCACGATATCTTTTGAGGCAGCGACTGTCCTGGCACGGTTTCCACCCCTGGACATACTGGCGGAGATGGACGCACGTGTGTACGATCGTCTCCGCCAAGATGTAGCAACTGCGCCTGCTGAAGTGCGAGGGGAGGAGCACCGACGCGCGCTTGATCGCTCGCACGAGAGGCTCCATGAGCCGAGATCTGTGCGCCAGCGCACCGTCAGTGCTGTTCTCCCAGTCTTTGAAGCCTGGTTGAGGAGGAAGGGGAACGTCACCTTTAGGCTGACTCAGATAATCACCGGGCATGGTTGCTTTGGTGAATAGCTGAATCGGATTGGACGCGAACTTACGCCACAATGCCACCACTGCGGGAGGGGCCAAGACTCCGCTCAGCACAAACTCGAAGAGTGCCCTTCGTGGGATGCTGAGCGGAGAAGCCTGGTGACCCGGATCGGGCAGGACCTCTCTCTTCCTAGCGTAGTAGCGGCTATGCTGGAAGATGAGACGGCGTGGGAGGCGGCGGTCTCCTTCTGTGAGACCGTTATGGTCAAGAAAGAGACCGCTGAGCGTGATCGAGAAAGGTCCGATGCCACTCGGAGATGGCAGGGCCAGGTCGCTCGTCGATTGCGACCCGGACCGCAAGCTCCTTAGGGGGCTCACCTCACTTGCCAAGGAGATGACATTTTGGATCCGAGGGCGGACATAGCTCGGGAGTTCTGTGACTGCCCACCCAAATCTGGTCCAGGGATGGCTGCTTGAGCACCGTGGCGTGCAAGGGCATGCGGAGTCTGGGAGGCTTCACAGCTTTCCCGGGATTGGGCCTCAAAGCAACGTGCGAGAGCAGCACCGGCGCGTACCACCGGAGGACCCGGGCTCCTCGAATGCGCAGAGGTCGGCCACCATGGTGTTTTTTAGTTCGGGTAAAAATCCCACACACGCTCTTTGCATCCCCGAAGCAACGGGTAGGGCCTTTTGAAGGTATTCACACCATGTATAAAAAAAAAAAGTTCTACTGCTACTTTGGGTTGCTCCTTTCGCACCACCCGGGGGACAAGTGTAGGGATTCAATAGGGTATCACCTACGGACGCTAGCAACGTGGGCCCCCAAAAGTATGTCACAAATTTCTGATTTCTTTTGTTATCTTTATGTTCATGGCGGCGAAAATTGTTCAATCATCGTTGTTAGTTATAACTGTTGTACAAAATTTAGAGAGACTTATGCATAAATTTATTTTAATTAATTCAATACAAATTAACCAATTAAATCTATTGAATACATAGTTATTTTTGCCAGTATCTCTAATTACTGGTACATAAAGTCTCTTGTTGTAACAATTTAACCAACTCTCATTGTATTTCATTTCCAGAACGCATAATAAACCTGCCAGGAGCAAACTATTAGTACATGTGAACCACCAAAATTCTGGAACAAAATAACAGGAACATTTGAGATATTGAATGTAGTATAAGTATAATGTAGTGAAGTATAGTAGGTACTAGTAACTATTTTCTCTGAGTAGGTATGACACCGGAAACGCTCTTCTGGTTTCGTGACTTCAAAGTCAAAAACTTTATTTCCTAAGAATTCTTAAAGAAATGGCTTGGAATCGTCAATAATATTCCAAACATAAGGTCACGCTTACTTATCGCTAAGACGCCTGTTCAAACCTTATCCGACTCTCAATGGGAAGAACAGCTAAGAAACCCCTAAAGGAAGTTTTCCTTTTTTTAGGCACTTCAGTTATGATTTCGAAAACAGAATTCTAAGTACAAGTAACATACAGCTATGTACTAATTTGTCGTTAACAGCAGCTTTTAAGCGCGATGCCGTATACAACTCTATACTTAGTTCGTAAAGCTATCATAGTATTATGTTTCTATAAGAAGAGTAATGTAATCCTAATTTTGTGCTTCCAAAACACTCATACTTGTGTTTCGCTCGAAAAAATATTAAGAATGTATGAAAACAATATGATTACTGCCGTGAAGCAGTAATCGAACACCCATTTTTTGTATCAAATTGGAATAAATGTATAAAAGCCGGTGAAATAGAATATAATAAGATATGTATATAGTAATAGAAGCTTTTTTTAGGAGAGTTTTTTTAAGAGCGTAGAGCTCAAGCCTATTTTGTCCGGGGAAGTACTGCCACAATGCCCATTTCTGCCGCCAAGCAGTAACGCGTTCGCTTTACTGTGTTCCGGTGTGAAAAGTGTGTGCGGTAAAATTACACATGAGACATTCCACCTACACGTCTCAAAGTTACGGGTGCATACGATGCGACTTGGTTCTTCTCATAACTTGTAGGGGAGGACCCAAGTCACATCGATTGTTATGTGCCGAGGTTACCACTTAACACCAGGTGGGCCGTCGGCCCGTTCAGTAACTGTATCACAAAAAAAAAAAAGATATCGAAGTAAAGGTAAGTGACTCCAAGTAGGGTCACAGGTGGCTTTTTACAGCGAAATTTAAAACGAAGTGGATGGCCCAAAACGTATCACAAAACAGCCCGTGTGCTCGGTGGAACGCTAGCGTTGATGTTGTCTCGCACCGGGTAATTTAATTTCGCTACTGCTCCGCAGATTTTCCGTCGCTCGTGATAATTGAATTTATCCATAGCTCCCAACAAACCTTCACTTGTTGAGTTGTGGAATGGGCATGTGATGTGCGGGGTCTCTCTCCTGTATATCTACGAGCTACATCTACATACTCGTGTACAACCCGCTCAGGGACACTGAGTTGTCAGTGTTTATAACGCGAGGCATTTAGCAATGAACGTTCTTTCGTTTTGGGAATTTATGTTTATGCTTAACCATTTTCCATCAGCAAACCAACTCTTAAATGAATAAAAATTTGTTGTGATTAGCGTAGAGTTTTTGAAAGCATCGTCGATATAATAGTACATTATGCGTGACCTAAGTTTAGCACCCTCGCTCCGCTCGGGCGCTAACTTCACGCCGTGCAGTAATAGACAACTTAGGCCACAAGTATCGTATACTATTTTATAGCAAGTGTGACATAAACCCGCCCCGGACGCGGGCAAGAGGGGGGGTTCGGGGATTCGGAGGGATGCGATTAGTGTTTTGAAAGAAATGAAAAAGAAATGAATTATAGCTGACCGTTTCTCCTTGTTTTGGCTGTCACTGAAAATCCCTAACTTATCGCTAATTTGTCATATGTTTGCTGTGAGTTTTTAAGCTCCAAATGACATGTCATTTGGATGTCATTGATTTGAACATTTGATTTGAATGTTATGTGTAATGTAATGTTTTCTACATGAGTGAAGTTGGTCAATTCATTTACACACCGTGCAGAAATAGGCAACTTAGGTCACGGAAAAGCGTGCGTAAAGTGCGGGTTTAGGTCACACTGTGCTATAAATAATATTTATCTCGCCTGGTGATCATGTGGTAGCAAAGTTAGTGTTAATAAAATAAACTAAAACAGCGGTAGTTATGAGCTCAATCCTTGACTTGACATTCCCACGATGAGTACTAAACCACTACGTGAAAAGTGACCCATTGTGGCTGTGTTTACTCCTACGGGGGAAGAGGCGTGAATTATATATATGAAAGAAGTTATTTGCGCGCTATACAAATATAAACCAGTACAGCACGACTGCCTGGCAAGTCGTTTCCAGAGGCAAACCAGTTCTTAGGCAAGAAAAATTGTAAGAGAAAATTGTAAGCGGTTCACGCTCGCAGAAAAAGAAATATTTTCCTTGTGAACTTTTATGGTTTGAATATCGTTATGTCTTCGCTCTTGCATGCAATATAATTCAAATCCAGCGATTTTTCAATCAAGATTACCTAAGTTTTGAAATGATCTACTTTTCTTAAACCGGGAGTATTTTAACTAAAGGATTTTAATCGACTTCACTATCAGACGGTCAAGTAGAGATACCACAGATGCTCTGAAAATTAAATGCCACAGTTGTTCGTTTGGTACGTATAAGGTGAGATAACACGGATTGCAAGCCAGGAACATTCCTGGCATTGTGATAGAACCGTTCTTGCACAGAGACTAAGCTGCGGTCGCAAATGTGGCTGTTTTGTAAGCAATTGCAGGGGATTAGGCTAGATATATGCACTTTTATAAATACGGTGAACGTGCAAATTGATACTAGCAACTACTGGTGTATGTAGAGATACTGAGTTCAATCATTCACGTTTAAGAACCAGGATAATTCTTTAATTTATCTAAGGTAACTTTAATAAGTACCAGTCTTGCTATACTTGCGTTTATATCCTTTATAGATATAGAAATACGACAACTACTGACTCATATTGAGCTATATAAGAAGACATTTTAAAATCTTTTATTCTCAGTATAAGCCTATACCTCCTATGAATGATCAATTAGTGGATAATATGAAACCACTGATGTATTAAACAATACAATTTATATCCTTAAAACAAAATGTTGTAGTCCAAAGAGTGGTCGAGGAACTTTAATCCCACTTGATTAAAATAATATTTTTATAGGTATCATCAAAGCTTGTGGTTAACCAATTTAATGTAAGTATTTATTTTGCAACAGATATAATGTTAACATATATTTATTTACATATATTTCACCATTAATATCTAAATTAATTTTAATTTAAATATTGTAAACTTTTTTCTATTTTATTCTTTATCTTGTTTGACTTGTATATAATAAATAAATACCATATCTCCTTCTGGGGGTTGTCAGCGCATAATATACGCCGAATGGTTGTGTGATATTCCGTGCATCCTTTTATCGCCAATTATCCAGTTTCTTATTTAAAAGTTTACCTTTTATGGCAATATTTTGCTTATACCGTGAGATAAACAATTATTAAGGCGTGGTGCTCCAGGCTTCAGACATCGTCGCGTCGGTCAGCTGTTTCTCGCATGGCCAACTCTACATCATATTATTATATTACACTAGCTGTTGCCCGCGACTTCGTTTGCGTGGAATTCTGTTTTATCACGCACCCCTATTTTACCCCTCGGAAAAGTAGCCTACCTGAATTACAGACAGACAGACAAAAATTGTAAAAAATGTTGTTTTGGTACATGTATACATACATGCACTTAGTAAAAAGCGGTTATTTTAATATTACAAACAGACACTCCAATTTTATATATTTGTATAGATTATATTATTACCTAACTACATCGGACTCATAAGAAATATAAATATATCACAGTATATCGTTTTATGTAGTTTTTTATGTGGTAGGTACAATTATTGAATGAGCGGACGGCCCTTCTGGTGTAAAGTGGTAACCTCTGCCAATAACAACCGACGCGACTTGGGTCCTACCCTACTAGGTACGATAAGACCCAAGCCGCATCGTATACGCCCGTAACTTTGAGACGTGTAGGTGGAATGTCTCAAGTGCCTGTAATATCACCAGCAAGCACATCTTTCAAACCAGAACATAGTAACGCAAACGCGTTACTGCTTGGCGGCAGAAATGGGCATGGCGCCAGTACTTCCCCGGACGAACTCGCCGTGAGTGCTACTGCTCTTAATTCAATCTCTAGTTTTGCGATTTAACCGGCAGTGATGCCTGTGAAAAACTTCAATGCTCTTACGTTCAACGTTAATATGCCCCATGAAAACAATCAATAAATCTGGGTAACATACACAATATTCATACCGCCCTACATCAAGGCACCACGGGAGGTAAAAATGAGTTAAGAATATTTGCCAGATGGTTACCTTCGATTTGATGGTAGAATAACTCGCCGCGCCAAATGCCACGGGGGAAATACGATTACCTAAACTTATATGTGTATTTTATATAGCTTGGAGGCTTTTTTTGACCTTGGAAGATTGTTTACTCTGGTGTAAAGTGATTATCTGTTATGTTAGCACTGTATGTTGGCTGGATGGGAACTGTTTAGGGTCGTAGCTAGCCAGCTGTGAAATAATAAATATGCTACAAGTGCTACATCCAAGCTATGTTACCTGTTTTACCCTTCAACATTAGTTCAAGTTATCAAAGTTGTCTACCCTTCCATGCACTAATTATCCCTACCAACTGAGCTATGACCTTGTCAAAAGTCATCTTATATTCGTATTGTGTGTCGTAGTGTGTCTCAGGTTGCTAAAACGTATTTTTTTTTTGCCACAGACTATAGAACATAACTATAGACAGTCTATATATAGAACGTGGTTGATTGCTTTAGATTTATTTATCTCTAAGCCCAGATTACTTATTAGTAGGTAATTAAAGAGTTTATTAGTGGATATTGTAAGTTTAGTGCACAACTTATTTTTTGGACCAGGTTGCCTTGTAAGCAGAAGACAGAATTTCATTGTATATATGGTAATAATACTACGATCGTAAATTACGTATTTTTCTTCGAAAACATACGAGTAGAAGCCAAGTGCAGCCGAGTAGGTACCTGAATTTCAATCGAAAGTTCATTTATTCAAATACGTATCAGAAAAGCAATGATATAAATGCGTGTAAAATTTATGTTGTATTTATGTCAGAAAACAATCAGATATGCTGAGATGGAATGGAATTCTTAGATTATTTATATTATATTGTATATTTTTTATTGTATCAAGTAGGAGAAAATGTTTATCACAGTTTGATTGAAGCATTCAGAACTAGCTTCTGCTTGCGGCTGCGCTCACTGGGTGATTTACTGAAGATGATGTTGTATACATTTTTTAAGAACGTAGTACTACGCACATAATTATGTACGGATATCAAGAGATTTCTCTGAGTGTGCGCTTTGCACGCGGCATCTCATGCGGTGCATGCTCCTGATATGACTCACAGACAGACCGCATCTATTATTGGATGTAGGAATCCGTGTCGTGTTTCTCAGCCACCACACTGGCACTACATTTAGGGAAAGACATAAGGGGCGTGACTATTTTAGTACAAACACTTAAGATAGAGCTTTCCAAGAAGTCCCAACCGCCCTGCGCTACCTTGCCTTCGTCCAGACACGCCCGCTGGGTGTAAACCGCGTTTACTTAGGGTTTAATATTTTAAATCAGCTGTGTAACGCTTTAAATAGAATAATCCCTCCACCCCTGGCACCTAAAACATTCTATTTTCAAGTTGGTAACAAATATGAGTCATAAAAAATTACCTGTTTCCGCAGGGTGATCCGGACCCGATCTTTTTTACTAAGATAACGAATAATAATAATAAAAATATTGGTGGATATTTCACACAGCAAAAAGTAAGCTAAGCATAACTTGTATCATTGGAACCAGACAACTGATAGAATACATGTTAACTTTTTGGTAAATACATACATATAATACATATTAATAATACCTAGACACAGAACAAACATCTATGTTCGTCACGCAATATAGAGTCGTCTATAGAGTCAAAATAATATAAGACTGATACGATATACCTAAAGGCTGACTGCATTGACTTAAATCTCAGTCTTTATTGCCTCAAAACGGTGGTAATATGTTGATCCTGCCACATCGTCATTCAATTGGGTTTGGGGAGACGGGACCAAGAACAGGTTGACTTAAAATTATATCCTAAGGTATAATATCTATACAAATAAATAAAATTGGAGTGTCTGTTTGTAAAATTAAAATAACCGCTTTTTACTAAATGCATATGGATGTATACCCGGTACATATACCAAAACAACATTTTTACAACTTTTGTCTGTTTGTCTGTCTGTTTGTAGTTTGCTCTGGCTAATCTCTGAAATGGGTGGACCGATTTTGACGGGACTCACTGGCAGATAGCTGATGTAACAAGGAGTAACTTAGGCTACTTTTCCGAGGGGTAAAATAGGGGTGCGTGATAAAACGGAATTCCACGCGGATGAAGTCGCGGGCAACAGCTAGTCCTCACTATTAGTAGGTATGGTATTTGCTCTCACAGATTCTGTTATAAGAATAATAAATTTGACAAATAAGTAGTTCCTTTTAATGACAGTAACAGCCTAATTAAAACAGAACGTAAATGCATCATTAAAATAAATTATTGGGCGTGTCACTTTGATTTATCCTGGATTGGATAGAGAAATAAACGTATTTTATTCCTGTTTCATGTTAAAAACAACTAAAAAAGTTTTTTCGATTGTTCTAGGGTTGCTGCATAAGTTTTCCAACCCTATTTCGGGAGGTTTATCGCTCCTGAATAAAATCAAGGACACAATCGTCGAGGTCACTCAACCGAAAGAACCGCCGCCATCAGACGACTGCACCAACCCAATCACCGCATATTTCGAAATAAGGGATGTGTCTACAACCGCAGGCCCGGGGCTTGTATGGACGGTGCATAATGCTTACAGGAAGACCGATAATAAGGTAAGTCAAAGTTAAAAACTTTATATCCATAGAATTCATAAAGAAATGACTTGGAAACGTTAAAAATATTCAAAATATAAGGTCATGCGTAATTATCGCTAAGGTTGACGTCTATTCAAACCCTATCCAACCCTCCACGGAGAAGAACAGCCAAAATCCCCTAAAGGATCCATTTATTTTTCGAGCGCACACTGGCACACTGTCAGCATAAAATATGTTTGTTTACTGATATTAGTTGGGTTCCCGCCGTGGTTATCAAATACATAGTTGCGTCTGAAGGTTTCAATCTATACAAATAAATAAAATTGGAGTGTCTGTTTGTAATATTAAAATAACCGCTTTTTACTAAGTGCATATGGATGTATAGACGGTACATATTCCAAAACAACATTTTAATTTTAATTTTTGTCTGTCTGTATATTTGTTCCGGTTAATCTCTGAAATGGCTGGAACGATTTTCACGGGACTTTCACTGGCAGATAGCTGATGTAACACGGAATAATTTACGCTACTTTTCCGAAGGATAAAATAGGGATGCGTGATAAAACTGAATTTCACGCGGACGAAGTCGCGGGCAACAGCTAGTATTAAATAAAAAGGTTAACTTAATCCCTAGATGTATTTAAAATAAATTGCGTTACATGAAGCCAGTTTAGTTAACTGGTAAATGATGGTAATATCTATTATTGAAAATGCTATTATTTTGTAATAATAGATATTACTACAGTTATAACGAAACAATCAATTAAAAGAAGTCTCAAATAAAATATCTGTTTTATATTATAATATTGTTTGCCTTCTGAATGTTTAATTAACGATCAATTATCTTTAGCAAGTTAATATTTATACCTGTCCTGTTTAATTATAGCTGCGCTATAATTTGATCTCGTTATTCCAATTAATGGTTTTCTTACTAATGATTTACACCTAGTTTGTCCGCCTAAGCACGTTATGTTGTAATTTCGTAGACAAAGCGTTTCGTTTAGTAAAAAACCGTTTATATTGTTTGTCGCCAAGCATGCTTTTGATATACCTACCTACGTACCTACGTTTACAGGCAGTAGAACATGTGCCAAGTTCGTCTGGGGAAGTACTGCCGCTATACCCATTTCTGCCTCAATGCAGTATGCATTCGCTTTACTGTTTTCCTGTTTGAAAGGTTTTTAGCAGAAAATTACGGGTACTTTAGGCATTCCACCTTTACGTCTCAGAGATATGGGCACATACGATACTTCTGTCTTCCTATACTAAAGTAGGATAGGACCCAAGTCGTATTTCTGTTATGGGCAGAGGTTAACACCAGGGGGGTCCTACTCGTTCCTTGACTTTTTCACATAAAGAAACGTAAGGTATGTGCCAGGTATGGTAGGTCTAAGTGTCACACATGTAATTTTATTGATTGGTGATTTATTTATTTTCGATGATAAAATACCCAAAAGTTATAATTAGTAATAGCTATAGCAAAATACCCAAACATTTATCCATTAAAATTCAAAACTTTCAAGTTCGCAAGATTTCTGAAGAATTCGCTTCAAAGCAATAAAACATTGTTGAACAATCAAGATAATCTGATTTATTCTGTATTGCAAAGTGAGGATGAACTTAGACAAACAAGGTAACCTTCGAATTCTTCCAACGAATTCTAATTCACAATATGACAACTTAATTTTTACTTAAGATATACCCAAAAATAGAACAACAATAAAACTTTTTTCAATGTATAATAGTGGTGTTTGCACTCGGGTTACGTATATTTCTCCATTTCTTTGCGTTTTAAAATTTCCTTACGAACATCATCATAACTCTAATTATGTTGCAGTAAAACCGCCCACTATAACTGATCTTCTAAGGTTGCTATCATTTGTGACGTCGTAAGTGGTGAGCAACAAAGTATTTTATTCCCTAATCAATCCTTTCGCTAGTATTAATTAGGCTAATTAGGTCAATTAATACTAATAAGGCTATATGTACCTAATTTATTTTAGTAAATAAAAATGCAGTTGCAGGAACACATTATTATTAAAGAACGTATTTTATTACGAGAGTAACTGGATGAACCTTGAGCACACAGACATTATCAATCACTGCTCCTATATCCAGGACTCTAACGTTTGAGGTTACCATTGTCGGGTTGTTTAATGTGCCTAAGTGCTGCTCACTCACTTATCCTGGTGAGAAAAAAATATAAAATTTCTTGTACACTTTTAAACCACAAAGTAAATTTGGAGCTTTCCATTCATTATTATATTGTCTCTGAAGTTCCAACCTTATAGCAGTTCTCGGTTAAAATATTACAGTTGGCTGGTTTGGTGGAGGATGCGATATCGAGTTGGATTCGGTGTGTTGTCAAATATTAGAATTTGTGAATGTTGCATAACCAATGTTAACTTGTTCTTTAGCATTTATTTTTGCAACGGAATGTGGCGTCTTATTTCAATGTAGTATATTCGTAGTTAAGGCCATTATTTCATGGATAGCTTTTACGCTGTCAGAACTTACCTAATAATATGTGTGCCACTGTTGAATGGATACTAATTGAAGTAACCAGGCAAAACAGCATTAAATTAATATTATCTATTAGTATTCATGGCGATATTAATGCCCATTTATTATGTGAATATGTTATGAATCAAGCAAGACGGCTTACCTGGTGTGAAGCGGTCCCTCTGCCCATATGACTGGCCTCATAGCTCAGTTACAAACATTTATGTGACGAACATAGATGTTTGTTCTGTATCTGGGTGTTAATGTGTATTAAATGTATGTATTTTCAAAAAAATGTATTAAAGTATAATACTTTAATACATTTTTTGTTTTTTCATTTTTTGTTGTCAAAAATAATAATTTAAAGTAATATTTCAGTTGTCTGGTTCCCATGATACAAGCTATGCTTAGCTTACTTTGGGGTTAGATAGCTGTGTGAAATGTCCTCCGATATTATCACGATGGGTTTATATCCCGTAGCAATGATTGATTCACATACAAATTTGTATCCCCTCTAAGTATTATTTTCGCGACAAAAAGTAACCATGTTCTTTTCCAATCCAATTTGCCCCAATACCAAAACTCATCAAATTTACTTGAAAAATTATCTATTCTCCTTAAAAAATTTAATCCTCTTTTTCACCCCCTTCAAGTGTTATTTTCGCAACAAAAACTAACCCGTGTCCTTTTCTAAGGTTCGATTTATCTCTGTACCAAAACTCATCAAATTTACTTGAGAAATGATTGATTTCCTATACAAACTTTCATCCCCTATTTCAAAGAATCCGTGCTGAATTTCGGGATAAAAACTATCCTATTGCCTACCTCGTAGTATAAAAGAACTCAAATCACGCCAAGTTTTATTTGAATCCATTCAGTAGTTTCGGCTTGATGCGCGTCCGGGAAACAGACAGACAACAAACATACATAAATGAAGAAAATTACAGTGTGACATCAGTTACAATTATAGAGCGTCCTCCAAAAATTTTAAAAATTTCTTCAGTGTACTGAAATGGACCTGTTACAGTTTTATTATAAGTATAGATTATAAATTCAATGAACATTAGGAATAATAATTTTATATATAATATAAGTTTCATTCTTATAGCTATTATCATCTTATTCATGGTCTTGATAAGTCTAAAATAATGCATTCACTTTTTCTATGTATATACCACACTGTCAATCTATTTTTTATGAATAATTCATTTGGTTTAGTTTATTTCATTTCATTTTCAGTTCAACTCAATGAGAATATAACTCTTTGCGGCTAATATGGAATGAGCGCGGTTGCTATGTAGGTATTTCAGATGAAACCCATAGGGATTCATTTTATATTTCATTACGAAACAGATGAAAAAAGATATTGAAGCTAGAACAACAGGATTATATTCAACCCCCGCTTTTCGTGGTCGGCAATTTTCCACTTTATTTGTCATTTGAAATTCTAGATGATAGTAAACTGTATACAGAATACAAAACTGACAATTCTGAGTGAGACTGGTGACGTGGGATTCAGTGACATATCTTTGTATTGCATTCAGTTAGAAGCATACTTTTGAATGCACTATAAGCTCACAGCTATTTGGTATTTACATTTATATATTATGTACGTATGACTCTGAACATTGAACTCCTAAACCGCAGTAACGATTTTCATTAATTTTCCTATGATGTTTCAGTGGATGGTTTACATTCACAATTGGACCTGATAGGTGGCGCTGCGATCGGGTTCCAGGAATTTGATTTCTAGTTGATATCTATAGATATTAATGAGAAGGACCTTGACAGACAGATGGACACTGTCAGTTATATTCCCCATATCTATAATTGTTACTTTTTTACCTAAAACACGTAAGAAACACCTAAGAACCTTAAAAACAAACCAAGTGATAAAAGTTAGATGAAATGATAAAGGACTTTTTCAGATGTTTCTTCAAATTTTGTTAAGTGGTAAATTAACGCTTGTTGAAAGTAGATCTTTATCCCCACAATGTAATCTAACATTACCACCGCGGGGATAACGACCAATTTACGGTGCGGTATTCTAGAGACATTTTGTTTGCCAAAATTTAATCCAGGTAAAGTCTGTCTTTTATAGAGGGAATTTGAATATTGTAAATTGTTTGTAATAATGTTTTAGTATACGTATTATTAAACGTAATATGAAATAAATTTATATGTATTTGTGTGTAAAAATATTTGGCAACGGAGTCGATTGGCAAAACTTTTTTGCTATTGGAGATGTGTAAGTAAAACATGTAAATATTCGGGTCAAGGCCGTTCTATTACGTGCGATGCCATCTGACTCTCTACTGAAAAGGTGCGAGTAGTTTCTGCACCGCTTTATTTTTCAACTTTATAGGAAACACAAGACCAGTACTTAACTGATTTTTATTATAATATTTTTATAATTGGAAACATCTATTTTCTTATATTTGTAAGAGGAAAATTCTTACTGATGATGATGTTACTGATTCTCTTGAAATGGGCGTTCCACATTACGTACTGTAACGGACCTCCCCCTTCCATCCGTCATAAGACACTCAGATCAAAATTTTTCGAAAATATATTCTAAATCTTAATATTTATAATGGCCAATAATGTGATCGAATTAGTGGTAGGACTGTACGTTGTGTTTCATAGTAACCCGTTAAGTAGAAGGTTGGTATGCTGGTAGCAGACATAAGACATGGTATTGGGTAGCGTAGTGAAGAAAGTTCCTAAGAATAAATATTAGATCTGGAGAATTATAAATGTACTATTACAAAAGTAGATTGTTATAATTAATCAAAAGTTTGAACTAATGGAATAGTACATACTCTAATTTAACAATGAAAAGTGAATAACAAGAATTTATTTAATACTGCTGTAAAAATAGCAGTTAATTAATTTATACCACGAACATAGTTTGTGGCCAACGGCATCTTCACAAACTATGGCTCGACGCCCCTCCCCGCGCCATGCTATGAATTTCGACTCCTGACAACCCTAGGATTTTTCGTCTAGGAAATCCTCTATTCGTGGTATAATAAAGTATTATCCCATCGAACCTGCGGAACTTAACCCTCCTTCAAAAGAAGAGAAGAGGTCCTATTATTCTCCGAAGAGATTTAGTTAACTCGTATAGCATACGAGCAAGAGTTAATGATGAAAAGAGTATAAAACTCTCCTATATCCACAATGATTTACTGGACAATAACAGTAATTTAAATTAAATTATAAATAAGAGCTTGGCTCACTTATGCTAATGAATGTATTTCACATTCAGTAAGTTTCTAAACTCATACTGAGATTGTACTGAGGTATAGTGCCATAATGCAGAACAAGCAGAGCACATTATCAACATATAAAATGATAATAAATGACAGTACTTAGCAATGTGTCTTAACCCTGATAATAATTCAAAACTGATCAATTGAGGTGGTTACAGATCTCACAAACCAATATGCCGACCATTTAGGTATCACAGCTAGGTAGAGTCGTACCCCTTTTTGACCAGATCGCAGAGCCTAACTAACAATTCCGTGAGAGATCGGGGTTTCTCAAACCAATGTATCAGTACCGGTAAAATAAAGTAAAAGTAGGTGGTAGTTCGGCAACAGTGATAATAATGGATGATTACCCGTCTCACATTGGAAAGCTATTACGAAAACTAGACACAGCTTAGTAATATCATAACATTGTTATTTGATAGCAATACTTATTACCTACCTTTGCGCTCAACAAGCCGGCAAAAGGCAAATTAAAATAAATAGCATAGTAAGTGTTAATGTATCAACATCTGTGAACCAATTTCCATCATTCAAATATAAATCAATTCATTAAATTAATACAAACAAAGTGGATATTACATCTTCACTCTATCTTACACTAAAATATAAACTATGATAGGTTAAATGATCTGTTGGGCACATCAGATTGGTAACGTGGAACAAGTTATTTAAATATAATAAATATACAACATTTCCAACTAACGTCTGTGAATGTATCATCACAAGGCATTAATTTGTACAATGTAGCTCTCCTACAGACAATAGCGGAACTAGTCATTATTTGTATCGCGTATTAAATAAATATTTTATTCACATCTGATCTTTTAGATACTCTGAAATATTTGATAAATGTAAAAATGCATCAATCTGTACAATGCTGCTCTGCTACGAATGGAAGCAGAACTAATCACTATTTGTACTGAATAGTATTTAATTATTTTATCTACTTCTGATCTTGAAAAAACACAGAAGTATTAGATAAATTATTTATAAAATATTTGTTTCAGTATCAATAAATAAAAGGAACATCCGTATAAAACTCTGAAATTATCAGTTGAGTACCTAAATACCTAAACTAGCTACAAATATGTGTGAGAGCAAAACAAGGAGTTGCGTCCTTACTCCGTATTTAATTCTAATTGTGCATGAAGGTACAAACAGCATAAGAGATTGTAAATGTGTACCCTTCTAACTATTCTGACTAATGTATGCGAGATTGGCTTTGTCGACTTTGTATTCCTAGTGCCAGCCCTAAAGTCTATCTCCTGCAGGCCGTAGCCAAAGACAACAGAATTAAGACTTGTACCGCGAGATGTGTCAGGGACCACATCAATTGCATCCTGAAAATAGATTTACTATGGGTGCTGAAGGCATGACCCACTTCGACAAGTCCCCATTATCCAAGTTCAGGAAACAACCAATGTGGGAGCTTTGCTGAGCCCAACAAAGGGAAAACTCAACACCCAGTTCGCTCAAATTGCCTGGGCCTAACTAACAAGGGAATCCCTGACTCCTGGCTTTCGTTGACACCGTGACGATCAGGCCAGCAGACCATAAACCATGTTATGGGTTTTGGTATTCATCGAACAGATATTATAAAATATATATATATATATATATATATATATAAGAATAATATATATAATATATATAAGAGCAGTAGAACTCTCGCCAAGTTTGTCCGGGGAAGTACTGCCACCATGCCCATTTCTGCTGCCAAGCAGTAACGCGTCCGCGTTACTGTGTTCCGGTTTGAAAGGTATGGTTGCCGGTGAAATTACAGGCACAAGAGACATTCCACCTACACGTCTTAGAGTTACGGGCGCATACGTTGCGACTTGGGTCTTGAGGATCCAAGTCGCATCGGTTGTTATGGGCAGAGATTACCATTTAACACCAGATATCACACAAAAAAAAAATTATATATAAAAAATTATATAAATATTTATAAAATATATATAAAAAAATATATATATAATGGTTAAGCCATAATAATTCTCTTTTATTTCCTTTTTTAGGAAAGAGAATCTTCAACATTTTGATAAAATCCACACTAATTACGCACTTAACATATTACGTTCTAAGACGTCATCACAGCAACTACGCATTACAAAATCCCGTATTCACGAAATATCACGGAAACTGTTTATGGGTGGAAAAAATTACACTATTAAATGTGTATCACGAAACTATGCACATTAATGCAAATTTCTATTATAATTACTTGCAAAATCAATAATATTTTAATAAAAATCTGTTCGATTCACACATCTAAGCTCGCTATCCCCATCCAAATCCCCTGTCCAAAACCTTTTTCTTTTTACTGTAGCCTTCTGTCATCTTTCTATGTGGAATAAAAAGTATTTAATGCAAAGTAATGAAAGAGGTTTTAATAAAATACATTGATTCCAAATAAAATACTCGAATTGATTATTGATTAGAAATTTTGGTGGTACAACAGAGTTGGGATCGTTACAGTACTACGGAATTTCTAGTAAATTTTCTATCGTTATTGTGCAACTAAAACAAAAATAGCCTTTTCGAGGACTTTTTAGAAAGCTAAAATTCCTTTTAGTCTCTAAATAAAAACACTGTTAAATTGAATACCCTCAAAATTATAAAGCGTATTTTGTTGCTCGAAGATACTTACACTTCAAACGTTGTAACGTCGTAAAAGCAATGTTAAAATTCAAATATGTTTTAGTAAGAACTATATCCAATTTAATAAACTGTACAATCTCGTTACTTAACTAGGGTTATGCATAGGTACAGTCATAACTCATAATGTAATGAGCTCTAAGAAGATTTCAGAATTTATATTGTAAACATGGCCGTTGGTAGTACTAGAGCAGTCGGGGCGCTTGGAATTAGCCAAGAATATTATAGAAACTTGCTTTACATAATTGATGTCGATTTATAAACGACAATATCGACGCCGAATGACTATTGCTGATAAGCTAAAATTTTCCGAGTTTAATCCTTAGGAATCGTTTTAATTCAAAGCCCCCGACATGAAAATTTGATGGGTAGTCAAATTGAGAGTTAACAATACGTTTTTTATTTTTAAAAACATAATACTTCGTCACATTAATTTATTCATTGACAAATGCATTTAAAGAGTAAGCTCCAATCGCGCGTCGGAACTTACAAGCATTACTTATTTCTATATTTTGTTTTCGGTTCTTACGTTTCAGGCCTGGGGCACTAGGCTCCTGTATCGTGGAAAACGTTGTCAGTAGAACCATATTAGTATAAACATTATGTTTTTATTACTTTTAATTTGGGTTTGTATATTAAATAAATAAAATGAAAAATAGTGGTTTTCGTCTGAATAATATAACGTCAAAAAAAACAAAAGTGACTAGTATGGTCGCTAAACCGCCATAGTGTGAGTGATGAGTGATGAGAGACGAGTGATGTACACACGGTACATATACCAAAACAACATTTTTTACAATTTTTGTCTGTCTGTCTGTTTGTTCTGGCTAATCTACGAAACAGCTGGACCGATTTTAACGAGACTTTCACTGGCAGATAGCTGAAGTTATAAGGAGTAACTTAGCTACTTTTCCAAGGGGTAAAATAGGGGTGCGCGATAAAACCGAATTCCACGCGGATGAAGTCGCGGGTAACAGCTAGTTGAAAATAAGTTTTTTTCTAAATATTATCTAAATGCCTTACAAATCTGACTGAACTATACAATGACTCTATGACGAAATCAGTATGCTGTTGACTCAAAGCCGTTAGTTAAGGTGAACAAGTACGTTAATAAATCTAAGTATTTAAAACAGAAGCGAGTTGGTTACACCATTTATAACACAAGAATGGCTGTACTGATGTTTATCATCTTCGATTTATCTCCGCCCCGAACAGCATAATAACTATTAAAACAATGGAAAATCACACGGAAAAATAAATTCAATTCTTTTTATACGTTTTCCGTATAACGTATACCATCTCTTCTGACATTTCTGTGACAGTAAATACTTTTTCTTTGTTTTATTTGTTTATCCACTGACACCTGATTCAATTACGCGGTCCTTTCTACATTATAATCAGACCCATTGAGCTGGCAATCATTTCGATTCCCTTCAATAAATCAAATGGCTTGCTGTTACGTAATTTACGTAATATATTGCAATGTCATTAAAAAACTCTATGATTTTTGTATACTTATTGAACTTCATTAATTTAGAGTATTCATTTTACCTTAATTAAAAGGGAATTTAATTCAGCGTATAAGTTAACATTTATTGTAATTAATATGTGTAAGGTGATCGCACTCACGTCGATTCTATTACATCGGCATTGAAAATTTCCTTCAGAAAGTATTATATATACAAGAATGTGTACGTTTACCTGAAAATATTTAGGTGGTTTTCAATGTCTATTAAAAGCTTGAATGTTCCAAAAAAATAACATCATAATTTAGCATCATTTTACAATAAATATCTATCAAACACATTTAGACCGGAGGTATTTGGATTATATAATGAATATAATAATAACTCAATTATATCTAAGCTATTATAAACGTATAACTGCAATACATTATTTGTATTTTTTTTGTATTTCGTTGCTTATTTATCTTTGAAAATAGGAAGACT
The DNA here is from genome assembly GCA_947359385.1 of Chesias legatella. Taxonomy (NCBI): domain Eukaryota; kingdom Metazoa; phylum Arthropoda; class Insecta; order Lepidoptera; family Geometridae; genus Chesias; species Chesias legatella. The sequence goes on along the minus strand of OX375762.1, from coordinate 6,438,219 downwards.
AGACAAATGTGTCACTAGACAATCGCAGTAACATTTATATTCCAGGCAACTGTGTGACATCAGCAATCGTTTTTTCTTCCACGCGAAACTATTATGCTACTAATTTTTGTCAGTTGGGCTTGGCCCACGTGGGCTAAGTCAGTGAATTCAGTGGGCGCAATAGTACTATTATATATTTCAATTGTTGCATAGTATATGCAGTGAGAACTTCCTGCCTTTCCCAGTCATCGCAAAGCTTTGTTGTCCGATGCATAAGCTAATTTGAATAGCAAAAGGTTGCTCAAAAAGCCGTTGTTCGTGTTATTCTCTTTAGCGAAGCGGTTGCTGGTTTGATTGTGGGAGCCGACGGTGCACGTATTGCGTTCGGTTCACCGCACAACAATACAGTGGCATTAATCGGATAATTTTATACTATGTATATGAAAGTTTTGGCCTCACGACTCAATTATATGAGCATTGTAAGAAAAAGACTGGCCTCATAACACAGTTGGTAGGCCTTCTGGTTTTTTTTTATGTAATGCAGTTACTGAACGAGCCGACGGCCCACCTGGTGTTAAGTGGTAACCTCGGCCCATAACAACCAAAGCGACTTGGGTCTTCCCCTACTAGGTACGACAACACCCAAGTCGCATCGTATGCGCCCGTAACTCTGAGACGTCTAGTTGGAAGGTCTCATGTGCCTGTAATTTCACCGGCAACCACACCTTTCAAACCGGAACACAGTAACGCGAATGCGTTGCTGCTTGGCGGCAGAAATGGGCATGGTGGCAGTACTTCCCCAGACGAACTTGGCGAGAGTTCTACTGCTCTTAAAACTACTTGGGTTCCACCCAGGACAAACATTTGTATGACGAACATAAGTTCCAATATTTATTTATTATTTATTTAAATATTTATTCTACAGTTGTGTGTTTCCCATTCACAAGCTATGCCTAGTTTGGGGCTAGATCACAATAGTTTGTTTTATTTTCAGACAGTTTTGCTTTTCGTTTTATTTGGTGGCCTGCTTTCGTTTCAAAATCGACACGCCCATTACCGCTTAGCTGTTATTTCATGCGTACCGCAACAAATATGGGACTAATGAAACTTTTTTGGACTACTAAACACATGTGATAAATATATACACTACTATTTAGACCTTTTGATTTGTCTCGAGTCGTGTATACTCCTATTCTAAAGATTTGACAGTGATTCAATACTTTTAATTAGAAGTCTTTTTTCCATGATATTAATAACTTGTCAAAAAATTATAATAGTGATATACAGAATGTGTCAATTTCAATGCATATTAACAAAACAGTATATAATTTAAATTACTAGTTTTTAACAACTACACTGCGGAAGGTTTATTTTTATAGCTATGAATTCATCTTACGTAATGCAATGTCTGCTTTATTTTTAAGTTTATTTAATTTATCGTAATTAATGATTTGTTTTATTTTCATGTAAGTGATGCATGTCTATTTTGAGGAATAAAGTTCTATAAGCCTATTTAGTTTTAGTGATTATATAATGAGCCAGTGCCAATATTTTTATTTTGGATATACATTTCACCCACATAGGTGAAATAAAACGTAGGCAATTATTCTCCCATCTTTTAGTCATGTAACATACACATATAAGATAAACACGAGCTGATTTTAAACTACAGAAATGCAAATTGCACGAGTCCTATTCTAACTCTACAAAAGTTATTTGAGCATCTACTTACTCAACGTCACTTAATTAATTATACGACGTCTGCTCTCAGTAAGGCAGACTCCCACTCGCACTTTCTCCCGCATTACTTTACATTTTGTAGCGTTAACGTCACATTCTAAACGCGCATGCTAACCATTCTAAACCTGCATATATGTTGTGCCGTGTTTGAAAATAAATGGATATTTTGTTTATACGCTATTTAGCTATGTATTTTACAATATGGTTCGGAAATATTACAAATTTCAATACGAAATAATAATTATTGGTATATAAAAACGCCGATCTTAACTAAGAACGCGTATTATCTTAACTGTGCGTAGTCAGATATGACATTTTGCCTATACACGCCCGATATATGTATTTCAAACCACTGTAGAGAGGTAGAAAGTTGAGGCTGTTAGGCGGGCGTTTAACGACCCTTTCTCATCCAAATTTTCCATATAAGCATAAATAGCCGAGCCGTAACTTGATCGTCTCCTACGAGGGTTACGTACTTACAAGATCACAAGGCAAGTATCTCCCGAGAAGTGGTTTGTTATTTTAATTAATTAATCAACATACACTTTTATTTTAAACTCACACTCATCACATCACTCATTTTATATGATTCCATTATGACTATTTATTGCTTATAATGGATTTGAATAAAGTTTTAATAAACGTTACTTTTATCGTTATTTTTTTTTTCTATTAACTCGGTTTATAAAGAAACGAACACCATACTGACATCCCTTCCCTACCCTTCCCTACGATTCCCTGTGTATAAGCTGGCATTGACATACACAGAAACACAAAACATACACCAAACACCCAACCAAAACAAATTTTTGCTCGTGATCCGAGTTTGCCGCGGCTGATCGAATCCAGGAGCCTTTCTTACCGACACTTTGATGTTTTATGTCCACTTTAATTTTGTACTTTGGGACATTATTTATTTTATAAAGATGTTTAATAATTTATATCTATAAGCTAATTTGTTAGGAACATGAGATTTAGACGGTAAGACGGTAAATAATTACGTCTTTGTTATTATTGTATTAATATTATTAAATAATCCTTTATTTAATATCCTTTATTAAATAAGGTAAGTACAGTTAATTATACGGCTATTGGTAGTTTATGAATAAATAACTTTAGACTTTTGGTATCTCACTAAAAGCTTTAGTAAAGCTGTCACTGAATAGAGGATATTAACTTGTGAACCATGCGAGTCATTTACAATTTTCATTCAAATTTTATTGGAGTTTATCTAAGTGTCACTGACAATTTACTCTTTATCGTTCACCTGACATATTCTCACAATTTAACCGTGTGGCCAACATGTTGTTTGCCATTACTACTTAGGTTAGTAAACAAAGTGTTTTTTTTTATTATTCGTATAAAAAATAAGGTTACAACATTAAATGAACAATAATGTTCGTAGTTCTTTGGATCCAGCGTTATATGCTTGAAACTACATGTTAATAAAACGCAATTAAAAGAGTCCGTAGTAACTTAACGAAATCATAAATACTTGTCATTAACTAGTTTTACATTTACTAAAATTAATTTCTAACATAATATTTGCTTTTTTATATTTATAATATTGGTACGTTTTGAATGACTAATGAAAAGAGATATATTTTTTTTAGCAAATTTACGAAGAAAATACCATTTACAAACGATAATTATATTGTCGTAGACCCTCTGCGGCGTAGCGTAACTCCGTGTGGGTATGGTAGCTACAGCTACGGCTTAACTGACACAAAGAAGCCCTGAAATATTTGATCAGCATACCAAAATACCTGTTTACTGGCCTTAATACCAATTCCTTTTTGGGAAAACGATGTAAATATGGGATTGTGGTCATTCACTTTAAATTAAAAACACAGAGTCCACTTTCGTACTTACCTCAACACTGCCTTTATTATGGGGTAAACATTTTAATCGATTGGTTATCTGGAGATCTAAGATAAAGCTTCTTTTTTGGTGGACATGTCTCACGTAACCGCAAAGTAAGCTAAGCATATCTTGTGTCATGGGAACCAGACAACTGATTTTTCCAGATGTACCTGATCTTGATATTGCTGAACTTTTTGGGACTGTGAATCGTTACACTGCCTCAAGACACAATATAAAATAGTAAGTCTTCTGGATACATGGAAATAATTGCATCAGTAAAGTGGGTATATCTGTTTGCCCCTCGGACTAATGTATACGAATGTTGTTTGTAGGATAGGGAGGCAAGGAAAAGTTTCGTAATCATAACGTCGGATAAGCTACCATGTAGAGGCAGCATAAAAGTTCAAAGTATCTGAACAATGAACAAATTAGTCGATGCCTATATATTAAACAGATTACCTTATCACAAGGCTAGTACAGCACAGTAGAGGTATACACTTGTCATACATTGTTTGTTAGTTATTGTTCGTGCCGATGTGTTTGATATATACCTTGTGTTTACATATATCCGTGAGACAAAGTGATTGCCTAAAGGTTAATTATCGAACAAAATATTCAGTAATATTTAGTATTAATACGTAGATATAGTAAAACGTATTAAAAACGAGTGCATGATCGATTGGGAATTCTAAAACCAATTTCTAAATAAGCCGCAAACTAGTTTATAATATATGTTTCTAGTAATGTGAACCAGTCAGTTATTTTGTAGGCAATTTCAGACTACGTTGTAGATTTCGAGCATGGCTACACAATTACTACAGTGGCTCTGAGAATTTTAGGTGCGCAAATGAAAGTCCTAAACAAACATTTAAAAAAGGAACAGATTCGTCGATGTTCTAAAAATAAGTGCTTTTTTATTTATCGTTGAGCAGCGGGCTTGAGGTACTGTATCAAATAAACATCACAAATGCGTGATTACCTCAGGCATCGCCTACTCAAGTATTTTTCGCTAACTTCCACGAGCATATACAAGCAATATCATGTTTTGGTGTCGTACTTTGCTCGATAAATGTTATCTCGTATCAACATATCGAATGTCCTTATAATCTTAAAATACACGTCTTATTCTTATTGTTGGCTCAAGTTCATGTTTGAGAGCTTAATCGCTCTTGGGAGTGAAATTTTGAAACATGACAATAAAATTATCGTTGTATCTTAATAAATTATATTTAATAATTCTCTCGCTTTTGTAGTGTATTTAGTGTATTAGTTTATGTTTAGATTATGATGTGTGATGGGTGTCACCGTGAAAGTAGCGGGAATAACCTGTATTCACATGAAGATTCTTTAAATAATCGATTCATATATAGCATAAATCAATATGAACATTACTTCTCCTGTTAGTTTGGATTTAATTCTAAGAGGGCGTTTTTCAGTTAATATGTGGGGATTAAACTTGAATAACAAGAACTTGATTTTTTTTATGTGATTCAGATGGAGGAACTTGCTGATGGCCCACCTGATGTTAAGTGGTAACCGCTAGCCATAGACAACAACAATACGATTAAGTCGCATTGCGTTGCGTCCATCACCCCGAGACGGGGATGTTACATCTCATCCGCCTGCAATTTCACCGGGACCCACTCCGTTCCACCGGAACACAGCGACACGAGTGCATCACTGTTTGGCGGCGGAATTCTACTTGTATGTTTGTCACATTATATTATTTGACACAGCGTCACTATACGGATAACAGATAGATTGTACCCTGTAATCGTAGGATGATCTCCGCCGTTCTGAAAGGCAATCACGGTAGTTCTATGTAATCGGATGATTGCTTTGCCTACATTGAGCGACGTGAACAAGTCTGGCGTTACCGTCGCCGAGGTTAGTTTAGCACAACTTAGATAGCTGATTGAATTATCGATCGTTTGATTTAGGTAATTTGCGTTTTGACATTCTCTGTGACAGGTGTGACAATTAATTTTGGATTTAGTTGATTGTGACCCACCCAACTCAATATTATAGAATACAAAATAATACTTAATAAAGCTAATTATTTTTTAATTTATGTTATATAGTTACGGAACTGTCCTGTGTTAATTATAATAAAAAAATGATATACAGTGTATTTTCCCAGCCTAGGTTTAACAGTTGTTGAAGTATCTAACTGATTATATAAAGATAGTGATACTTTATTTGTAGGCAGACGTGATCGTATTATATGAGCATTATTAATAATTATTAACCAAGGCTTACTGTAGTATCCGCTTCCCGGCCTGTACCTCGTGGTGTTCCCCAAGGATCTATCCTGGGCCCGATCCTGTTCATCCTCTACGGGGCTGAAGTCGTTAAAGAAGTATCTCACTGCCAGTTTCATATGTATGCTGATGATCTACAGCTTTACTATTCATTTCTCCCTTCAGACACTAATATTGCAGTGAGAAACATAAATAATGACTTAGCTCGTATTTCTGTTTGGTCAGAATCGAATTGTCTGGTATTGAATCCTAAGAAGTCCAAATACATGTTGATTGGCACAAAAAGAAATCTCCTTAAAGTTAAAAATAAAGATATCAATATAACAATTGGAGGAGAGAATGTAGAGTTTGTTCCGGAGGCGAAAAGCCTCGGTGTAATTTTTGACAGTCATTTACGTTTTGAGAGACAGGTGTCTGAATGTGTCCGTAACTGCTTTTATAGACTAAAGTTGTTGTATAAAATTCGTCCATATCTTAGTGAAGAGATCAGAATGATGTTGTGTGAATCCCTTATACTGTCCAAATTAAATTATTGTGACATAGTCATTGGGCCTTGTCTATTGAGTCGTACAGAAAAATTAATACAGCGGGTCCAAAATGCGTGCGCACGTTTCTGCTTTCATGTACCACCTCGTTCACATGTAACTCCAATCCTTAATGCATCAAACTTGTTAAAAATGAAAGCACGTAGGGATCTCCATCTGGCAACTCTATTGTTTGGTGTTTTAAAATATAAATCCCCATCTTACCTATACAAAAAGTTGCAATGGGCGAAGGAGAACTCTCGTTACACTAGCAGGTCATGTACGAATGTGTTGTCCACACAAAAGCATAGAACTGTGGCGTTTCGTGGTTCTTTCCGTTTTGCTTCGACTCGTTGTTGGAATGACATACCCCCTCCACTCCGTGCGCTAAAATCTTTAAATAGCTTCAGTAACCAACTAAAAAATAAGCTTTTAGAGATTCAAAGATCCTCTTAGAAGCTTCTACAACAGTGCCGAAAGAGATATTAGCATAAACATAATAAGGAATACTGAATCCAGTTCGTATGTTATTAATGTCCACCAATATTATTATTATTTTTATTATATACATATGCATTATTATTTTTACATAGACGTTGTTATTGTTTATATATTTTGTTCAGTGTAAAGTTTCCGTCCGAGATGTCACCCTCGTCATAGGCCCTGTCTGAAAACCAGCGCTGTCCCCGGTGTGAATGCTATGTTCATGCCTGGGATCAGCTCCAAGCTGAGACAGGTCCCTATTTGACCACGCAGTGTAACAAGAGGGCAATATTTTAGGTTAGAACATTTATTCATCGAATGTTGTATTGTGTAATTGTCTTCTTATCTTTCTTTTTTGTTTTTGTTAATGTTGTATGTAAACTGTGTGTGTTAAATTGGCTCAGATACTGATCGGAGGTATAATTATTCCTCCTGAACAATTCCCACTCTTCCGTAGCAACTCAATTTCGTTTGGCTTATGAGATCTTACAAATGCTTAGAAAGACATCGAAAGGCTAGGTAAAATATACGGTCAATTTTCTAAGCAATTTATTACTGTATAGTGTTTTCAGTTTATACGATATATAAACTAAATATTTTTTATTTCGATTTAATGAGTATAAAGGTCTTATGTAACAATTATCCTGCAAAACTGGAAAGGATGTCTTGAAATCAAGCTTTTCTACGCTATTCTTATATTGAAGGCTAAGCTTTCCACAAGGCGTCGGGCTTTGTATGGTTAGAGATTGTCCAGGTTTTAATACCGTCGGACTAGTGCCTTGTTTAGATTGTTGTCTTATGTGGAGATGTAGATCCGGTAGCCTTACTTGAGAGTAAGTTTCCAGACATGTTCGTATTTGTAGTCAAATGGTATATATGTCACCCTGTACCGCACTCTCTACGTAGAGTTGCTAAGCAGCTTCAATATATAACCCAGGAGGTGCAAACATAAACCCTATTTTACAGTGAACGATGCATTCCTGCGAGTATGAACAACGATAATAATAATGACATCATAAAAATTTGAACTCGAGTTTGACCGAAATTTATCATTAATTAACAAGTCAGAAACGATTTTTTTGAACAGGCTAATTTGTCGTTTATTGACAAAATATGGTAAATGTTCTTATCTTGCGGTCATTCAGAATGTTATACTATATCGAAAGTATTTATCAGTTAAATAACATATCTATATATTAAAAAATGTTTTTGGTTCGTCTCATCCTTTTGACGATAACTTGGATATAAATTACTAGCGATATTTCATATAAATTGAATTTATCGTCCTAGTTTAGTGCTGGCAGGACTGTATTTGTAAAACAAGAGAAACGTGTCCTCTCATAAACACGAGACGCTGAGTCCTTCGACAAGTTTGAGATGATTTTAAGGTTTACTAGCACTACTAGCACTAGAACTAATACATTTTTGTCATGTCCTTATCGATGTATGATGACATCACATTATGAATTCACGTTTGTTTCATGGCGGACATAGAGCATAATAATAACCAAGTATTAGTTAAATCAGTTGCATACCCTCTTCTCATGTCTCATGTGATACTGTTTGTTCAGATATAACTAGCGAAAAATATTGATGATGAAAGTCCGAAGATTTGAACCCGTGAACATCGAATTTTAAGTCGGTGACCTTACAACTCAACCAACAACTTTCAAAAAGTATTTAATCTTTTATTGTGCCCAGACTATGTTTGACTAAGAAAAAGTTTTGTAACATTTTGCCAATGTATACTTAAACGCGCAATGATTCATGCAGCCTTAGTTTGAATTATATCAATAACCCTAAAATCCTCTCACAAAATATTAATCTGTCAAATATCATGATCGAATTGGATATAAAAATAGAGTTCGAAATAATTATGTGTCAGTTCCGACGCGATTGATGTTACTATTTTATTTTTAAAACCGTAACGTTTTTTAAACGATCGAGTACACGTCAAATTTTCGTACACGGGGCTTTCACTGAAATCGATTCTTAAGGAGTTAACTTTAAAAATTGTGCGTGTCAGTACCAACAGGCGACTAGAGTTTACTATTTAGGTGCGTTGGCATTTGTCATAATTTTTGATGTCATGATTTCAATATCCGTCAATTTTCGTATTCAGCTCTCAATGAAATCTATTCTTAAGAAGTAAACTCCAGTTACGAAAACAAAGATACATATTAAAAGATAGTAAAATAAAAAGATATATGATTCATTACGGCCAGTAGTTAGTACTAGTAGTAACGCTTGGTAAAAAAGGCGTTTAGATAAATACATTTGACTTTAATTTAGATATGCTGGATTTTAATAATTACTGAGCTACTCAGTATTGCTCTTAGTACCATTTATTTTTGAATAGAATATTGGTACCTCAATATTTTATGAGATGACGGTAGAAAATAGACTGAAAACTTAGGGACCTGACACCTGTCTAAGATAAATTTCGATAGTAAAATATAATAACATTTATAGGTATATAAAGTTTCATCGAAATTGTAATATTGTTTCGGAGAAACGAAGTTTTCTTTTTTATGTTATGTAGTTACGGAACTCGCCGACGGCCCACCTGGTGTTAAGTGGTAACCTCGGCCCATAACAGCCGATGCAACTTGGGTCCTCCCAAAGTAGGTATGACAAGACCCAAGTCGCATCGTATGCGCCCGTAACTCTGAGACGTGTAGTTGGAAGGTCTCATGTGCCTGTAATTTCACCGGCAACCACACCTTTCAAACCGGAACACAGTAACGCGAACGCGTTACTGCTTGGCGGCAGAAATGGACATGGTGGCAGTACTTCCCCGGACGAACTTGGCGCGTTCTACTGCTCTTAAGTTATAAGAAATATAAACATAAAATAAGTAAAATATCCTCCTGACCAGACGGTAACGCAGCCTACTCACAGCTGGTTGTAGAGTCATATTAATGATGGTGGTTTTTTTTCTCTATAGAATCACAAATTTCCTCTTCGAATACCCTCAATTATAAAAAAAAATATGGAACAGAAAACGAAACGAACTTTGACCGATTGAGCAACTAAATACAATCGAACAGATCTCGACGGGGCTGACACAATGACGGGGATATTGGGATAGACTTATTGGCCACATTTCTTTCTATACAATTTACGAGCAGGTTCATTGTGGCACATTATATATTGCTCACTTGAATTGTAGAATAATTTTTCAAAGGTATTTTTTTAAGTAACTTTATATTAGTAGTGGTAAGTAAGTAGTAATAAGTAGTAGTAAACATCTTGTTTTACCCCTTAAGTTGATTGCTTAAGAAGCTCCACGATTTTTTTATGTTGGTTATGGGCAGTAAAAATAGAGAGAACAAAATTTCAATGCGACGTCATATCTTAGAAATTTTTGAATGCTGTATAGATCAGAGGTACTCTAATATTACATTCCATCTTTTATTCATAATAAATCATATCATACGAATGATGAAGTTACTTCTGAATATACTGTAACTAATTGAGGGCTGTGATTGTACATTCATGTAATTTTCTACCTCCGATTGCCGAAATCAACGTGGGTTTAAAAAACAGAAGTCTATTAATAAATAACAAGCGCTATTGACGAGATAATTAAAAGCGCGTTTCAAGAAACATCCAAATCAGGCATTTGTATTTCGTTCACGTAATTTGATCTTGAGCTTGATCGAGGATAGCACTCAGGAAGAGTAATTGGTTTCAATGAGCTTCTTGTGTACCCGTAGGATGGTTAAGAAAGTTCATATCACAATAGCTCTACAATTGAAAGTGTTTCGATAGAGTCCAGTTCTCCTTATATGGTAAGTTTGGTTCTTTTTTATTAAATACTAACTAGCTTTTGTCCGCGGCTGCACTCCCGTTGTAGGAATAGATTTATTTTACAGACTAAACTTTCTAAGTTAAGACTTAACTAGTTAAGACTAGACTAGTTAAGACTAGTTAAGACTTTCTAAGAGAAGACTAAACTTTCTAAGTTTTTAACCAAGTACCTAATCTTATAAAAAAATATAAAAATGTTATGTTTTAGTAAAGTCCAACGACCAGAAAATTCCTTGCAAGGTATTTTGCACACTTATTATTTTTCCTTTTTAGTAATGATAATTGATTTGTAACTCATATCAAAGGGTAACTCTCAGTATCGGTGGTCTGTTTCAATTATTATAACTCACATCACACCTTAGAGACACAATTGAAAACATTAAACTTTCCAACGGAGACGGTTGAATGGAGGGTCAAGTTTTGAACAGGTGTCAAACTTAACGATAAATACTGTGATCATGTAATTTTTCTATTAGAATAATTAAAGTTTCCCACCCATTTCATTATGAATTTAATGAAGATAAAGTTTGCTTCAAAACATGTCTTTTAAATGTGTTCCATACTCAAAAGAATAAAATAGAATAAAGTAAAAAAAATACGTCGTCAAAGTAGTGCATTGCATTACTTTCCTCCAGTTTGTAGGGTAAACGGTGCCGGATGCATATCACAATGATAATAGATAATAATAAATAAATCTGCGATTGCCTTGTTATCTTGTCATACTTTTTTCTATTAATGCTTCAATTGTTACAACCCTGATATTCATTACATGAGTGTATTGTTTTCGTGCTGGTGGTATAGGGAAACTAATTATAAGAAGCTACATTAATCATAAAGAAACACACAGAAGGGCACAATTGACTGAAATAATAAAAAAAAAGCTGAATTAAAAATAAAACTTACAGATAGGTTAACTACACATTTGAACTTTAGACGAAATATCTGTAATTAAATTATCTAACGCTCTAACAAATGACTCGCTCTGACTCATCAAATATTACACACAATCATATATGATTAAATAAGGCATGGAAGTCTCAAAAACCTCACAAGAAATAGGATTACATAGCCCACTGAAATAAATGTGGTGTTTCCTTGTTAAGTGATCTCCATGCAGCGTTCAATAGTGAGCCATCTTTTAGATCGTAGTTAGTCAGGGATAGACAGATAGATTAACACTTTTTTTTTATGTTATTTAGTTACGGAACGAGCCGACGTCCCACCTGGTGATAAGTGGTAACCTCGGCCCATAACAACCGATGTGACTTGGGTCCTCCCCTACTAGGTACGACAATACCCAAGTCGCATCGTATGCGCCCGTAACTATGAGACGTGTAGGAGGAATGTCTCATGTGCCTGTAATTTTACCGGCAACCACACCTTTCAAACCGGAACACAGTAACGCGAACGCGTTACTGCTTGGCGACAGAAATGGGCATGATGGCAGTACTTCCCCGGACGAACTTGGCGAGTTCTACTGCTCTTAAGATTCGAGAAGAGTAACGCGGAAAACAACATATCTTTGATACTACTTGTTTTTTTTTTTTATTTGATATTTTTTCCGAATTCTCAATAGTTCTACTAAGACCCATTTCAAGGTTATCCATTCATTACCGGACACCCTGTATATATTTACAAAAAAAAAATGTGAGCATTCTATCAGTCATCTGGTTCCCATAACATATCAAGCTATGCTTAATTTGGGGATGAATGCCCATCAATACTCATTATTATTTACTATATTCGTTAGGTTAGGTTATTATTAAACATTATATATGAAGTTTAAAAAATATACCATCTTCTAAATACATTAATTCTACTATTAATAACCAAACCTTGGCTACGACCAGCATATTTTGTACCTTTTTGAGAGAAATCCAACCTTTGGGAAACAAACTGTATTTAATGTATTCCTAGAAAAATATGTAATTGAAATTGTGTCCACAAGAGCGAAACCGCTGGGAATATAATAAAGTTCAAATGTACGACTTTCAGACAAATGACAAATCCACATTCTCTTTCTAAAATTGAAATCTATTTACTGACACACGCAAACAAAGGAACGAAATTTGCAGCCAAGTTCATGTGACCTTGACAACCTTGTAAGGGAACCATCCACTAAGTTCGAAATAAAGAATTTCGAAAAATAAATAATAAATGCTTCGTTCCTTTGTTTATGTAAAATTGTGATTTATTACATGGATAATTTTAGAAAGAGAATGTGGTATTGTTTTGGCTGAAAGTCGTAGATTTGAGCTTTATTATATACCCTGCGGTTTATATATTCAATATGTACAGAAACGTAACGGTAAAGATGTAACTGTTTATCCACTAGCCCCGACAAGTTCCGGAGAAGAACGAGTTGATTTTTAACACTCATATTTCTCGCTGTCTTATATACATTGTGAATTCATTCGGTTTTTTTTTTTTTAATATATAATAGGCCTACATTTGACCGCAATCTCACCTGATGTTAAGTGACGATGCGGTCTACGATGTAGCATGCTTGCCTAGAAAATACCTATTCACTCTCCTCTTGAAGACTTCCAGATTATAGTTCTCGGGAAATACAGACGCAGGCAAGGAGTTCCACTCTTGGGCTGTCCGCATTATGAAAATGGAAGCAAAACGCTTCGGTAGATTTCGTTATTAATAAATGTTACTGGATGGTTACTGAAGGCTCCAGAGAGACTTGTTTACTATTCTAGTTATATGCTGTCTAATCATATGAATTATGTAGATATAATAATCGATCGTGAATTGAAACAATATTCAGTATTAAAACAACGGACAATAAACGTAATCCATCTTGTTAGGTAGTCTTCAAGCCTTCAAGGTTACATTCAATCTAAGTTATCATTGTTATTTCATAATTCATGAATCAGGCATGTCATAAATTATGAAATCCTGAAAACATATTAAAATCAGGCGAAGTATGCAAGGGTCTCAGTCAATGGGGGACCAGATAAATTAGATTTATCGTATTAAATTTTATGATGATTATTATGATGAATGTCTTAAAGTGGAACCCCGAATTCTAAGTGCCTTGTTATTGAATACTGGGCTAGTTAAGTTAGGTCAAAACAAAATTCGAAACTGTTTTCTAAATTGGTTATGGTTGTATGAGATCTGCTATTCTCATAGTTAAATAGAATTAGACTGGTCAATGTTATATTGTCACTGACTGTTATTTTGGCTTTATTTTCCTTTTTATCATGTAGCTATAACGAAGATTTTTTTTTAAATTTCTTTACTAACTCGCGGTCTAAAATTTACTTACCGGTGTTACCGGTTTACTTCCAGTTATCCTACAGAAAAGAATCACGCCTTAATACCCGAAGTGATAGATAGAGCCTAGATAGGCTATTTCTATAGGATATTTCTAATGGGGACATAGTGTAGTAGTAGACGATAAATGGCTCATCATCAAGATCATCGCTGCCTTTGTTTTCCCACGAATAATTCAGCTAACACTTTCATTCAGCAATTTATTATGAATATATTCTGACAGCCAGGCCCATTATACCAATGAAATTATCAATACGACTTCTTAATATAAAAGTTAAGTACACGATAGAGTGGTAAGTCTATCTAACGTAATACCAATGGCACATTATATTAGAAACAGTTTACAAACTTTCCCGGTCACTTTCGCACCCGTGTCCTGATTTATAATTCCTAGGAGGTAGCAAGTCTGTTTTGTATCTGCCGGATGTACTGACCGAGATTAGATAAAACTATCAGCATCCATGTGGATCTCCGTCTTCACTTCTGCAAACTGCTTAAATTGTTTCACGCCCCTCAACCAAACTTTCATTACTTAGATACATCGTACATTGACTTAGTTGCTTCACTGTTGCCTCGTTTTACATACTACATTTGCATAGCATTTTAAATGGTATTGCGATCCATCGATTTACCATTAAATCGAGAATGGAAATTCTGTTGCATAACTCTCTACCGAACAATTACAGCGTGGTATGCTATCAGAATGGAGGCCATTCCGCATGCGATGCAGAACTTTTAATCGTGTGCATTTTAGTATTTCGGCATTGTTGTGTTCAGAAAAATGTCGAGTTATTTAACGATTTGACATTGTATAAAATAAGTGTCAATATGGAAAGCTTGGTTCAAAACCTGCAAAGTTGTATAGTTATAATTCAGGAACAAACTTGTGTGGAAGCTGCGGATGAAATGTCAGTTGAAACAATATGTACGACGCTAAAATAATACAGTTTAACATGTTTATACACCCAACTAATACCGGGAGCTTAAGTATAATAATGCTGTTTTTCAGTGAGTGTTCCAGCAACTTCTCAATTCCCCTGTAAATTTAATAATATCTCAATTTACCCGACGCCCTCTTCAATTTTAGACTTTTAGATTAGCGAGCGTATTCAGCGGACCTGATTTATGATGTGTTTAGATTACAGTTTGAAATTCAACAAAATGTAAAAATATATAAATTTTCTTTGCCTGGGGTAAACGGTAGAAATCTAAACATGTTTTTTTTTTTATTTTTTTTTTAATGTGTTACAGTTACGGAACGAGCCGACGGCCCATCTGGTGTTAAGTGGTAACCTCTGCCCATAACAACCGATGCGACTTGGGTCCTCCCTTACTAGGTACGACAAGACTCAAGTCGCTTCGTATTGAAAGGTGTGGTTGCCGGTGAAATTACAGGCACAAGAGACATTCCACCTACACGTCTCAGAGTTACGGGCGCATACGATGCGACTTGGGTCTTGTCGTACCTAGTAAGAGAGGACCCAAGTCGCATCGGTTGTTATGGGCAGAGGTTACCACTTAAAACCAGGTGGGCCGTCGGCTCGTTCCGTAACTGTCATTCATCATTTTCTTGCCCTTATCCCAACTAGGTGGGGTCGGCACAACATGTACTTTCCTTCCATTTCTCTCTGTCAGACGTCATCTCAGCACTCACTCCTTTCTTACTCATATCATCTTTCACGCAATCCATCCATCTTTTCTTTGGCCTACCTTTACTCTTACATCCATCCACATCCATATCTAGGACTCTCTTTGTAGCATGACTTTCATCCCTCCGCATAACATGTCCATACCACGCTAACCTACTGCTCCTCAACTTCTCCGTCACTGGCGCTACTTTCAAACTTCCCCTTACATACTCGTTCCTAATTTTGTCCATTCTGGTCACGCCACACATCCATCTCAACATTCGCATCTCCGCTGCATGCAATCTTCTTTCATCAATTCCTTTGGTGGCCCAACATTCCGATCCATACAATACGACAGGTCTGACAATCGACTTATATATTTTCCCTTTCAGTTTAAGGGGCATCCGCGGGTCACATGCTGTTGCTGAGACCTGTCGCCATTTCATCCATCCCGCATTTACTCTATTTCTCACATCCCTGTCTATTTCTCCATTATTTTGGATCACAGAACCGAGGTACCGAAAATCAGGGCAGACTGATAGGGGTACACCATCTAAGGCTATAGGGGAAAAATTGGATGACCCACCAAAATCGCAGAACAACTGTTCAGTTTTTGTTCTGCTGACTTTTAAACCGGCATTCTCCAATTTCTCCAGCCATTTTTTCAGTCTGGTCTGGACCTCAGTGGCTGTTTCTCCGACCAGAACAATGTCATCGGCGAACTCGTTCCGTAACTGTATCACATAAAAAAAAAAATGTTGAATTGTTTGAAATGAACTGTTTGTTGAATTCGGTATGGAGGTGTATGAAAGTACATAACTGTTGTTGTATAGAATGTACGCAAATAAACGGAAAAAATCAGACGACTGAAGGAGCTGTACATAATGAGCCACATTGAGGCTTTCTTTAATCCTTTCACTACACTCGTTCGAGAGAGCTTATGACATGGTTAGCAGCAGAAGTGAAATTTCGATTAACTAGACTGCAACTTTGACAATTAACATATCTAAAATTGTATCTTAAGTAGCTAGGCACAGACATATTGTGGCAGAGATTCGGGATATTAGTGTCTCAGTAACATATTGAGCAGGGACAAGAGGAAAAATACATTACACGGAGCAAAAACAAAGAATCATCAGGTTATTTTTGAAGGTACTCCTATACCGTGGATACAATATTGTAGGACGAAACAAAAGCTAATAATTAACTGCCAGTAATATAAACAGATAAAGAAAAAAAAATTTGAGTGTCTCAACTAATAGTATAGTAGACATATAATAAAAATAAATAAAAATAAATAATATTGGTGGACATTTACACAGCGCCATCTAGCCCCAAAGTAAGCTAAGCATAGCTTGTATCATGGGAACTAGACAACTAAAATATTACTTTAAATTATTATTTTTGACAACAAAAAATGAAAAAACAAAAAATGTATTAAAGTATTATACTTTAATACATTTTTTTGCAAATACATACATATAATACATATTAATACCCAGACACAGAACAATCATCAATGTTAAAAATGTCACATGAATGATTGTCCTGGATGGGAATCGAACCCACGATCTACAGCGCAGAAGGCAGGGTTACTGCCAACTGAGTTATGAGGCCTGTCTATATATATAAATATAATACGGCCAATTTAAATAGATGTGGATTCTGCCTACATTAAAACCCCAAGGTTGTGTCGATTACTGGTTGTCGTTCAATTTATGCGTATTTACTTTTCGGGTGCTCCAAGTTGATCTCAGGAGCCTTTGAAATTCCCCGGATGGGTTCGATTCAGTTACATATATCTGGGTAGATAGATGAATTATGAAATGTTTTTCGAACCCCAACTCGTTATTAGTTTATGTATCTACCAAAAAGGTGTTGTTATAAGTCGTGTATTTTGTTATGAGTAAAAATGACGATGCTATACAAAATGTTACCTTCATCAGAGCTGCGTAAAAATGAGATAAGGTATCATTGTATCTATACAAATAAATAAAATTGCAGTGTATGTTTGTAATATTAAAATAACCGCTTTTTACTAAGTGCATATGGATGTATACACGGTACATACACCAAAACAACATTTTTTACAATTTATGTCTGTCTGTCTGTTTGTTCCGGCTAATCTCTGAAATGCTGGACCGGTTTTGACGGGACTTTCACTTGCAGGTAGCTGATGTAACAAGGAGTAACTTAGGCTACTTTTCCGAGGGGTAAAATAGGGGTGCGTGATAAAACCAAATTCCACGCGGACGAAGTCGCGGGCAACAGCTAGTTGTGAATAAACCTTTGCGTCAGTTGTGAAGGACAATTGTTGGTTCTAGTTGTCCGTAATTCTGAGACGTGAAGGTGAAATGGCTCATAAGCCTGTAATTAAGCGTATGCATTACTGCATGGTCTAGAATAGACTGCATGGTGGCAGAAATATTTAAAGTGGCAATACTTCCTCGGAAGGACTTAGCATAAGTTATTTATTAGCACACAACAGCACAAAGCATACCTGATTTAAACATAAACAGAGTTGTTAATTACGTACATAGCTTATTTAATAAACATAATTGATTTATGTAAGCTAACAAGATAATAAAGATATTGTAGTATTTTCTTATATTTGCCATATCATGTTCAACTTGCCTAAGCAGCAATTAATTATATTAAAACTTAAACGAAATTGTGGTTTTTCCTTACCTTCTCATTAGCGGCATTTTCCGCTTCTACGTACGAAATGGGACATAATCGATTAACTTCGTAATTACACGATTCAGTATCAAAGGGAAGTGATTCATTAGAGCTTGGAGCGGACCCACTCGTACTTCCTGCTAATCGATGTACTTGCCGATATTGGGATTGGTGTTTTACATGATGGATGCCGAGGAATCGCAATGATGAAGACGAATTTTAATAATGCTCCAAATATGATGATATGATCTCAAGCTACAATTATAATAATATGAAAAGACGAAAACTTCTAGTCTGTTGGTTTAAATAGTGGAGAAAGTGGTATTGCCACTTTTCCGAAACGGTGAAGGAAAACATCGTGATGAAGCCGGCAGGTTCCAGAACCCAACATTTTAAGACATATGTCAAGTGCACCAAAGAAGTTTCTTCGGTTTTTGTTTCGGTTCTACAGTTTTTGCAAAATTAAATACACGCTTGACCGAAAATTTGCTTAGGAAATGAATATAAAATTGAATATTAATTGTCTAAAGATAGGTACTCTTATAGTTAACTATACAAACGGGCGTAGCCGCGGACACAGCTAGTTGTTAATATACTCGTAACATATTACAAGTCGTTATCTGAACTGAGTACCAAAACGCGGTTATTATCTTTCACATTTTTATTTTTTATATATTAGCGAGGAGACAAGATGACGAGCGAGCTGATGAAAAGTGGTCACTATCACCTACCATCCAGTACCACAGGCATCTCACGACCAATAGGCCACTGGTCTAACCAGACAACTAACCTAGCCAGAATGCAGTCAAAATATGATTTTCTTTCTTTCACAGTTCTGCTCCGTCTTTATGTTCGACAAACGTGACTCTGAAAAATTCTTCAGGTCGAAAAAGAAGGAGAAGATGTTCCAGATATTGAAGCAAGCTGTCCGACTGCTGGAGATGAACTCGTGGCCGCGGACCCTGGAGGTGATCCACAAGCTGGAAGAGGGACCGAACACTCTCGCCTTCGCCACAGAGGGCGTCATCGCAAGTCTTCATCATATCTTCTCTTGGCAAGTAAGTAGACTAACAAAAAGTGTACATTAAGTTCAAACTCAAAATCTTGAGCGTAGCTCTGAGGATATCTTACTCTCTATCTATCTATTCGAGTCACTGGTTCTCTCGAACCAGTGTGGTGAAAGGATTTTCAGTGCGCCTCAATGAGGCTCCTTTCGTGCACTTGACACATGTCTTCGAATTTTCAGTTCTAGCACATGTCGGTTTCCTCACGATGTTTTCCTTCACCGTTTTGGAGAACGTGGTATTGCGCACATAAATCTTTCAATTGAAAAACTCATAGGTGCACGTCTGGATTTGAACCGGCGACCTCCGGATTGAAACTCAGGGTCAGTGCCACTAGACTACCACGCTCCAAATCTTACTGAAACTGTATGACGACTACTTTGTTTCAAATATTAATATTCGATTGAGCCACGAACGCAAGCAAACAAAGTGAATTGTATATGTATTATAGTAGAACTCACGCCAAGTTCGTCCGGGGAAGTACTACAACCATGTCCGTTTCTGCCGCCAAGCAGTAACGCAATATCGTTACTGTGTTCTCGTTTGAAAGGTGTGGTTGCCGGTGAAATTACAGGTATATTATACGTTCCACCTACACGTCTCAGAGTTACGATGCGTACGATGCGGCTTGGGTCTTGTCGTACCTAGTAGGGTAGGACCCAAGTCGCATCGGTTGTTATGGGCAGAGGTTACCACTTAACACCAGGTGGGCCGTGGGCTCGTTCCGTAACTGTATCACAAAAAAAAAGTGTCACAATTTTTTCTTATTTTTTTGATAGGTACGAAGATGTGTTAAGTACTGAGATTGTTTCAGAATAAGAAACTTAAAGCTACGTTAAAAGGTCCGAGATACACCTAGACCTTCCGGTTATAAGTTAGAAGTACTCCTCACAAATAATCCTATCATTGTTGCCAAAAGGCATGAAGATGAAAACTTACAACTAAATTGATAGGGGTACACTACTCATCCCTTTTCCCTAACAACTACCCGCGTGGGTGTCGTCTGTGTTGTATACAACATATGTAAACTTCCATATAGGTATGTGTGATTGTTAGGAAAATCTATTTTGTGAACTCAGTAACTTAAGTTCATACCTAACCTTATAATTTTCGTCACGTGATACGTATTAATGGGATATTTATATCTTCCGTTTTGACAGGCAAACGCGTTTTTGTTTTAAATATGGTGGACGGATAATAAGGCGCCATTCGGCTCAAACTAAGCATAACTTGTACTACGGGAATAAGATAACTGTTAGAGCAAGTATGTGTACTTTTTTGTTTACATACTATATTGTTATGGTACGAGCTAATGGCCTACCTGGCATTAATTGGTAACCTCTGCCCATACAAGCAATACGGCTTGGGACTTCCCTCATTTATGTACAAGAAGATCTAAGTCAGATCGTTTTCGCCCGTAACTCTCGAGACGTGAGAGTGCAATGCCTCATGTGCCTGAATTTTACCGGTAACCTCACCTTTCCAACCGGAACGCAGTAATGCAAACGCACTACTGCTTGGCGGCAGAAATGGGTACGGTTTGTAATGAGTTCAACTCTGTTGTACAAACAACATTTCTAAACAATAATTAATTTTTGTTCAAAAAAATAATTCGAGTATATTATTCGGAGTTAATATAGTTTTAGTAAAACCTTTGGAATAGATCTAAGTCCACGCGGCCCAAGTCGCGGGTACAGCTAGTTATAAAATATTTTTAACTTTAATCCATATGAGAGATTTAATCAACACGTAGATATGATTTTAGTGTCGGAATAACAGGATGGCACACCCGATATAAAAGGTGCTGCTCATAAGAACAGCAACAACTTGGGTTCTTCTGTAAGTATGACTTGGTATGGAAAAACAAAATCGCAACACATCGCGCTCGTCACTGAAAAAATCGAACGACTCATGTAAAATGCCTGCCAAGTAGTAGATTTTATTTTTTTTGTGACTGTGGCTAATGTATTAAAATTTTGTTATAAAAATCTACGAGTAGAACCCAAAAAATATGTGAAGGCATAGAATATTATTCAAGGACACGTAAATATTTGTCTGGTGAGGAATCGAATTCGCATTTTAGTCGTTAGCTCGAATCGCTACGCTGCAATGGCATCATTAATGCGAGCTGTAAATAAATCGTATTGGGTGCAAGCTATCAATATGATATTTGAGTAATGCTTTTGACAGGCCTTCTCGGAGGCCTGGAGGTTTAACCGTGCCAAAGATGATTAAAGCTTGTTTTGACATGTAATTAAAAAATTCGAAAAGTGGATTTTATAGTACAAAGGAAGTAGGATAGTGGCAGATATATTACTATAAATTCATGTCTCTTTACGAATATTAAAATATGATCTCTATGCAAGATCAATTAATCATACGAGCACATACAACCTTTGAGAATAGCTTCGGTTGGCTTTGAATCTCGCTACTAACGGTACCAAGCAACCATTCCTTCGATCAACCTTACATTCGGGGCACCAGCTTGTATATGTACCTACTCGTGTTTAACTACTTTGTAATTTCATTATTTTAAATGTTAATTTATAGAAATAAATTATCCCGCGCTCCGTCGAAAACAGAGGGTGTTAAGAGTTTAAAGTGTGTATCTGTGTATAGCATCTTATTGTTTGAATAATTACTTGATAGAGCGTTTTTACGATTTGAGGAAATCGGTTCCGAGGTTTTAAGATCTTCAGCTCTTTTCTAATTGATGAAAGGATATGATCAACTTCCACAGATCTGATCGATTCACAATTTGGTATCCTTTACTTCAATAATATGGCAAGAAAATGGTAACATTGACCTGATGCTGTAGTATCACCTGAAATCTGCAGTATACCCAACTCCTCACCAAATTACAGCATACGTTTCTTGTTTGCACTTATGAGGGATTACAACATAAAATAAATTATAATTTAATTAATTACTTAATTTAAGTTTATTAATAGTCTTGCTCTATTTCACCTCAATTGTTTTCAATATAAATAATTGATAGCATTTTAGGCTAGCTTTTAACTATTTGTTAAAATTAAATTAATAATATAATTTTTAGCTTTTGCGATCTCGGTTTATGAAGAAAATATATACAAGTACACGCCTGGGTGACCGAGCTTCGCTTGTAGTGCCACCTGTTGTTGAGTAGTTCTTAATTACTACCTCAAATTTCTATGAGAAAATGCTGTGCAAAAATAAAAACAATTTCTGAAGCAAAAATGAGCTTGCTCAGACATGACACATATCTAAATAGCTTGCATATTAAAACATTATCTAAGGTCTATCGAGTAATATAAATAATAAAAATAATCCACTCACTTTTTTAAAGGCTGCGAGATGAAGGCAAGTTGTTGAATCAAGACAAATTAATCATTGGGTGAGATTTTAATCGCTTAATTGTTTAATTTAACTACAACTTTTGTATAACAATACCATAAATCGCTGCGTTTAATTACAATCCTTGAAAACAAAAGGACTGAATTAAATTTTGAGAATGTTTCTCATATACTAATTGCGTTGATACACGTGTCCAGTTTGTACCCAAAAGTAATGAATTTTCAATCGCTAAAAGCTTTTCCGATGTATATAGAGTAAAAAACCACCGAGAGGGCGAATTTTGGGAACGAAAATACGTACCTATTATTTCCTGAAATTGGGATATCATCCATCATTGTCCAATATTTTTGAAAATTTAAGATTTGTGGCAAATTTGCCTTTTTAAGAGCCTGATTTGGTATAAAATAAACTGCTCGTGACCATTAAGGTTATTTATAAAAATTCACATATAATAATTACTCGAAATCAGATTTTGAAGCATCGTAACCTTCAGATTTATGCTTCAAACTCATCAAACAAGTTCACTTGGTTGATACCTGTAACTTCCAAGAAACTGCTTATTTTATCTCAAAATTTGCCTCAAAAGTCTGAAAAACTTCCATATTCTAAGTCGTTAAACAAATATTGCCGGTGACTACGCTAATCCGATTTTCTAAGTTTGACAGTTCATATTTCGATTAGTAATATGCGAACAAGCTCTTTGAGTATGACGTAATATGAATTTTCAAACAGAAAATTGCATTACCTTTTCAGCAAAATACAGTTTGAGGAAATTAGTAAAGGGATTCATCGCTTCCGCGTATAAATTATACCATTTTCCTACGTATAAAAATACTAGCCAGTACAAAAAAATAAAATCTTACTAATATTATAAATACAATTTTTAGATGGATGCATGTTTGTTACTCAATCACGCCAGAACAACTCAACGGATCTGTATGAAATTTGGCACAGAGATATTTTATAGTCTGGTAGCACATGGGCGCCTCATAGGTCTGGTACCTGTTATTCCGGAAAAATTTATGATTCCCGTGGGATGACTTATTCACCGCGGGTAGCACCGCGGGGCGCAGCTGGTACTAATATAGGCGCCTAAATCTAAGAAAGTAAACCGCCGTTCAGTAAATTTTATTACTTGCTTAACCATAACTTTGTTTAAAAACTTTGAACATAATTTTTAGTTGGATGTTTTTAAGTATTTTACAATGTATTTTTATTAAAATAATGAATTCAACTTAAATTTATTTAAACCTTCATCTTGGTTTGGACTAAAAATTATTTCTTATATATAATAAACAATTCTTAATTCATTGGCTTTGTGCTAAAATTAATATTGTTACTCAGTATCTAATAAAAAGCGCAAATAAAAGGGTCCTAATTCCAGTCACATCCGTTATACTTATGGCTGTCGGTTTGTAGGTCCGTATGCATCCCTTGCATCCTTCACAAATAGCATGAATGTCAAATGCGTGAGATATCCTCCATTTTTAACAAGCAACGACCCGTCCACCGCAACCTCCGGCGACGACAATGGTTTCGTATTAAATTTTCCTTGTAGTGTTGCACTACAAGGAAAATTTAATACGAACCAAAAATAACTGAACTGAAGTGATATTTATTTTATTTATTTATTTATTTCTAGTGTTGTTACAGTGATTAATTATTATACTTAACTAAACTAGATATCTAAGTATCCCTTAAGGATACGAAAAGTATAGTGCCTGTCTTATATTAAAGTTTAAAACAAAATATAATAAATAAATATAATTCAGAAACTCAGATACTTATTTAAAGGTTTGTGGATTGATTTGGCAGTATGTGGGAGTACAGACTATTTAAGCTAATTAATAATTGTTTTTGCTTAACTCAATGTCTCTGAGTTTTGAACAATGAAACACATTGAGTGCTAGAAAAATACGTTGGCTTTATGCATTTATTTTGGCTATTGCTACTATACGCATACGCTATATACGAACACACACGCGCTTTAGCGTATGCGTACACCATATAAACGGATTATTTAAAACAACAAGCAATCCTTAATTTTCATAATTATTAGTCGCCTATTAGCAGATTTTCAATGTCTCCCAACGTTACTGAGAGCTTGTTAATTATTTCTAGAAAGTCTTATTCAATTAGCACCACTAAGAAACTGAGATGTAAAAAGTAAGAGAATATGTCACTCATTCAAAAAAATATACACACACACAGCGCGTGTGCACACTCACCCACACACACACATACACACACACACACACACACACACACACACACACACGCACGCACATGCACGCACACACACACACATACACACATACACACACACACATACGTACACCCACACCCATACACATGTGTTATAAATTTATAAGTAATATAAAAATAAATATATTAATACATGTAATAAATTTGATGATTAGTCAACAAGTCAAGATATAATACATTTCTGTATCGCCACAGTAGTGCCGGAAATGATCGTGCTTAATTTGCAGGAGTCTCAACTGGACACCCGTCCTGTCCGCGCATACCCACCAAACATGTTCGTGACCAAACCGGAAGAAGTCCCACCATACGTGCCGCCACCCCTCGCTGAACACGCTAAGGAGTATTTTTTCATGGACGTTGAGACACGCTACGGATTTCTGCAGGTACATAGTAGGATATACTACACAGGATATCGATATACCGTAATGGAGCTAGACTTCTTATTTATGGGATGGTTTAATTATAAATTGCAGTATCCGCCAATATTATATCTTTTCTGATCTTGTATTTGGGGCATACATTTAAGGTAAACTTATTCTCCAGCTGCGGCATTATGTCATGTAAATATAACAGTAGGTATATTTCTTCTTTTAGTTATAGAATTCCTTATTTTGTATCGGGTATTCGAAATAATACAGGTATATATACAATACTTGAAAGCACTACCTAATTAATTCTTCATGATTATTTAAGGGACCTTGACGACCTTGTGCGATGGTGAAAATAATGAAGCACATCTATAACAAAAAACAAAAAACTAAATTGACAACATATATCAGACAAAGAGAGAATCAGAGTATTAGGAGACAAGCTGTTTTTCAAAGTCAATTAAGCGTTATGTTTGAAGACTTTTTTATGCAGTAAAGTAATTCCAATATGTTTTGGATAACAACAATGTCTGCCAAAAGCTCTTAAAAACCATATTTACTTCAATTTAAAACGTTACGGTTTAGTAGATAAACTGCTTTGAAAATCTTATATCTATTATATATATATATATCCTTATATTGACAAAGCCCGCTTATTGTTAGAACCAGAATCTTAGCCGCACATCAATCCCTTGTTTGTCGGCATGAAAGCCTTAAAAATTCATACAAGCAACAGAGTCAAGTAAATAAATGAAAATAACGGCATGCAAAATCCATTGTATTATTTGTCAAAAAGCATATATACGTATACCTACGTATTTATAAAAATTATAAGACTTGTTTTGAATAGAATAGAATAGAATATAAATTTTTGCTAAATTATACTCCTTCGTACCCTGGGCATTATTTGGATCATTCATATCATAATAAATACCTATTTTCATTTCACCTCTATTTGCTGTAGTGTTGCTGACAGGTCACTGTAATTTTTCAAACTTTCCAATTTTGTAAAAGCCACTAAAACCACTTACTCTCATACTCGGCGACTAAATGGTCGCTATTTGAAGCTTGTATGAGAGAAGTACTTGTGCTTTCGCCACGGGTGCTTTGAATACGAATGACCTTATAAGCTGCGTATGAATACACCTCGACATATTCTCAGAATACATAATTTTACCTAATTTATGAGTAATGGTCGCAAAATCATTTACCGTTTTTAGTGAGTGCAAGCTCCAAAGTCACAACTTCTGCTTAACTTCTAATTTTATTAAAAAATATTGAATACATAAACTCTAACATTTGTTTGGAATGTATATCATCTTTTAAACCAAACCACACTCGAGTTTTCAGATATTAAAATAATTTTGAATTTTAGGCCCTCATACTATTTAGTTGCAAGCACCATGTTGTTTATTTGCAAAAGTAGAATTTAAATATAAGATTAACACTCCAATCATTTGCTTGCACTTCATTATTCTCAAAGGGATGTCAAGTCAGAATATCAAGTACAAATATTAAAGAAGGTTGTTACTCGTAGAGTGACGTACTCTTCGTCACTCATGACCTTTTATTAGGCACCCCACTGATATAGTTATTTGCCTATTTATAATCATTTCTAAATATATTTCAAAATGATAGCATGACTTTTTGAATAGTTATGGTTTGATAGCCATAAAGCAGAGTGGCCAATTTATTAACTGAACCACATCAAGCGATATTCACAAAAACAATGCGCTCAAAAGCGACGGCTACTTTTAATCCCCGCCAGTAAAACATTTTAAATGGCATGTTTTTTATTTGTAGGAATTCTCAGAAATTATACATTTAATTTGATACACTTAAATTTCACATACCGTAATTTCATTGATATAAAGGAAAATTATATGAAACATTAGAATTAAGAAATTTACAAAATATGCAATCGAAACTAAGTGAGGTATATTGACGTTATATATAAGGTTTAACGTAAGCTGTCAACATGTGCTATCTAATAGAATCCAGTCTCAGCACAGAGCTAATCTCAGGCTTGAAAACAACGTAATCGTGTTGGGGACAGCGCTGGTTTTCAGACGGAGCCTCACCTTTAAAATGATCGCAGGTTCACTGCAGCTGTGTAATGCAATGGTCTAATAAAGTTTATTCTCTGGGAATTAATGTCATTTGCAGCATAGTAAGTCCATGGACGGGTAGGAATGAGTTGTCTTTTGCCTTATCTAAAAATTTTTGGTGGATCGTCACGTCTAGCCATCTTAAATATTTCGTGGGGAAAGTACGTATACCGTACTACAACACAGACCGAAATAAATATTGACAGACAGATGCATAGAAATGTCTCGTGGAGGGTTCATACGATCAAAATATGCGCGAGAGAAGCTCCTCAAATACGCATGAGAATGTCAACTGGTACAAAATATATCGTTTTACAGATAATCGATGCCCTGAACTATATCCACTACGAAGAAAAGATGGTGCACTGCAACGTATGTCCGCAAAACATTATAGTGACCACCAAAGGCGTATGGAAACTCATCGGCTTGGAGTTTCTCAGTAAGTTCATCTCGAAAATGTCAACCTTTAAGGTATTAAACTATTATATTTGACAAATACTATAAAACATCTAGTTTAATCATAAAATGAGAAAAAAATTACGCAATAATAATAGTACTAATAAATAATTTTCTACAAAAAAGTTGTTAGTTGCTTGTTTTTAGTTGAGAGCATCCTTTGGCGTGTTTAGTCCCAAATAAGTATGATTGAAGAACAACTTTTATAAATGGTACCTAAGATGAGCCTATAACCTATGAGTCTATTCATCGGGCAGTCAATAAATAATTATTTCCTCCTCAATATAAACTCCAATAATGTTATTAACGATATACCAATATATTTTTTCCGAGTATTATATCAAGAATATTGAGAGAACACACGTTCAAACTTTCACGGCATTCTCTACCCGATAAATTGAAAGCAGCTGATTATGTTGACTTCACTGCAACCTCAAAGGTGAAACAGCTGATCAACACTCGAGCTGAATAAACTCGTTAAACGCTCCTATTAAAGGTTTCCTCTTGTATGTGCTAAATGAGTTCAGGCAACCTATTGAGTTTGCTTGCTTTATTAGTTAGTTAAGCTTTATGGATTATATTTTAACTTATTTTTTACTTGAAAAAGTAACGGATTGGATGGTATGGTGATTGGATTGGATGGAACGGATGGTTTTTTTTCTTTTTTACGTTATACAGTTACGGAACGATTTGAACCCACCCGGTGTTAAGTGGTGACATCGGGTAAACAATTAAATTAACTATTAATAAACTATTAATTAAAGATAAATTTCTCGTTAGTAAATTTACAGTTTATCGCTTATAGCTCAGCCATTTTATTTATAAATTAAAATATTATTTTTTATCAAACATTTTAATGGGGGTTAAAGTATTGTTAATAAAAAATATAAAAAATAGTTTAATAGTATTGAAAAATAATTTTGAAATAATCATGAAACTAAATTTAAATTAAAGTAAACAACTGATGCGACTTGGGTCTTCACCTACTAGGTACGACAAGACCGTGTATGTGGAATAATATCTCATGTGCCTGTTATTTCATCGGCAACCACACCTTTCAAACCGGAACACAGTAACGCGATTGCATTACTGCTTGGCGGAATAAATGGCATGGTGGCAGTACTTCCCCGGACGAACTTGGCATGAGTTCTACTGCTCTTAAGTGTAGCCACCTAATGTTAAGTGGTAACCTTTACCCATAACAAAACAATACGACTTAGGTCCTCCCCTTCTTACTTCATTACTAACGCAACGTTCTCCTCGGAATTACTTCAAGGGGACTGACAACATAAATATGGGCTTTCGATACAGCAGCAATAGTAAAAGCAAAGAGTCAGACTCAGAATAGAATAAAATAATTAATTTATTATGTATACCGTGAACTCTGCTGTCTTTGCCAAATGGCTAGGTACTAACTTTGCCATAACCAAAAACAGCTTAGAATGACTTCAATATAGTTTTTTAAGGGTATGTGTAAGGTGGATGTCTTTATGTCAAAATTGAATTTATAAATGACAACACCAAATAATTTATGGAAACCCTACACGTCATTTTGATGTCATTTTTGTCAGTTAATTTTTCGTGCGTGAGTGAACTACAATCAAGTGCTCCCAAACTTTTATTAAAATAATTAGGATAAACTTTGTCTACGTTATTATATTTTTAATATTACATTAAACTAAGGTTCTTTTATTTAAATCATATTGATTTGCAGTGCTGCAAGCTACAAGAAATTCGCAATTAGTGTTGGCAAATTCAACATCCAGTGTAAACCAGATCGTGATGTTAACTTTGCCATATTTAGTGAGAGGTGATGCACTCGTGTTGCTAAATTTTCACATTATTGTTTTATTCAACAGAGAAGATAAAATCCACGGTGGATCCGTGTGATATGATGGACTATCCTGCGTGGAACATTAAGTACACGGACGCATGCCAGCCCAGTCTTAATTATTCGGGTAAGTAACAAGCAATACTACCTACTTCATACTTCAACTCGTGGCTCTTACGAGCAAATAGTATAAATAATTACAAGCTTACCTTGCGATGTTTTCCTTCACTGTTCTGGTAATGTGCTATAAAACCAAAGTGTTTTTGGCTCGTACAACACAATAAAAAATGCTGCCTTCTCCGTTTTAGCTCCAGAGATTCAGGTGAACGCGCAAATCAACATCCTATCTGACATGTATTCGTTCGGGATGGTAATCTTCGCCGTTTACAACTGCGGCAAGCCGCTCATCGACGCGCATGACAACCCTCAGCTGTACATGAAGCAGATAGAAGGTGTAAGTACTTGCTACTGTTCGTGGCTTCGTCGGCATTAACAAGTTGAAGAGTAAGCTTACGTGTTATTTAGGACACGTACAAAAGTTTTTAAATTTCATAAAAGTCGGTTAGTAACGTGTTGAATTCAAACATTTTTTAACTACAAGAACTAAAGGAATAGGATATTGGATCCAGACGCAATATCGATTACTATATCGATAATTGTATGTAACTGTAACAAAATACGTCAACTTATATAAAACAACATTCTAAAAAGACAAAACTTTTAGTTAGACACGGAGAATGATAGGATATTGTACTAGTAAACCGTAAATACACGTGAATGCCGATACCGAATTCAATATGTTGCCAGAGAACGGATATGACGAAAAATATTCGAAAACCGTTTCATGGATATTATAAAATGTATTCTGTAGGTAGGTAGGTAGTAGGGTATTCATAACAAACTGTGAAGCGCGAGTGTTCATTGTTTGTTATTCGTGTTCCGTGGTGCTAACGTTCACATGATGTGTATCTCCTTTTTTTCTAGAAATAGCAATATCAGCTCTAATTTCGAACGAATTCGACCGACATGAAAAACACGTATATTTTTAATGGCACGGTAAAGTAATCCAAAATACAATAAATTACAAATGTATGTACCTAGTTTGGAATCACAAATTTTGTGGTATTTATTGTCCCTATATCATGTGTTTTGAAATTAGTAAATATAAAACTAGTCAGAACGTTAATTAACCAGCATGTTGGATGGCAACAAAGCACATACAGCACAGTTTTTCCTAAGTTCATTTTAAATATCTAAATAACTTTATATATAAAGTTTTCAATTCTAAAAGTTACAGTTTTGCGTTAAATCTCTTCATAAAATCCCTTTTAAGTTAGTTAAGTAAAAAGCTTAATCAAAAATGTTTGAAAACATTTTCCAATACAATAATAATAAGCTTATAATAACCCCTAATTATATAAACGACTTAACCAACTATAAATTACTAATGTGCTAATCTCTGGTAAACTCTCTAGTTTCTGCGTCAAAAGATAGCTATACTTATATTTATGACTACAAGATATCAGTGATAACACAACCGTTTCAGTTTTTCCTATTTCGTTACAGTAACCTAAAACTTTGTACCTATTGGAATCGAACTGAAATCACGTATCGAATATACTTTTTCATTCTTTTTGTTTCGCACGGTGGCATTTACAAATGTATTTATTATTATTGAATAGATTGAAAATGATATTGAATTATTGAATATGATATTTTTCATTTGCTTGAAAAACACTAGTTCTGAGTACAGCTTGGCCAAAAAAAAAGACATCAACCTCCGAGGAGAATACTCTACTTTTACACCTGCGAAAGAATAATAACAGGCAAATTAACAGGAAACATAGCATACATTTATAGCTTAAAATAAACTAGAAGTACAGATGCGGAAATA
Organism: Chesias legatella; assembly: GCA_947359385.1. Taxonomy (NCBI): domain Eukaryota; kingdom Metazoa; phylum Arthropoda; class Insecta; order Lepidoptera; family Geometridae; genus Chesias; species Chesias legatella. The sequence continues at coordinate 6,406,642 of OX375762.1, read as the reverse complement.
GAAGATCCAATTGTGGAATTATTATGTTTTTTCTTCTTAAAGTTTCTTTCGGGTTAATTGTGAACAATGCCCGAGACGTCCTATTTGATGGATTCCTGGGTTAAAATAATGTTATTTCGCAACATTTTGTGTATGTATGTAATTTGAAATATAAATTTGAACATACCAATTGCAGCGTTGAAGCGATCATTGATTTATTGTTGTTCTTTTTTTATGGTTCGGCTTTTAGTGCCAGTTCGATATAACAGTATTGCTTTTAATGTTGATCTCCGTGGTAAATGAAATCATAATCATATCTATATTCAGTCTCATTATGCAAATTGGGTTATTATAAAATTATGTACAATACTGTGACCCAGCCAGGTTAGATTAGGTTAGATAGGTTAGTTAGGGTTAGATATAATGACTTCCATGAGACTAGCCTACTAGTTTGTGACTAAAAAACTACGTGGTTTAGCTACTTTTATTAGTTTTGAATTAACCTTAATGAAACTGCAACTAAGAGCAACTAAGGTTAGTTTGGCTAGTGCCAAACTAACCTTAGTTGCTCCTAATCCCATCAGTTATCTGTCAGTGAAAGTCCCGTCAAAAATATTGTTACAGAACGGGTACTAAAAGACGAACCATAAAAAAAGAACAATAATAAATCTGTGATCGCGTCAACGTTGCAACTGCAGCGTTGAACATTTATATTTCAAAATGTCGCGGGCAAAGCTAGAAACAAATAAAAGCTTATCCGGACATTATGCCAAGTGGGTTTATCACTTAAAGTGCTCCATTCTGCTTGACACTGGATTGCTAAACAATTGTGTGCTAATGTTTTTATTAACATTAATAACAGAGTCGGGACTTTTGCAGTTTCAAATGATTTTGTGCTTTCATGGACAAATATATACATATATTGAAAGCACCATACCTGGATAAACAAAATGTCATCATTTCGACTTGCTAAGACGGCTCTTAGCCTTGCTTTTTCCCACTGAAATATAACATGGTAAACTTCAGTACAAACGTAGGTGAAACGCGTTCTTTGACGTAATCAAGGATATTTGACAAATCAGTTTTCTTGAAATGAAAATTCATAATTACAATATTTACACACACGCTTTCATACCCTGCACTACGATTTATATCTCAGGTGGCAGGTATAAAAACAGATATACGTTACTAATAATATATCAGTCCAATGTAAAACGGGATAATTCGCTTTGCTGTAATTGGTTCTTGTTAGCTTGTTATGTAGCTGTCTTTATTTGTGTTGGGTTAGCTGGATAAGCGGCTGATAAGAGTCCTGCCGCGCATGCCGAAGAACTTGCATGAAGCAGCAAGTCGTATGATGACTCGTGACCCCAACCCTCGGCCCACAACGGCGCTGCTACCGCTTACCAAGTACTTCAGGTAAACAACATTAATTTATCTGAGTTGACGCAATAACCCCAATGGCTCGCAGATTGCCCAACTTATGTAGAGGTATAGCGGCAATTTTGCAAAAATATGGGAGGGCTGTTACTACCTATGTGCATAGGATAACGCTTACGTACACGCAGCAAAATCAACTGTATGTGCAGAGTTTGTGCGGGGAAGTACTGCCGCTATAACCGTTTCTGCCGGCAATCAGCAGTGTACTTGTTACGAAACAAAGCAAACACAGATAGATAGAAAACTCTTTATTGTACACCACAATATTACAATAAACAATAATAAAAAAAAAATAAAAAAAATAACAACATACACATACTAGTACTAACAATATACCTATAACAATAGTAATAATGTAGTAACAACAAACTCCGGCTTTGTAATATTTAACTGTAGTATGTTCATTTGTACTGTTTGGTTTAAGAAGAAAGTTTGAAGATCTTTGTCATCGCATTTATTTTAGCCTATGCCTCATTATCCTCGTCTACCTGACTGATACTATACTGAATTGCCAGAAAAACCTCATCCTTATTTGTTTTACATCGTCATCTACCAATCTGTCATACGGTCTTAGTAGCCAGTAAGTAGAGTCTAAAAAGTCCGCAACAGGTACATGCTGCTAAATAATATTGGATAAAACATGTTCATGTTTTATTGTTTTGTATTTTATTGCATGTTAAATTAGACGATTACGGATCGCAGTCCCAGGGAAGCAAGACGGATGTCACACTGTGTAAGGTTCTATGTTTATCATACAAAACGACTCTACGCGAGAACGCGTGACGGCAATCGACGCATGTCTGACCTCGTCCAATACCACCGGTTTAATTCGAAAGTGATCTTATCGGTGCACTCATTTATGAATCTTATATTACAGCTCTGCAATCTCCGATAACACTATCCGGGCGCTTCAGTTTTTTGATGAATTCCCAACGAAATCCGTAAATGCAAAAGTCGAGTTTCTCAAAGGAATCGTTATGCCTACCGTCGATCAAATACCTAAGGTAAAGTAACTACTTAATACTAAGTTAAAGCTCGGTTTATATTTTTTATCAACTTTGTGCACTAGAAGGTCATAATTACGACGAATAGCTACAGCAGTACCGAATAGAAATTTATTTTCCAAAATTGTCCTCTTAATTGTGTTTACCATTTTACCAGATCGTAAAGCTGCTATTTTACAGAAATTTTAGTCACAATTGTTCAAGCAATATTGACTGGCTTTTTGTGTAATATATAACTTTGCTGGCGGTTGATATTGATCTTAGCAAGTAATGCTTGAAATCACTAGTTAAATAGCAAGACTTTTTTTATATATATTTTAATGACTACTACTTAGCACTTAAATTGTATTTATCTGTATGGATGTCGTACGTAGCCAGCTACGTAACCATAATCGCTTGCTGCTCCATGACTCGCTAAATATTATTTTTCATCAGGAAATTTTTAAATAATACCTACATAATTCTTTCATATCTTACTGAATAATATTTTTCATTTCATTGTAAGTTATGAGTTATCTTGGGTATATTTCAGAAAATGCGGGTAACGAACGTATTTGACTCAATGAAAAGTGATTTGCGTAATCCAGAAATTCTTGCTGCTGGATTGGAAATGGTTATTTACATCATTAAAGATGAATCAGATGATACCTACACAGATATTATATATCCAGCAATGAAGTAAGTCAAAAAACAATACATTTTACACATATAGCAAGAAAATGTCATGTTATAAGTTTTTTTATATACTGCCACCTATTAAATCAGTGTAAATATATATAATGCCACTGAATTCGATACGTTATGGTCGAGATTAATGTACTTTTACATTATTTCAGAAACATTTACACAAAAGCATTTCTGGTTCCCAAAAACGCAGCATGCATCGTCCCATATCTTAACGGCATGCACATACTGTTGAATAAGTGTGACAAGAAAGAGCATATACGCGAAGAACTTCTTCCAATCCTGATGGTCTCAATGGAGAGCAGTAACAAAGAGATTTTGGTTGGTTTATATCGATATGACATCATCGATTTGGTAGGCAACTTTAGGATAACTCATGTATCTTCTTTCAGGGGGCTGCGGTACACGCATTTCTGAGATGCCTGCAATGGGTGGATGACGACGCGATAATAAATCACGCGTTGCCGTGCATAAAGCCCGCACTTGAGCGTTACTACAACGATTTGAAAATGAGCTGCACTGTCTTGACGCTGTTTGAAATAATCCTCGACAAGCTAGACAAGGATCACCTCACGACCTACATCGTCCCGTCGCTACTTATCATGAAATTGGCTGATGCCGATGTCATGGAGCGCATCGTCAGTAAGTATACCAGTGATTTGACTATCTATGATATAAGTTAACTTTTTTATAAAGATTACCCAAATCAAAACATCAAAGTGATGCTACAGGTATGGGGTTACTTACTTGTTACTTGTAGCGCGCGCTAGTTTCCGCATCTAGGCCACCAGTGAGCCCTTTTCGCGTGATGGCTGGAGGCTGCTATTCCAGCCACCCGATGTCGTCCAGAAAGGCCAACAGCTCTTTTATACCAGCGCAGGCCTGGCTAGGTGTCCTCCGTGCTCGAGGGTGTCCCGAGGTATTTGCTCTTTGAGACGCCACGCTATTGCACTCTAGAAGCACATGCGCCGCTGTCTCCTCTGCAGTGAGGCATCCTCTACACAGGAGACTGTCAGTAACATCCAAATTAAATAGGTTTTTGTTTAATGGGTAATGACCTGTGACTACGCCGACGACATGTCGGAGTTTGTCACGTTTTAGATGAGGAGTTTTCGGAAATATTTCGAATGTAAGTCTGGAAATGCCTCCTTCGCCTTCCTACAATCTTGAGTACTTGCCTAAAGCTCTCTGTGTCGACTGAAGGTACGTTAACAGATCCAGTGTCGGATTTGGCTAAAAAGGTGGTGGTAATAAAGGCTACTGGTTGCACTTCCAAACCTCTTCAAACTAAAGCGTATACACCGTCATTACTTCTGGACCCGCTGTGATCCATTGTAGGGTAATTTTGTTTGAAATACGTAATTCTTCCAACAGATTGTTCAGTTTTTGCATAGCTTGTAGTACCGCAGCGCTAGCTGAGAGCATTCTGATGTTAAAGTCAGTTACCTTACTGTGTTGCATTCCTCCTGGAAAATTGAGTTGTATACAGCCAGGGCCACTGACGATGTCAAGATCCTCCGAGAACGTTCCCGCAACTGTTCCTGCTTTCATTTTGGAGGCATCTGTGTAGATTCTTAGTTTTTGTGTATTCGAGCTGTCACTGGACTCCTTGTGCAATTGTACAGTGTAGCTGTTGTGGTATATGTGGTTTTTGGGTTACTTATCACAAACGGAATGTAGTGGTGGGTTATCCGCTGCGAACATGGTAGTGTGGGTAGCCCTCGTGTCATGCTCTAATAGCTTTATGGCCCAGTCTGTAGGCAGCAGCTGCTGCTTCTTGTTGCACATGTAGGTGTCAAGGGGTTAGTCCTAACAGTGCTTCCAGTGCAGCAGTCGGGCCCGTTCTCACGCTCTCTGTTGTCGCCACACATAGTACAGGTATATGGGGTAAGTAATCACGTAAGTATATCTTCATTTGAGCGAATCATATTTTGCAAAGCAGTCACTGCGATTGTTTCCATTTGCGATTTTTTTATTTTTGTTTTTCATACCAAAACCACATTAGATTATATGGTATTTATGAAATATAAGTAACTAATCATTTTCAGATCTTTATAAAATCATGGTAACTGAAGAGAAATTTGGGCTGCCTCACACTTTGATGGCGTCAAAGATGATACCGTCGATTGTACCGCATACCCTGAATAAAGACTTTGAACCAAAACAGTTCCAAGGTTTAATGGAGGTAACAGTAATAGTGATTAGGTACTTCTAACCATTTAAAATATGTGACAAAGTATTGTATATTAACTGACATATTCTATTCAGATGCTTTACGATATGTTGGATCACATCGATCATGAACAGCGCATTTTGATCGAAGAACACAAGAAGAGGCCAAAATCTCCTCCGCTGAATTTGGCTCGCCGTCAAACCAGTATTGATGAGCCTGCGCCAGCGTTCTGCATCCCGAACTTGCGCGTCGAGCGGAAGGTGTCGAGCGCTGAGGAGATGGCGCGCAAAAACTCCGCCGCCTCTGCGCAGCCGGACAACACCGCCGCCACTGTCACCGACAATATCAAGAGTTAGTATCCAGTGACCGTATCAATAGTTGGTTCTACAGCTCGCGTGGAACATTCTATCGTCTATTAATAATCCAATATGAACTGTGTGTGTCAAATTTATCAAATAAATCTCTCGAAAGTAAGAATAATCTTTGTTCCCTACAAGAGCAGTAAAATTCACGCCAAGTTCGTCCAGGGATGTACTGCCACTATGCCCATTTTTTGTTCCGGTTTGAAATGTGTGGCTGCCGGTGAAATTACAGGCACATAAGACATTCCACCTACACGTTTCAGAGTTACGAGCGCATGCGATGCGACTTGGGTCTTGTCGTTCCTGGTAGGGGAGGAACCAAGTCACATCGGTTGTTATTCGCCGAGGTTACTGCTTAACACCACCTCGTTTCGTAACTGTATAACATAAAAAAAATTAAAAACAGGTTGATTGAAATGAATGAATTAATACAAGAATTTATCAGCGGCGATACTGGCAATTCCACATGCATGTTTTGTGTAGAATCACTGCATTTCAATGGCAACACAATACGCAATAACAATCTGGAAGCCAACAGCTTTAAAACACTCTTTTGTTTGATATATTTCTAAAATTTCTGAGGAGTAATAATTTTTATTAAGCTTACCTTGGCAAAACTGACATTTTGAAGTTGGTGCATAGACAAAGGACACACATATTTGGCGCAATCAAGTTGGACATAGAAATTAAATGAAACTGTTAATGTGCGCCTTGTTCTGTGACTAAGACTTAACGAATATTAATTTTTGGGAATAAAGCTTTGGTATAAGTTACATCTTAAGTTTTTTGCGAGCAATTGGGAGCGTGGCCGTATCTCAGATCCTTTATCAAATATATTCTCTGTTTACATAGGGATTTATTTGGATATGAAGTTATTGCTTATAGAAGTATAGGTTTTCTGCTTACCCAAAAATCAGGAATTAGCCAGTGGTTCTTCGGGTCGAACAACTCGACCAATTCGAACAATATGGCACACCAAGGGGCCGGACCTAGCAACGCGGCTCCGACCAGCAGCGCCGCTAGCAACTTCCTGCGTGTCGTCAATGTGCTGCCGAACCGGCGCCTATCCGATAACACGCTCATGACTCCCAAAATCAAGATCGCACCATCGTGCGTCTCCTCGCCCGGTGGCACCCCCGGTGGATCGCAGGGGCTGCCAACTCGCCGTCACTCCAGCATTGGTCCGCAGGAACGCCGTGGATCACACGTTAATCTTTCGCCCCCGACAGTAAGTCCCACACCACACACACACTCACACACAGACACACATACACACACACACACACGCACGCACGCACACACACACACACACACACACACACCCACACACACCCACACGCACCCACACACACACCCACACACACACACACACACACACACACACACACACACACACTCACACGCGCACACGGCAGCGCTCGCCGAAACGGACGATAGTTCACCACTACATTAAGTACGTATGTTGGCAGGCTTACCACGGGCGCGGGCGCGGCGGCGGCTCGGGCTCGAGCCTGTCCGTGCCGCCGACGTCGCATCCCGCCGTAAGTGATGTTGCACGCTCGCGTGCCTGGCCGCGTCCCCGACCCGACCCGACCCTCTCTAACTGAACGGCTTCAACATCGTATTCTTCCGCGGTCGGACCCTTCCCCGCGCCGACCGCCGACCGCCGATACTCTCATATTATATCATATTTACCACCTCACATGTGTGCACTTACCCGATCTGGATTATTTTCACATTACTTCGTCAAAAGCAGTCTCCATACGTCATTAGATTCGTCATATCGCCGGTACTCACTTCTAGTGTCTAGAGGGGAGTATCGAGTCAGCGGAGTGACCATCACGCGCATGTTGGATTTGAGTGTCGCCGCGAGCATGCGCCGCGAGCATGCGCCGCGAGCATGCGCCGCGAGCATGCGCCGCGAGCATGCGCCGCGGCGCGCCGCGCCGGTGCAGTGGAGCTTTGGAGCGTGCGAGAGTGGCGAAGCCGGACCCGCGCCGCGCCGGCCGTGCCCCTGCGTCGCACCGGCGCCGGCGCCCTACGCATCGAGTCTCCCGCGGCTTCGCTCGCCACTCGAGTCCGTTCTAACGCTCCACACGAGAAGGACTGTTATATCGATTTCATAAACTTTACGAAATTACTTGAAACTCGATTGGCTTTAGATTATAAGTTTTAATTTCTAAAGTTCACTTACTAAAACAATCCAATTGGCTATAATTTATATGATGGACGATATATATGGAGACATATCTCATATATCTCATATTATTGATATATAATTCATCGACAAACAGAAAACGCAAGTAGCAAAATATTTACCTTCTCGATTCGACGGTATCCGTACTGTATGTATGTGTTGCTATCAATCTGTAAAACGTCGCTACCTCATTCACTGTTGCTATTTGTTCTTCTATGCAGCTTGCACGGAGCATGATCGTGAGTATGGTTCCTGTCTATTGTCACTGTGACTTGCGATACTACTAGATACTTAATTCCGATCTATAAAAAGCGACAAATTATTCATTTTCTGACATATTACACTCGGATGTTGCCCTTAAATAATGACAATAACACTTCCAAACATTTAAAAAGTAGTCGTAACTCTGTTTGAAGCATTTTTCATGAAATACTGGCAACATCCCCGTGAGACATCACTTACTCGTAGTGTAGAGTACTTAAATGCACACCTATTGTTAATTCACAGAACCTTCGACCCAACACGCTTCATTGCTAAAATTAAGTCACTTTTTTGATTAGGAAACAGCATGTATGATTTATGTTAATACCTACTTTAATATACTTATAGAAAATTTAAAATATTGTTATTTTTGTAAAATACGATTATTTTGTTTTATCGTGCCCAAAACAAGATTAATAAACCTTTCAAATGACTAATGACATTGAAATGGTGCGGTAACGCGCTTAATGTAAACGTACTCGTGCTATCGAATTGTGTGTCGTGATCGTGAAAGTGGGTATCGAATCGTACTTTGTTATATAGGGTGGTTCGCTGCCGGGCAGCACGATGCAGCACCTGGGCCCGTCGCGCGGCTCCGCTCAGTCGGTGCACTCGGCGCAGTCGGCGCTCGCAGCTCGAGGGTCGCTGTCGGCGCGAGGCTCACCGATGCGGTCGCGGCGGCTCTCCGTGTGTCCGCCGAGCGCGTCCACCGGCGCCGCAGCCGCTTCCGCTGCCAGCTCGCAGACCACCTTCCCGCGCATCAACGCCACGCCCGCGCCGGTAAGACGCCTTCCTCTCAGGGGATCGAGAACCCCCCCCACACAATCGCCGCGGCGCTTCACGCGGTCCCGATCGCGCACCAACACCATCACGGGGGCGGTCAATTCGGTCACCAGCAATGTCACCAGTATGACAGAGGCCGTCTCCAACCAACTACCCAGCTACTCGGACCTGGCACGCCGCTGCCCCACCATTGGAAACTCGTTGCGGACCCGTTTCACCTGAGTGGCATACCGCTACATCGGAACGCTACGCTACGCCCCCTGACTGCTGGCTCCTCCCTCCCTTTCTTCCACTTCCCTTCCCAAGATCCAGATCCCAATCTGTTTCAATTTTGTAATCATTCTTTTCTTTCAGATATCTGTGTGAATGTTCAGTAGGTAGATTAAATTTCTCATTGTTGTAATGTTATAAATGTTGAGTTTTCGTTCTGTATAATGAGTATTATATTTAATGTGTTAGTAGAAACGACATTGTGTTTGATAATATTTTTGGTCTTGATATGTAAGACATTTGAGTTTACTAAATGAAGCTTTTAGAATATTTTGTTTTCAGTTATGGTATAGTGGAATTTCGATACGCTGTGGATAAGGTGACGCATATCTCTTAATAGCCGTTTGGTTCGTCTGACCATAAACGTAAATATACTACAACTTGATCATTCAATTTAAAGTCCGAATGTCTTAAAACATCAAATAACTGCTTAAATAATATTTAGTAAAAGACAAAAAAGACGGGGAGATTATTAAAGCTTTAATTTATATATGGACATATCATGTAAACATGTTTAATATGTCTAAAAAATATAATTAATATTAAAAAAAAAATGGTATGAAGATTTGTAAGAATGAAACAGGATGTGTAAGTGCTGTGATATGGTTATATAGTGGACAAAATTTTTAAATTTCTAAATTACATTTGATATTGTCTCAGTTACGTCTAACGATGCCATTTATCAATGTAAATTGCGTATAATTTTATCAGATCAAACTAGAAACAACGTAACACCTAGAGTAAATTTATGTATTAAAAGTAGATAAATTGTCCAAAAAAAAGTTAAATTTATTTGATTACTCAAGGTGTGGCTTATTAAGTTTTTTTTTTTTTTAATATATATAATAGGCTCACATTTGAGTGACGATGCGGTCTACGATGTAGCATGCTTGCCTAGAAAATACCTATTCACTCTCCTCTTGAAGACCTCCAGATTATAGTTCTCGGTAAATACAGACGCAGGCAAGGAGTTCCACTCTTGGGCTGTCCGTGTTGTTTAAGTGCGTTTACTTACGACTAGCTGCACCCCGTGGTTGACAAATCATCCCACGGGAATACTGACCTTTTCCAGGATCAAAACAACCTAGGTATTAAACCAGGATGTAAGCTATCTTGGTATTAAATTTCATCCAAATCTATTAAGCCCGAATTTGCGAGAAAGAGTGACAAAGATCCATTATATCCTCACAAACTTCCACGTTTATAATATTAGTAGGATAGTGGTACACAAAATTACTAAGTACATTATAAACTATCATTTGATAAAAAAACGAACTGAATCAATTATGAAACTATAAGAAATATTTTATAATATTATACTTATGATATAATAATCGATGGCGGAAAAGTGCCTAATGCAGTGAATATTATTCACTCAGTAATTATTGTATTTATTAAAATCCATTAATTTAAGACTTATTGTGTCCGACATCTGGACCAAGGCGACCTACCAATTTTTTTATTGTAATATGTATAATGTTATTACATATATATTATTAATAGAAATATTATATTATAAATACATAATTATAAATATATATTGTATTATTATAAAATTTTATTTATTTTACTTTCATAAAGATACTTTAGCTTGATTTGATATACGAGTAGATACCAGCTTATCTCGTTTAGTATTTGGTTCGCTTATCCAGCTTTCATGAGGTGTGTGAGTGCGTGAAGTGAGTAGTTTGTTTAATATCGGTACGCTCGTAAACCTGGGCGCCGCGCCGGCTGTGCGTGTTCGCAACCGATACGGCTACGGGCTACGAGTCGCCGCGTAGAGTAGTTCGTAGAACTTGATAGCTGTCGTGTCCGTAGCGCTTAGTGTGCGTAGAGGGCCGATAGGAGCGGGTGGGTGTACATCCGGCTCACCTCGAACTCCAAGCATTCACTTATATTTTAATTGGTTATTTCCAGTCTCCGCTGTTTGCTGGGCGCACGTAATGTCTCGGTAAACGTTAAACCCGCGTAACGTATCCGATCGACCGCCCGTTCCGGCCGCTCGGGTGGCCGCTAAGTTGCGGCGAGTACTCCACGATTCAAAATTATTAATGAAAAACTGTAATTGGCTTTCGGGACAAATGAAACAGTATTGTAATAGTCTAAATTATAATAAGATTACTAATATCGTCATGGTTCAAACCTCAAAAAACAATGTAAAGAATTCATTTTCACGTACTCAATATTGACAAAACTTTACTTCGAAACTTTTTCTAATTTGAGAGGTTGTTATAATTAATTTAAAACGTACTTATGGTATGTTTTATTTTGTGGGGTAATAAGTGAATATAATAAATAGTATACTAGGCAGTGAAGACGGTGACTCTGTTTAATAGCGGGCGCGAGGTCACTGGAGGTGGGCGGCCGTGAACTGAGGAGGGAAGTATGAATGAAAGTGAATGTTTCATTAATAGAGTGTCCACGTAAATTACGCTAGGGCAAATAGTGAATTTACTTTTTATACGTTAAGACTTGTGATAGAGGGTGTTGTGCGCATAGGACTTGTGCAATGGAACATTTTAGCGGTGCCAAAGTATTTTTAGAAATATTTTTTAAGTTGAAAGTCAGTTTTATAATATATAATTTTGATAAACTGCATGGAAGCCATGAACTGTCAGAAAAAAATGACAAAAAATATAGGGCTATTATATACGATTTACAGATAACGATAGTTAAAATCTAACATTTCATTAAATATCCAATAAAATATTAAATATATAAATATATTGATGCAAATGATGATGTGATGAATGATGATGAGGTACAGCATACATACACAGATGTATGCCTTATTTCCCGAAAGGGTAGACAGAACCCCAATAGGCTACTTTTCACATTGTGGGTTACACTATCGTGGGACAGTAAACATGAAAAATGGTAAAACCATCGCCATCCCTGTTTCTTCAAGAATAACCCAGCTCTCACCTTCCTCTAGAACTCATTTCTTTAATCATCAAACAAACAGACTAAATCTAAATAAAATTACAAAACAAAAGTCCAACACAATTACACAACAAGTCGGGGTGATTCAAGATAATCATCTCACTTATATGGTCAGTAAAAAGAATATCAGGATCAATGCTTAAAAAATACCCCAAACCTTACACTTATTTGACAAATTAAAGTTTACTGCCACAAAAAATCATAATAACAATATTAGATCAAAATTAAATGGTGTAACTGTAACGGATAAATGACAAGATCAACTAACTAGTAGAAATTGTTAGTTAACTAAGATCAAATAACACTAAATATTGAAGAGCAAACCACTTTTTTAAGGTTAGTAATAAGTAAGTCCAGTGAGATCTAGACTACTAAGAAAATTAACTTCAATATATACACATATATATATATATATATATATATATATATAATATATTCCACAGTTTTATTATTATTATTATTATATTATGTCTTTGAATATATGATAGCAGTTTATTGGTGTTGTGAACTTAATCGATCCCAGTATACGGATATTCTATCTCTCGACTTAATCCTTGCCTTGTATTTAAGAATTTATAAATTATTCTGTATATACTTGAATTTTATGGTACTATCTTTGACTGTATTTTAAAAATATTTATGGTAAATGCAGATGGTTTACCACGTGACCTATAATTAATAAATATTTACTAATTAAATACTCAGTCATAACCTAAATTTACTCACTTTACAATTGAAGTTTGTTAATTAGGTTCGGGTGATAGAAATGAGAGATGCTGAAAGCCATGAAAACTCCAAATCATCATATTTTATGGAGAGTACTCCTCACAAATTTATTTTAGCTTTATTGACAGTAATGAGATTATTATTAAAAGTTGGAAACGTACTGTCGAGCGCTTTAGGATTGCATCCTAATAGTACAGCAAGTATTTCAAATTTGAAGAACATAAAATTGACTGAATATATAAAATAATTAATTGCCATATCACAGTAGATTATTACTTAATATATACTTGATAAAGTAAACAAGACATATATATTGAATAGAGTGACACATCAGTATAAATGGTACTATCTCGCTGTCCTAAAAATATACCTCATTCTTGTTACCAATGTGTGCTTATATTGTGATCTATTTTTGGGTATAAAAAATTGGTTATTTTCCCAATCCCATACTAAAAAATATCAATTATCTTTATCAGGAAAATATTTACATATTCATGTCTATTTAAAATCTGAATAGATTCAACATTATTCACGAGTTACTTAGAATCGTTAAATATTTATCATAATAACGTTGAAGCTTGCTCATCGTCGGTGATAGTTTTGTCGACTTTAAAATTATGGAAAAGGACAGGGTTCCTTAATTCCATTTTTACCTAATCGTGTGCTATAATAATATATAATTAAACAATTAAAATATTATTGCTATAAGTATATTTACTCTGGCTCATTGACCCCCCCTATTTATTATTCTAGGTGCGGTATGTAATCTGGTGGTTATTTATTCTACGGCATTATTATTTCTATGACCGTGCACTCACTTTTTTCATAAATCTAGTTAATGCAATATCATAGTCACTGTATGTGTTTTATGCTGAAAATCGTCGTAATTTGATGTTATTTTTGTCATCAGATGTCTATATTTTGATGACATAATAAAGCTATGAAAACTATATTATTTGAAGGTGAATAGTTTCTGTGCCTAATTTTGTTATTCAGTGTTGTTTCGTATATTTTTACGACACAGATAGGTAAATCTTGAAAACAAACTTTATGATTAAGAATTAAAAAGTAATCCACCTTAATTCTATTTCTTATTCTATCACGTAGTCAATAAGCGTAAGTTGTCGTAATATGTTAAATTATACTCCAAATACCACTTGTATGTTTTAGACAGACCTGTATATAATATACAAATATTCATAATAATATGGTATGCCGATTTGCTATACAATCTTTACTGTCAGGTTCATTTCATTCACTCGATTTGTGTGTTTCTCAAATTACCTGTTTTTAGGTATTTCAACGAGTAAATATCTTTTAAAGAATAAACGTTATTTCAATTGATAAATGTGTTTTATTAAAATCATTTTATTTCACCCTAATTGATTAAGCAAATTGGAATTTTCATTATTTGAGCGTTGCCCATTACTAAAATTTCCGGAAGGTGCTGAAGGTTTTTGTATATAATTATAATGCATCTCGCTTTTCAAAATCTTTGTGTGATAGGAACCAAATAGTCATAAGTCTAATAAATAAAACTTATATGTGTACTACCAGAAACTGTATCCTCAATACTATCGCTAACAAAATTGATTGTCCTCTGATGTATAAGTTGACTCAGAGGACTAAATGTTGTCTAGTTATTTTAATGCTATTTTAATTATTATTATTAAATATCACCTTTTTTTTTAAAAACAAGACCACCACGTATCTGCTCCACGACTCTGGAGTTCAGCCGTCAATGATAATTGAGTTGAAAAGCTTCTGAAGGAGCTTATTACCAGTGTTCCACCCGCTTTCAGAAGCTCTGTCGTTATTCCGTCCTCTTCTGGTGTCTTGTTAAGCTGTTTGAAGGCTGTTCGGATCACACACTGACATTGACGTTGGGGATGTCTTCGGTATAGTGTCGGGTTAAACGGGATCTTGCATCATTGCTCCTACGAGGGGTAGGTGCTAGTGATGACGTGTATAACTAGCCATAGAACCTAGGGGATAGATAGCGCTTTGTGAATTGTCCAACAATATTATATTATTATTATTCCCCATACAAATTTTGCATCCCCTATTTCACCACTTTCAAGTTCTATTTACTCGACAAACCGTAGCGCAAGTTTTTATTCCAAAATCCAATTTGTCCCTATACCAAAACTTAACAAAATTACTTCAGAAATCATCAATTCCCCATACAAATTTCACCCCCTATTTCAAGAAAACCGTGCTGAATTTCGAGATAAGAACTATCCTATTACCTACCTCTTGTATGAACTCAAATCATGCAAAGTTTCATTTGAATTGATATTCAGTAGTTTCGGCGTGATGTGCGGCCAGGAAACAGATACAGAGACAGAACAAAAATGATTAAATTGATATGTAACAAGAAAAGTATATTACTCGTAATGCTAACAAATATGACATGTGTCATGGTAAGATTAGCTTACATGAAATAAGCCGTAAACATATTATGGGGAAGAAACATAAGTGCAAGAGCTGATTAAAAACTTTGCTGGTTTAAAATTAAAATCAAAAGGCTATAAGACTTTTTAAGCTTTATTGTAATGTAAAAAAATAAATAAAGACATGCGTGAAATTATTATTATAGTTTACTTATGTACGCTTAGTTATACATTGAGTGTAGTGTCTTAGTAAAACTGAGATGTAGAGCAAGCGAGGATTCAGTAAATAGTTCTCTTACATAATGCCTTCTAAAGTTTTTATACAAAAAACAATTAAATATGACAAACGATATATATATATATATATATATATAGTTAGTATCTATATATATATATATATATATATATATATATATATATATATATGATAGAGATCTCTCAGACACTGGTCATTCCTTTCAAGTCACGTTTTCATACACGAGGGTAGGCAAGTGTGATGCCTGGAATATGGTTGTTCAAAAGGGGAGGAATCAGTTATCATGTGGTTTGGATCTCGACTTACAATCCTACGGTCGCAGGTTCAAATCCAAGCATGGGCCAACGGTTTTATTTGTAAAATGTACGTTCGGAGTAGCGTGGCCCCGAAACGGCGAAGGAGATCATCGTTAGGCTACCGGCATGCCCCAGAACAGAGCCATACAAATATACAAATATTAGTAGTATACAACATTTAACAGCCGACCGGCGCGCGGCGGCGGCTCTGATCCTCACCGGTTGCAATATACGGAGCGCGGTCGGGGCGGCGCGGCTTGTCTACAAGTACTGACACATTACACAATACAAGTGTGAGTACGGTCTCGCGTCCAAGTTAGTTAAGAGGAGCAAACACTAGCGATGCGGTGCATCGGACAGTAGCTGTCATGTGCTAGGAATGCGGCGCGGGCGGCCCGGTGCTACAGACAAGGATGTCATTCAGGAGGTCGCTACTTCAAAGACAAACGAGAGCCCACCGAGTTTATATATGTAGATATAGATAGAAAACAATTTTGCACGTATCACAACAGCGAAGGAAAACGTAATGAATCGCGCTGCAAAAATATCAGTCTAAAAGCGTTCTAACTGATTACCTATTTTCTAACACATAAGTATACTGAAAAATTGAAAAAAAAATGAGCAATGAATGAAAAGCTAGCAGGGGGTGTAAGGGGTCAACGCACTATCTTATGACTCAAGTCAACCTCGCCTGCACGCTGGTGCACCGTGGTGATAAGCGGATATATCCACCGACCCGCACTGGACTAGCGTGCTGGATTATACTCCAAATCCCCCCTAGCCATGGGCACACAAATACATAATACACGTAGGCACAGGCCCCAAGTGCCCGGCGACTCCAGTGGCTGTGTCGGCGTTGACGGGAGCCGGACCGGAACTGTTGTCAGGGGTGCTAAGAACCCCAGGGTGAGACCCAACCGTCAAACGACCCCACATCAACGATCAACATCCTAACTGACAATGTTCGCACTTTCTTGAAAGACGAACGTTTGATAGAACTTGAAAACGCACTACATGATATAAATTGGGATATAGTGGAACTTGCAGAAGTCATAAGGCAAGGCGAAAACACGGAAGAACGTGACGATAATATATTCTACCATTTCGGAGAAACCAGTGGACCTAATGGTGTAGGATTTCCGGTTGCTAAGTGGAAAGATAATATTATATAAAAAGGATAGTCGGAGCGCATCGCTGTATTGAGACTACGGGTGACATGCACAACCTAATTAACGGCAATCCAGGTATATGCTCCTACATCAGCATACCCAGACGATGAAGTGGTAACATTTTATGAAAGAAGGAATCCAAGTTATCAAGCGAAACTAAGAAACATCATAGCCGCGACAAAATTATGGAAATTAGTACACAGTTTTATAAAAATGTGTACTGTGATGACAACAACTCTGACTGAATTTAATAGTAAGATATACAATGGCACACCAGACCACATTCCTCTCATAACCAGAAAAGAAGTTAAAAACTATGGAATACGATAAAAGTCCGGGAGAAGATGCCATAATAACTGAGGCATTCAAAATAGGTGCTTCTTCCTCACATAACCAACCTGTTTGATACAATTTTAATGACCGGAGAAGTACCAAGACAGATGTGTCACGCGAATATATAAAGGGGACAAGACTAACATTGGCAATTATCGACCATATAAAAATTAAAAATAAATAAGCGAGCAGCGTCCGGTGTGAGTCCGCCGCGCAGAGAGTTGCCTCCGCGACGTGATCGCGCCCTCGCGGTCACTCTTCGGAGGCGCGGTCGCGTTTTTCACACTCGAGCTCCGCCCTGGAACGTGAACAACATCCGATGATTGCAAGTGTGATACTTACAATTTGTTGCTTACCAACATCGACACGCCGACGTGTGCTTACGATCTTTGGATCGTGATTTCAAATCCTATAAAGAGTTCGTGCTTCCGGTGAAGGATAATTTCGTGAGGAAATCATAGCAAGTGGTGAGGCAAACGCCCGACTGGCTGGCTACCACCCTCGAGTTAAAAATCGAGAGTGGGAGCGTAAGCATAGTCGCTTACCATCAGGTCAGGTTATTTAGTAATACAAAAGCTTACATAACTTACAAGTTAACAGCGATAGATGCCACTAAGTAACTCCAAACACAGAATAGGGGTGGGCGAGGCTCACGC
The DNA here is from genome assembly GCA_947359385.1 of Chesias legatella. Taxonomy (NCBI): domain Eukaryota; kingdom Metazoa; phylum Arthropoda; class Insecta; order Lepidoptera; family Geometridae; genus Chesias; species Chesias legatella. Next base: position 6,388,717 of record OX375762.1, on the reverse strand, counting down.
ATATGCCTCTCGTATACATCTCTATGTAGGACAACACAAGAGAAGCAACGCGGCGCACCGTGATCGATGTTTTTTATTTGTTTTTTTTAGTACAGTTACGGAACGAGCCGACGACCCACCTGGTGTTAAGTGGTAACCTCGGCCCATAACAACCAATGCGACTTGGGGCCTCCCCTACTAGGTACGACAAGACCCAAGTCGCATCGTATGCGCCCGTAACTCTGAGACGTGTAGGTGGAATGTCTCATGTGCCTGTAATTTCACCGGCAACCACACCTTTCAAACCGGAATACAGTAACGCGAACGCATTACTGCTTGACGGCAGAAATGGGCATGGTGGCAGTTCTTCCCCGGATAAACTTGGTGAGAGTTCTACTGCTCTTAAATGTGTGCAGCTCATTGGAACATTTGGTCGACTTGAGCAGAATCCGCCACATTGTTCAATTCAAATCGGCTGCTTACCTGCCTCGAATCGGGGGTCCATTGGTGCTCAACCCGGAGTACCGCCTTACGCAGTAAGAAACTGGTACCTGTTGATGGTCCACCGGCCTCACGCAACCCTTCAGAAAAGAATATACGCTAGTTGAAGACATAAGGCCTATGTGAGTTTCATTTATGCGACGCAGGAATATTTGAACTAGTATTTACATCTGGGGTTATAATATGTAACATAACCTTCAGGGTGAATTCGGTGTGATTTAACATTTTCTGACACTCAACAATCTTCGTAAAGGACAAAGCACAAAAATTAATCTAGGATCAGACTACGTTCGACTGATTTTTTGACATGAATGCAATCTTCTCGCGCGAGGCTTTACCCGTAGTTCTCTTGAGACTCCGGACTGCCTGGAAGGAAGATTTGCAGTGCTCATCGGCAGAACTGAGGTTTGGAGATCAGTTACGCATTCCTGGTGAATGTTTCACCTCATCTGCTACCGAGGTTGAGTTCCAGAGTTTATTAGTCATAAGGTATCCCAGCTGCTTCCCAGTCCAGCATCTCATCACGGACAGCACAAGGTGTTCGTTCATAAAGACCTGTCGTCAGCATCTCATGTGTTTTTACGACAAGATCTGCTCTGAGGATCTCTAGAACCACCCGATTCAAGTCCATTAAAACAACAAACATTGTTATATTGTTTTTGTCTTGTATTGTATTGTTATTAAAAAAACGCTTCATTATTATTATTATTATAACGTCCAGAGGTTCAAAGACGGTTGATTTGAGTACAGGAGGAAAGGCAGTAAAAGTGTCCGTAGACAGAATAAAACCAGCTTTTATTAGCCAGTAAGCTTTTTTTTTTTTTGTAATACATTTACGGAACGCGCCGACGCGACGGCCCACCTGGTGTTAAGTGGTAACCTCGGCCCATAACAGCCGATGCGACTTGGGTCCTCCCAAAGTAGGTATGACAAGACCCAAGTCGCATCGTATGCGCCCGTAAATGTGAGACGTGAAGGTGGAATGTCTCATGTGCCTGTAATTTCACCGGCAACCACACCTTTCAAACCGGAACACAGTAACGCGAATGCGTCACTGCTTGGCGGCAGAAAAGGGCATGGTGGCAGTACTTCCCCGGAGGAACTTGGCGAGAGTTCTACTGCTCTTATAATCTGATAGCTATAAAGCTGATGAGGAGATGCCACGTAAAACGGTTGAACAACCCTGCGAGCGATTTGAGTATGGCGGTTTTACTCAAAATGACCGTTGAAATTCTACAAAAATTTTTTATATAATTTGTTAGACTTTTACTTACCCGGCATAGAGCAATCTTCATACTCGTCACCTTTATTATTGCGCTTGCATTTCCGTTTGGCAACTGGGGAGTCGCTTACTTCTTCAAATGGATCTCCAAAAGGGTCTTCCAGTGCCCGCTTGCTGCTAGCTAGCTTCATATCCGATTGCTCCCACCGGCTGCAATAGTTTCTAAAATCACTGCAAGCCTCGAGTGACTCTGCTACCGGCAACTACAAAAATAAACATATTCAGACCGAATTAGTAAACTTAGAAGAATCACCTGTTGAATGTAAGAGAAGTAGAACTCTCGCCAAGTTCGTCCGGGGAAGTACTGCCACCATGCCCATTTCTGCCGCCACGTAGTAACGCGTTCGCGTTACTGTGTTCCGGTTTGAAAGGTGTGGTTGCCGGTGAAATTACAGACACATGAGACATACCACCTGCACGTCTCAGAGTTACGGGCGCATACGATGCGACTGGGGTCTTGTCGTAACTAGTAAGGGAGGACCAAAGTCGCATGGGCTGTTATGGGCAGAGGTTACCACTTAACACCAGGTGGGCCGTCGGCGTCGGCTCGTTCCATAACTGTATCACAAATATGTATAAATTTCAAATGATTACTGTAGTCGAGCGGCGCGGCGCGGCGCGGCGATGAGCCGAGGAAAGGGTACGGGCGGAGGCAGAGGCGGATCAGGAGTGATCAGTAGCTTGGTTAACGGAGACTCACTCGCAATGGAGCACTTCACGGGAGTAAAGCAGTGATTCATGCATTGTTCGGCGTATATTAATCTCTGAATATTGACTACATGACCTTATACACTGACAGTGTCTCAGCAAAAGTTTTAATCTTAAAGTTAATAATTCGGCAACATACTATTTTAATTGAGACTTATCAACAGTAGAATAGTAGTAGTAGAATATCAAATAATATTTTGCGGTTTATGACACATGGCATCTGTCACAAACGTAGCGTCCTAGCGCCCCCGAGTGCCGGGGACTAACGAATAATTAAAAAAGTTCTAATCACATACGTGGTTACGAGGATCATATTCTCATTAAATTTGTAACAAAAATATTTATATTACTATTGGTATTCCAATAGAAAGTAGAAGTAATTCACAAGGAAGTGAATAGTTACCATAGAGTCGGAGGCTGTGCTGATCTCGTGGAGGAATTGCGTCGGCGTCATCCCTGGCGCGGCGTCAGTGTCGGTGTCGGTGTAGGCTTGCTGTTCGACCGATAACTCAGGCTCGCACTCCAGTTGCAAGCTCGCCGTTGCCACGATCAAATCATTACACTCGTCTGGAAGAATATATTATCAAGTTAACGTTTTTACTTATATTTACTTTATTATTGTATTTTATTTATTTTTAGGGCAATAAGAATATAAGTTCAATGTATGCAACGCAGGAATATTTGAACTAATATTTACATCTGGGGTTATAATATGTAACATAACCTTCAGGGTGAATTCGGTGTGATTTAACATTTTCTGACACTCAACAATCTTTGTAAAGGACAAAGCACAAAAATTAATCTAGGATCAGACCACGTTCGACTGATTTTTTGACTTGAATGCAATCTTCTCGCGCGAGGCTTTACCCGTAGTTCTCTTGGGACTCTGGACTGCCTGGAAGGAAGATTTGCAGTGCTCATCGGCAGAACTGAGGTTTGGAGATCAGTTACGCATTCCTGGTGAATGTTTCACCTCATCTGCTACCGAGGTTGAGTTCCAGAGTTTATTAGTCATAAGGTATCCCAGCTGCTTCCCAGTCCAGCATCTCATCACGGACAGCACAAGGTGTTCGTTCATAAAGACCTGTCGTCAGCATCTCATGTGTTTTTACGACAAGATCTGCTCTGAGGATCTCTAGAACCACCCGATTCAAGTCCATTAAAACAACAAACATTGTTATATTGTTTTTGTCTTGTATTGTATTGTTATTAAAAAAACGCTTCATTATTATTATTATTATAACGTCCAGAGGTTCAAAGACGGTTGATTTGAGTACAGGAGGAAAGGCAGTAAAAGTGTCCGTAGACAGAATAAAACCAGCTTTTATTAGCCAGTAAGTTTTTTTTTTATTGTAATACGTTTACGGAACGCGCCGACGCGACGGCCCACCTGGTGTTAAGTGGTAACCTCGGCCCATAACAGCCGATGCGACTTGGGTCCTCCCAAAGTAGGTATGACAAGACCCAAGTCGCATCGTATGCACCCGTAAATGTGAGACGTGAAGGTGGAATGTCTCATGTGCCTGTAATTTCACCGGCAACCACACCTTTCAAACCGGAACACAGTAACGCGAATGCGTCACTGCTTGGCGGCAGAAAAGGGCATGGTGGCAGTACTTCCCCGGACGAACTTGGCGAGAGTTCTACTGCTCTTATAAGCTGATAGCTATAAAGCTGATGAGGAGATGCCACGTAAAACGGTTGAACAACCCTGCGAGCGATTTGAGTATGGCGGTTTTACTCAAAATGACCGTTACAATTCAAAAATATTTTTATATAATTTGTTAGACTTTTACTTACCCGGCATCGAGCAATCTTCATACTCGTCACCTTTATTATTGCGCTTGCATTTCCGCTTGGCAACTGGGGAGTCGCTTACTTCAAAGTCAAAGTCAAAAACTTTATTTCCATAGAATTCATAAAGAAATGGCTTGGAAACGTCAATATTCAAAACGTAAGGTCACGCTTACTTATCGATAAGTTTGACGCCTGTTCAAACCCTATCCGACCCTCCATGGGGAAGAACAGCCAAGAAATCCCTAATGGAGGGATTCCTTTTTTTTCGCGAGCACGATCCTTGTAACAATTGAGTACTTAGGTCTATGTTACATTTATGACTACATAATATATTATTACAGGATGTTTTGTGTGTCGTTGAGCAGAGCGACATCAGACCATGGGGATTTATCATTTATATAATCATTTACAGTGTAATAAGCTTTACTTACCAGACCCTTCTTTATGTATGACTTGAATTTTTAGGTCGGAAGCTTCGTTGCTTGTTCAGGAAGTTTATTATAAAAGTGTACACAATTTCCCATAAATGATCCGTTGACTTTTTGCAATCGGAATCTTGGAATGTTTAATTTATTTTTATTTCTAGTGTTCTTGGTATGAACATCACTTTTTTTCTCAAAACTAGATATGTTTTTATGAACATATAATAAATTTTCATATATATACTGTGATGACACTGTAAGGACATTTATTTCTTTGAATTTTTCTTTCAGAGAGTCCCTTGATTTCATTTTATAAATTGAACGTATAGCTCTCTTTTGTAAAACAAATATGGCATGGATATCTGCTGCTTTCCCCCAAAGCAGGATACCGTATGTCATAACACTATGAAAGTAACTAAAATAAACTAACCTAGCAGTAACTTCATCCGTTAGCTGTCTTATTCTACGTACCTTCTTCAAATGGATCTCCAAAAGGGTTTTCCAGTGCCCGCTTGCTGCTAGCTAGCTTCATATCCGATTGCTCCCACCGGCTGCAAAAGTTTCCAAAATCACTGCAAGCCTCGAGTGACTCTACTACCGGCAACTACAAAAATAAACATATTCAGACCGAAATTAGTAAACTTAGAAGAATCACCTGTTGAATGTAAGAGAAGTAGAACTCTCGCCAAGTTCGTCCGGGAAGTACTGCCACCATGCCCATTTCTGCCGCCAAGCAGTAACGCATCCGCGTTACTGTGTTCCGGTTTAAAAGGTGTGATTGCCGGTGAAATTACAGACACATGAGACATACCACCTGCACGTCTCAGAGTTACGGGCGCAAACGATGCGACTGGGGTCTTGTCGTAACTAGTAAGGGAGGACCAAAGTCGCATGGGCTGTTATGGGCAGAGGTTACCACTTAACACCAGGTGGGCCGTCGGCGTCGGCTCGTTCCATAACTGTATCACAAATATGTATAAATTTCAAATGATTACTGTAGTCGAGCGGCGCGGCGCGGCGCGGCGATGAGCCGAGGAAAGGGTACGGGCGGAGGCAGAGGCGGATCAGGAGTGATCAGTAGCTTGGTTAACGGAGACTCACTCGCAATGGAGCACTTCACGGGAGTAAAGCAGTGATTCATGCATTGTTCGGCGTATATTAATCTCTGAATATTGACTACATGACCTTATACACTGACAGTGTCTCAGCAAAAGTTTTAATCTTAAAATTAATAATTCGGCAACATACTATTTTAATTGAGACTTATCAACAGTAGAATAGTAGTAGTAGAATATCAAATAATATTTTGCGGTTTATGACACATGGCATCTGTCACAAACGTAGCGTCCTAGCGCCCCCGAGTGCCGGGGACTAACGAATAATTAAAAAAGTTCTAATCACATACGTGGTTACGAGGATCATATTCTCATTAAATTTGTAACAAAAATATTTATATTACTATTGGTATTCCAATAGAAAGTAGAAGTAATTCACAAGGAAGTGAATAGTTACCATAGAGTCGGAGGCTGTGCTGATCTCGTGGAGGAATTGCGTCGGCGTCATCCCTGGCGCGGCGTCAGTGTCGGTGTCGGTGTAGGCTTGCTGTTCGACCGATAACTCAGGCTCGCACTCCAGTTGCAAGCTCGCCGTTGCCACGATCAAATCATTACACTCGTCTGGAAGAATATATTATCAAGTTAACGTTTTTACTTATATTTACTTTATTATTGTATTTTATTTATTTTTAGGGCATAAGAATATAAGTTCAATTTATGCAACGTAAGAATATTTAACAAATATGTATGTAAAGTTGGGGCTTTTTTTTATGTCATATTAGTGACAGAACGAGCTGACGGCCCACCTGATGTTAAGTGGTAACCGCCGCCCATAGACAACAGCAATACGACTCGAGTCCTCTACACCAAAGTACGAGATGACTCAAGTGGCATTGCGTCCATCACCCCGAGACGGGGATGTTACGTCTCCTGCGCCTGCAAATTCACCGGCACCCTCTCCCTTCCGCCGGAACACAGCAAGACGAGTGTATCACTGCTTGGCGGCAGATTACCAGGTGTGGTGGCAGTACTTCTCCGGGCGAACTTGGCAAAAGTTCTACTGCTACTTGTATGTATGAAAACATCTATACACAGGATATATTCGGTGCGATTTTAGGTAGGCATTTTATGTATTTTAGTCTATTCTATTACAGTTAGAGGTGTTAACGAAGCTACTTTTCTCAAAATGGGGGTTGAACGGATGGATTCGAGACATAGGCGAAATTTAATTCCTTTATGGTAACCAACTGAAAATCTGTCGAACTTCATGAAGGAAGACTTCTGCCTAGGTAGAATGCCGGTTGCCCTCGCGCCCGCTTCACCGGCGACATCGTGCCCAATACACGTTAATTGTGGATGAGTATTTCATTTTTAAGTTATATATTTATACTAGTATTTCTGGGGCTTTGCGCGCAGCGCGCGGGGGGCGATTTTCCAATTTGGCGTCCCGAAAAACTCCCAGGTTATGAATTTGAGCCGAATCAAACCACCTTTTTTTTCGGCCGCCATTTTGGATCTACCATCTTGGATTTTCAATACCACCAACAAGTTTCCCCCTCGACTGGCTATAACATTTGTTCGACCACCCCCTACCTAATTGCAACCGTTTCCGAGATATAAGCGTTTCAATTTTGTATGGCGGCCATCTTTTTGTTCGGGAGCCATCTTTTTTTTCTTTTATTCTAACTCGGCTTCTAACCTTGACTAACTTTAGTTTTGAAAGTATGCCGCTATCTCTTACCGTTTCCGAGATACACTTGGAGGGGTAAAAAAGGGGGGGGGGAGGTTGGGGAACGTTTGACCCTCATGAAAGTTCTCAAGACCATGTTAATACATAACAAAAATAATAAGTTGAAGTTTTTCAAATCATCACCCACTTAAGTGACTTTTTCGGAAAAAACAAACTTTTGTATGGCGGCCATCTTTAAAAATAGAGATAAAAAAATTTGACCCCGGTTTTGAAATTTGCACCCCCAAAAATCCCCGGATGCAAAATTTCCCCCTGATCCAAGCAACTTTTTTTTCGGCCGCCATTTTGAATCCGCCATCTTGGATTTTAAATACCACCACCAAGTTTTGCCCCTCGACTGGCTATAACATTTGTTCGACTGCCCCCCACCTAACTGCAACCGTTTCCGAGATATGAGCGTTTCAATTTTGTATGGCGGCCATCTTTTTTTGTTCAGCGGCCATCTTTTTTTCTCAAAATCCTTTAATCGCATGCCCCCCATTCACACTCCATCTTTAGTTAAAGAACGACTCCCCTACCTCTTATAGTTTCCGAGATACGCTATGGGGGGGGAGAAAATGTCAAATGTCAGATTTTTTCCCCGGGTCACCCCGACCCCCCCTATCCATCCCCCCACCCCCTCAGACCCACCAATAGCGCAACAGGGCAAACAATTATGTCAGTCAGTCAATGAGTGAGTGAGTGAGTGAGTTAGTGGTAATCGAGCTTTATATTATATAAATATATATAATAATGATGATGATGATATGATGAGTTCTGTACGTGTGTTGTACCTGATTTAAATAAATAAATAAATATTGGCGGATATTTCACACATCGGCATCCAGTCCCAAACTAAGCATAGCTTGTATCATGGGAACCAGATGACTGATAGAATACATATATACATTTTTTTGTAAATACATACATATAATACATATTAACACCCAGACACAGAACAAACATCAATGCTCGTCACAGAAATGTTTGTCCTGGGTGGTCGAACCCACGACCTACAGCTCAAAAGGCAGAGTTACTAACCAACTGAGCTGCGAGGCCAAATGACCTTCACCGTAGAAATTTCAAAATAATTATTTTGGACATACGTACCTGCCATAAAACCACCGAGCATGGGATTTGCACGGGATTCGCTGAAGAAGTCGGGCATGTCAACGTCTGACATCCCATCATCACTGTTCGCTTCGCAATCCCTCGAAGTTAAATCCTGAGGTTCCCTCCAAGTTAAAGCCTCAGGTTCAGTGGATTGATGCAGCCACGCCCAATCGTCGCTTCCATCTTGGTCCTGATCCAGGTAAATACACAAATAATCAATTATTAGACTGAAATAAAAACACTTATTATGGGGGCGTCCGTAAATGATTACCCTCTGAATGCCTACACGTATACCCCGGGTGGTGCAAAAGGAGCAACCCAAAATAGCAGTAGAACTTGTGCCAAGTTCGCCCGGAGAAGTAGCCACCACACCTGGTTTTCTGCCGCCAAGGAGTAATGCACTCGCATTGCCGTCTTCCGGTGGAAGGGAGTAGGTGCCGGTGAAATTGCAGGCTCATGAGACGTAACATCTCTCGGAGTGATGGACGCAACGCAATGTGACTTAGGTCATCTCTTACTTTGGTGGAGATAACGTGAGTCGAATTGTTGTTGTCTATGGGCGGCGGTTACCACTTAACATCAGGTGGACCGTCAACGAGTTCCGCCAAGCCAATCAAATAAAAAAAACTTATAAAAGAACATCCTGTTGAACATCCTGTTGGAACATAAATAACGAATTACCGTAGTTACTTTTAATCGTTTACTTTACGTAATTACGCGTATTAATATAGGGTGGAGGTTTTTTTATGTCATTTAATTGCGGAACGAGCCGACGGCGACGGCCCACCTGGTGTTAAGTGGTAACCTCTGCCAATCAATCAAACAATCGATGCGGCTTGGGTCCTCCCCTACTAGGTACGACAAGACCTAAGTCGCATCTTATGCGCCCGTAACTGTGAGACGTGAAAGTGGAATGTCTCATGTGCCTGTAATTACATCGGTAACCACACCTTTCAAACCGGAACACAGTAACGCGAATGCGTATTTTTCTTTCTTTATGTGTTGTAGGTGATGGAATGAGCTGACGGCCCACCTGATGTTAAGTGGTAACCGCCGCCCATGGACAACAACAATACGACTCAAGCCCTCTCCACTAAAGTATGAGATGACTCAAGTCGCATTGCGTTGCGTCCATCACCCCAAACCGGTAGGTATATTACGTCTCATGCGCCTGCAATTTCGTCATGCGTCACTGCTTTGCGGCAGAAATGGGTATGGGGCAGTACTTCCCCGAACGAGCTTGGCGTGAGTTCTACTGCTCTTAAAGGTGGCGGAGGTGATCATAGGTTGACTCACGTAACTCTAATCGTGTTTATTATTATTTATGACAGACAAGAAACATATGCCTTATTTTAAGGTACAACAAAGTGAATACTTACATTGACTGCTACGAACAAGTTTGATATCGAGTCGAACCGGCATAAATCCCTGAAGCTGTACATTTTTTCTGTAAAACAAATTGATATATTGTTATTCGCAGTCATCGCAGAAAAGTAAACGAGAATTAAGTAAAATTATAAGGACTCGTCACATTTATGCACGTCGTTACATGACAGAGAAGAAAGATGTGACCTAGAGAGAAAAATAAAAAGAGATAAATATTCCGATGCCAAGAAAGTGGAGCAAACAAGAGCGACGTACAGATGCACGATACAAAGCGATAGAAGAAAATAGTGTCGGGTGCGTTGTACTTTTTTATCGTTGGTAGCTAGGAACATAAGTTTTAGTGGCACTAGAATATATACTAAGTTCCATCGGGTAAGTACTGCCACCAGCCCGTTTATGCCGCCAAGCAGTAAAGCAGAACGGGTGTTTCGGTTTGAATGGCGTAGTTGCCTCTAAAATTACAGGCACATGAGACATTCCACCTTCAACGTCTCGGGAGGAACGGGCGCTTACGTTGCGCTTACGTTAGGTCTTGTCGTACATAATCATGGAGGGCTCAAGCGTTACGCTTTGTAAACATTTTCACAATTACTATTATGGGCAGAGGTTACTACTAAATACCAGGTGGGCCACCTGCTCGTCCTGTAACTTTATAACATAAAAATACAAAATCATACATAAACTTTGCCTGGCCTTATAGCTCAGTTGGTAGTAACACTGCCTTCTGCGCTGTAGGTCGTAGGTGTCGATTCCCACCCAGGACAAACATTTGTGTGACGAACATAGATGTTTGTTCTGTGTCTGGGTGTTAATCTGTATTATATGTATGTATCTACAAAAAAGTATATATGTATTACGATATATCAGTTGTCTGGTTCCCATGATACTCGTAGAAGTTATGCTAAGTTTACTTTGGGGCTAGATGGCGCTGTGTGAAATTTCCACCAATGTAAATCTATTTATGCTAAACAAGAAGTTATATATTGAAAATTACATTAAAATCATCGCTTGCTACTAATTATGGTGATGTTGGCAAAATACCTAATCTTAAAGAAATGTTAACAAAAAGAAACTTTACCGCTAACAGAATAGAATAAAGAATAATAGAATAAAGTCCGGTTTGAAAGGTGTGGTTGCCGATGAAATTACAGGCACATGAGACATTCCACCTTCACGTCTCACAGTTATGGGCGCATACGATGCGACTTGGGTCTTGTCTTACCCAGTAGGGGAGGACCCAAGCCGCATCGGTTGTTATGGGCAGAGGTTACCACTTAACACCAGGTGGGCCGTCGGTTCGTTCCGTAACTATATAACATAATAATAATAATAATAATAATACTGAAGCAGCCAAGGAAACCTTTTAAAATCGCACAATGGACTATTACACATATATACACAGCGATACTAATTTGATGTGTCCCTGTCTTCTTGTTGTCACAAGTTCAAAACTACAAATTCTAAACTTGAAACAGACGAAATGTGGGTGTGGCACTATCAGTGGTCACATGGTAAAATATTCAGTAGATATTTAACAATATAAATAAAATAACCGCGTCTACTGTAGAGCTATTGCTAAAAGTCAGCTTCGAACCTACGCCGGCGCCGCGCCGCGCCGCTCGCAAACAATGGGCTACGGCGCGCGAGCCGGCACACTGGGCCCGACTTAGTGTATCGATATAACGTGCTGCTTGAGTTTGTTATTGAAAACACTACAATTATTAATCGATTAATTATTTTTTTGCAGTGTATTCACTATTTTGGCCCAAAACAAATATTCTTTTTTTTCACAGCAACAAAGCCACAGCACACAGCCAACAAAAAAATTTGATAAATAATATTATAATTTTAATAACAAACTCAAAAAGTACGCTATATTGAAACACAAGTCCGGCCCAGTGTGCCGGTACAAAGTACAGCGTGCCTCGGTCAGATCGCGCTCGGTGCTTACGCGACTACGAAACAATTTTTCGCAATAACTCATTTGTGTTTTATTGAAGAAATGAACTTTTAACATTTTTTACTTAGCTTTATGTATGTAGCCACCCACAATATAAGTTTTCTCGCGTACACCGGCTTGCACAGATTCAATATTGGGCTCGTTATATGTGACCATCGACAATGAGGAAAAAGCCGCGTGTCGAACATCTTACATTGTAAACCATGCATTTAACTTATTTATACAAACTGCTAAACGGAAAACTAGGAATAACTACTGTTGAAAACCAACGATTAGTAACTTTTGAGCTGACCCACAAAACCAAAAAGAATATGAAAGGTTATCAAGCCACGATAGTTCTTATTTATTTCATTATGTATCATTTTTTGCTTTTAAATGCCACATGTACATTACTAGTTCTAATACGTAAATATGTTATTCTATAAATTATTGCTAAAATACTTACTTTTGAAAACACGTTGATAAGTTAATAAAGTCTTTCGTTAAATATCACGATAATCAAATAACACTATGAGCAATAAAAAAACAATAAAAACAATTAAAAAACAATTAAAAAGAACACTAGGTAAACTAAACTTTAATTATTGAGCTAAGATAAACTTTTGCAAATGAGCTTTTGCGTGGAGGTACCGCTGACGCTGTTGTCGTCGACGACTGAGCTGCACCGTGAAAATACTTGCCATCCCTCGGTGAAAGGATCGACACATAGTACGAGAGTCCACGACCAAAACCATGTATCATAGCAATACGGTCGAAACTGTATAAAATCGTTAAATTATATGATTCTTAACCCGACTAGGTGGGTAATAACGGTCATTTTCAGAAGTTTTGCACGAAGATCATATTCTGACACTAAAACAACAACACTCTTCACAAACTTTCACAACTTCACAACTTTTGACAAACTTCTAAAAATGAACATTTTCGTCATAAAATAATAAAACCTATGCAGATTTCGAATATCAGACGAATTGCTATGATACCGACTGCCTTTTTTTGACACAGCAGAATTGGCGTCCCACGCATTTGCTACACTTTGGAACAAAAACCACCTGTATCATAGCAACCTGGTTTTTATACACCTTTCGTATAGCTACCGGGATTATAAAAACTGTTTTCAGACATTTTCTCTGTCGCCTATACTCCCTAAAACGAAAAGAACGTTCCGGAGTCGCAACAATATATAATATTATATATCAATATATCAATTTGATGCGGTTTTGGCTGTATTGTAAAAATTTTGGTCGTGGGCTCTCGTACTAACAATGACATCTAAAAGTCATCGGTGCGCTGTAACTCGCACTCGCACAACTTTGTTTGTTCTACCGTAATGCATGCTAACTTTCTTGATTAACCTCACTCAAAACTATTTATGATTTTGCGCATTAGATATCTTATGACGCCGCGTAATTTGCCTTTTAACTTTGTAAGATTTCATAGAAATGCATGCCCATAATGTTTGTTTCAGTTTCGACCGGAAAGTTTTTGGCCATTTTCGAAGATAGACTACGAAGATAGACTAGTATTGGATTTTTATTTTCATAAATCGCGGTGATCGTGAGCTCTTTGACACTGATCACTTGTTCAAAATTCGCAGTGAAGTAGGTACCTAATTGCAACTATATAAAACTTTCAAGTAGTCACATAGTAGGTAGTTACCATTGCTGTTTTATCGTCGGGGGGATAAAATGTGAAGATGTCAGATCGAAACACTCTTCACTAACAGGAGCTTTACGTAAAATAGGGAACTGTATACCTCCAAAAATAAGAAACACAATCTACAATTCTCTGATAAAACCAAATTTGGAATACTTAGTCGAGGTATGGGGATCTGCTTCAAAAACAACACTTAAAAGATTTACAAATTACACAAAACAAGATAATCAATCGCTTATATAACTACGATTATCTAACACCCACCGATTTACTTTATAAAACAACCAAATTACTAAATGTATCCCAAATATTCAATTTCAACATGTGTGTATTTATTAGAAAAATTTTAGATGGCACTACACAAACCAATATAAAAAATATATAAAAAAAACATACATATAAACTAAGAAATATACATAAAATAAACTTACGAACTCCAAGAACAGAAAAATATGGTAAAAGAAATATATTATTCGAAGGGGTACATTTATACAATAAACTTCCAAACGAAGTTAAAGAAAGTCAAAATTTAGAATCTACAAAAATAAACTAAAAAATATATTTTGAATGAAAATTATAAATAATATTAGAATTGTAAAAGTAATAAACCACTATAATATATAATTAAAAAAAATACTAAACAAAAACTAGTGTAAGCTCCTGGACTATTACCTTCGTGAAACCGACCCATTCTTAAAAATTAAGGTAGTTTGAGTAATTTTAATCGGAAAGCTACCCACTTCTGTTTTTGATGGAATTTTGTTTGTACCATATTTATTACCAATTGACAACTCAATAATTTATTTTTTACTTTTACATTTCGCGGGCTTCAAGCCATAGGGACGTATAAGCAATACCCCTACTTTTCAGGAGACAAAAAAAACTTAATAACTTTTTTTTCCATGCACATATATAATTAAAAATTTTCATGTGTCTATGAAAGTGCTCCCATATTTATGTGAAATGCTTATTTTTTTTGTAAATATTTTAAAACCCGCAATAATGCACTTACTTCCGTTTGGCTCGACAATATTAGACAAAACGTATGTTATGTTTTCTCAGAAAATTCTATTAGGGGATGGACGTATGATACAAAACTTTTGTATGCAATGCGATTTTAAAAAAACATATGAACTTAGTACAAGTATCATGAAATATTATATTAAAGTTAATTTTTATTTAACTAAATCCACTATTTCTACCATTTTCAATGATTTTACGTCCATTTGGCTTGTCAAAATTAGAAAATAAGTTTTGTTCCAAGACGGACGTATAAATCTATTTAGGGTTAATTTATATGATGGTGAAAAAAAAACTATACTCTAAAATAGTTTTAAATGGTATTATTTAACAAGGAACTTCAAAATTAGACAAATTACACAAATTATACAATTTTAAAATGTATCAAATAAACTTTTACAAAAAAAAACAGCTTACGACCGCTGTACGTCTTTCTGGTTTGAAAATAATATCTGAGTGTCAGTCATACGTCGAAAAGTATTAAATTTATATCTTTTAAAGTAATGTACCAATTATTACAAAAAAATGTTGGTAAGTGTATCGATAAAATTAGAAAAGATAGACGTAATAAAAAAAATACACAATTTTGCGTATACGTCTCTATGGCTTGAAGCCCGCGATTTGTGTTGTTGGTAAGTTCGTTATTGAAAAACGACTAGCGAAAGTATATTTAAGTTTTTAATGTATAAATCATCTCAAAAGTAAGTGAACTGTATATATATGTTCTTTTGAGAATAAAATTTCTTTAAACCGAAGATCTTAAGCAAGCTCTGGATAAGTAACACACATCTAACCATGTGAACGTAATTTAACGAAAATCATTCAATCCACAAACAGCTATAATTGCGTAATAATTGAGGACTGAAGTTTGACAGTTTCTCGTCTTTCTTTGTTGAGCAGTCTCGCATTATTTTGTTAAAGTAATTACATGTTTTTTATATAATATATTTTTATATTTTTATTAAAGTTTCTCTATTTGTAGGATAAATCTATTTGTCGAGATATTTTGTAAAATGTGGCTTTGATCTTATCGAAATACGTAGTAGGTATTTAAAATGACACCGGCTCTTAATTTACTTCCATAATAAAGATCAAATTAATTAATGTGACTTACAAGGAATGTAAATTTGAATACAACCAGGCCCAAGATATATTGCTTATATATTGAGATAATAAGAATAACAACATTTGTATATAATATATAATAGCAGTAGAACTTATGCCAAGTTCGCCCGGGGAGGACTACCACTATAAATCCATTTCTGCCGCCAAGCAGTAATACATTCGCGTAAAAATAAAAAAAAGAAAGAAAAATATTTTATTTGCGGTACTAAGCATACACAGAATATAAAAAACAAAGGACACGCCTACCTAACTAATCTAATCTAACTAATATTAATCTTTTATAATATATATTTTAAACAATTTTGAAAAACCCTATTTAATATTAAAAATTAGTATTTAGTTAGGTAGTTTGTGTCTTCTGTTTTTTATATTCTGTGTAAGCTTATATCGGTTGGCTTAACGTTACTATGTTCCGGTTTGAAAGGTGTGGTTGACGGTAGAATTACGGCATACGAGACATTCCATTATGAGTATTCATTTATTCCATCTTGAGTACTTGAAAGGGCAGACAGAACCCCAATAGGCTACTTTTCACATTGTGGGTTACTATCGTGGGACAGTAAACATGAAAATTGGTTAAGCCATCGCCATCCCTGTTTCTTCTAGAACTCATTTCTTTAATCACCAAACAAACAGCTAAATATCATACCAACACAATTACACAACAAGTCGGGGTGATTCAAGATAATCATCTCGCATATATTGTATAAGTCAGTTTAATCAATGCATGCTAGGAATCTTTTTGAGCGAGCTTTCGGTTTATTTTTGATCCTAGCTCGATAGTAGGTCCCTCACTAACAGGAATCGCGGTTAAAAGTTCATTGAAAATTTAATAGCAATTTTTTATGTGAATAAGTTCAGTTCTAACTCACCGTCCACCTCAGGAGACCACCTGGGTGAACCGTTGAAAGTTCTTTTTTACAACGGCTCACCTCTCAGATTATACTTGAACGCGCTTAACTTTATACTGGTGACGGTACACCTCAGAAATTTGGTACTGGCCGTTATAATATCTATGATGTATTTGCGCTAGCAAATTAACTTGACTTATTGTACAGTTAAGCTAAAAATCGACGTTCCTGAACTTATTTTGTGTAATTATTTTAAAAGTGTAAATTTTTTGTGTAATCAAATTGTATTGCACCCATAGCTCTGAGATGTAAAGGTGGAATGTTTTGTAAATTGTACCGATGCTGTAGCAGGTCGAGGCACATCCAGTAATTAATAATAAATAATATCGTGTAGTTTACTTAGTGTAGGTATAATATTTTTACTTACCTGCTTTCTATTTTATGTTACCCTTGTTTTCGTATCAAGTCGACTCTCTGTTATATTCTTTGCTAAAAATATTTTTATTTCTTTCTTTTCACCAGCAAGCACACCATACAAAGCGGATCAGTGATAGGTATGGTATGGTATGGTAAGGTTACTGCTTGACGGCAGAAATGTGCGACAATTCAGAAACAAACATTTTATTGTTTTGAGGCTCGTCTCCGCGTCATCGTGTATTAAATTTAAATAGTGTCAAGGTTAACAAGAATTCATTTGCTTTTGAGCAAACTGAAAGTGAAGAAAAATGAAAATGCTTGTATTTTTCTCAAGTATTTTTATTTCAGGCGTCGTATAACTCATGAATAATATACATTAACTTTAAATTGGCGTACATAGTCAAATTTCGTGTTGCCACTGATTACTAGGTCATTTAAATAGAATTACTGAGGAATTGTTTTTTTTTCCACAGATTTTGAGCTGGTATTAATAATATGTACCTATATAAAAGTATTATAGCAAATGTATGGTTCCCATAGTACGTACAAACTATGCTTAGTTTGTGGCTCTGTTACCCACAGGCCAGATTCATTCATTATTAATATACTTTACTACATTGTGAAATTAGTTGCTGTCTTCATAATTCGAGGCCAGTAATTAATTTAGATGAATTCTCTTGTCTACAGTAATATTCTCGTCACTTGCTTTATATTTCTTCATAATATTCACAACGCGAGAAGCCATTTTCTGGATTAAGTGACTGAACTGGATTCCTATTTTCTATTCCTATTATATCGGTAATCTGGTTACTACTAGACTAGTTTTAATACTAGAATCATATTTTTCACCCCGTAGAGGCAAGCAGAAACTCTACGGTCCACTGTTCGCCTTGTGTACCTAGCTTTCATTATCGCAGGAACGTATAACGTAGCTAATATTTATTATTTAATAAACTTTATTTGAGAAAATCGTCATATATATTAAAAAATGAGCTAGAATTATTTTTATACCAAAAACTATTATATAAATACGAGGGATGATTACGTAGCGTACTAAAATTTACTATTAAGTCCATACGTATATTACATATTAACACCCAGACTAATGCGTAATGCGGTGCATCAAGATTTTAGCATACTTTAGTAGGTACAGCATTTTGTATGAAAATATTCAGGATGCTATTACAGTGTGTTGTCATGAGGGCTTTATTTGGACAACTTTGGATGTCACGTGCCTTCAAATATTTGGTTCTAGATATGCCCGTTGCCTCATGTTATATTTACCCACGATGGAACAGAGACATCTATGAATTTATGGTGAGAGGCAGTTTGTTAGTGAGTAAACTAATGTTCCCATTTATCTCTCTAGATCTAATTTAGATACTGTTTTCTGTAAAGGGTATGTGTGGTATCAGTGATGGTTCTAAGATAGGTTTTGAGGTAGCCAGCGGGCAATGAATAGCCATTTCACATAGTTTCCTGAGATGGCTTGACCAGTTTAGATGCAGTTTTTGTGTTTGAAGGTGACTTGATTATGAGTGTTCCTAGCTATTGTTCATTAAAATCCATTCAGTCATTTGAAGATCATCAATTATTTTCTAGTCTAGGATGTGTGTAACTTCCATGGGTCCGAAGGATCCAAAATTTGGTATCTTGTTATTTCAGTAGTAATATTGCAAGAATATACCTTCAGATGATACTGCGATATCACCTGGAATCTACAGGATATCCAACTCACTCACAGCAAACTATGGGAAACAGCAGTAAACCTATCTCACAGCATGTTTCAGTTCTTTGAGTAATCACTATGTTGATGCCACAATTACAGCTGGATATATATATCGTTTTAAAGTTATAGATTTTGTCAAATGTCCCTGATCACTAAAAAGTTAGAAACTACTGTTTTTTCCTTCTTATGGCTTTGGTCAAGGGCATTTGCCATCATCACGTTTTCTCATTCTCATACAAGTTTGCAAGATCTGGATGATTTAGTGAAAATTATGGAAACAATGCAGAATATAATTAGAACCACTGTTATCGATCAAAGACAACTTTGTGGCTTCTTCTCTCCCTCTTTCCTCTTCTTCCCTGATTTATGACCTGCGAGACAATCTTCCAGTGCTATTCTATTGAGTCGAGTGTTTAAGTTTTATATGATTTAGATCAGTTATTACTAGGCCTTCTAAAGATCATACTCTACTAAGAACCACTTATTGCATTTAAGGAGACATTTCTAGTCCTTTCCTGCTCCTTCATCAGACCTGATCACCATCTAGAACCTTTCACTGAAATCATTCCTATGAATGAGCACAAACACGCCACCTCTGCTGTAGGTTGATATCCTGCAATTCCAGGTAAGGCTGCAGTATTACTTCAAGGTTACCTATATTCTTGTAATATTATTGTATAAGTAATAACATAGGTACCAGATTGAAAAGTAATCAAACCCGGTGTACGGTGGAAGTGTGTGAATAAACAATATTTTTTTGGTAACTAAACGTCATACATATTACTGACATATAGGGATGCCGATGATCATCGATGTTAAGAGATAAAACATCGATATTGCATTATGTCAAACATCGTAACATCGAGGTCACGAACACGTTTATGTAATCAAAATTTATGTGCAATAATATCGATGTTGGCTGACATCGGTGTTTCAGAATAGAATAGTTTTTTTAAGCTATTGCATAGCTTCTATCACGGGCCTTGAGCGTGGAGACCGAATCCAGAAATTCCGTAACGAAAAAAACCTAACACCCCCCACTCCGACCGGCACAGCGGTGCTACTTTTTAGTTTTTCCATCTATCGATAAATACCAGAACTTTTAATGACTTTTTGAAATATCACGCGCAATAGCTTTACCGCGGCAGTCTCCGAGTGCCACACGTCTTTTTTTATTTGACTCGCACATTCATAGACAGTTAAAATAAACTAAATTGGCTTTTGTTCATGGTGTGGTCAAATGTATCTCCGTCTCAGCAAGATGCC
Source organism: Chesias legatella (assembly GCA_947359385.1). Lineage (NCBI taxonomy): Eukaryota > Metazoa > Arthropoda > Insecta > Lepidoptera > Geometridae > Chesias > Chesias legatella. The sequence goes on along the minus strand of OX375762.1, from coordinate 6,368,721 downwards.
ACTCCCTAACACGTTATAAAAAAACCCATCATGCCGGTAGCGGCGCTGGTTTTAAGGCGGTGCCTGAAATGCATGACGTTTTGTGTTCGTTAAACATCGAGAATCAATGTTTTGCAAGCGATGTCAAAATTGATGTTTTTGCAATATGGACATCCCTACCGACATAACAATGAATGCCTGACAAAATTAGATGAATCGGAATAGATTTTACCTTTTCCTTGCCCGATTCCCGATTCGTCTAATTTTAATCCGCGTTGTTTACTATTTCATAAAAATCTTATAAACTTGTACGTAGAGTCCATTCCACGAAATAAGCCTCTTGGCTGTAACGTGTCTACTCGAATGCACATTATTCCACTGTTCCAAATTAGTTTCTGGATTCCACGGGACTTGATACGTGAATGCCTTCGAGCAAAGCCGGAAGAAAGAAAAAGAAAGGATAACGAAATTCATAATATTTAATGTAGGGATGGCGATTCTTTCCAAAAGAGATGGATTTTTAAATCGATTCGAATCGTAACCTGAAAAATCGATTTCTAAAAATTCGATTTTTTTCAAATTTGTGTTTACAATGTAAATATAAAGCCATTTTATGAAAAACAAGAATGATACCATAATAAACAATCTCTGGGATCTCTTATCAGTAAAATCAGGAACTTTTAGTTCAGGGAATTCGATAATCAAATATCAGATCAAAATATCAGATCAGATATAAGAGAAGACATTTATTTTTTTTGAAAAAATAGTTAAACATTTCATGCATAAAAAATTAACATTTACGGCACGCAGGTTTCTTTCTGCTTAAACTGATTTCACTTAATTATGGTAAAATTGGAGTAAAATCGGCAGTTGATTAAAAAAAAAACGAGAGCTTTATTATTTTTTATGTAGGTAAACAAAATAAACAATTTGAGGTTATACAGATGAATGGACATAAAGTAATAGTAAAATATGAACACTTTATTAATTAAGAATTCCACATAGTTATTTCAATGCTCATAATTGATTATTCATATGTAAACTAATTTAAATTACTTAGATACACGATCAGATTTAACAATAGCAACTAATAGAACAAACTTAAAAAAAATGAATCAAAGTAAAAAATAAAAAGCGTTTTACTTACTCTTAATTGATTATTATTCCGTAACAAACACTACATAGCCATAAATATTTATTTCCCTAATCACAGTATGTATATTACAACAATCAACCAATCAAGGCATATATACTATAAACAAATGAATGAATAATAACAAGACAAAACAATGACGCAATATCAATCAACAAAGTCAAAGATTACCAACGTAACTTTTTTTTAGTAAAGAGAAGCGACGAAAACTAAGCACACCGCCATCTCGCGAGTTTTTAAGTAATTAAACCTTTAACTGGCAATGCCGTAATATTGTGAGTACATTCAGCTAATTCTAAATTATTTTTTACCAAAACAGAAAAAATCGAAAGTCGATTTTCAAGGGTAAAATATCGATTCACTGAATCGATTCAGTACGACATATCGATTTAAAAAATCGATTTATTTGGTCCGAGTAATCGATTCTTCGATTAATCGATTTGAGATCGCCATCCCTAATTTAATGTGTCTCTGTGTCAAATGTCTTTTGTTGTGTGGTACTTCGACGCAATGTCACGAAATGTCACTTTGTTATGCTATAAATATCCTGAAGTTCAGAATCATTATATCGAAACAAAATCCGTTATTTTGAAAAATTTGAAACTAATGTTAAGTTGTAAAGGATGGAAGATACACTTTTACATATCGCTATCCTAAGAGTAAATGCAATATCATGCTAAAAGTAATGTCCAAAATTGTTTGGTATAGGAAACAATTACAATAATGGAGGGAACTGAGCGTCATTCATTCGTTCGCTTGCCTTGGTAGGAGTTAATTTGAGGTTACATACAATTTCACCAAAAAATTCGAAAAAATTGTGTTAATTTCGGTTCTATTGCGATTTCTTCTAATAATTATTCAATCAGATATAGCTAGTGCTGAAATCAGACGAATCAAAATGAGCAGTCAAGAGGCAAAGGTAAAGTTGTAGAAAGTTCCAAAACTGCACTACATTCTTGGGTATTACACTACATTATTCCTTTTTTATTGAATGATTACAGGAATCCAGTTCTTCAGGGGAATCCAGTTCTTCAGGGGAATCCAGTTCTTCAGGGGAATCCAGTTCTTCAAGGGAATCCAGTACTCTGCCGGAATCGATCTCGACGTACCAGTGTAGCTCGTGTGCTGAAAAATGTCCAGCAGCTCCTACAACGAGCTTAAAACGTCAACTCAGCCATAAAATTCCAGAGTAGGTTTTTAATGATGGTTGCTATGTAATAACAGCAGACATTTATTTCCTAATATGTATTACCTAAACTGATTTCTGCTTCAAATATTGTAGTACTGATGAAGAAGATGTTACTCCCAAGAGGCAGAGGTATAATTTATCTTCACCTGAGCCTAGTCAACCAACCACTCAACATGAAGCCACAGTGCAAGATCTCACAGCTCCTAATCCCTCTGTACAGTATTGGGAATGTCTAGCGGAGCAGCGTCAGTAAGTATTTCTGTCATTTATTAACCAATTTCGACAATTAATTTTCTTTGAAATGATATAGTTTTATGTTGATCCCATAGAAATTGATCAAAATCTGTTCATTCATCCAAGTACAAGATTATGAGCAATCATTCTCATTCATAGGCAATGAAGTTGGTTTTTCTGTTTTGCTGCACACAGCAATTACTGTTTGGTGACATTATTGTTCATTACTTCGAATAAAGTAAAGTAAGCTAAGCATAGCTTGTATACATGAGAACCAGATAACTGATATAATATTTATATACTTTTTTCACTTTTTTTTTTTACTTTCTAAATATTTGTTGTATTCATACATATAATACATATTATTAATACCAGCTTAATCTGTGATTTTTTGTAAATATATTATGTAAGCATACACTGAACAATTTGGGTGAAATCAAACCCATGACCTACAGCGCAGAAGGCAGATTAACTGCCAACTGAGCTGAGGCCAGTCAAATGTTATACTCAATCCAATATTAAAATGTTAATCTTATCCGGAAGCTTGCATTAGTCTGGATGTGGATCTGTAGAGTAGAAGCTGCATTAGAGAGCTCTGTGAGACTTGCTCACTGATACAGGCCCACCTCAATCCAGTCAGCCTTCATTACCAAGAGCAGATTGTCTCTCAATAGGCAGCTTTGCACACACTCAATTAAGTTAGGTTTGCTTAGTAGTTTGAGTTATATGGTTTAAACAGGTGTCAAACTTAGCATTATGCAAGTATGCATGACTTTGCTTCAAATATTATATATATATACACACATAATTGACGTTTCCAGGTCATTTCTTTATTAATTCTATGGAAATACTTTTTGATGTTGTTAAGAGTATCCTTATGTTGATTCTGCTTGATATAATTTTGACTGTTTTAGGATTTCACTGGATATTGCTTTAGCTGAGATTGCAAGACTGAGACAAATTATAAATCCGACGGCCTTTGGTATGATCAAACAGGTCATTTATGATACCGCCGATTATTTAGAAGGCATGCTTGTGAGTTTTTTCATGTAGTAACTACTTTATTTTTCCTTCCGATTTTAGCTTTTCTTTGTAAACATGCACACCCTTTAAAGTGTGACAGCATAAAACCTGTAGCTCTGTCATGGTATATGTTTAGGTAGGGCACTTAGGATTTGTGAGCGGAGCACGAGCTACCAGGTCGGCAACTTCTGATGTGTAGACACCTTTACATGGCAGAACATCCAATGGAATACAAATAACAATTACTTCACCATAAATCTCCAAAGAAATATAATCAAGTTTTTTTTATATTTCAGTTACAGAACGAGCCGACGGCCCATCTGGCGTTAAGTGGTAACCTCTGCCCATAACAAGCGATGCGACTTGGGTCCTCCCCTACTATGTACGACGTGACCGTACCCGTAACTCTGAGACGTGTCGGTGGAATGTCTCTTGTGCCTGTAATTTCACCATACGTTTCAAACCGGAACACAGTAACTGCTTGGCGGCAGAAATGGGCACAGTGGCAGCACTTCCCCCTACGAACTTGGCGTGAGTTCTACTGCTCCTAAATTATATTGATTGTTCGTATTTCTTTACAGGAGGAAATGAATTTAATTCATAATGACACTGGTACTGATGAGAATCAGGTAAGCACCACTGATGAGACAAGTACTCTTCATCATACTCAGGAGGATGTAACTGATGGTGGCTTACCTGCCGAAGATTAGACCAATTTGCCTTGCAGTATATATAAGTGTGGGTCAGTCATTATAGACATTGTTATGTATAGCAAAGAGAACTATAGACTTTGTTAGTATTACTTAAAACTGTTTATTAGTGCCTTTATGTGTTAGCACTTGCAGGTTGTAGTATTAAGTTCCCTCATTACTACAAATGAAGATATCTTTTTGTGTCATCATAACATGAGTGCATTTATATTTTAGCACATTCCATGTTGTAGTATTAAGTTTTTTTTTATCTTCATTACATGAGTGCCTTCATATGTTAGCACACATGTTGTAGTATGTATATTATGTTCTGATAATACCACAAATTAAGTTATGTATTTGTATTATCATAACATGAGTGCATTTATATTTTAGCACATTCCATGTTGTAGTATTAAGTTTTTTTTTATCTTCATTACATGAGTGCCTTCATATGTTAGCACACATGTTGTAGTATGTATATTATGTTCTGATAATACCACAAATTAAGTTATGTATTTGTATTATCATAACATGAGTGCATTTATATTTTAGCACATTCCATGTTGTAGTATTAAGTTTTTTTTTATCTTCATTACATGAGTGCCTTCATATGTTAGCACACATGTTGTAGTATGTATATTATGTTCTGATAATACCACAAATTAAGTTATGTTTTTGTATTATCATAACATGAGTGCATTTATATTTTAGCACATTCTATGTTGTCATATTAAGTTTTTTTTTATCATCATTACATGAGTGCCCTTATATGTTAGCACACATGTTGTAGTATGTATATTATGTTCTGATAATACCACAAATTAAGTTATGTTTTTGTATTATCATAACACGAGTGCATTTATATTTTAGCACATTTTATATTGTGGTTTTATCTTTTTATATCATCAAAATATGAGAGCCTTATTGTTTTGGCACATTTGATGTTAAAGTTTTATCATTATACTACAAAATAAAGAGTTTTAGCACATTCCTAGTTGTTACTTATTCTAATCAAAACATTTTTAGAGACAGAACTTTTTTGTTTTACCTTTTCTCATTTTTATTTATGCATTTGGTAAACATCATGTAATATATAAACAACATTACATTGGGACTGATATATGATCTTAAACAATAGAAAACATAAGGTGTTCAGAGAATGGTCTTCAACGGCATTTGCCAATATACCTAGACGTCGCAGCAGGAAGCCAAAAAATTTTGACGTCTTTCCTGGGCCATTTCAACTGACATATGGTGATGTTCTCAAATAGGCTCTATTTTTGTACCATCTTGTTAGTTTTGTCGGGAAGTATTGTGTTAAAACGAAATGGTTTGCAAAACGACGTGCAATAAAGGGACAGTTGGTAAGAAACTAAGCTATAAACGTATATTCAACGGAATAATGTAATCTAGCTAACTGACAAAAAATCGTGCGAAGGTAGAATTGTTTTGCCTGTCCCTCGGTCTACATCTTGCCCCACGTTGGGCTCCAGGTAGCAATAAAGGAGTAGACGGCCGGTCTCTCCGGCAAGCAGTACCCGAGGCTCTCCAGCAACGACGGTGTCTTCACTACAGATTCGTGGAAATCATTAAAGTTGATAACACCGTCCAAATCTTGATCCATTCGTTTAAGCATGATGTCAACCAGCTCCTGAAACATACCAATAAGTAAAAAAGTTTATTTAACACAAGGAAATAATATTAATGCGGTGTCTATGAATACATAAATATATACAAATAAATAAAATTGGAGTGTCTGTTTCTAATATTAAAATAACCGCTTTTTCAACAAACATTCCATTGAGTCATTTTTAGATATTCGAGATGATTTGGCAGAACTTTAGCCCAATGTTACGTGTGACATCGAACCGATAATATAAATTTAATAAATAAAAATACATAATTAAAAAAATATTAAATTTAAGCGTCAATCGATGCAAACGTTGTGGTATTTCAGTTAGACAAAACTGAAATTAAATCAAATAAATTGAAACGACATAGAAGAAAGAACCTTAAATAAATCTAGCATTTTTTGTCTAGCTGCTCAATGTTATCTTAGAATTAATTACCTTGGAAAGTCGTGTTTTGCTTACGCCACATTACTTTACGCGACAAATTCTTTGAAATATTGAACACTGAATGTATTATATCATTGTTAGACCGTCTTCAGTCATGAGAAGCTACAAGATTCGGGTGTTTTTCTATTGTTACGAAATACTCAGTATATTTTTGCCTTGAGGGCACTTTTTATATAGACGTCACGTGTCTTAGAATTTTTGGTTATAGACATGCCCGTTGCTCATGTTATTTTCCTTCACTGCTTCGAGAACTTTGCGTCGGCTATTTTAACTAAGGGCAGTTAATTATTTTGTACATACCAAAGCGCCCTCTGTTAATTATATGAATATCATCAGATTTCAGCTTTCAACTGAATTTAATTAATTTTCTAAGAGAATCCTTGTAAAATTTATATACCTAAATAAACTACCATCTACATAAAATTACTTCTTAATTAGATACTTAATGTACCGCCATCTTACGAAGTTATATAATACCTGCTGGCAAGCTGAGTGAGGAGCCGTGTATGGAAAGCACAAACACCAGTTTATCCTGAAAAAGGGAAGCTAATAGCGTCCGGGAGATGGCATTACCAGTTCTAGCAGAAGAAAAATGTTATATATACATTAATTTGACTTTTATTCGACTAGCCTCATAGCTCAATTTCCCTGTCTTCTGCGCTGTAGGTAGTGTGTTCGATTCGTACCCAGGATAAATATTTGTGTGACGAACACAGATGTATGGTTCTGTGCCTGGGTGTCAATATGTATTTATGTACAAAAAGTGTACAAGTATTATAATCAGTAGTTATGTTGTTCCCATGATACAAGCTATGCTTAGCTTACGTACTTTGGGGCTAGATGGCGCTGTGTGTCCACCAATATTTATTTATATATGAGACCGTTTTACTTACACTTTTAATTATCGGTGTCCTATTTTAAAGATGTGTTACTTGAAACTTACTTTGACCGCCTCCTCTACGTCGTCATCTCTGGAAGCTTTAGCGAGGCTCTTTTTCATGCACTGGTACATCGTCTCGCGTCGCAAGTACCCCTCGCCGAGTAGATCGTAACACTGGAATAACAACACAATGATTTAATTTTGTCTTTGGTTGGGCTTTGGCAGCTGAGTATCAGAATGTATATAGGTATAAGTTATTATGTATGTTATATATGTTTATAACTTGTTTAAATAGTATGACAACATTACAGAAAGGTTTTTCGTTATTCTTTCCGATATCGGCGTTAGACACCGAGCCAACATCAGAAAGATTCAAATTTACGAGATACTAGCATTTACCCGCGGCATCTCTCGCATTGCACAGAAATAAAATAGCCAAAGCGTTATTCGAGGTCAACTTTTATTGTAGCTAATGTAAGCTAAGCATAGCTTGTATCATGGGAACCAGACAACCATCACCTACATTACACATCACGTAAACGAGCCGCTATCGCTTCTTTGGTTAAAAAAGTTAAAATATCGAATAAAAGTAAAAAATAAATTAATATGGATTATCCAAAAATATAGCCCCGATGTAGGAGCACGCCCCGAGGCAATTCTAAGAAAACCAAAATTTTTACGGTATTTAAATTCAAAAACTACGACACTTCAAATTTTTTTGGAAACAACCTTAATGATATAAAAAAAAGTAAAATCAATTTGGATAATCCAAAAATATGGTTCTGATATTCGAAGAATTTCCAAACGATAACGGGGTTTGATCTCGCAACCTTCGTGACATATCCACCGGCACACAGTGGATCGAAAAAGCCCTTCCCATTGACATAGAACTTTTTTTTGTAAACATGCTTTTTCTTAGTGGAAATCAACACGGAACCTTATTAGGAGCCCAAACTTTATCATATTTATGCACCGCTCGCGATTACGATGCAGTAAAGATTTTTCGAACTAAAATATGTATGGAGAAAAACATGAAAATCGATATTTTTCGGTTCTCGTGCGAGTGCCCCTTATTTCGTCTGGTATGAATAATGCCCCTATTTTTTACTATTTTTTTACATATAGCACACACGGGGCACTCGATGGAATTCATGTGAAAAAATGTTTGTTTTTTTAAAATCATTATTTTGTTTTTTTTATCAGTATCCAAATTACATTGCGACTTAAATATAATATATCAAAAAAAATGATTTAAAAAAAAAACATACATTTTTTTTACCTGAAGTCCATCGAGTGCCCCGTAAAATAGTAAAAAATAGGGGCATTATTCATACCAGATGAAATAAGGGGCATTCGCACGAGAGCCGACAAATATCGATTTTCATGTTTTTCTCCATACATATTTTAGTTCGAAAAATCTTTACTGCGTCGTAATCGCGAGCGGTACATAAATATGATAAAGTTTGGGCTCCTAATAAGGTTCCGTGTTAATTTCCACTAAGAAAAAGCATGTTTACAAAAAAAAGTTCTATGTCAATGGGAAGGGCTTTTTCGATCCACTGTGCGGCACTGCGACTGCCCAAGCGACCAATCGCGTACTCGCTAACGGCATCCCTTAATAACGCAAAAATAAAAACCCCCACAATTATAAAACCCATCCCAATAGATTGCCACCACAAAATTATGTAACCATGTGAAATTTCAAATCGATGGGTCGCGTGGTGTTCGAGTTATAAGCGACACAAAATCAAGTCCTGCATCGCGCAAGCAAAGGTTTTCGCAACTTACGAATGAGGCCGGACAGACGTTCTGTTACATCATGGAGTCCGGTGGTTATTCAGTGAAAGTGTATCGGGTTGGTATACCCCCGTACACTTCAACCCGCGCGGCGGTATGTCGCTGCGGGGACTGTATCCATGATTGTACGACTGAGCAAGATGATTATGTATCGGTCGTAGTAATCTGGACTCGACGCTACTGAAATAACCCATTTGACTTCATTTAGTCCCCGAGTGAATACATTTTTTGGAATGTAATTTTTTTTTCTGTTGCGATGAATACACATAAATATCAGGAGCTCAATTGGTAGTAACTTTGCCTTTTGCACTATAGGTCGCGGGTTCGATTCCCACCCAGGACACACATTTGTGTGGCGAATATAATTTTTTGTTCTGTCTGAGTGTTAGTACGTATGTACTTACAAAACAACTATATAAGTCTTCTCTCAATCGTCTGGTTCCCATATTACAAACTATACTTAGTTTGGGGCTAGATGGCGTTGTGAAAATTGCCCATAAATTTTTAACTAACTTTTATTTTAATAACTAAAGTTAAAAATAGCTAATTAGATAAAACAGTTTGAACGCAAATAATCTGTAAAACATTATTATGTGTCGGTCTATAACAGACGTCCACTTTTCCTGAGTAGCTAAGATTAAATTTATTGGTGAATGGGTTAATCCAGGTGACTATTTTATGTGATAAAGTTACAGAACGAGCAGATGCCCCACAACCGTTACATTTCCAAGGCGATACAAACCAAAGACAACCAAAGTATTTTTAAACATAAATCGTTTTCATGTGATAAAGTTACGAAGCGAGCAGATGGCTCACTTGGTGTTACGTGATAACCTCTGCCCATGACAAGCAATACGAATTGGGTCCTCCCCTACGTAGGTAAAACAAGACTCAAGTTACATCTTATGTGCCCGTAACTTTGACACATGAAGGTGGAATGCCTCATGTGCTTGTAATTTCACCGGCAACCGCACCTTTCAAACCGGAACGCAGTAACGCGAACGCGTTACTGCTTGGCTGCAGAAATAGGCATGGTGGCAGTGCTTCCCCGGACGAACTTGGCGAGAGTTCTACTGCTCTTAAATTGCATCTAATTAATCCTGCCAACTTTAAAAGCAAATGTATTTTCTGTTCCATTACGAAAACTTTGCTCGACCAGTTACCTAACAGCCAAGGACAATGGACAGAAAATGCACTTTCGATATGAACAAAACAATATTACCGTGAATGCATACGTAATTCTCTCTTCCAGATCGCCTCTAAGGTAGAGGGACATCGCCTTCGCAAATGTGGCCATGGTGACATACGGTGAAGTCCCCCGGTCCAGAGCGACCATCACTCGCTCCATCATATACGAATCCGTCATACCAAGGCCGGTGTGCAATACGTCTCGAAAATGCGTCCTGTGAAATGTTGTATAACAGAGTTTATTATGAAGTACTTACTTTTGTCTTCGAGCAATACAGTAAAACTCCGAAAGCGCCATTGAGTTTTCCCTCGAAAAACGATATACCTACATTTTGGGAATATAGCCCAATTCGCGTACTCGAAGGTACTCCGAAGGTGAAAATACTGTGAAGAAATGTTTTATTTTTTTATGTTATATAGTAACGGAACGAGCCGACGGCCCACCTGGTGTTAAGTGGTAACCTCGGCCCATAACAACCGATGCGGCTTGGGTCCTCCCCTACTAGGTACGACAAGACCCAAGTCGCATCGAATGCGCCCGTAACTATGAGACGTGTAGGTGGAATGTCTCATGTGCCTGTAATTTTACCGGCAACCACACCTTTCAAACCGGAACACAGTAACGCGAATGCGTTACTGCTTGGCGGCAGAAATGGGCATTGTGGAATAATTAATAAATATAATATAATATAATTGATACTGGACTATAAATTCGAAGACATGAAATCTGCCAATTCGTATTGAGCTTCCGTGGCAGATTAAATTTCATTCACTCTCGCTTGTTGGGATTAGATTTACCAATACCAATATAACTATGGTATTATTTTTCATATATCTATGGCGAATCGAAAATACAAAATGATAGCTGTGAAAGTTATCATTCAAAACATTAGTTTTAGATTAGGTTAGGTTATTTACCTTGATATTAGGTCAGAAGCTGCAGGCTTTTCATCTCTCTTTTGTATTTTGAAAAATATCACCATTATTTCTGAAACAAATTATAACCTTTGATGGCGCTCCGTAACTAAGTTGGTAGTTAACTTTCAAAGCGGATGGTCTCGGGTGCATTCCATGGCCGGGACAAACATATTTACGACTAGCTGTTACCCGCGACTTCGTCCGCGTGGAATTAGGTTTTATCACGCACCCCTATTTTGCCCCTCGGAAAGTAGCCTAAGTTACTCCTTGTTACATCAGCTATCTGCCAGTGAAAGTCCCGTCAAAATCAGTCCAGCCATTTCATAGATTAGCCGGAACAAACAGGCAGACATACAAAAATTGTAAAAAAAATGTTGTTTTGGTATATGTACCGTGTATACATAACCGCCTTTTACTAAGTGCATATGGATGTCCATATGCACTTAGTAAAAGGCGGTTATTTTAATATTACAAACAGACACTCCAATTTTATTTATTTGTATAGATACATGACTAGCATCACAGGCAAACTGATAACTAAGCGTAACTCTGCCTTCCGCGTTGTAGGTCATGGGTTAGATTCCAGAACCAGGAATAACGTTTATGTGACGCACATTGATGTTTGTTCTGTGTCTGGGTGTTAATATGTATTTAGAAAAGAGTAGGTATATAAGTTTTCTATCAGTTGTCTGGTTCCCATATGGGGCTAAATTCCGCTGTGTGATATCCACCAATATTTATTCCTATCACTATCCTATGGCCATTCATCCCATATAAAACTTGCGCTGTTTACAATGTGTAAGTAATAATTCCAACTACCTACTTTGATATCACCAGAACCGTTATCAAGGGTAATATTGCGCTGAGCTCTGTCACACGGATCTTATTAGAAATGCTACGAGTAGTGCGGTTGTGCATTAAACTATGTAATTTAGTACCATAGTTATTATTACTATTATTATACTACTAGTTAATTTTAATTTAATTTAATTTAATTTTAAAGGTTGCCTGGAGGGAATTGCTGTTAGCGATTACCTTAGCTAAAATATTAATTTTTACGAAATTTCCATGTATGGTGGTCAATAAAGTATTTCTATCTTATATCTATCAATATAAAATATAATATAAATAAATATTGGTGGACATTTCACTCATGACCATCCAGCACCAAACTAAGCATCAAAGACAGAATGAATCAATGCTGTCACACAAATGTTTGACCTGAGTGGGAATCGAACCCACGACCTACAGCTCAGAAGGCAGAGTTATTAACCAACTGAGCTACGAGGCCAGTCAGTGTTTATATGATGCGAGTTTTTATGCACCAGTCCGGTCTAAATGTTCCTGCGACTGGCACGCCCCCGGGCGCCCTGTACCTGTATAGTATATTCCAGCGATAAGTTACCTAGAAACATATTGAAAACTTGCAGATTTTAGTGGCCCACCTGGCCCACATGGTGTTAAGTTGTAACTTCTGCCCATAACAAGCAATACGACTTGATTCCTCTTCTATCTAGGTACGAAAAGACCCAAGTCACATCCTATTTGTCTGTAAATCTCAGACGTTCACGTCTCAGTTTTATCTTGTATCTTCACCTTCAGGTGGAATGTCTCATGTAACTGTAATTTCACCGGCAACCACACTTTGTGCAATTACACTCTCCACTAGTCACGTCTAATGATTATTTTGTGTATTCCAAGATAGTAAATCATATAATAAAAAATGCTTTGTTCAACAGTTAGAAGTGATAAGTCATCAAGTTGTTTGTTCCATGTATCGAAACTTACGTTCTAACTCGTCAAATGTAAAGTGAGTTTCTTTTTGTATTTCCGCCCACAAAGCACCATTTTTCTTTCGAAAACGGATTTCTTCCATAGGGTCCAGTGCTGAGTCTAGAGAAACAGACATTTTCGCACCTTTTATTAGCTCCTAATAAATTTTTATATTAATCGCAAGAAATTTGGACTAAAATGACAGGAAAGGATTATATGTCAATGCTTGAAGTTTGACTGACATTTATTGTCTGTTTGATCATTAATTAAAAACTATTTCAGCAAGATTCTCAACTAAAAAAATATGATACGTATTTTAGTATTTTTCTTTTATAAATAGAATGGTTTTCACTAAACTATATACAGATGCCTATATACATAACTATATAACTAAGCCTATATAACTATATACAGACCCATGCCAAAATTTCTAATTATACCATTGGAATTTAACATTTCTCATTTCATTGTAATTTTATCTCATACATATAAAATAAATTTGTCTTGTCAAGCCACTGGTGTTCTTTCGGTTACAGTCAAATAAGGAAAATACACCACAAATCAGTCAAGTCACTTAAGTTTATTACAACACGTTTCCTTTGCCAAATCTCTCACACAATACGAGTATATAAGCACTGCATCGATTAATACGACAGTCTGCTGGGGTTCTAACTTTGTGGATTTTGGTGATTGGAAGTCAGGACACAAATGCGGTGAGTATCATTGATATTTGTGTATTTATTTAATCTGCCATAACTATTGATGATACTGAATCATCAATAGTTATGGCAGATAAAAAAAAAAAACTAAAATCATTTTACTTCTAGTAACTACACTCATACTAGTTAAAAGAAAGATAAATAGTATTTACAATAACATTTGCCATGAAATTCCACTATATAGGACATGTCTATCGCAGCATCGCATATAGGGACAGTCTGTTCTAACTGCGATCATAGCCAGGATGGTGTTGGAGCTAGCCCGCGTCCTCCGTACCAGAGATGACATCTCTTTCGCAATATGGTATAGAAGCAGTCGGTAAGCAATTCCGCGAACATGCCCGAAGCGCTGCAGTAGCTCGACCCGCCCTGAACGCGTTTTCAAAGCACCCACTGTAAAAAGTAAACAGTTCTTCATAGCGGAAATAAGTGATATACTTTGTATGACCATGTTGTTAATTCTCAGAAGTTTACAGTATCGTAGTTTATATTCTAGGTTGTAGACTGTTACTTATCAGTTTTCATTTAAAGGCCATTAAAAGTATAAAATGAGGGTTCCATCATCTACCGTATCAATCTTCAGTATTCCATCATCTAAAACGTATTTAGTATTGCCTCTTACTTGTCTAGAGTTGGCCGGAGTCACAGACATAGCGAACGAACCTTTAATATCAAGTGCAAGTTCTCTCCTGAATTCAGTCCGTGTTCAGCCGCCCAAGCGATTGGCCGCCCGCCCAGCCCGTAAACATCGAAAAACTTTTATCACTGAAGTTGTTAAAGTTCAGATAAAAATACTGTGGTACGAAACTTGGTTTTGTGGAGTGCTTTAAGTGTTTTGGTCAATTATTACGGAGTGCAGTACATTTTTACAGGTAAATAAATATAAGATAAAATAAATAGAAAAAACATACACAATTTAAACTATGCTAATGTGGGTTGGCAATAAATATTGCTTTTATTTACAGTATGAAATTGTGTATGTTTTTTCGGGGAAATGCTGCCAAGTATATTGCCTCCAAGCAGTAATGCATAGTATTACTGTGTTCTGGTTTAAAATGTGCGGTTGCCGGTGAAACTATAGGCACATGGAACATTCCAGCTTCACGTTTCAAAGTTACAAGTACAAAAATAGTGACTTAAGTCTTCCCATGTCTAAATAGGGGAGAATCCAAGATTTTTAGTTATTGTTATGGGCAGAGGTATAGCATACGATGTTACTTATTCTGTTAATTGCTAACATAAAAAAAGCGAATTAAATCATCATGATATTACACAATAATGACAGAATATAAGTTTTTGTAGTTTGTTGTTTACAAAACATATTTTAATAAATAATTATTATCCATAACATAAAGCTAGTTATTAATTAATATCTCCCTAAAGATTTTTGAGTTAAAGTTGAAAAATACCTGGCATTTGTGCAAGCATAAGTTTAAACAATACGAAACTAATTGTTGCCCTAAATAAGCATAAAAACCAAATTTTCTTAATCAACGTCAAACGGATATCTCTGGCTGTGTGCGACTGACGGACCTACGAAAGATTAACTTATTCAAAGAAGAGGCTTGCTTTTTCTTTATAATAAAGGAAGCAAGTAAATTATTTGCTTAAATTGAAAAAAATAGTTAATTGCAATGACGTGATTATGAGTAGTATGTCCCTAAACCTAATTTGAAAAATATAGCCCTATATATAATATAGCCCTTGATCTGCTTTTAGGGTTCACCCAATTATCTGATGTATCCTTACAATTTTTATATAGTACAAGTACTATATAAAATATAAAATATAGTACAAACGTCTTCACTTATGGTATTTTCCGAATATTCCGGGTTTTTGTTTAATTAAGAAATAGCTGGTACATTGTTAATAAATATTATTTAATTTTTTTATTATTATTTATTATGCTTTTCAATCATTTAAAAAGTGTCTAGCTGGACGGTATGAATTTGTCCAATTACCAAGTGGAGAGACATCAATGGGTGTTTTATTTTATTTATTTTAGCGATGTATCTTTTCACTACTCTTAGAGTTGATTAATGATAATGATAGCCACCGGTTGCTTATCTCGAAAGTAGTCTTAATCCACTCTCCAGTATGCCTTAGAATACATACATACACCTGTTTCCGGAGGGTTTAGGCATATATCACGGTTTTCCACCTGCTACGATCCTCACATACCTTTTTTGCTTTATCTACTATATAATATTCGCATAAAATGATCCGGAATATGGATTTTTTGTGATTTATTAATGGCCGTCCCATAGATAGTTTCAGTTCCGCTCTCATAAACAACTGCTCGTTTGGTCTTGCGACTTCCAATCAAATTTGCTACTGCAAATAGCCAATGGAAGGAAAACACGTTTTATTGTACATAATATTGAAGATTCGTCCTATTTTCTTTCGTCTTGCACATTTTCATGGACAGGTTTTACAGAGACCAAGTTTGGAACTTTATAATTCTTTTAGAAACAAGGAGATAATCAAAGGGTTATATATAAAAAGTGCACATATTATAAACAGTGTTCAACTAAATATTAACAAATTTAGTTGAACAATTTTTATCACAATGATGTTAGCATGGTCCAGTGATACAGATTCCGTGTATCAATCCAGATGTTGATTGCTATTCCAATCCCGGCGGGAAACATTGAATTTTTTTTCACTACACAAATTTATGTGCTTTCTCAAAGCGGTGAAGGAAAACATCGTGAGGATGAAAATATCCTAGAAGCAAACATTTGAAGACTAAAAGAAAGGAGCAACACTGAGGCGTAATTTAATCCTTTCACGTCACTAGGTCGAGAGAGCATAAACATAAACAAACTATTTTAACTTAAAACTCTACCAACAACTTATAGGATTGTGGAGGGCACACTACGCCCCTACAGGTGTGGTTGTCGGTGAAATTACAGGCATATGAGACATTCCACCTACACGTCTCAGAGTTACGGGCGCATAAAATGTGACTTGGGTCTTGTCGTAAGTAGTAAGGGAGGACCCAAGTAGCATCAGTTACCACTTAACACCAGGTGGGCCGTCGGCTCGTTCCGTAACTGTATGACATAAAAAAAGTTCAACGCGTTCAACGTCAACGTGATTCATATAAATATATTTAATTTAACTTGTTCTTAAGGGCAACGTAATGGCTAAAGCTTAATCTATGAGAGCTACTTTCCTCGTCGGAATGGGATTGCTATTCATCAGCGTTAAGCCAAAAAACTAGGAAAGATCGCACTTAAGCTACCACATAAAAAAACTGAGTTATATAAGTGTATGATAGAACAGAAAATCTTTTTAGTACCTATCTGGCGATGATATCTTAAAAGTGTCAACAAATTTAGCTGGAAATCAGTCAGAAACAGCTACTGATTAGTGAAATAAATTATGTAGATCTTAATTGGCTAAGCTTTGAAACTGTAAATGTATTTTTGATTAAAATTTTAGGGAAAATGAATTTTTGTCAACAATCCTGTAACTTAAAGCACCAGAATAGTTCAATCTTGCGCTTTAGAAGATCTTAAAAAGATCATTCACGGGTTTCTTTTTGTCTATAAACATGAAGTGTAAGTATAACTCAACTTATGAAAATACATTGATGCAAAAATAATAATTTTGGAATGGCCTCATAGCGCTGTTGGGAGTGACCCTGCCTTCTGCGCTGTAGGTCGTGGGTTCGATTCCCACCCTGGAAAAACATTTGTGTGACGAACATAGATGTTTGTTTTGTGTCTGGGTATTAATATGTATCATCATCATCATCATATCAGCCGGTAAGTGTCCATTGCTGAACAGAGGCCTCCGCCAAAGATTCAGTTTCGGAACGTGCCCACCTGGTGTTAAGCGGTAACCTCTTCCCATAACAACCGATGCGACTTGAGTCCTTTCCTACTAGGTACGACAAGACCCAAGTCACATCGTATGCGCCCGTAGGTCTGAGACGTGTAAGTGGAATGTCTCATGTGCCTGTAATTTCACCGGCAACCACACCTTTCAAACTTGAACACACTTGGCGGCAGAAATGGGCATGGTGTCAGTACTTCCCCGAACGAACACGGCGTGAGTTCTAATGCTCTTAAAAATTTAGAAACTTATTCAAATCTAAAATCGTTTATCAACGTAACCTACCGCCTGATTTGACCGCAATATACTTTATAAAAATACAATCTTTATTCACTGAAGAACACGTGGACCATATTCCCAAATTTATTTAACAAGTACAACCGTGCACTTTTATTCGATTATATGGAAACGATGGTGGAATTACATGTTTGATAATCCTTATTGAATATTCTAAGACAAGCTCGATATTCGACGATATTATATTCATTGTTTAAGGATGGTGGAAAGCCAACCTCATATAAAGCGAGAAGCTCTTTGTTGAAATTTTAAAACTACCATTTGGCTATCACAGCGTTGTCCTCAGCTCTCTCACAAGTTTATTACTCTGATGACCATTAACTTCTTTCAGCAATAAACTTTATTATCTTTTCGATGTTCCTCTAATTGCCAAGTATACACAACATCTCTAATCTACAATAATAATAGTATTGGTGGACATGCTAAGCTTAGCTTATATCATGGGAACCAGACAACTGATATAATACTTAATTATTATATTTTTGTAAATTTATATATATACCTAAATACATATTAACACCACTTATTATATAACAGCCATTTATTTTATGAAAATAAATGGCAGTCGAAATCATATGGTTTGTTAAGTTACTTTTTTATGTAAAAACATAGTTATAATATGTATCAACACCCAGACACAAAACAAACATCTATGTTCGTCACACAAATGTTTGTCCCGGATGGGAATCGAACCCACGACCTACAGCTCAGAAGGCAGGGTTACTACCAACTAAGCTATGAGGCCAGTCAAATCTATATGATTATATTATATAATTTTACTTGATTGTTTTTTCCCGTACAAATTTACGCCTATTGCTCCCCCAGTATATTAGGTGATGTATTGTTGAGTCGACAATAAATAATATTACGTTGTGCTTATAAACATAGTTCAGCTCGCGAAACCTATTCATTTTAATGTCGCCGAATATCTCAGACAGGCCAATAAATAACTGATATCCTGCTTCGAATAGGGAGGTAACATACCAAAGCAGTGTTCGGAAATCGCAATCTGGAATGGGCTCATCATCCACTAAAGTGTTGATGTGTCATAGTGGTAGCGGTAGTCACATAAATATACCATCTAATGTCATCATATAATCTCAGAAATAAACAGTTTGACAATAATGACGCACTCGTTGATATACTCGTATGTATATTATTGTGTATATTTAAGAGCAGTAGAACTCACGCCAAGTTCGTCCGGGGAGGTATTACCACCATGCCCATTTCTGCCACCAAGCAGTAACGCATTCGCTTTACTGTATTCCGGTTTGAAAGGTGTGGTTGTCGATGAAATTATAGGCACATGAGACATTCCACGTCTCAGAGTTACGGGCACATACGATGCTGCTTGTATCTCGTCGTACCTAGTAAGGGAGGACACAAGTCGTATCGGTTGTTATGTGTGGGACGTAGGTGGAATGTCTCATGTGCCTATAATTTCACCGGCAACCACATCTTTGAAACCGGAACACAGAAACGCGAATGCGTTACTGCTTATATCACTTTATATAATACTAGCTGTTGCCCGCGACTTCGTCCGCGTGGAATTCGGTTTTATCACGCACCCCTATTTCACCCCTCGGAAAAGTAGCCTAAGTTACCTCCTTGTTACATCAGCTATCTGCCAGTGAAAGTCCCGTCAAAATTGGTCCAGCCATTTCTGAGATTTTATAGTAACTCGTTTTATGTCACGTCACACGGGAACGCGGTCGAACGGGATAAAAAGTATCCTATGTCCGTCTCCTGGTTCTAAGCTAACTCCCCCACTAATTTTCAGCCAAATCGGTTAAGCCTTTCTTGAGTTATAAATAGTGTAACTAACACGACTTTCTTTTATATATAAAGATATAAATATATATATATATATATATGTCGGAGCGAGAGACGCGAACGTAAACGAAGCGAACCTGTCTACGTTCGGGTATAATCGGCGCGCGGTGCGAGGGAGAAGGGCGATGACAGTTCGAGACAGTTGGGAGACAGCCATCCGGCGACGCGGTTGCGTCGCACGCGCACGCCGGGAATACCACGTTATCTCGACTCTTTTTAATTCTACCTACGCACCTAACAAATAATCGTGATTTTACATTGATCTTACAAATTAAAACTGTGTGTTCGAGTGAGTGTTTTGATCATTCACCGCCAGTGTCTACGATAATCATAGCTACCCAACTAGCGCCCACACTATGGCCAACAAGAGTGACTATCCTGACGCACCACCGGATCCTCCCCCGTCATATATATATATATATATATATATATATATATAATATATATATATATATAGGTATATATTTATATGTATATATGTATATTTATAGTAGGTATGTGTACTGTTGAAAGTACCATCATGCCTCCCTCTCCATTATCTTCTTAATCAGCAACGGATCCAACCATTCGCCAACAAATTAATCTTCAAGATTCAGAATTTGTTTGCAAACCAGACAATAATAATTAAAATTTCTCTGCAGATATTAAGAAGAATCTTTGTTTGGTGTTACGCGAGCGGGTTGAATAAATCAGCGGGATTAAGCCCCCAATTTTACCGCTTAAGGGTTCAGTTTAAATCATCCCTTTGCAACACAAAGCCCTAATGTTTGTGAGCATTCGTATTCAGACACGTGAACCGACTCGTGAACTGAAAGCCATCTGACTAATACATATGTACACTTCATACTCATAGTTTGGTTTGAGTTTCTTACATCGATCAATCCGGTTTTGGTTTTCGTTGTAAGTTAAATAAGCTGTGAAGTATAAGTTAGGTGATAAGTTAAGAAAGATTGTTCACTCTCACTTTTCTACAATAAGCCTTATCCCTGCAATAGGTATGATGATAATTGATGATGATGATGATAAGTCAGGAAATAAGCTAGTCTGGTAGCAAATTTCATCTAAATCCGTGCAGCCGTTTGAGCGTGAAGGTGTAACAAAAACATATATACATACAAACTTTCGCCTTTATAATATTAGTGTGAGAGCCACTGAGCCACTACTATCCAAAAGTTTTACGGGAGTAACACAATTTAACGTACTGAACTGTATATGAGCCAAATTCTAAAATGTAAACAGACAGATGAAATTAATTGCCCCCAAAGCCATACTATACACATTGCACTTGTTATAATTCATTAAAACTATTAAAACCACAAACGCCATAAATAAGGTACGTGTGAATGTAGTTATGTTATATTTAGTATATCTGAGTGTAACCACAGCCAACTAAAACAATAATAAAAAAATGATTAATTGTACTAAAGGTTTAACTAGTTCAACAAACATGCCAAACTCATTTTTACGGACGACATGAAAAACTGAGCTGTTTATGATGTATGTGGAATGAGAGATAGCATCTGCGAAACTAACGAGTACATAGCTTGAAAGTAAATAAAAGTCTTTAGTGCCATCACGTTTCTGTTTAGTCTATTTGGCCCAATTTTAGTACATAAGCGTAGAGATTGCCCCAAAAATAGTTTTGATGTACCAGTTGTTTGGAAGCTTCGCTGTGTTTCAAACCTCTAATATATGAGTACAATTTGTTAGTTTAACAAGCGGGATTTGACGTGTCGGTATGGTTGATCGCTATCTCGTGCGGTGTCAAATTGTCTGCAATGATAGCGCACGATAGTGTTATGTCAGTTCATTTGAATTTCATCTTTTGGAAACTTTTTATACCTCTCATGAAATGAGTTTTTTAAGAAAACTCACTCCAAGTTCGTCCGGGGAAGTACTGTCACCATGCCCATTTCTGCCGCCAAGCCGCAACGCATTCGCGTTACTGTGTTCCGGTTTCAAAGGTGTGGTTGCCGTTGAAATTACAGGCACATGAGATATTCCACCTACACGTCTTAGAGTTATGGGCGCATACGATGCGTCTTGAGTCTAGTAGTGCCTAGTAAGAGAGGACCCAAGTCGCATCGCTTGTTATGGGCAGAGGTTACCACTTAACACCAGGTGGGCCATCGACTCGTTCATAACTGTATCATATAAACAGAGTTTATAAGCGCGCACACTTTATAGTTTCTGCTAATATAATTATCACTTCGTTTTATTGCAACTTTTGTTACACTACTGCAAAACGAATTGCAGAGAATTGAGAATAAATAAATACCAAATATATAACACTGACTTTATCTAAAAATCTCAGCGTATTTTAATTACAAGTCATCGTAATTTTTGGCCGAATACGTAACCGCAGTAATTATCATAAATGCTGCCATTACTGCTTTTTTAAATACACAAGTCTGTTTGACTGAAATATCAAAGAGTAACTTGTTTACGTTATAGAGATACGTCAATGAGATTTAAATAATTTAACCATTACTTATTAGTTGTTTACAGATGAGAAGAAAAAAATAACTAAAGAAAACCTTAGAACAGGAATGGGCTTGGTAGCAGTACTTCTACGGACGAACTTGGCGTGTGTTCTACTGCTCTTAAAGACTACTTGATCCTGCATATGAAAACGTTCAAATAAGGATTATGTTGTTACAGGCGATCGAACACATTCCATTAAGATGGTATTGGGAAATAAGGCACCCACTGAAGTAATGAGATAAAGAGACACGGGCCTGACGTCGGACTGTAGCCATGCAGAACTCAAGCAGTAACGTAACACATACTCGCAGATTGTATGACCCCAAGTTCGCGTATACTTTGAGGCTGCTGCGCGAGTGTTGGCACACGAACGAATCACACAGTCACGTGGTTGATGATCAGTCTTATAATGGTAAGCATATAATATGTAACGAATATAAATAAATAAATATAGGTGATATAATACACATATATAATATATAATAATATATCAGTTGTCTGGTTCCCATGATACAGGCAATGCTTAGCTTACTTTGGGGCTAGATGGCGCTGTGTGAAATGTCCACCTACTTTTTTTTTTTTTGTAAATACGTGTATTTAATACACACCCAGACACAGAACAACCATCTATTTTCGTCACACAAATGCTTGTCCTGGGTGGGAATCGAACCCACGACCTATAATGCAAAAGGTAGTTTAACTACCAACTGAGCTGTGAGGCCAATCTCTCAATA
Source organism: Chesias legatella (assembly GCA_947359385.1). Lineage (NCBI taxonomy): Eukaryota > Metazoa > Arthropoda > Insecta > Lepidoptera > Geometridae > Chesias > Chesias legatella. Next base: position 6,345,907 of record OX375762.1, on the reverse strand, counting down.
TACTGTGTTATATCCAATAACACTGTTAGTATATGTTGCCAATTTTATATTGTTAGACGACTATACAGCTAAGTTGATAGAGATCGTACCTGCGAAGAAAGAAAAAAAAAGAGTATTTATTTCATCCAATCGTCTAAAACACCATAAATACTAAACATTAGAAATACCGGTTGACTAAACTAACACAAAAAACTAATGTGTTAAGTGGGCAAAAAGGGTCCCTGTCTTAGCATAGTGCTGTACACATTAAAAAAGAGTGCAGCGCTGGTTTTCAAGCAGGCCTCAGAGGTGTGGTCATGGACACAGTCTATAACATACTATACACTACAGAACTAAAGATATTTTATAAGACAGTATTTGAAAGGATTTAAAAATTATATAATTAATTTGTTTTTGAAGCTGATAACTTATGTTCGAACGCCTATGACACAACGCAAGTGATATTAAGAGACTGACAGTTTCTTATTCAAACAAAAAAAACTACATTCATAAGCTAAACGACCATTATTAGAAGAATACTAATGAACAAAATCAAATACCATTGATTAATTAAGCTTTAATGATTATGTAACACCGCCTAGTTACTGATAAGCAAACCTTGCACATATGATAACTTTTACACATACAGCCAATATACAAAATAACTCGATAGCTACTTTGGATTTAAGTTGAGAATTAAAAGTGTAATTTATTTTGTATTGAATCCTTTAACTGAGTTAAAGTAGAGAGGGAACTAAATTATTAAAATAAATAAATATTTTAATCTCCCCTTGGAAAGACACCCCTTTAGGTAACTTTAAAAAGTGTACCCAAACGAATGATGACAGTTTTGAAAGTAACAGGAGGTAACACAAAGTACTGTTTAGACCAACAGCTAATAAATCAGTTTTATAAAACACTTTTAACATATTTAGGATTGGGTTTTTCCTTAGAGTTATTTAGGTTTTAGTAAAAAAAAACTCATTAAATAGTTTTAACATCTATACGACTGCAACCATTTTATGTTGCGTTTCTCTATTATGTTACTGAGTTCCATTTTATCTATTTATTAATTTTACTACTATACCTATATAAAAAAAGCAGCTATCAATCGTTCAACATATAATATTATACTAAATCAATCCTTTATTTAGGCACTTGTGAGTCCTATTCGTTAGACTGTGAATATGATATGTCAAACGAAATAACTTCCTTTATTGTAATAATGTACAAATACTTCTGCGCTATATAATTACTTAGGTATACTTACACCTCATCTCTATATATATGGTGTTTCAGACAACAGAGTAAAATAAAGGACAATGTCCAAGCACCTCATATTATACTAGTTTATTCCCGTTGTTTGCCTTAACGCGTTTGCTACTTAGATGCAACGGAGAGAGATCCTCTGATAATTTGTTGGCATCGGTCACAAACCACTGAGGTTGGTGACATGTGGTCACAGTTCGTTCCCTGAATATCCAAATGTACTATGTCTGATGTACATCAAATGTTAATCGTCTCTAGTATCTGAGGAGGTTCCGTGGTGTCCAAAAACCTTCGACCTACTTCTCTGCTGGGACGCTACCCCGGCAGCTGCGGTCGCATATCAGAAGTGTCCAAACTACATCATCGGCTTCGACCCTCGCCTGCCGGTTTATAAAACGTAAGTATAACTAAATGTAAACAAACAAATATTGGTGGACATTTCCCACAGTGCTATTAAGCCTCAGTCTAACCATAGCATGTACTGATACTGCTAATCTCACTGTCACTGGTTCTCTCGAACGAATGCGGTGAAGGATAACCAACTGAGCTGTGACTGGCCTCACAGCTCAGTTGGTAGTAACCCTGCCTTCTATGCTGTAGGTCGTGGGTTCGATTTCACCCAGCACAAACATTTGTATAACGAATATAGATATTTGTTCTGTGTCTGGGTGTCAATATGTATTATATGCGTGTATTTACAAAAAAGTTAGATACTTTGTCTGGTTCCCATGACAGAAGCTACACTTAGCTTGCTTTGGGGCTAGATGGCGCTGTGTGACATGTCCACCAATATTTATTATTATTATCATAAAGCAAGCTTCAAAGAAGCTTCTTTCGTGCGCTAGCTTGTACTATGTCAACTAGATAACTGAATATACTTACTTTAGAGAACTGCAGTCTAGAAGCAAAATCAAAATCTACAGTCTATTACTATACCCGAGCAGAACTACATGTTCATCATAGGAATGTTTGTCCTGTGTAGGAATCGAATCTACGACTTACAGCGCAGATGGCATAGTTATTACCAACTGTGCAGTGGGCCAGTCAACTTGCTTGTTAGTTTATCCCTTTGTAGCCCTTTGCTAGCGTTTTTTTTTGCCTAAATGGACTTCTTTTAACCTTATATAGAAAGCAAATTCCAGTAGTGAGCTCATAATGATATTTTAGCTTTATATTTAGAAGCATTCAACTTTATTCTATTCGAGTCACTAGTTCTCTCGACCCAGTGTGTCGAAAGGATTTTAAGTGCGCCTCAAAGAGGCTCCTTTCATGCACTTGACACGAGTTTTCGAACTTTTAGCTCTAGAACATGTTGGTTTCGTCACGATGTTTTCCTTCACCGTTTGAGAAAGTTGTATGGTGCACATAAATCTTTCAATCGAAAAACTCATACGTGCGCGTTGGGATTTGAACCAGCGACCTCCGGATTGAAACTCGGGGTCAGTACCACTAGACCACCACGCTCTTAAAGCATTATGGTGGTAAATATATGGTGTAAATATATTTATACAACAGCTGTGAACTCTGTTCATTTAGATGTAAATAATATAAGTGTTACGACTCTATAGATCCACTCGCGCAACGTCGCAATACTAACGCACATGCATTCGAGACTTTACGAGTGTGAAGCTCATTTCGCTTCTTATCAAATGGATATATTTATATGGAATGGTTATGTAGGACGTAGCCAGATAAATCAACTGAAAACAAATTAGGTATATTTACGGTTCGCTGTGCGTTTTCTATTGTTTGTAAAAAGGATGCACGGAAGAATCGTCGTATTGCTTTGTTATACTACGTAGAGGTTACAACTTAATACAAGGTGGGCCATCAGCTCGTTCCGTAATTATTTTTTTACAATAAAAAATATTATTCAAAGGAAATATTAATGTTTGATATTTTGGTAAAAAGTAATATATAAATATTTAATTAATATTAATGTATAATAATACTCGTAATAAGTAAGAGTACGTATATTTTGGAGTCTAGAGTGCAGGGTCAAACTTTTATATGTTTTATATTTCATGCTGTTTGAAAGAACGTGGAATATCAGTGTACATTTCATATTTCAATCGAATTTCTCATTGCGGCACGCGTATTTGGGATTTGAATCGCCATCTTAGGACTAAATGTCGCTGTGTCCTTTTGGTAATGTGAAATTGAGTTAAAAGATTCAAAAACTCATTTGATTGGGACGTATAAAGTAACATTATTTGTATGCCCATTCTTAAGACTCTCTCTTAAGGTCGAGTCAAACAAAATTCGGAAAGTCATAAATGTTTGCAAAAAATTTTTTTTTTGTTTAGAAAATTGACCGATAATACTTTTACTTAAAAAATAAGGTATTTTAAGAAAATGAATAGGTAAGTTCCAAATTCAAATTAACATCCCCATTTTATTACGAATTATTTATAATTATCGTATCTCACTGAAAAATTGAACTCGAGTCTCGAAAACATTTTCGCGCGATGTTTTTTACGATTTCAAATGTATAACTTAACATGTAAGTAAGTTGTTGTCTATCGAGATAATATGCTATAGTATCACTGCAGTAGGAAGATTAAGAAAACTGGGAGGTATTACTGAGCACGCAACGTGTATCTCGGAAGCTTGTGTTGGAGCATCATTAGCGGAGTGCTACGTAAATAACAATTAATTCGCCATTTGGAGGATAATGTTTTTTGACGGTAACGGGAAAAACTGCTACATCCCTTCGAATAGACCTACCATATAGAATAAAAAAAAATGTGGATACCAGTATCTATAAATAAGTGTGTAAATATAATATATATTTATTGTTACATATATATTTTGTAAAACTATTTCATGGCTCACCCAAGTAGCTTTTTGTTTCTATGTCAAAGGTTATATGACAAAACGTATCATACTAGTAACTAGATGTTGTGCGTTAACCACTTGATTTTGCAATGTAAACAAGCAAATTTATTTGTTTTTGGATATTCTTTTGTAAATAATTTTAATAAATAGTGTCAACAACAATATAAGCTAGAATTAGTTTTTTCTGTATTATTCTCAATTATATTACTGAAAGAAGTAGAAACTAGATTTATTTAAAGGTTCTTTATTTTACGGGCCATAGCGTGGCCCGGCACCAAGTTAATATATCGACTTATATAGAGACAGAGAATTCACGAATAATAAGAAATATAATGAAAAAACAAGTTATTTACAAATTAAGAAAATTTTTAAGCACCTAGCCAGCAATTTTGATTGGTTGGAGGTAGACAATATATCTATTAGACTGTGGGAAACAGTAAATATTCGTATCTCAACTGATCCAACTTATCACTGGGTGGAGATGGAACTGAGTAGAAACTGTTGGCATTGCCTCGCTGAATATACAATAATCTACATGCGGTACGCTTTATTTTTCTCTCTCAATATTGTTTACCCATAAATAATTATCAAAGTGGAGATCAACTCAACGTTCGGAGAGTCACTAGGTACTCTTCACGGTAGGAAGTTTGTCTTTCCATAGGCCACGTCGCTCCAATAGTTTTCTTGACCTATATTTCTAATACATGGGAATATTCGATAAGGCCAACACAAAAACAGTCCCACAATAGGATCTGTCGACGTATAAGAAAGTAAGGGACGCGTGACATCATCCATATTTTAAAGTCACACGGGCAACTTACTAGTTGGAAAATATAGTTGAAGGTGAAGTCAATAACGATATGGGCCTATTAATTACACAGGATAATATGTAATTATAGGCCAATATCGTTGTTTACTTCATTATCACAAATAACTGAGAAAGTACTGAGCAGACGCCTACTTCATTATTTAGAAAGTCGTACACTGTTAATGCTGAAGCAATTTCCAAACAAATCATACTATTTAACGTAATTAATAATATTAATTATTATATTAATATAATATATTTCTAAATCCAAAACTTTTACTTATCATTGACATAAAGCACCTATTTTTAATTCAAATTAATTTCACTTAAACTTCATTATTAAATTTGTTCATTGTATTATAACAATTTAATCAAATCAAAGTGTACTACGTAAGAGTGTGACCCTCTAACACAGATATCTCCATACTTAAAAGAGGGTCCCTAACACTTGTAATGTTTCTTAGATTAAGTTTACCTATTAAATTATTGTTAATCTATTAATATATATTTATTATAATACTTATTTCCTATTTCTACTATGTATTTAAAATATATGCCTGTGGCGTTGTGCGTCATAATATTACATCAGTTATGATCAGAATTATGCATATCAAAATTTTCAGGTATACGCCTTAAAGATCTTTGATTCAACTCCAGAGTAAGAACGCTCCAGCTTATTAGCAAATGTACGTATTTGTATTGTAAACTATGGTCATGTAATTAAATATTAATTAATATGATTCAGATGCACGGAGAACGGAACTTGGATGAGGCATCCCGACTTCCCCGACTCGAAAAAATCATGGACAAACTACACCACCTGCGTTGACTATGAGGATTTAAACGTGAGTAGAATATTGTACGATAATACTTTACAAATATTTAAAAGAAATTTGAAACTGATTCGCGGAATGTAGTAAATTACGAAGCAAAGAAAATATAAGCTTGCGGTGAATAAGTCATCCCACGGGAACGCTGCACTTTTCCGGGATACAAATATATAGACTACCTATCTCTGTGCCAGATTTCATCCAGATCCATTCAACCATTCTATCGTGATTGACAAACAAACATCCATCCATCCAAACTCTCGCATTTATAATACTAGTAAGTTTCCCTTTAATTTAAATTAGCTTAAAGACAGAAATACCGAATGTTCGTTATGTGCAATATAGTAATTTAATTATAATTTTTTTTATTACTGTAACAAAGTAAAATTTAGCATTAACAATAGAAACCATCTGACTCCCAGAGATGAAGACGAGACGGGACGCCTCGTCCTCCCAGCAAGCTTTGATGCGGGTCTCAAAGCAACGCGCAAAGGATATTTGAACCTCTGAGACAAACTGCAAAAGGTAGAAGTTAACAACTTGCATCTGATTTTAGAGCTGTAAAGATCAGTAGCGAAAATATAAGCCCTGAGAAACGGTCACATTGAAAAGTTGGAATAAATACTGAAATGATCGGTCGAGCAATTTTTTTCAAACATCGAACTTCTCTACTCTCAGTAATAAAGCGTAGGTACCTACTATAATACTGCGTCCTTACCAAGCGAACATACAACAATAATAATCTTCATAGCGTCGCTCAGAAAGGAAAGTACCTAATTACAAACACAAAAATACACGATTCTCTCTCGTTTTGAAAAAATATATCTTGACATCATAAATGTATATATAATTTGCATTATAATTGTAACAACTTACTCACTGTGAAATACGATTATAATAATGCTTTCTACATGAAGTAGGTAAACTAGCCGTGATTAATTGGTATCCATTAAAATTCTTAATTATTAGTTTATGTAAAACGATTTGTTTTCGATTACGCAAAATTGAATCTTTTATTCGCCCTCATACACATTTTGCAAAAATTCGATTAAATGAATTATCTGTTTATCAGTCGATTTATAAACAGGATGACTCCTGACTGACTGATCGATTGACAGACAGCTTTGAGCCTTGCGCACAACTTTCAAAGTTCGACCTCTAATGGATCCACAGTTCAGTTTGTGTTGTGAAAAAAATGATATGTTATGGAAACCTTTGGGAGAACCTTTACCTTTGGGATAAGTGAAATTTTATCGCATTTTCTTCAAACAAAATAAAGTAAGCCGAAATTTTTCATTAAATAACTATAACTTCTATATTTTATTTTATCTCTGCTCGTGCGCGATTAAGGTTTTGTAATAATGGTGGAGTGGGGTACTTCATATTTTAAATACTTGAATGTCATAATTAAACTTAAATCTCTAAAATCATTTATTTCGAAAGACATAAAAAGTCATACTGTAAGTTTTTTTTATGAATAAATATTTGTATAGTTCAAACTTACCTTTTATTAAAATTTAAAGGAAAGAAAACAGAATATTTGGGAACTAAACTTCGGTATCTTTGAAATGGTAATGAAAATGTGAATTCAACAACTATGTTTATCATAAATTCTTATGATACTTACTTACTTACTTGTAACTGTGTGACTTAGTGTTTGAGCAATCCGGAAGTCAAGTAAGAAACTTTTGACAGTATTTCATTCCATAGGGTTATAATCTTAGCAGGAGAGAGAATCTTACTATTATTTGTGTATTTTTTATATATTTTTAGCCAAATTAATGAATATCAGTAGGTGATTATCAAATGAGATTCACCTTTGCACATAAAAAACAGCTGCTCCGGTTGTTTGTTGTGGATGCAACATTAACGGTTCTGTGGAAGCTCTTCAATCTACAAAACATGCCTGAAAGTAATGACGCCTCTGCCGTTTCATAGGCACTCCGTACCGAGCCAGTACAGAGCCCGCACGTGATAAACACATGTATTGTGAACACCGCACCGCACAGTTTTCAATAACAGAATAATATATACGCTCAAAGTTGTGTTCTGTTATTGGCGGTGTGTGATGAGTGAGACGCGAGGGCGCATACCATGAATTCTATCTTACAATCCATCACAGGGCGTTTGAGGTTATTTATGGTGACTGACACCCTGTATACACGAGTCATAAGTTTTGAAACAGTATTTGATTAGTCATAGAAGTTTATTTGTACTAGTAGTAAGAAGAGCCGAGACGGGCCTTGCAGTATAGGCGGCTCCTACGAGCGCTACCAGCCACTCGTACGCCCGTCATTTCACCGTTACCCATTCCCTTCTAAATAAAACTCACCAATCAGTCAAGTGCACTAACTACAGTTTGGTAGCAAGGCTGATAGATTCTGTAAAGTACAACTTTATCTTCAGGCATAGATGTAACACAGTTAATTAAAATACACTAAAAAGGGTTCTCACTGTAATTTATAATGCTTTTGGGTTAACTTTCGAAGAGCAGTAGAACTCACGCCAAGTTCCTCCGGGGAAGTACTGTCACCATGTCCATTTCTGCCGTCAAGCAGTAACGCATTCGCGTTACAGTTACCACTTAACACCAGGTAGGCCGTCGGCTCGTTCCGTAACAGTATCTCATTTTTTTATATTTTATATCTTTGTTATAGAAATACATACTAAAAAAACTAATTAAATTACTTGATACAGTGCTTATGTCGTTTGTTACACTAATACTGTGTAGCAGCTTGCAGCATCGTGTCAACTGCGCCTTAACATTTAAGGGCTGTTCTACGGCTACAGCGAGTTGTGTGTTCTTTGTTATGGTTATGTTGATATGTACACAATACACGCGCTACTAGAAAGGTACACTGTTGGCTTAGGGAGCGTGCAATTCAAAATAATTAACATTATGTGATACATACGTATACGTTCTCACGTGCAAACGTTTCCGAGAAATGTACAATATTAGTTGCTCCGAAAATTAGTTCGCTCAATTTCAAATTATTCCTAATCAATGCCTTTACACATATCATCCATCGTTTTAAATACAGTGTAAACTCCATTTATCGCCACACGATTTAATGACAGGAACGAAATTTGAATTTGATTTTCGAGTTCGAATTTCTTTCGAGATTCGTGAAACACGCATTTCCCTAAAACGTCTTCTTCGTCGTCTTAAAATCTTTCTTTCTTTTCTTTCATATTGTATGATTTTTATTTGAAAGAATACCCACCCACACAAAGGTGAAAAATACATAACATTATTTTTTTTAGCAAACCACACATCCGTGTTTGAAGGGGTCAAGGGACGGCCGTTTTATTGATGAGGAGAATAATTCAGGATTTTTGTTACAGTTCCGAACGGATGTAAACTCCATGTACGTGATTGGATACGCAATATCGGTAGTGGCACTTCTGCTCTCCTTGTTGATATTTATGTTTTTCCGGTTAGTGTTCTATATGTACTCATATATGTACTGTGTAATTAACAAAAAAAAATTTTTTACAATTTTTGTCTGTCTATCTGTTTGTTCCAGCTAATCTCTGAAATGGCTGGACCGAATTATTTAAGCCGTGTTTTCTTTCAGTTCTCTGCAGTGTACCCGCATTCGTATACACATGCATTTGTTTACATCCTTCGCATTGAACAACATCTTCTGGATCATCTGGTACAAGACCGTGGTTGATGAAGTGACTGTCGTCCAGGAAAATAAGGTAATGAGTTGAGCATGAGTAGGCGAGACAACGGTTAGATGCGAGCTGTTTATACCGAGACTTGGTTAGTTGTAACTTTTTACGCTTAATTCCAGGATAAAAAATAATAAACAGGCCTTACAGCTCAGTTGGTAGTAACCCTGCCTTCAATGCTGTTGGTCGTGGGTTCAATTCCCACCCAGGACAAACATTTGTGTGACGAATATAGATGTTGTTCTGTGTCTGGGTGTCAGTATGTATTATATGTGCTTACAAAAAAAGGATATAAGTATTATATCAGTTGTCTGATTTCCATGATACAAGCTATGCTTAGCTTACTTTGGGGCTAGATGACGCTGTGTGAAATGTGAAAAATAATAATAATAAGAATAAAATAAATAAATTTATTAAATAAACTTAAGTAACATTGTATACTTACGATAAATATCACTATGTTATACTATCGCATCCTTATACAACATAAGTAGTTTAATAATTTTGTAGTAATGTCTTCTAAATCCTAATATCATTTTTTTTACAAATAAATGACGGTACTTATATACAGTTGGTAGAAACATTACATGAATTATGAAACACTACCTGCGCCCCGCGGTGTTACCCGCGGTGAATAAGTAATCCCACGGGAACGCTGCACTTTTCCGAGATCAAAGTAGCATATGATTTTATTTTTTTATTTTTTTATGTGATTGAGATACGGAACGAGTCGACGGCCCACCTGGTGTTAAGTGGTAACCTCGGCCCATAACAACCGATGCGACTTGGGTCCTCCCCGACTAGGTGTGACAAGAGTCAAGTCGCATCGTATGCGCCCGTAACTCTGAGACGTGTAGGTGGAATGTTTCATGTGCCTGTAATTTCACCGGAAACCACACCTTTCAAACCGGAACACAGTAACGCGAATGCGTTACTGCTTGGCAGCAGAAATGGGCATGGTGGCAGTACTTCCCCGGACGAACTTGGCGTGAGTTCTACTGCTCTTAAAAAGAAGCTATCTTGGTACCAAATTTCATCTAAATCCATTCAGCCGTTTGAGCTTGAAAGAGTGACAAACATCCATACAAACTTTCACGTTTATAATATTAGTAGAATGTGTATGAACAAGATCAAGTTCACTAAACTGATAGTTGATTTCAAAATAAATACGTTAATAAAGAACGTACTTTAGTAAATAGGCCGCTATCTGAGACCTCTTCGCACCTCTCTGCTTACTTGTGAAATATGATAACATAGTTGTATTCCACAGGATTGGTGTCAAATACTGCACATCGTCACCAACTACTTAATGGTCACCAGCTACTTCTGGATGTTCTGTGAGGGGCTTCATTTGCACATAGCCTTAGTTGTGGTAAGTTTCCCCGGGGATTATATACTACAACGTATCATGTCCCAGACTCAATCTGAATATCACTTAAATAAAATTAAAAAACTATTTTGAATCCACAACTTTTCACCAATTGAATCGCACAGATGCAAAACATAAGATATGGTTATAAACTACCCAAAAGATATGAATAATATTACAGTAATGATATATTATTTTTATAATTTTATAACACCTATAATCTACTAAGTTCGAAGTGCTACTTTCCCATATAAATGAGTTATTAGTGCACAAATTTTATTTTTGACTTGATTACTTAAACTTTTATGCCGTAAAATAAAACTTGTATATCAGAGCCATTGATTACAATTTTTTTTATATTATTGACAGGCTATTTGTGATTCTGGGTAATACGCAATATTTTTTTGTTCTTTAGAAAAATCCCAAATTGTTATAATAGTAAACAGTTTTAGTACAGTTTTATTAGCCTACCCTGTTTCCAAAAGCCAAAGGCTTGAAAGTGTTATTGTAGGAATAAGTAATTGATTTAGATATTTAAAATACAAGTTTGCTCTTAGTTTAGGTCTCAGTGGTCACAAATTTCAAAACATAAATCTTCTGTTCTTTGTACTGTTTCTAATATGACCAATAAACTATTTTTCTTATTATTATCATTATTATGTATGGGTTAATGGTTCAGGAAGCTCTCGAACCTAGGGCGCGCAATCGAGTCTTAAACAATTGTCTAACGTCTTAATTTGGTCTAGGTTTTGGTCTTTACTAAGGTCTAAAATTTACGATCTACCAGAGTGGAATGGAATATAATGTTGCTTTATTATTGTTAAGAAGTTCCAGCGGACGGGCCGCGATGTAGAAACTTCGGTTTGTTTGTGGCTTGACACAGCTCAAATCCATACGGAAATGATGAATTTATGGGATGGATTTATTAGATCGTAACTTTTTTGAGATGTTTATTGTATCATGGCATGAAACGTGGTGGGATCTGGCTTAACTAAATGTAATGCAAAAGCGTATAGATTGCTCAAACCATCTATGTACGAGTAGTAGAGAAAAATATGAGTAATATGGATTTGAATCAATAATTTAATAACTTAAATAGCAACATTGTCATCGATATCGAATGCATACTTATTATTAGAAGTTATTATGATTTATTTTTAGTAGGTATTTATAAATATTTGTGATTTTCTGTTTTTATGCTCGCAAATTTAAATGTATGTGACGTATTGAGAACCCAGTATTTACTCAAGCCCTACATAGGTATAAACACACTATTAATTAGAAAATTTATTGTAATATTTTGTTGGTTAAATAAATAATTAATAAATAAATTGATAATGTGGGATTAACTGATAAAGATTTTAAAAATATCTCTTTTCCCAGGTGTTTGTGAAAGATGAAGTGGCAATGCGGTGGTTCGTAGCCCTGGGCTGGGGGCTCTCGCTCCTCGTTGTGTTGGTGTATGCAGCGGTGCGCTACGCCTACGGATATACAAATAGGTACTTTTATATCTAAGTATACCAAAACGCACCTAATCCAGCAGCAGCTCTTTGCCTACCCTTAGCATATTCATAGTTTAAAATACCAAAATATTTTTTAGCCAGGCCACATGCGATTGGCATTTAAATGTTTTACATTATAGTAGTACATGCTTGCTCTGTGAAAATTGCGAAGGCTCTGTAGTTTTTATTAGAATTATTATAATACAGGATTTTTGATTAGGACTGCCGGATTCCTTATATGTTTTCCTCCGTGGTATTGAGCACATAAATAATGCCATATTTTTGCTGCGCGTCTGGTTTTGAACCAATGAGCTCCGAATTGAATCTCGGGGTACCTCTGTACCTCTGAAACAACTCTCACATGAGATCCATCATAATTATTCGTAGCATATCAGAACTGCTTTAGAAATAGATGGTACATTACGAAAAACTATGAATTAGAAAAGTCCTACAATTGAAACAGTTACAAAAGAGCATCATACAATCTGCAGAGAAAGTTTTGAATGTCTTTATGAATGGAACAACGTTTATGGCAGAAAGTTGAACGGGATTTCGCTTGAGTGACTGCAAATGTGTTCGTGTTTCGCCCTAACTTGTATTTATGTGTTTTGATAATCCCTATCTGTGAGTTCGAGCACTTTCTCGAAAATAATCTGTGTATTTATTTCTGTGCGCTGGATAAAGAACGTCTTATCCGCAAAGTTATACTTTACTTTGTAGCTGTCTTATTTGGTTTGGGGAGTTTTTTTTATTCTGCTCAACTAATTAGGAAAGAACTTAAAAAATCTTCTCTCTTTGAGTACCTACATACCTGACATTTGATGGTAGCTAAGAAAAACTACCAACCATGATATTAATGAATGAAGAACGGAAATTATATAGGAAAAGATGATAAAAAAAAATTGTACATTATTTGATTTTTATTTCCTCTGAGAAAAGAGTTTATATACAAAACATCATCATCTGAGTTATTTTGAAGAAATATTAATAAAAAGGACTCTTTGAATACCAAGTGGAAATATAGTATTCAATTTAACTAAACTGATAATAGCTTTTTGATAATTTTGGCAATAGTCAGCACATTTCGATATAATATTATTATTGTTAAATGAAATTATCAGAACAAATTATAAGTACCAGCTGGTTTGTAATTTAAGCTTAAATTCTGCGCAAACCCAAAAACCAAACTCTCCCTAAAAAAATAAACTTAGTTCCTACCAAAACAATGTGCGCTTTCTCATGCAGGTAATGCTTACCTTACCTACCTACTGCTTGTCTCCTAAGCACTTATTTGTAAATTACTAGTAGGCTTGTGTTTTACCGCAATCTCAACTTGTGTACAGCGATATAAGCGATATATGCGATGCGATCTATGGTGTAGCATAAAAAAAATATTCACTCTTGCACACTTGCTTTAACAAACCTATAAATAAATAAATAAAAATATATATTGGTGGACATTTCATTCAGCGCCATCTAGCATAGCTTGTGCCTTGGGCACCAGACAACTGATAAAATACTTATATACCTTTTTTGTAAATTCATACATAATTATGACACATATTGACACCCAGCCACAGAACAAAATATACCTATAACATACGTCATAAAATAAACAATAATCCGATCCATAAAATAAAACCTGTTTTGAAAAGTTGAAGTCAGTTTGTTCTATAAACAGGATTTATTTTAATATGGATAAATATGATATTTTTTGTTCTTTTGAAGAATTAAAAAGTATTTGCCTTGGGTTTTGATTTGGCAGCCGAATAATACACACTAGGCTATGAGCCGGAATCACACATTGCCTACGAAATATAAATTTATGTGCAACGCGTTTAAAATACCATTAGCTACATATACTACTCCGGTAAGTAACTCTTACCAACACGTTTACTTAAGTCTTAAAATAGAGTAAACAAAACTGCTTTTAAAGACTTACGATAATGGAAGCGGTTGATTAAAACCGGATAATAATATGTAATCTGTTTGAATTGTCAATTTGAAGCCTATGCATGTTATGAAGGATTTTCTTATAAATGTACTTATGCCACTCAAAGAGGTGATCGCCAAAATATCAAATAGTTTTTGAAAATACTGCTTAGCTTAAAAAAGTTAATACAAAAAAAAACTTCTTTTAACTTCAGTTGTTAAAATATTCATAATCATGTACACTTATTACTTATATCCAATTGATATTTAATTTCCAGGTAACAGATATTTCAAGTTATTTACTATGCATTGTTTTTATAGATGCTGGATGGACGTCAGTGACACGTTTTGGATCATCATCATTCCCGTCGTCATTTCGCTATTTTTTTCTCTCAGTAAGTACTCTTGCAATCGGACTTATTCAGTACCTACTGCGCATGAGACATTCGTTTCTTAAATATAATTTAGAATAGGTATTCATATTGAAATACTGTCACTCCGCCTATTTCTGCCGTCAATAATTATCTTTTACGCCTTACTGTATTATATTTTGTGGTAGCCGGTGAAATTACAGGCATTTGAGAAATTCCACAACCTCTCAAAGTTTCGGTCGAAATCAAATGCGACGCTTTCTTACTGATAGGGAAGAACCCTAAGACGTATTTGTACAGGCATAACCAGAGGCTTATGAATATTAAATATAGCCATAAAAGCCAATTTACTTGCTTGCCGAGAATTTCGTTTTCTTCTTGGCAGTTCAAGCTTTTTTGGTTTAATCGCTTCTCTTCTGGAAATTTTGATCTCCGTAACTGACCGGAGGAGAAAGTCGATAACAATGAACTGAAAGCTAGAGTGGAAGCAGATTCATCTCAAACCAGGCGGAAATAAGCAGCCGCCTTTGATGTAAGTGACAAAGTAATAATAATTTACATCAAATTTGTGTTTACAGTTTTTTTATTTTCAAAAAAACATTCTGTGGTTATCTCTATATAAAAGACAATTTTATAGATAAAAAGGACCTAATTATATCAACATAACAAGTGAAGTAATATATAAATATTATTATTTAACTGATCAATTGAACGTAGGGCTTAAATAAACGTCTGATTATTTTTCATCTGGATACTAGCGCTATAATTCTTGAATATTAAACCCATAAAGCAAAGTTTGAGTTATTGTCCTGACCTATGAAGCGCTTTAAATCACTGAGATGACTCATGAATGGACCCCATTTTTCTTAATTTCACGTCATAAAAGCGGTGGGTTATTTATTCTTATCATCTGGCTTATCATCTTGAAGAACTAAATGAGTGGTGAAACAAAAATAGAATGGTTTTTGTGTACTCACTTGTACCTGCTAAACAGGCTTGTTTATATTTAACATCTTGATATCTATTTACCCGTATGTATTATTAGAAATCATCGATTGAACGCAAAGTATTCTTCTCTTAGATTCTTCTATGTGAGTTTCGAAAAAATACCGTTACTAAACAAGTTTAAGTGAGAAAACTAACGATTAATAATGATTAAAATTACACATATTGTTTTCATTGTTAATAAGTACGTAACTGGGAAATTACGTTTATCATTCATTGTTCAAGATTAGTCCACTTCGTTCATAAGTAACATTATAACTTAAAAATAAACATATGTTAATATGTACTATTTACATAAATTGAGATATTATGAGAATATGGCTCCCTTTCACATACAAACATTCTCCGACGATATTAATATATTTAATCTGGTTAATAAAACAATAATATTATAAATCGCCAAACTCTACCGGGAAAACAATTAACCGTGCGTGTTGTCAAGGCATAGTCTCACGTTCACTCTCCTTTGTGTAATTACGTTTCGGAAAAGTGGTGCTAAATTATAGAGGCACCCAAAACTAAATATCGGCAGGTCCCTACGTAATACGGTTAAGAGTTACCTATTTTTGTACAAGTAGTATCTTCGTCACTCATAAAACAATGGAGTAAGGCGCACATTACTAAGGATAATATTTTGGATCGAGGATTTGCCGTGCTTTTGTGCCTTGTTTTAGTTCACGCGACATTCAGAGATTGGAATTGGATGTATTTACATAACAAAACAAAGTGCCATTCGTGCTTTCATGCGTGAGTGATTGGTGCCTATCGTATCTTTACTTATTCCTATCTCATTGTCTTTGTCTTAGTATGTTTCTTGAATCGAGTGAGTCTTTTGTGGTCTTGAAAAAACGATTCCGGTTGCTGAGGAGATTGACGATTGTACATTATAGGGTCTGAAACGTGGTGTGGCTTTTTCATCACTCAGGCTCTATAACGATAATGACATTTTTTTTTTTAATTATACAAACTGAATGTATAGCATAATATATGTATTATGTGTGAATACATTATTGAGCAGTTAATTGAGTCACATAATAGATTGTTTATCATAGAAGTTCACTAGTCCCCACACTAGGATAACCTGTATAGTGGGTGACTAGACCCTTCCGGGAGAAAACAGTGTACAGGTCTAAGACTATTTATAGACGAAACATTTAAGGGGGTAGAAATAATTATTAAAGCAATGCTTTGGTAGACCGTGGTGATTTAAAACTTCGCCCACAGTTTTATTTAATTTATTTTGGGCACCTAAATTATTTCCACACATACGTATATTAGTGCAACGACGTAACTTTACTTCAATTAAAATTTAACCGAAGCATAATTTCCCATGGCTTCAAGATTTGCTACACTTAATAATTGACTTGATAATTTTGATTGAATTGAATAATTGGTGCCCTTAAAATCCTTTCACCACACGGATTCGAAAGACTACTGGATGTAGACTTAATAATTTTGACGACGGAGAAATTTTACACTGTATCTACTACGATTATCTGTACCTCAGGTGGAATGGAAAGACAAGAACCCTACTCGAGAACAAACTCTATCTTTTCGCACTGTTTACCGATGCTGAGGACTGAACCCGAGACTCGTATTGGAAGCTAGGGTCAAGAGTCCGAACTAGAAAACGTAACTGGATTTTGAACGTTTAACCCTTATCGGTGTATAATAAGATTTTGGTAATGATTAACCATGATTCATTCATTAAATTGTAATGTATTTATTAAGTTTTATCAATTCGTCCTTTTTCGTTATTTTAAATGGATGAAACCTACGTGTAGGTAAACGGTAAACGATATGGGTTCCACAGTGAATATTTATTTACATGCTACAAAATAAAAATAAAAAAACACTGCTGGTTATGATTGGCAACCCTTTGAAAGCAGAATAACCTTTCGCAATAATTATGCAAATTTGAGCTTTATACCTCTGTATAAGTTGTATGGATGGATGCCAACTGAAGCATCTGGCTCTCGTCAGCTTGACGCCTACTAATTATATTAGATTGACTTGTCTCTGTTTGCGCAGCTCATCATTTGTGATAAGACCGTAACGAATATAGTTCTGTACCGGCGCGTTCTTTCTTGTTGACATTATAAGTAAGTAAAAAATTCATTTAATATTTTTCTGCAAGAAGGATTGTAAATAAAACAGTAATTTTAAATATTGTTTAATGTTTTAAAGCCTTATTTAGTCATAGTCAAATAAACAAAATAAATACGTTTATTAAAAAAAAGGCTTACATATTGAAAATTCAGATAAATGTACAATACCAAAAATTTTTATCAAATTATGAGGTAAATATTATCTGAATGAAAAATTACTATATTACAATTGAGTAGTTAGTTGGACCTTCTACCTCACTGGATAAGGCTCTGCATTGCCTCGGTGTGCTAACATCAGATTATGCGTATTAAGACCATTGAAGGAAACAAGTGTACACTTCATTCCGAATTACGGTAGCATACGTTATATATATTTACGAATGAACGCACAGCAAATAAAACGTACCCCATTCCATTCTCATCCAACAGTTTTCCTTATCAACGTGGTGCGAGTGCTACTCACAAAGCTGCATCCCGCGCCGAACCAGCGCGCCTCGCTGGCTGCAAAGAAAGCTACCAAAGCCACTCTGTTACTGGTAAGTATTTTCACTCTCATGTATATTTATGAGGATATTTTTAGTCCGTGCTAAGTTTAGATCAGAAAATAGTAGGTATTAGCGAAGCACAATCAGTTTTGTTTCTCGGCTTTAAACAGCCGTTCACAACAATATTCGATAACTCACATAGACTAAAGTGATGCTCTGAGCCTACTATTAAAAATTGGATCATATAAAAGGAAGATAAGTGCTGGTATAAGTTGTGTTTAAGCTTAAGTTTAATAAAGTTAGTAGTTTTAAAAAAATGTTCCTCAAACTATTTAGCGATAATAACAAATTTATACAGTCAATGTACCTAAATAATGTAGTAACAATATAATCAACAAATTCTATTTGCTGAAATCTATCTTCTTCTTAGTCGGCATCTTCATTGCTGAAGGTCGTGTCTAGTCTGATATGTTGATCACTTGATGCACTATACTCTTCCATGTACTTCTGTCCCCGGCGGTCTTAATAGCTTTGGATATTGGCAGGCCAGTGAGCGTCTTTACTAGGTCTGACCAACGGGTAGGTGAGCGACCGCGCGGTCTTTTCCCGTCGACCTGCCCAACTACCATTAGCTTCTCTAGGCTATCAGGGTTTCTACGAGCGACATGACCAAAACTGAATCTGAACTGAACTGAGCTGAAATCTATAGCAATGCTAAATTCATACTTATAATAAATATATTTATAACAAATTTCCATCATTTTCTTTTTTACTCTGACGTATTTACGGATTGGATACCAGAGACTATCATTTTCAATGTAAAATTGAAAACCATAGTCTCTTACCAATTTGAACCATAAAAATGGACATAATAATTTGGGCTTTTTATGGAGGCTATTCTTATATTGGAGGTTCATAGAATTGAAGATCGTGTAAATAAGGCGAATGGTTATTATTGTCAAGTTCTGTAAAAACTGTTATCGTTCTTAGAAATTTTGTGAAATGATTACATACTTGTCTGCAACAGTTGCAATGCACAGCTATGGGAACTTATTTCCCGAAATCACAAGCTTCAAGTCACTGAAGTCTTTTATAAATAAGAATATTGTAATTGAAGAGCTTTCCCATCAGGCTGAAGCATGCAGAGTATTCAACATGCTAACCGTAAATTCTAAGAATTAAAAATACCGAAACAGATCTTACTTAATGTGACTTTGGTTATGGGGCAATTTTTTTTTTATTTCGCAAGTAACTTATCCTTCGACGTCTAAATTTCTATGACTGTTTTTTGCCAAATCCCTTAATGTCCCATTTTCATTTCCGATAAATACATTTC
Organism: Chesias legatella; assembly: GCA_947359385.1. Lineage (NCBI taxonomy): Eukaryota > Metazoa > Arthropoda > Insecta > Lepidoptera > Geometridae > Chesias > Chesias legatella. The sequence continues at coordinate 6,326,397 of OX375762.1, read as the reverse complement.
GTAATTTGTTTGCTATGGCAAATCACACTTATGATTTTGCAAGTAAATTCACAGCCTTGAGATAAGACTCGTCTGCAAGCGGGTTCGTGACCGATAAGATAACCGAAGACAGAAATACCCTTTGCATATTTGTTCTTCTCATGTTAATGTCTAGTTTAGTGAAAGGATAAAAGTGCGCTTCAAAGAGGCTTCTCTCGTACATGCGTCTTTGATGTTTTTTGGCATAGAGCTGTTTCAGTACGTGTTATTGCTCATTCCCTAAGTTTTTCTACCTATAAATCTTTTAGTGGTCTGGATTTAACCATCGACCACCGGTTTCAAACGGGTTTTGTGGGGTTCGCCACTCAGACCTTTGTATTAACATGGATAGATTCCAGTTTGTCATAAGTAATAATAAGTATATATAAAGACCAATCTTATAGCTTGAAACTAATTGTATTTTGAAAAGAAAACATTCGTTAATATTTTATAGTAATAATGTCTGAATCCAAACATTGGAAACAAACTCGGAAAAAGACCTTTTAAATTAATTCAGCTCACGCTAGGAGAATGGTTCGAAGAAATAAAAACAAAAGAGACCCTTTTGCAATAACCGATACTGGCAAAACATTTTGTTGCGAGTAAGTTGTTTCCTCAACAAAACAAAATGATGACACTGCAACTATTGCGTTAACAAAAAGGAGCTTTCAAGACTCTCGCGGCCACTCCACCCGACACGAGCAATAATTGTTTAGCTTAGCATAACATAATCTAGTAGGTACACTTTGGAAAGAGTTACACTTTAGAACATCGGTATAGTACTGTCTGACCACTTTCATAAACATTATTATTTTTCATAGATTCCATTATTCGGACTACACTTTGTGCTGATTCCGTTTCGCCCGGCACCCGAATCTGCTTTCGAGAGGCCCTACCAAGTCGTGTCTGCGTTGTTGACAAGTCTGCAGGTGAGATTCAAAATATTGTATTATTACTGGTCAGACGGAAATAGATCACCTGACAATCAAAAGTGGGTAAATAAACGAAACAAAGGTAAAAAAAAAGTTTACTCAGTTTCAACCCAGTTCCCGTTAATACTCATGGTTTACGACAAAACTCACACAAGCGTGGAAATATCATTAGTAAGGTATATTTAGTAAGGTACATTTATTAAATTAATTTACACCATATATATCATATAAACCATTTGCTGTTTTCTCAATTCCGAAACAGAAAATAATAGCCATGATCTCTAACTAAAACAAATGTTTTGAACTATTTTAAACCACTTTAAACCACACACGTTACCTACATGTTTTTTTCTTGTTAGATTTGTTTAAAAGGCATTTAGAAAAACCAAGTTCAATTCCTACTGCTCCAGCGTGTAACCTGAAAATTTATTTCTTCTGTCTTAGGGTTTGTGCGTTGCCGTGCTGTTTTGCTTCACCAATCACGAGGTCAGAACCGTCATCAGAGCGCACTTCACGAGGATTCTAAATAGAAATGATGGATTACCTATGACTGGTAAGATTTTCCTTATACTAAGTCAATAACACATTTCTTAATACTAGATTGATAGACTGATCTAGACTGCTTTTGAATCTTGACGGTTGTGTCTGTAATAAATAATGTACACAAGATGTAGTTACATTACTACATCTTGCGTAGATTATTTATTATATTATCATACATAACCTTATTATATCATTTTGCTTCGTTTAAATATGTTATAATTAACGTCTAGTATTGTTTCATAGTAGTTTATAACAGTCTGAATAACGCTTACTTGGTCAGTACGTTGGATTTACTTAGTCCGCATTACTAGCGTAATATAATTTAGACTTATTTTAATTTAGTCTATTCATACTTTTATACACAAAAAGTTTCATTAAAATTTAATTAGTAGTTTTTGGGTGGTAAGCTTAACAGTGCTTAATAGTTATTTTTTTTAATATTATATATGACTAATAATATAGGTACCTATAGCTTTATAATAGTGTAGATGACTAACAAAGCTTTATAATAGTATAGATACCTAACTAGTATAGCCATTTTTGGCCAGAATCCTTAAATTAAAATATATTAGACTTCTACTGTTAATTAGGGTCTGGCTAGCATTCGATTACAAACACCACTTACGGCGTTAGATATCAAAAAATATTTCGTTAACACTTTCTGGTAGGTATTTACAATAGGACACTGACCTTACCTCTTGTGGTTGGGGCACTTAAATTTTCAGGTAAAAAAACGATTGCCTACTGGGTAAATCGAAATAATATCGTGGGTTCATCAAAGCACCTTTTAATTTCAGTAAATATGTGATTAATGAAATCCCAATACTTAAAATAATCATTAGGAAATACGTTATTTACAACGTTTATTATTGAAAAAATTGTAAGTACCTAAAAATTTAATGAATGCGATGAAATGTATTACTGAATAGATTGTTTCCGCAAATAGGTCTCCTCAATGGAATCTGGATAAATTAGAAGGTACGTAACATCGTTGGTTTATTTGACTGTGAATTCTATAAAATATATGTGTAATCGTTGGCTAGCCAGACTAATGGTAATCCTACAATCAAATGAGTACAGTCAGCGGCAATGAAAACGGAATGAACAGACTTTTTTAAACATGATCAGAACAACGAGTAATTTCAAATTGTTATTGGGACCGTCTCGGAGTGATGTCATCTCGTCCCTTGCGTGGAGAGGACTTGGGTCGTACTGCTGTTGTCTATGGGCGGCGGTTACCACTTAACAAGGTGAGCCGTCAGCTCGTTCAATCAATCACATGAAATAAAGAAAAAAAAGTATCGTTACCAAAACTAGACGTATTTTTTCAACATATCGTGCTCTGACCCATTTGTATAACACACAGGGCCTACCTAAGGGTGAACCCAGTACACGAAAATAATAATTGTCATATTGATCCGTTCCGTTCCGTTGAGGTAAAGTAAAAAGGAAAGCAGTCCCCATAAATTATGTTATTCAGAACTTATGGCCAGTGTGGTTTTGCCCTTGTTGGCTAAGTAAATTCGGTGGGTCAAATCACTTACTCTATAATTTCACATTTATGAATCGTTAGATCGATTAAAACAGTTACTACTACTAATCGTGTCAATAGCTCTCTCGAACCAGTGTGAAACGAAACTTTTAATTGGATTTCTGTATTTCTGTTTGTTAATAATTCGTACAAGCTGCTAGTTTCCCTGAGGGACTTAAATAAAATATAATTATTTGTAGAACGTAAAAATTCAATACTTCTGATGCTATTACTACTACTATACTCATATCTGGAGGGGAATTGCTCTCAAAAATGTCACTCTCTGTTCCAAAGTGTCATATTAGGCGTCCGGATCGTATAGGCACTTAATATATATGATAAAAATCTCTGTTGATTTCACATTAAAATCAATTTATCAACTTTCATCTGATCTTAAAATTTTGAGCTCCCGTACTCTCAAACTTTAAACAGTCAGAAACAGAGAATAATGGTCCAGAAATGATTTATAAACACATAATCATTATAAGATAGTTTATCCTTTTCCCGCGAACTGCTAGTTAATTGCTTTTTTGACCTGCATGCCACAAATAAATTTTTTGTTGATTGAATATGTATGACCATGTGTAAAAAAAGTAATGATTCTGGGGTAAATTCTGTAGTGCTTTTTAGACGTAGCTTAGCTTAGAAAAAAATTTATGGTTTTGAATTTTTCGAAGTAATATCCGTCAGGTCTCTTCTACTCGTGTGTAATAATGAAACGCTGGAATTAAATAATTTCGTCACGAATATAGTTACTTCACACGGGTCGCTAACCTAATACTTGGATACTCTTAGGCATTTTATAATTCAACAAATAGATACGCTGGCCAGATAAAAAAAAATTCGTTCATTCTTCATAGTTCATGTACAAGCTGTACAACTATTTTAACGTGTTTTATTTCCCAGGTGTTACAGGGGGCGAAAGCATGAACAATACGCGAGAAAACGTTGTTTGAAAATGTTATAGAAAGTAATAAACATTGTATTGTATAACATAACAATAATACTAATTAGAGTTTAATTCACGCACACACACACACACTCACACACACACACACACACACACACACACACACCCACACGCAAACACCCACACACACCCATCCACACACACACCCACCCACACACACACACCCACCCACACACACACACACACACACACACACACACGCATACACCCACACATACACACACACACACACACATACACACACACACACCATACACACAAATACACCCACCCACACACGCAAAGACACACACCCACATATCCATACACAAAACACACACACACAAACACATACACACACATACACCCATACACCCACAAACACACACACACACACATACACCCATACACACACACACACACACTACATACACACACAGACACACACAAACACATACACACACACACACAAAACACACATTCCAACTGTATTACCCCCTATCTTGGGTATCAAAAAATGTACCACACGGTACAAATCTTGTAATTGGAAAAAAATATTTCACAAAACGTGAGTAATTGTTTCGCAGTGGAAATAGAACCCATGCACAGTCAATCTATACAAATAAATAAAATTGGAGTGTCTGTTTGTAATATTCAAATAATCGCTTTTTACTAAGTGCATATGGATGTATACACGGTACATATACCAAAACAACATTATTTACAATTTTTGTCTGTCAGTCTGTCTATTTATTCCGGCTAATCTCTGAAATGGGTGGACCGATTTTGACGAGACTCTCACTGGCAGATAGCTGATGTAACAAGGAGTAACTTAGGCTACTTTTCCGAGGGGTAAAACAGGGGTGCGTGATAAAACCGAATTCCACACGGATGAAGTCGCGGGCAACAGCTAGTTAATAGTATTTTTATTCCTCTAATTATCCTTCCATGACATATCTGGTTACTTCATATAAGTATGAACAAGATATTGTCATTATATCCGCGATATGACCTTATCGTCAGCGTCTTGAACGTTAAATTTGAATACGAATGTTAAAACTTTGAATGATTATCTTGATATTACGGGAGTTATTCTCTCGTTTGGTATTGTTATTAAATTCTAGGCTATAACTCTAACACTCCCTAATCTAACCCTAAATTTTCTAAAAAGCTAATTGAGTGTAGTAAAGTTTTGGTATAAATTTTTATGTTTAGTAGCAGTGTTCTTAAAACATCAGACTAGTTTTAATTTCTTCGAGTCAATACTGAGACATTAGGATTTTCTAAAAAAAATGTGTATACGCGGCGTATATTTACGTACGTGTACTTACTGTCTAAAACTGTTTTAGAATAATGTATCGGGTAAATTTTCATCTTCATTGTACGAGGTTTCCTCGAGTAAGTTATTTGTTAGATTATATGAGGAGTATTGGTGTAATTTACGAAACGCCTCCTAAATATAACCTCCACATGTTTCAAAAAGTCACAAAATGCACTAGGTACCGAGTAGACTGGTCTTAAATTCAGTTTATAATGTATTTGGGATGCAACTTATCGTTCGTATTTATGTGAAAATATAATGGTTCTCTATCAAGATTTTTATGCCAACTAAGAGTAGGTATATACTTCGAATTTCTTATTACCTTATTTATTTTTTCTTTATATATTATTTCTTTAAAGTTAGTGAAAAAATATTTCTTCTCATGTTAATATTACTCGTAAATACGAACATACTGATATATAATGTACATAGATACGGCTCTAGTAATTGTCACAGGGAACAGGGATGAAAACTTTAAGTAACTTAATTCAATAATATTCGAAAAATAAACATTCTTCATGCAAGGTAGATCGTTTTAGTCAATGTTCTAATGTGGGTGGCTGTTTACGGTTGAAAAGGCGGATGTAAACTTTATTCATTCAATGACCTTTACTGCACATAACGCAGTACGATTATAATTAGTTAGATGTAGTGGGGCTTAGTAGTCTAATAGTTATGTAGTTGAATTTATATTTCTTGTGTTAGTGATCTACAGCGCCCATTGACCCTCGTTCTTGTATTTTTTTCAATGTAGCGTCGTACAATTTTACATGCTATACTATATTATAGTAATGACCAGATAGTGCAAGAAATTCAGCAACCGCGGTTTTCATACAGACACAAACAGATCGTCGTACTAACTATTTACCTATTGCATGGTACTGATAAATTATATTTTTCGAATATTGTTCAAAACTATCGAAATTTGCTTCAAATGTTATACTTGTACTATATAAGTAAGTTTTCGAAGATACATTAACTATCTATAATATAAGCTAAGATATGAAAATACTTGTGTCAAAATAGTTTTGTATCTTATAAGAATATTTAATTTAAATTGTTACCCACCTCATAATATAACTAATATTAGGTTATATTGGTGATAAATGTTATGCGCTATTCGTTTTCAATATATAAGGAAAAACTCCTCATGAATCTGTTGAAGTATTAATTTTTATTAGAGCTTAAAGTGTATTTTATAAAAAAAAAAGAGTTATTAATGTTTAAAGATAAAGAAATGGTCTCAATTTGATATATTAATGGTTAGAAATGTAAATTATTGATATAATTGATTGTTATTAAATGTTTTTATTTATTCATGGCATTTTTTTCTTGTGTAAAATTGTTTTTATACACAAACCACATATCTTGTAGTATAATTTAAATAAAATCACGTAACATGTAATCGCTCTTTTAATTATAATTACTACTAATTAGCGTTTATCTGTTAAATAAGCTAAATAATAACAAACAACGCTTAATATACAGATTACAGCTAATTTACAATTCTACCATCTTATGCTGATGATATTGAACAAAGGAGAGAAAGAGAAAACTATTTCCATTGATCACTGGACATATAGTCCTTACATAAGAGTATCACAATGCCAAAGATTGTCCGAACAATAATTTTGTCTGTTTTGGGGACTTGGTTATGCAAATATAAAAATTTTATCGTCATTAGAGTCGGACCTTTTCATTCCATGTAGCAAATTGTAGAGCATACTTCAAAGGTGAACAGAATAAATTGAATTGTCGTTTCTTAGGTATTTATTGCCGAATATCTAAAGCTTATCTTCTAAATACTAAGCAGCAATTTTTTTTATATCTGTAATATATATCTTTTAATACACACGAGATTTGAAGGTTATTTAAAGAGAAAGAAAACACTCCACCGAAAATTCTAAAAATCTCACTGTTAGCGCCAAACAGTTACGAAAGCAAATGACTTCATAAAAATACTTATATTACCCCAAATCCAATATTTGGGGAATTTATCAGATCTATCCATAATATTTTTCATTTATCTACTTCCATTGTGGGCTTTCTCACTTTCACTTTACTTTCAAACCATTTCAGTGCCTTCATAAATAACTTTAAACTTAGTAACGAGTATTTTGTCACTACTTACAATTTTTTTTAATTTTTGGCTGGTCTCATAGCTCAGTTGGTTAATAACCCTACCTTCTGCGCTGTAGGTCGTGGGTTCAATCCCCACTCAGACACAAACATTTGTGTGACATTTGTGTCATTGATGTTTATTCTGTGTCTGGTTGTTAATATGTATTATATGTATGTATTTACAAAAGAAAAGTATATAAGTATTATATTAGTTGTCTGGTTCCCATGATACAAGCTATGCTTAGCTTACTTTGGGGCTAGATGATGATGTGTGAAATGTACACAAAAAAAAAAAAAATAACTACTTACATTATTGTTCCACAATTACAATTCATTCATTTGAACTGTACGAGCATAGTGTGGATTGCAAGCAAATCTCGAGTCCACAAAACGATGTCTATTTTAAACTAATACCGATAATGAATAATTTGATTCAATACCACATTATGAATGTTTCCGATCAGCACTCGATGGTACATCTGTCAAGGATCACACCGGTTTCAACGAGAACGGCGAAAGTGATAAAAATCGCGTATAAGGTTATGAGAACGAAGCCGACGCTTCGGCGAAGAGTAAACTTGGCGATGAAGAGCACCAGCCAGAGGCAGCTGACGGCCACGAGGAGGGAGCCCACCACGAAGTCGATGCCGGTCGAGTTTATGAGGACGGCAGGCTGTTCAGCTCCTTGTGCCAAGTTCACGAGGCACTTGATGAGCCAGGGCGTGCCCAGTGCGAACAGTATCGCAAGCGAGTTGGCCCCGAGAGCGTTAGATACTCCGATACCACCTTCACCTGTAACATGAAAACAAACTTATAAGTTTTGTTAGCATTATTGAAATAATTTATTACCGTAATGAGTTGATAATGCTGAATCAATAATGCTATCATGATTATGGTATCATGGATTCATGCTTAAATTGATCGCAATTGCAGATTATAATGAGGAAATATATAAATGCCCAATGATGCAAAGAACTGTAATGAAACAAAGAAATCAAAATTTCGCAACGCACTTAGTAATCTAATCTAATTTATTTATATGAGAAACAATCGTCAATGCAAACACTTTAACTTTATTAATTTTATGAAATAAAGTATGTCATATTGAAAATAAAAACAGCCACAGAGATATAAATATTTTGCGCACCAAAACGAAAAAAACTGACTTCATCGCCAATCAACGAGAATGATTCCTCGTTATCTCATACTTGGAAGACGTATATATGGTTTCCTTGATTGACCTTGATTTAAAAACCAAACTACTGAAAAAAATTTATGAATTTCATCCATGGGACTAATCTGAAAGTATCAGCATTCAAAAAAGAAACAGAAATTTCTAAATCGGTTTATAAACGACAGAGATATCAGGTAATAAATATAAAAAAACAACCGATTTGGGAACCTCCTCTAAAGTCAGTTTAAAATAAAAATGTTGCTAAATTGTTAATTCGCATGGCATTATATCAAATAGAAGTCAATTGCAAAGTCATGGAAATATAGAGTATATAAGAAATTTCTTCCATTTACCCAATAAAAAAGATTGCAGATTATCATATAAATGAACATGAATACAATTAATGAGTACAAAAAATACTTCAGTTTTAAACGCTTCAAATCTAATATTCAACTTTGCAAGTGAATATGTGTCGGGACGCGGGACACAAAAGAAACTGGAACACATTTAACAATTTATCGATTCCCTGTCAGTATTATATAGCGGTGTAGTTAAGACCTAAGACCTAATAATTTATATGTGTTACCTCTTCTCGACATGATGTATATTGAAAATGCTTCAGGCAGGCATCCACCGAAAGCCAAGAATGTCATCCCCATTACTGAATCAGGAATGAGGAAAGTGTGCCCTGAAAATAAATAACAAGATATAGGTACTAAGACGCTCAAATAGGTACTTGGAACTGCCTACAAGAACTTTGAAGTTTCCAGTTTCATCTCTTGAAATGTGCGTGAATAAACTTTTAAGAAAGAAAAAAAAAATTATCTGTATTTATTACAAAAAGTTTTAAAAGCCATGTCTTAAAATATCAATACTCAATATATTTAGGTATTGCTGTATAACATGGTAGTACATTGGACATTAAAAACAGTAATTTAACTTTAGTTTTTGTAATGTACTTGTTCCATGTATAGGTATTATAAATTAAAGTACAAGTCATTCTAAAAAACAATACAGTAAATAAGTTACCTATGACAGTCATTGACCAGGACACGAAGTAAGAGTTGACACCGATCCAAACGATGCACATGCAAAAGGTAAGAGGATACCATTTCCGGTAGGTGATGGGTGAAGGAATGGTTAGAGTGAGGACAAACTTCAGCGGCCAGAGGTAGAAGTATCCGATAAGGTACCACCAGGGCTTGTGTGCGGGTATCCTCCACAGTCCTTTCGGCTTTGGTGGAGCCTCATCAATTTCATCAACTGCAAGAGGAACATAGATGATTTAAAAATTGTTGAAATACCTAAAAACATAACTGTGACTCGGACTTGTTCAAAATGATGTTGTATATGACTTGTCCCGGATGTCGGATTACTAAGGAATTTACTGGGGAAAAAAGAAGTCAAAAACAATATCGGCGATTAGCTCACCACTAGTCACGCCTATTTCCTACTTCTGTAAAACATTAGGTGAAAAGGCCTATTTTAACTTTACCTAAAATCTGCCTCAATCAAAAATACGTAAGGAATTTATGTATATACGGGATTAAAAATAGCACATAGGCTACTTTTAATACTGGAAAATTTTAAGGTTCCCGTGGGATGACTACACTGTGGGTAGCACCGCGGGGCGCAGCTACAGTATTATATACTTCATAATATTTCACGTAAATTTACGTAATTCTAAGTCATTGATATTATTTTTTTAGAATAAAATAATCATACGACGGAGATTTTTTCAATTAGACAATATGGTAGGCAATATACAAAACCTGCAAATCAGATTCTCAATGAATAGATTTGGCTGGTAGCCATGAGAAACCATATACTTTAGGAAGCCGCAGTCAATTATGATGATTTAATGTTCCTCAGAGTCTGTAGCACATTCATGTTATAGCTTGTAAAATACTACATAAACATTAGTTTGCTATGAAGAAGAGAAATATTTTACTTCGTGACTATTATTTTATATGTGGTGCGAATGAGATGGAGGCTTTGCTTGTATTTGAGAGTTTTTTTACAAGCTTTTTTAACTTGCGATGTATGTAACTATGTTTGTTCGGGTGGAATCAATTGAGCTGAAATTTTGTATACACGTTTAATTTGGATGACAATGCATGGTTAGCTGTGTGACGTCATTCTAAATCCAACATGGCGGTATACCTAAGATGGCGGACTAGTTATTTTCAATGCACTCCTACAATATGGGTATCAAATGAAAGGGCTTGCTGAGAATAACTCGAAAAATAAAGTGACGTCACTCTAAATCCAATATGCCGGACTTATAAAAACCTTGTTTTTAGAAAGTTTTTTAATTTTTACTTATCTATGTTCTGACTATTTGATAGTTAATTGTGTGTTTCCACTACGTACGGGTGCGTTCATCCTTTGGTAACAAGATTACTATTTATATGTGAAGAGAGTAAAATAGACTATTCTGATAATAAGTAACATTCGTGTTTGAAATCTAGGGTTGCCAGATCCTATACCGTATAAAATAAGTGAGCTACATTTCAATATGAACTGTTCTACATTGGTTGCGACGTCGCCATGGTGAGGTTTAGCCCTAAGATTAAACATCAACTCGTATGCAGTCACTCTGAGGTTAGACGTGTTAACTGAGACGCAAATTATAACCCATACATCAGTTCAATTTGTAAGCAAATCATGTCTGACTTCAGTCAAAAACAAGGAAAGCAAGAAAAGTTTTTTCCGACTAATTAACAGTTCTTTTACTTTTAGGATGTTGTAAAAGTAACTAAAAAATCGCATTGTATTTTAATCTTCATTATAGTAAGAATTCAGACGCTCATCCGCTCAGGCGCTCACGTTATTTTTATCTCGGGTGGTGTTTTGCAATCTTCGATGTATTTACGATACTTTTAGCATCATCTATTACGTCTAGTTAGGTATAATGAATACTCTGGCCTTAGATATCATAAAAAGTTAGGGCCTTTGTCGCGCACTAAAAGCCTCAACCTCGTTCACCGTGTTAGGCGTGAGCCCCCGCGTTTCAATCCGGAGGTCGCCGGTTCAAATCCCGACGTGCACCTATGAGTTTTTCGATTCAAAGATTTATGTGCGCAATACCACGTTCTCAAAACGGTGAAGGAAAACATCGTGAGGAAACCGACATGTCCTAGAACTAAAAATTCGAAGACATGTGTCGAGTGCACGAAAGGAGCCTCTTTGAGGCGCACTTACAATCCTTTCACCTCACTGGTTCAACAGAACCCGTGACTCGAAGAAGAAGAAGAAGAAGACCGTGTTAGGCATATAGTAAACTAATTAATCTGACGTGTATCCAGATGGAAAAGTTACCTACTTCCGCATATCAATCGATCTACTCCCATTTTAGAACATTAGAACATTCAGTTGCTGCTATTGAATATCCTGGCTTCTGATGGAATGTTCTTCGCTTTCCAGTTTAACGTTACCTATTTGAGGTCATTGCGTTACTTACTCTAGTCGCACTCGCATTACTGTTTTCAGGTTTTAAAGGTATGGCTGCCGGAAAATTACAGACATTTATTTTATTTTCATTCTAACTTAACATCTCAGAGTAACGGGTGCTTACGATGCGACTTAGGTCTAGTTGTATCTAAATAGGGGATGACCCAAGTAATATCACTTTGTTATTGCTCTTATTATATGCTCTTATTATACTCTGCCCGAGTTTACCGCTTAACACCAGGTGGTAATGGTGGTGGTAACTACTACACATTTAAAATCGAATTGCCAGAACTGTTTTTTCTTCAGGACAGTTTCTATAAATTATATATTCCGAGCAGTACATAGATAGACCATGCCATAGACATAAATATCTTTGGGTAAAAATCTATTTCATCGCGATATGAATTTGACAGACTCTTGCGTTTTCGGTAGTTGTAGTATTAATAATACTGTGCATAAAGTGAGTTCAAAAATTAATAGCAAATAATTGTTGAATAAATATTACATACCTTTCTCGGATGCAGAAGCCTTTTCTTCCTTTTCTTGATTAGGAAGCGGCCTAGCAAGGCCATTCTCACGGAATCCTTTGTTATCTACACCTTCTTCTACTGGACCGTTACTTTCTGATACAATATCTGAAACAAATAATTTGAAAATTATCTAACATCTGATATATACTGTAGGGTCTTTTCTCCAGAATTGGAACATAAAACTTTCATTCAAGTAGACGCAATGTCATTTTTTTTAATACTATTTTCTGTAATTATGTTTTCATTCTTGGAAAATTGACTTTTTATGAACAACTGCAAGTAGCTACCCACTTCGCGTACGTAAGTATCCTATGCATTTATCTGTTGTATTTGTACTTGCTGTATATATGTATATTAATTACATATAATTACGAACAATTGTGTAAAGCCTTGGAAAAATACGCGAATCTATTATTCTCCTGATTGTTATTTTTTATGCAGATTTCATAAAGAAAAAATATCGATACAAAGCACTTTGCCGAGAAAATCGGAAGCTGAGTGATCGGTTGAGGTTACGTGCAATACATTTTAAAACTGAAGATTATTATTATAATATATTACAGATTATTAACCGTGAAATTCTTATACAGACATTTGTAATAATTTTCTATTTTATATCTCTATCATATTCTATCATCTATCATATATAAAATACACATGTTATAATCCTTTAATAATATATTACACAGTTAAACTCTGTTTTTATACGTTGTGGTAAACTATAGAACAACCAAAGAAAAACCGATTCAAAATAAGTTTCAATACTAAGCTGGATTATCCCCAAATAATATATATATAAGCTATATATGTTAACCTCACTCAACGTATCAAAAAACACAATCTTTGTAGTTCTTTCAGTGAAATTAAATGTTAATTTCATTATTTTTAATTTTTTTTGTCACTGTGTCATCTAGCCCTAAGGTAAGCATAGCTTGACTACGTTTACAAGAATAGAATACTTAGTTTTGTATATATTAATACCCAAACACAATGTTCATCAATGTTCGTTCCACAAATATTTGTCTTGGGTGGAAATCGAACTCACGACCTACAGCGCAGAAAGAATAGTAACTATCAACTGAGCTGTGATGCCAGTCCCTAGCAGTGAAAGTATAATATGCCATTCCGCACTTTCGCCCTTGAAACTTGTGCATACATGAACGAGTAGCTTATCAAAAAAATCCTTTATCGCGTGTATTTATGATTCATTTTCCCTTGCGTGTGATGCAGATTAAATGAGTTTCTAACTAAAACGGCTCCGTGCAGTCTTGTAAATATTTTATCAAATTCGTTTCGTATGTCAGCCAAATAGCCTGAAATAAAAAACCTTTTATTGAGACATCAAAATACATGGGATATTTAGAAAGTATTTTATCAGTTCTACGCGAATCGTTTAAGTTTTAGATAATCGTAGTCACATCTCACATCGGGCCGGGGATAGCGCCCCTGTGCTCAGCTTTTAATATGTAAACATATTGAAGTTTTGCAACTAGCGTAGTGGCATCATGGTATTCAAATATCTTACTTGTTTCGCTCCCAATTCCCTTGCAGCACTTGGCGACCGCTTTGTCAAAGATACCAAACAGCCGCATACTATTGAACATCAGCACGAAGTACATAATGTACATGATCCCCAGCACCATCGCCTCGTACCAGTCGATCTGTCCGTCCCACACCATGACTACCAGGACACTCACGTTCACCATGTAAATGACCACATCTCTTGTCACCGGACGCATGCCGATGGCTATTGGCTGAAACGTGAAGATACCTGAAGTGTGGACGTACTGGTAAAACTATTTATTACATTACACACAGCGTCATCTGGCCAAAGTAAGCTAGCAGCAGAGGGACCAGACAAGTGATATAATGAAGTGAGATTATACCAGGTTATACAAGAAAATTAAAATAAAATTCCTCTCTATATATTGCATTTATATATATTTTTTTACGAATTATAAAAAAAATCTCAATTCTTCTTTTGAGAGCAATAGAACTTAAGTAGGAAGTACTGACGCCATGCCCATTTCTGCCCCCAAGCAGTAATGCATTCGCGTTACTGTTACATTACAGGGCCACATGTTGCGATCACATTACAGATCCGTGAAATATTCCACCTGCATGTCGACGCGTCGCGACGATTGCGCGACACGAGATTACGATACGACTTGGGTAGACTAGTACCTAAGTAGAAGAGGACACAAGTCACATTGTTTTGGGCAGAGTTTACAACTTAGCTCCAGGGTCATCTGCTCGATGCCTAACTGTATCACGTTAAATAAGGTATGTGAATTACCCGAATAGCCGCCAGCCCACCGATAGCCGCCACTCCTAGAGCGTTGAATATGGCGGAACCGACGATAGTCCCGATGCCCATGTCAGACTGAGTCAGGAATGTTGAAATCATGTTCACGAAAAACTCAGGGCATGAAGTCGCGACAGACATAAATGTGGCTGCAGCGACATTCTGTAACAATATATATAACATTCTTCGGCAAATACATAGGTACATATAATACATATGAACACCCAGACACAGAACCAAAATCTATATTCGTCACACAATTGTTTGTCCTGGGTGGGAATGTATGGAGGTGGGAAACAAAATGTGCAAACAGTTTGTGCAATGACCCTCAAGGCAAATAATATTAACAATAATTTGATACCTTCTAGCAACTACGGGTCTCATCTATGAATTTTATCGTAATGTGTTAATTTAGAAACGTTTTAATCCTCTATGAAGGTATCGAATCAGGGCATCTCACGGTGTTAATATATTGAAGAACTGTTCGTGGCATAGCCCAATTCTACTAGTACGGTTGATAAACCTAATATCAGCTTAGAATACAGGAGTTTTCCTGTGATCAGGGAAGCTGGTTAAAATGACAGAAGGTTGCGCGCGTCTGTCAGCTATACTGGCCTCGCGTATCACTAAGTGCCTTCTTTTTTGACATAGCTGACAGCTATCTGCTGGTAATTTTGAACAAAGGATATCAGGTTGTTCTGTGCTTATAACACTCCGAGTGATACAAACATCTGCACATCTGGTCGCGCTAATGTCGCGGCACACACTTATCTATACCTAGTAGCGTTCACAAACATACCTGCGGAATCTTTAAGTCTTCACAAATGAGTTCCACACAAGGGATGAAATAGTCGTTGCACACCACAGCGAGGAGTGTAAACGCGTACAGACCGAACAGCAAATATAGAATGAATCCACCTTTTCGCAGTTGGTCGTCTGTGAGAAACATAAATCATCTATTTATCTATATATAAAACGTCTTTGTAAAATCTTAATAAATGTATAAAAAATTAATTGCCTTACATAAATCTCTCATAAACTCTAAAATAGTTGTGTTGAGGAAAAAGAAAATTAGTAAAAACCAAAAGGAACAGCCGAAAAATCAAAAAGTTGAAATTGGTAGTTTTGTAGTTCAGGTGTTACGAAGTTCAAGTGGATATCTAGTAAACAATAAAATAAAACCGCTCAATTGCGAGTCGGAATCGCATACTAAGGGAAATGTAAATAAATAATAATAATAATAATTTTCATACTTAGGCATATGTAGTGTTGGTTTGAAGAAATTCGAAACGAAATGAACTTACACAATGCTATTATTGGTTCCGAAATGAGTCAAGAGGTCAGGGATATTAAGTTGGAAATAATTTTGAATTATTCTCCAAAAATGACAATACCTACACAGTTTTACATAGCTCATACAGTTTTAATTAAAATTCTAATATATTTAAGATATTAAAATATTCTATCTATATTTTAATTTAATGTAATATAAATGTAACCATGAGCATTTCAGATGTTATATTGGTGTTGAAATTTGTGGTACGAAAGGAGCCTCTCTAAAGCGCATTTCAATCCTTTTACCTCGCTGGTTCGGTAGAGTCAGTAGCATGAGTACATAGAAGCAGTATCATTAATTAATTTAGAGATTTTAAGATACTGATTAATTAATTAAGCAACTGATAAGTTTAATCACAACAAATCTTTATTTCAGACAAATTATAGTATAAAAATTATAACAGTTGCAAAATAGGGCAATCTAATTTGACCGTTATGACATTCTCAACTTACAGTGGAAACTGATATATTTTCAATTCGTCTAGACATCCATACTAAGGTTCATACTGAGGTTCCATGTCTATTTGGTTACTCTGTTTAAAATTGATAGATTTCTTGCCGATATTCCAAATAATGTATATATAATAACACTTTAAAACGCAATTAAAGATTTGTTTTCTTCACCTGTAAGTATTCCATCGGGGAAACTTTCAATAGAATCTCTAGAAACTAGCTCTCGGGCGACACTGTCGACATATTCAACTCTCGTTCGCTGCCACGGAGTCCAGTGCCATATATTCCGTTCTTCCTCTAATTTCCTCAGTAAGTCTTCCGGCATGAGTACTGTCCTGCCATTTACTGTCAGCTCCAAATACGTGTGTCCGGTGCCATCTGAAATATTGGACCAAATTAAACATGCTTATCATAATCGATGGGTTTCATATCAGTGAGTAATCCACGCAAAAAAGCTTTATCTGCTGGGAAAATTAGTTGTATATACAAAACTCAAGTCTATGCTTATTCGATAAAATTTCAGTGGCAATTAGGTACACAAATGGCGACATTATTATGTAGTATTCTTAAATAAACTTTATATTTCGTCCTGGTACATTTACAAATTATGTACCTAAACAAAACATACATAGCTACCCATATTAAACGTAGGTATAGTACCACAGAAAAATGATTTGGTACAATATTCGTACATCGTACACAACAAAATTTCAGCTAGAATATAGATTTCGTTTTTAAGTTGAGAGAAAAAAAGCCTACTCTACTCCTACTACTAGTTAAGTACTGGTATGTGATACATACTGAAATCTTCCAGAGCTTTGACGCTGCAAGCGCAGAAAGCCATCAATAGCACTCCGTATATAACGCTAGCTCCCGCCATATCTGCTTAGATCGTCCACAGGGCCGAAATCTTACAGAGCTAAAACAAATATTCGATTTAGCTCACACTAAGTTACAGACTAAACTATTTAAAATTATGACACATGTTTATAATATGTTAATCGTTTTAAATAAGAATCTTAAAGATATAAGGCTAGATGTAAACTGATAAAGGGTATTTGTTATTGAAAGTAATGTATTTAGCTGCGATACGACTCTCTTGTGGAAACATTTGACGGCACATGAAACCAACCGCTTGTCTATCGTATCGTAATTAGGATTGATATCATTTTTATTTTAATAGTTTTTGAGTTGGATCAGTCTAGACGGGTGTCTGAACTAATAGAACTACAAAAAAAACATTTGCTGGCAAATATATCAGACGAACTTTAAAAATTACTTACATATATTATCGTAGCTGCATTACCAAGAGAAATACCAAACTGAGACTTACACGTCAGCAATTACAAGGAACCTACATACTTTAAAAATCTAAGCGTATACGTGTTGTTTATCGTTTGTAATGACATTAATGACTGACTTGTTTTTTATCAATGTATCCTTCCTGTAATGATATTTATAAGATAAAATGTTCTAATTATTATCCTTAGTAAGCCTTCCGGCATGAGTACTGTCCTGCCATTTACTTCAGCTCCAAATACGTATAAATATATATTATAAATGCGAAAGTTTGGGTGTATGGATCTTAGTTACTCAATCACGTCATAATGGCGGAACTGGACAAAATTTGGCACAGAGATTATGGTCGGAAAATGTACGGTTCCCATGGGATGACTTTTTCACCGCGGGTAACACAGCGGGGCGCAGCTAGTTGTTTTGATAATTGAAGAATCTCAAAACTTTGCACATATTTTTAATTATAATCAGATAATTGAAACGCGGCAAAATTTCAGCATTAATTTAAACTAAGTCCTATTTGACGTTTTCTTGAAGGTATGAACATTTATGGTTTTATTATTTAGGTATTACTTAAACAAAGTATTAAGATAAATGTGGTTGGCCACATATTTGGCGATTTTTACTAAGTTTGAATCAAATGAACAAATTCTTGTATTTTAGTTTGTACTGAGTAGTTCACTAGTGTATGTAGATTAATGACGGTAAGATAATTTTGTAAAACAAAAAATAGGTCAGTTTATGTGAGTCTCGATTTCATCTTTATTAAGTTCACTTGATTATATTAATTACGTAATGGTTATTTTGTCTTCCCTTATTTCATTCTAATGAAAATGTTTATTTATAGATATATCTATTTGTATTAAGGTATTTAAAGTGCAAACAAATTTCTCATAAATAAAAATAATAACAATCAGTAATAATATACAAAAGAGCGAAACAATGGGCGGTCTTATCGCTATATAGTGATCTCTTACAGACAATCTTTTTATTATTTAAGTCCTTTTTATTAGATGACACATTTTACAATAAATTAATATTGGTGGTCATTTCACACGGGCCCTCTAGCCCCAAACTAAGCAAAGCTGGTACTATGTAAACTAGATAACTGATATAATAATGAAATATACAATTTTATTGAAATATCATACTAATATTACATAAGTGAAAGTTTGTGAGTGGGTATTTTACTCTTATACGCAAAACGCATCAATGGATTTCAATGAAATTTGGTACCAAGATAGCTTATATCCTGTATTATCACATAGGCTACTTTGATCTATAGTATATATCTATAGTCGCGTTAAAACAAGTTTTTTTTAAGCTTAAGTCATAAATGTAATATGCTTGTGTAAACCATTAGCTATTACCTACTTTTAGATGTTATCAATTATGTTTAATTTTTTTTGTTCCTGCTACTAAGATATTGCTTAAGTGCTTATGTCGTGGGTCCACTGTATTTCTAAGTCACAGGTACATACACCTAGTTTAGAAATCAGGGGTCCATCCTATGGTTATGCCATAGCCTACTTCTTACATCTCGATGTCGTAGTTTTCGATCTATGTTGTAATCTTTGTAAGCTTTTTTTGTGAATAAATCTTGTTTATTACTATTATTATTTATCTTAGAAAAGTGCAGTTTCCGTTGGATGAGTTATTCACAGCGGGTAACACCGCGGGCCGCAGCTGTAATAGCAGCTGTGTAGCGCAGTAGTATATAATTAGATACTAACACCCAGACGCAGAACATACATCGATCATCGTCACACAATTATTTGTTCTCGGAGGGAATAGAACGCATGGCTTACAATGCAGAAGGCACAGTTACTACCAACTGAGCTGAGAGTGAGCCGTAAACTATACTGGTCAATTGTGATCTGTATGCTGTTTTATTTTCTCATAAAAGTTTAAATGTTGTTTTGCAAGGTTGTCTGGAAGAGATCGCTTCATAGCGATAAGACCGCCCATTGTACCTCTTACTTCTATGTTGTATTAATTGTTATTTATAATGTTCTTGGTGTACAATAAAGTATTTTTATTTATTAAATAGAGCCAAAAATAAGTATGATTGAATTCAGCGCCCTCATTCTATTCATTATAAGCCGTGTCGAATATAAATGTCATTGTTTTATTGTGTAGACTAAGTAATCTGCGGCTATTATATAAATTATGGCTATTTTTATATTATACGGCTACCAACGAGATAATATGAATTTTGTTGTTTTGCTTAACAGATAACGCTATCTATCCTTTCTTTTTCAACTAATACATTGGTGTTAATATATAGATAATCGAATTAACATTGACGCATATTGGGTCTTTGACACACTGAATTTGATTCTTATTACATCAAAGTAAATTATCTAAGTATTTAAAATATTGTGATAAAAACGTGCGGATGTTTATTATATAGTAGGTAACTCAATATGAGTTTTTTTTTTTATGTTATGTAGTTACGGAACGAGCCGACGGCCCACCTGGTGGTGGTAAGTCGTAACCTCGGCCCATAACAACCGATGCGACTTGGGTCCTCCCCTACTGACGAAATACATCATATTGTCACCCCTAATATAGAGGAAAGGTAGGCCAGAAAAATAAATATTTCTGAAATGTACAACAAGACAGAAATGTCAGAGTGTAAAAAGGAGTCAGAGCATTCGAAGGAGGGAACTCACGACAATTGACCACCTTTGAACTTGCTGGTTAAACTATCTTGATAAGTAGTGAGCTCATCGACACCAATGTATTTTCACGAAGTGTAATAATTCGACAGTCAGGCTATAATTTTAAGCAAACGAGACAGTTTTTTCACTGAGTTAGGAGAGCGTGTTACTTCATGAAGATATCATATTTCATGCTCGTTCGTGACAGACGTAAATTATCATGAATCAGTACTATAACTTAAGGTGTGTGTTCTGTATTGTTCTGTGTTCTGAATTTCCCACATCTTGTTGTTTTAGATGACAATTGTTGTATTTTGTATCGCGTAAGTTATTTTCAGGTCGTTATATGCTTGTATATACCTCCTTCCTTATATTATTTCTTATGTTTTGTTTTGTTTTGTACGATTCCATCGTCGACAGCGTTGTGACTTTACATATCACTTTTTACGTAATTACTTCATGGTTTACGAAAGTTTTTTTTTTACTATGATTGCTTTGTCCTAACTAAAAAAAGGTCAGACTCGTTCGAAAGATCCCGAATGGAATGAACGAAAATAACTTTTTGGTAGACCGTCAGTAAACTTCAAATCATGTACTACATTGGGTGATGTCCGTTTTACGCATTCCTTTTTCCTTGTATATATTTATTAGGTTTGATCAATTTTTAATTCAGGAGTGTTGTTGAGACTCTATTGCAACAAATAGAAATATTTATTTCTCTCATCGAGTACACTTACCCTTTCCTCCTTCGAAATATTTTTCATTTACCGAGTTAGTTCTCAACACGAATGACTATCCTAGATTGTAAATTCGTTCAGTAGTGATGCAAAGGGATAGGATTGATTACTATATTATCTCAAAGTATTATCGTATGTGCTCAATTGCTGAGATAATCACAAATAAGACTGAGATTAGTTAAGTGCAAAATAAACGATCGTTTAAAGTTTAGTTATATTTCACAGAATTCCACTATCTGGGTAGATACCCTGTAAGTAGATTCCCTTTGTTCTATCTGTGAGGGATAGGGATTAATGTCATTGCTTTTTTGAATCTCTACTGTAATTGTTTGATAAAACACCACTTATAAGCTAATTCAGCGGCCCATGTTGCTCGTGTCCGTAGGTATCCCATTGAATCCCTACACGTGTCCCCCGGGTGGTGCGAGAGGATCAACCCAAAGTAGCTGTAGAACTTGTGCCAAGTTCGCCCGGAGAAGTAGGTACTCCCACCACACCTGGTAATCTGCCGCCAAACAGTGATGCACTCGTGTTGCTGTTTTCCGGTGGAAGGGAGGGAGCGCCAATGAAGTTGCAGGGGCATGATATGTAATATCCTCGTCCCCGTCTCGGGGTGACAGACGCAACTATAATATAATAATAATAATAATAATATATATATATATATATTTATTTTCTCTCACAAAAAACACGTAAAATTTAAAGTAATTTACTAATTATAGTGCAAAAAACGGGTTTTTATGAGAGACTGGTGCTAGTGGTAGGCTAAAAGCCTGTGTTACTAGTCACCAGGCCCCCACTCCACGGAAACACAACGGTAAGTAAAGGCTTAAAGCTATAAAAATAAAAATAAAAAAGGAGACAAAGACAAAAATTCGATAAAGAAATAGGCCAGAAAAACTGAAATTAATTACAGACAGATTGAGTGCATGTGTGTGTGTGTGTGTGTGTGTGTATATATGTGTGTGTGCGTGTGTGTGTGTATGTTTGTGTGTGCGTGCGTGTGTAAGTGTTTGATGTACATGGGTCCGAACTGGATCCGAACTGGAGTGAGAAACGGGATGAGGAAACAAGGCAACTCAACGCTACTTGAGTCATCTCGTACTTTAGTGCAGAGGACTACAGTCGTATTGCTATTGTATATGGGCGGCGATTACCACTTAACATCAAATGGGCCGTCAGCTCGATAAAATCATATAATATATATTGGGATCACTGAAATGAAATTTATTTATATCATAGGGAACTTAGTTGAAAATATTTTAAAGTTTAAGTATCTCATAAACATTAAAACTGATGAGATGAATCTCAGACATTGAAATGTATTATCACAAGTGAGATAGCATCTAACTCTAACAGCATCACTGATCAAGATCCTAGATATGAGTAAAACCATTGCAACATATATCTCTTTATCTAAAGACCCTGAAACTATGACGCCAATCCACTTCGAGTTAACCAGCGTACGTCAACAACATCAGATACTATACTGCGGCCTAACTAACATCTCTATAGCAATATTATTTTGGGACGATATTTATTATCAGCCTGCGCATTTTTTGACTGGCCTCATAGCTCAGTTGGTAATAACCCTGCCTTCTGCGCTGTCGTGGTCGTGGGTTCGATTCCCACCCAGAACAAACATTTGGGTGATGAACACAGGTGTTTGTTCTGTGTCTAGGTGTTGATATGTATTATATGTACTCGTATCTACAAAAAAAGTATTTAAGTATTATATCAGTTGTCTGGTTACCATGACACAAGCTATACTTAGCTTACTTTGGGGCTAGATGGCGCTGTGTTAAATATCCACTAATATTTATTATTTATTCATTGATAGCAACGGTGCTCATTTTCAGTTAGTGGCAACAATCAGTATATACATATAATTATAAAGTGATGCCTACCTAAAGTATACTTGAGACTATATATATCGCAATTTGTCTGAAGATACATATCAAAACTGATCCTAAGAACTACAAGTAAAATTCCATGTTTATATCTCGCCCATTTGTTTTTTCGGCCGTACATCATTTATTTATTTTTTTGGTTTTTCGATTCCAGTAACAGACTTTCTCACTATTTCATTAATTAGGGGGTATTCACGGGGAATCCTGTGTGAGATTGAAAATGCTAATTGATATTTTCAATATAATAGATAACAGCAATACGACTCAAGTCCTCACCACCATAGTACAAGATGACTCAAGTCGCTTCGCGTTGCATCCATCACCCCAAGACGGGGATGTTACTTCGCATGTACCTGCAATTTCACCGGCAACCTGTCCCTTACACCGGAACACAGCAACACGATTGCATCCTGTCTTTGATTCCTATATCCTTTTTGGATTTCTTAATAAATATAAATAAATAAAATCACTGCTTGGTGGCAGATTACCATAAGTGGTGGCAATACTTCTCCGGACGAAATTACCACAAGCTCTACTGCTGCTGACTGCTACTGTATTATGGGAACCAGACAGCTGAAGGCTGTCAGCTGATTTAAATAATCCTTGGACGTTATTCATTTTTAGATTTTATCAAAATATTCATCCTTCATGCATTTAAGTGTAAATATATAATATATTTTAATATAATATTTTTAACAACTATAAAATTGTTATATCATATGAAAGTGCCAAACCATTATCTGAACAAAACTGGAATCAGAACAGCCCTTAGAATTTTTTGAGTTACCTTTGCAGCGCGGTTATGCTCGCGTGGGTTTATTACGAAATGCCAGTGACATTTACAGAACTTATTTTTAAAGTTACAATAATATTACACATGATACTTAAATACGTATTTTTATGTCGTTATTTTTACATATTGCTTCTCTTATCAACCCGGGAATAGGACCCCAGAAGGTTTTGCTTTTCGCCTGCAGCGCCAAAATTATATATTAATTACAGGATAACAAACAGGAATCATTGACACAGAAAAACAATGATTTAAACAAATACTAAACAGTCGTGTATAGAAAAAGATAAATTATTATCTTCGTTGTTTTATATAGTTAATGATTGCACCAATCAACAGATAACGTTGCAACTAGGTACATATAATAAACGTTCATCAAGAACATAAATGATTTCGCTATACAGAGTAAGAAAGTGGTTATATTTCCATGAATAATTCCAATTTTCTGTATAATGTGAGTCCTAATAAAAATATAAATAAATTTTTATAATCCATTATTCAACGGGTACTTACATCCAGGAAGATGATATAATCACATAAATGAAACCGCACCAATAGAAACGATTACAGCATTGTCGGCTGCTTAATTAATTGTATATTAGCAGCATTGCCACGAGTAGGTATATCATGTACTGAAAGAAATATATCAATGCCAGTGGTTTTTAAGTAGATAATCTTATTTGATAAGAGACTCCTTTACAGCGATTATTAGATTCAATTACTTTTATATACGTCAATGATATAGTTTGCTATATATAATGTTCTCCGCGTGAGAGTGTAGAGATATCTATATAACATTTATTAAATGCTGTAGTCAAAAACTAGCTGTAGAACTACTTTTTGGAAATTAAATTATTTATGTCTTACCAAAAAAAAATGTGTATAAGCCGCACAATATTTAGTATCAAGTTCATCCGGGGAAGTACTACCACCATGCCCATTTCTGCCGCCGAGCAGTGACGCATTCGCGTTACTGTGTTCCGGTTTGAAAGGTGTGGTTGCCGGTGAAATTACGGGCACATACCTACACGTCTCACAGTTACGGGCGCATACGATGCGACTTGGGTCTTGTCGTACCTAGTAGGGGAGGACCCAAGCCGCATCGGTTGCAGAGGTTACCACTCATAATATCTACTCGATATGAGTCACCTCTGCCACCTGATACTACGGATGATAATCCGTCGGGCCGTCGGCTCGTTCCGCAACTAAATAACATAAAAAAACAAGTGCTTAAATATAATTGATAAATTTGGTCAAACCATGAATGTTCTTGCTGCATGTAAGTATTTTTTAACCATGTGTGGTTTCCCATTCATTGGAAAATCATTCGGAAAAATCTTTCAGAGTGATATATATATAATCGTCTCGCCTTTTTTGCATACGACTACTATACTATACTTGCTTGTCATTGTCATCCTTTTAAGGTTGCAGTATCACGTCTCTGCCGCACCGTACCAGCGCCTAATATTGCCACGGGGACTATTCAGGCTAAACGACAAACGAGAAAGAATGGGCTCTTAACCTACCACGGTTGCCCAATCCAGAGTGGTGATGTCACATCCCTTCGAGTTTTCGAATACCTGTTTTAACACGATGTTTTTTTTAAACTTCTCAAATAACTGCAGTATAAACCACATTTTTTTCAAAATAAATATCTACTAGTAGATATGAAACTTTAACAGTTGATTTCATTTGGATTAACAGCTATTTACAGTTTACTGTTAAGATATTGATTATTGGCTTCTGTAAGCGACTTTGTCCACGTTACGGATATGATAATACTTTACATATGAAGTATCAATAAAATATAGTCTTTAATGTTCATGTAGGTAATTATGACTCATTGCTTCGTAATGAGCAGAGGTTACCAATTAATACAAGGTGGGCCATCTGCTCGTTCCATAACATTATCACATAAAAACTTAATTGCATATTCACAGAGATTTAGTTACAGTCTACAAAGCGATTTAAGTTTGGTCACGTGTGCTAGCATTCTAAGCTTTTTCTATGTGACAAAGTTACGGAAAGAGTAGATGGCCCACCCGGTGTTAAGCGGTTATAATATTAGAAACAGGTCAAATGCAAGTCAGGCTTGCCCACCGAGGGTTCCGTATCACCGCACATGATATAATTATTTGTTTATATCTTGCAAAATAAATCTTTTTCCGCTTCAATTCTACGTTCTCAACACGAGTCCGACTCGTACTTTTTTATTTTTCAGTAAGCAATATAGTAAATGAGTTTAACGGTTGTATATATGTACCACCACTTTTACGATAGAGCATAAATAAAAACACTTTGGGTACCTGTATGTTGTTTTTTATTATTCGTTAGGATATACTTCATAACAATTCATATTCTGTGGTACAGGTCAAAATATAAAAAATTTGAAAGGTCGCATACACTGACAGGCGACGATAGATGGCGTAGTTTTAGTGTTAGGGTCCGGTCCTCATTCCGACTTTTGGATACGGAACTTATCATATACGGACTTTACTGTCTGTTTCTTGACTTGACTACTACTTTGCTTGAGGACACTTTGCGAGTATGTTTCGAGAAATATTCGTAGAAAACTCGAAGAGCCAAGAAGAGGAGTAGATCTATCCCTGATATCATAGTGAAGCCGAGCATCAAACTGAGAAGACCACCAAAAGCCGCTGTAAAATGCAATAACAGGTACTATTTCAGTTAAATACGGCAATTACTTCTCATACCAATTTGAATTAATTATAAATAAGGGTTTCAACGATTATTAAAATTGACGCTCCCTAAACGAGATAAAGATAATCTTTCATTATATTTGCTCCCACTTGTATGGGAAATTGAACCTCATACATTTTCCTTAATTAAACAGTGTAATTGTTTACCTTTTCTTTAATAAGTAATTAAAAATCTGAGAGCTATTATTTTATATAAAGAATATTATTTTTACTGAAATGACTAAGAGTACCAAATTTTTAAACTGTCTAATGAAACGCGAGGAATTCCGAAATCTAAAAAATATGACACAATCTTGATTCCTTGATAGGTATCTCATTAAGAGTGTCGTGATAAGGCCGATATTCTACACTGCAGACTACAAGCAATAAAAAGCCTGGAATATAAACATGAACTATTTATAGACTTGTATCTTTATACATGAAGCTCTAAAGTCCCATCTTGAAAGTCAACATTTTATTTGAGTTACTCATTACCACAATTCATTTAAAGATGTCGTGTCACATCTTGAAAATGAATTCCGAAATGATTATGTAGTCGTCATCAGATTATCCCTGAAATCTTTATTTGCGAAGAATATCTGTTTAGTAGTTCTAATAAGTGTTTAACCAATAAATACCTAAACCTTGGTGTTACTCTTGAATAAGTATAAACCTATCATCGTCCGTTTAATAGAGCAATCACACGGGCGATTAAATGGAGCAACTGGGCTGAGTGCTCTATAATAACGAATAGACGCTCTGTGGTTAGTGTCGGTTACCCTGCCTCTGGGATACCAGCTTCGATCTTCGGCTAGAGCAAACTTTTTGTGGTAAGAATATATTTCGGTCTCGGATATTCTTGTTTGTCCAAGCAACAAGCGGTAGAGATGCTCGTTTTTTTTTTAAATATCTTAATAATTTTACTACTTTATATTTATTATTTTACCCAATAAAAAGACAAACAACATCTTATGGTTTGGTTGATATTGAAAGATTAAAGCCATTATATAATAAGTATAAAAAAGTAAAATTTTCCTCATAAGTACTTTTAATTTTGTTAAGGAGCAATGATTTAAATCATACTTTGTTTGATGAATAAATGTACCCACATGGTACCCACATGTGTGTATGTATGTATGTCGGTAACAATAGAAAATATACAGAGCCTGTTCCATCTTATTCTGACAGACATTTCCAAAAACATTATTATGTCTTGTTGAATCAAATGGTTCTAAATTATTCTAATATGCTGATAAGAGTTGCTCAATTATAATCGCTCGCCTGACCGCGCTTGTGGAAACACACCTAAAATATTTTGCCAATTCAAATAAACATCCCTCCTGTATCTGGTGGATACCAAGTCGTTGAAGAACACATTCAAAACAGATTGATTCTTCAGATCCACGTTGTAGCTGAAATTTAAATAATAAATGAGTTAATTAAATACACGTACTCGTAGTATGTGAGGCGCGGATGTATTGGGAAGGTAATGCACAGGAAATGACAATGTATTTTTGTAGGTGAGAGGTTGGAGTTAAGAGTAGGAAAAATGCAAGAGCAGTAGAACTCTCGCCAAGTTCGTCCGGGGAAGTACTGCCACCATGCCCTTTTCTGCCGCCAAGCAGTAACGCATTCGCGTTACTGTGTTCCGGTTTGAAAGGTGTGGTTGCCGGTGAAATTACAGGCACATGAGACATTCCACCTTCACGTCTCACAGTTACGGGCGCATACGATGCGACTTTGGTCTTGTCATACCTAGTATGGGAGGACCCAAGTCGCATCGGCTGTTATGGGCCGAGGTTACCACTTAACACCAGGTGGGCCGTCGGCTCGTTCCGTAAATGTATTACATTAAAAAAAAAAAAAAAAAAAAAATGCAAATAATTAAAATTTTACCTGAAAGATAACTGTTGGGATATTTTGATCGAACATTTTCTCAGTTAGATTATCATTATTGTCTTAATTTAATATTTTGCGATTATTAAATCGATCCAGAGATATTGCGTATAATGGCTATTTAAAATATCTCAAAACAGTCTATGAAACCATTTACACGATCCGTCGCCGTATGTAGGCAACTGCAAGCGGTAGCGCATTCATCTGAATCTTGGTTAGGTTACGCAGATTGCATACTCTCACAACAATATAGTCAACATAATAAGTGCAACTGGGTTATCCTGATACATATAATTTCTTATCGCCGAAATAATATACTTTAATTAATAGATAGTTTCATCAGGTAAGTATTTATAAATAATTTACAAGTTGTTCAGACATACAAAAACAAACAAACTTAAACAAGGCTACCCTTGCGAAGCTGGGACGGATGGTTAGTTATTTTTAATTTAATCACTATACTCGTACAGTTCAGTAATCTATTTTATCGTGAGTAAAGTTGGCTATTGAATTTTCGTTCACTTAATTTCAATGTTTGGTAAAAATAAAAACTATTATACCTACTGGTTATAAACATAAATAAGTCATGTAATACTCACAAAAATGGCAGCCCTTTCAGTTCCTTATGGCTAGCCAGTTTGCCCATGGCTAGCTCTATGGGATAGTCGTAGTGTTCACACTCGGGAAGGCATTTGAAACTATCCGTCGTTGAATTAAAAAATCTGTCTACTGATTCTGAAAAACATAATTTATTCTTTACTCTCTTTACTCTTAGGATTCAGGTGATTTGATATTTATGTGGTACTCCGAAATTAACCAGTTCTAATTTTAAAATGTATAACTGCGTAATAAAAATCAATACGTTGGCAATTTCAACACTGTATTCAGCATAATGATAATAAGAAAAAAATGGAGGAAAGTTCAGACAACGCCATCTAGCCCAAAAGTAATCAAACATAGCTTGTATCTTGGGAACCAGACAAGTGATATAATACTTAATTATATATTTTTGTAAATTCATACATATACCTAAATACATATTAACACCACTTATTATATAACCATATAATTTACTTAATTTTTACGAGTGGTTAAAAAATATAAATGCGATTTATTACTGTTACTAAAAAAAATTAAGCTATCTCTAAAAGTTGCTACATCCATAAAGCACATCACCTAACAAAGCGGAGTGACTCGGTGATAAAGACAGCCAATTCGACATAATATACTCGTATTTAGAGTGGAAGGCGCCTTACTCGCTGAGATAGTAACTTACCTAATGCATTCTCCAAACAGTCCATGTCATCGAAATTACACGCTCGATAGTGACCTGGAAGATAATATCGTACATATATAACACGGTGATAAAATTTCAAACGTTCAAAGTACTACGCAAGTAATGCATAACATTTTATTATTCCGAATCAAAATATTAGAGTTTCTGCTTACAATTTGTAATTTTTTTATGTGATTAAAGAACTTTATTCTCAAAAGAAATAAATTTCACTCAATGAGAAATAATAAATTATAACTAATTACACAATGACCGAGTCGGATACAGAATCGATATAACAAAAATGATTGAGCTATTCACTATTTCAATGTGGTTCAATGGCTAAACTACAATTCAAATACAAAAAAAAACCAAAATAATGATATATTTAACAAGTAAAAAGGAGTTCGTTGCTTAATTTTTTTATTCACTTTAATAATATATATATATTGACTGGCCTCATAGCTCAGTTGGTTAGTAACCCTACCTTCTGCGCTGTAGGTCGTGGGTTCGATCCCCACTCAGAACAAACATTTATGTGAAATTTGTAACATTGATGTTTGTTCTGTGTCTCGGTGTTAATATGTATTATATGTATGTATTTACAAAAGAAAAGTATATAAGTACTATATTAGTTGTCTGGTTCCCAGGTTACAAGCTATGCTTAGCTTACTTTGGGGCTAGATGGCGCTGTGTGAAATGTCCACCATTATTATTATTATTATTATTATTATATAGATACGAATAACTATTGTAATTCGTATCGATTATTACTACTGATTCGATCGATTATTATATTCGTTTCGTTGTCGATACGTATAACTATTGTTATTCGAATGTGTATTTATGAAGCGGAGATTGACTGGCATTAGCGAAAGATTATTACTATTTATAGCTGATTACCGTATTTATTGCCCTTTTTTGTATAATTGTTTCCTCCATCTGCCTGATATTCTAATCAAACGTATACCATTCTTTTAATTTTTTAATACACGGCAGAAATCAGTGATATCGACTTAAAGCATTTGGATCCACAGTCAAATGTATCGCCTAACAATGTCAATAGATTTAGCTTAAGAGGCAGTGGCGAAAGTGCTTGTCGCTAACCGTTGGCTTCATGATATTATGAAATATATTTCTGAATCCACAATTTAATAATTAATTTAATGAATGTTATTAAGCGTGTCGTAGCGATGCCTTACTTTAGTGTTACCTATATACATATGTACTTATATTATATAAGTGAGAAAAATATTTCATTAGTATACGGGCTCTTTGTAAATTCATATAAAAACAAAACACTCGTAGCAACAGATTGACAAACGCTGTTGATGGAGCTTTAATTAAATATATAAACAGATAAACTGATTATTTCAGCTATTGACGCAAATCGAACAAAAGTGTAACCTTGAGGTATCGTAATCGCTAAATCTACAATTAATCACCTTTCCTAGGAAAGTAAAATGGCACGCAATTACACAAGTCTTTAATTATCTTCATCTCCAGGTAAGCTATACAGTTGTGGAGGGAGTAACGGGTGAACACTTCAGCGCTGTCTGTCGGCATTATCTGAAAATCAGCCACCATTGAATATAAGAGCTGTAGATCGCTCGCCAAGTTCGTCCGGGGAAGTACTGCTACCATACCCATTTCTGCCACCAAGCAGTGTCGCATTCGCGTTACTGTGTTCCGAGTTGAAAAGTGTGGTTGCCGCTGAAATTACAGGCGCATGAGACATTCTACCTACACTTCTCAGAGTTACGATCGCATACGATGCTACTTGGGTCTTGTCGTACCTAGTAGGGGAGGACCCAAGTCGCATCGGTTGTTATGGGCTGAGGTTACCACTTAACAACAGGTGGGCCGTCAGCTCGTTCCGTAACTGTATGTGTATATAAGAACTGTTATATAGATGTTAATAAAGGGCTATTCCCTTCATACAGCAATATTAAGTATACATCGCATCACATTGCTCCCTCTAAGACTTGAAGGTGGAATGTTTTGGGTGCCAGTAATTTTACCGCTTCCACACCCCTTAAACGATAAGTTGAAGGATGCTTGGCAACATCAAATTAATTGTTCATGCAAGACTGTCATATATCTACCTCTACCATATATATATATATATATATATATATATATACCTCATCGCTGTAGTAGCACTGACGCTGCTCAGGCGAGAACGACTTCAGACCGCTGGTGGCATAAGTTCGCTCAGGCGACAACGCGATTAGCACTTCTGTTGAAGGATTTACCATTCGAGCTGTTGAATCGTGATTTGGGATGTTGTAAGCGCTGTCTATGAATACCTGCAGTAAAGAGAATACCTAGAGTGTTAACACTGAACAACGTTTATAGTAGTTTTTTCTTTATGTGATATGAGAATATGAGAAGTCAGATAGTGAATTTAATAAACAAATCAATTTTTTCCATAAAATTAAATTAAAAAAAAAACATGAAAAGGTACAAGCAAATAAAAGCCTTCGATTTTCAAAATTTTGTTCCCCGATTGGCGCTGAGATGCAATTGCCTCTTTCTTATGGAAAGTAGATTGTATACTAGATGCAATGTAACAGATTTATATAATACCTATTCCTCTAATGTTTCTACGACCTACATAATCGAAATCTAATTCTGATAAATGATTTAGCGTATTCCTTAAGTTATAACTTAAAAATTTCCAATATAAAATTTAAGTAGAGTAACTTTATAAAGAATTTTAACCACCTCCATTCTACTAACAGTAGAAAAAAAAATGTGAGCCGTCACGGGACGCCTGGCAGATGTGAAACATCGACATTATTTTGTAAGAAACTAAGTACCCCATCACTAATAATGTTTATGATTTGTCGTAACCTTGAACGGACCAATCAGCGCTCATGCCGTGGCGACGCGTCGCCAAGCCAGAAATCGGTTTTACGTGCGGCTATAGATGTTTCACATCAAAATAAATCTTACATGTTATTCTATTAAAATTGTAACTTAGCTTATCCAAATGAAGAATGAAATAAATCCATGAATACTTAAGCATCCGCATGAAAAGCAGTTGGATTAAATTGATAATGGTTTCAATAATGATAACGATTATCATATAATTATGACAATTACTGCATTCAGGTACGATTAAATATAATATATTATGATATTTTTGACATGTTGATACTATCCGGTAGAGGTGTTTTATACTATATATATGTAGGAGGACTGGAAGAGACTTATCACCCACAACACAGGGAATCCTAGTGTAAAGATACTGAAATGATCTCAACACAACAGATGTTACGCCGAAAGCCCGACACAGTAATAATTGTAATAATAATAATATTGGTGGACATTTCACACAGCGACATCTACCCCCAAAGTAAGCTAAGCATAGCTTGTATCATGGTGAACAAGACCAACTGATATAATAATTGGATACTTTTTTGTATTTACATACATATTATACATATTAATAACCAGACACAGAACAAACATCTATGTTCGCCACACAAATGTTTGTCGTGGGTGGAAATCGAACCCACGACCTACACCGCAGAAGGCAGGGTTACTTCCAACTGAGCTATGAGGCCAGGTCATGTGATGTCTCACCAAAGCTCCTTGAGAGGCGACCGAAGCGCTGTAGTAATCGTCCACATTTGTATTGAGTAAGACCGTTAACGCAGTTTGATACCCGCACGAAGCAACCCTGCGGGGCGTTTTCTTGCGCAGTACGTAGTTTCTCGAGTCCCTGGAAAGTGTGTATGCTTACATTAATTTCGCATCTTTCACATTCATACTTCCATACTAATATTATAAATGCGATATACCGTTGCATTTATAATATTCTCTGTAATAACTCTGTCTGTGTGTTACCTTTTCACACCTAAATCATTCAAATTGCCGCTTTTACTTTTTATTAAACTGAGATTCAGTATTGATAAAAAAAAACAAACATATTTTTATTCAGATATCCCTAGTAAATTTTAAATTTTGCTGGCGAAAATACAGCTTCCGCAATAAAATCGATATTACTGCCATTAATCAAACAGCATATCTACTCTCCGATTGTGGCGTCGCATTTGCTTCGGCAGTTTCTCTGATCTCGTTGTGATTTGTAAATATATATATATGTAATATACCACTATAAATTATATTATCAGAACTCCAGACTGACTTTAGATAGCAGTAACTTAGGGCATCTTAGGATGCATATTAGAAGCTTTTATTTAACCTGCAATTTTTGTTTGTTCGAATCAAATCTTGCCACTGAATTTTAGAGCTGTTATCCTCAACCGATTGAGCTGGAATTTTGAAACATATATGTAACTTAGATGACAATGCAATAATGTTAACTTGGAGGTGGTCTCATGATGGAGTCTGAGGATGTGAGGTGGCCATAGAAACACCTCAGTTTCTCAATATTATAGCATCGTGTTTTGGCTCGTAGGATTTGTCTTGACAATTACTCAGTGTCCAGGGCTTGTTATTAAAAAGCTTGTTTAAAAATATATTTTTCCCCAAAATTTATTTTATATCATTTTAGTGTAATGTGACAGCGGTCCATAAGTAGCCAAATCAACCTTTCAACTCTGAACACTAACCGTCACGCTCAATATAGTCATACAAATATAACTCGACGCTAGTGCTGAGTCATAAAGCATCATAATAAAATACCCCCGATAGCACAACGCGATGTGAAACTAAGCTGACTGACCCTCTGTCTACCCCATCCGGGAAAACACGCAAGTATATCTAACCAGTTACTGTTTTCTGGCTTAATATTTAGCGGAATAATCAGAATTAGGACGAAGCTTTATTTTATGGGAAGGAAATGATAATGTGTAAGTAACTGAATTCTGCGTCTATTTTAGTTATCGCCATGATAACATTGTATCTTTGTTTACTACGCTGCACTGGCACAAAGTGGCTAACCCTTAGTTGTTAGTGAAAACAGTCAATTCGGCTTTCTGTCAAATAAGAACAGTCAATTTAAGTCTGTTTTTTTATATATTATTATGTTTTTTTATTTAAGTAATTTAAAAAAATAATAATAACATAATACATAATATACGGTGTAAGGTGAAATGCAAAATTTAAGGTCACGATCAAAATTGTTTTTTTCATTAACCTAGTATAGAACCTTTACGGCTTAGTAGGTAAACTGCTTTGGGAACTACTTCCCTTTAAACTTTTAACTTTTCCGGGTAAACCGGGCCCTTAACTTAATTTTACATAAGCAGTGCTTCTATGTAACTTTCATAGGTGGATGGAAACTCTACCTTTGCAAAACGTGTCGTTGAATGAGTATACGCACCGTATACTCTAAAAGTATGTAGTATATAAGTAGTATACGTATACTATACGAACGCTCCATATACCTATGAACCATAGGAATATATAGCACTCGGTACATCGTCACGGTATTTTGTCGTCTCATGCCGCTGAAATTACAGGCACATGAGACATTCCATCTACATGTCTCAGAGTTACGGTCGCATACGATACTACTTGAGTCTTGTCGTACCTTGTAGGGGAGGACCCAAGTCGCATCGGTTGTTATGGGTAGAGATTACCACTTAACACCAGGTGCACCGTCGGCTCTTCCGTAACTGTGTCACATAAAAAAAAAAAAAATTGAGACAATTACAAGCCTTTGTATAATCAATGTAAAATAGAATCAATAATTCCGAGGGGTGTGTCTTGTCTGATAAAAAGTATTTAGATTCCGTTTTATCAAATGCAGATTAACATAATTTGATATACATTTTTTAGGACAGATAGAGACAGTCTCATAGCTCAGTTGGTAGTAACCCTGCCTTCTGCGCTGTAGGTCGTAGGTTCGATTCCCACCCAAGACAAACATTTGTGTGACGAACATAGATGTTTTGTTCTGTGTCTGGGTGTTAATATGTATGTATTTACAAAAAGTATGTAACTATTATATCAGTTGTCTGGTTCCCATGATACAAGCTACGTTTCGCTTACTATGGGGCTAGATGGCGCTGTGTGAAATGTCCACAAATATTATTATTATTCTGGCCTCATATATTTGGAGCTGCTAATTATTGTGTTACCAACTTATCACAACACAGACGGGAATGGGACTCCCTTGTTCAGAAAATTTAACCCACCACTTTACCATCGTAGTCCACAGAAAATTACAAATTAACATACATATGTAATTAGGTACTATGAGATATCTTCGATTTTAGTTTGTTTAATTGTTGTGCATGCTTATTAATCCACCGTAAACTATTCCGAACAAAACATATGTGTGTATTACTATAGGATAATGTACTTAGACACTTCTAAATCCGTGCCGTGTGTCCGTGTGCCTTGGTTCCACTCTACTTGTTCCTTAATGAATAAAATTATAGGTTGCTGTTTTTTAGGGTTTTGCATATCCGGATTCAAGTCGTCTTGGGCAATCTTCACACATACAACATCCACAAGTCGGTCTCAGCTTATTCATAAATAGTTCTAATCTGCTCCTAATAATAATCAATTTGATTACGATAAACCTTGATAACCATTCGGAAATTAGTAAACTAGAAGAAACTGAAGGCTAGCTTATTTGTTGGAATATATAAACTTACGACTTTTATGCCAAGGTTCATTTAATTATAATTAAGATGCTTATTTCAGTGTTATCTTAAATCCATATATTGCGGAAGTCATCGAAGCGATTCCAGTGAAGGATTATAATATTTCGCTTATTAAAAAGCAATAATTTACTAACACACTCCTCAGCATGGTATTTTAACAGTGATTATTTTTAACCCGGGTATAGCCGCACCAATTTGCGGTTTAGCGTGACTGTAATTCAAATTACAGAAAAACAGCCCCCAGTTGTAACGATAGCGCCCATAATTATTTCTTCCGCGGCATTACGTTTTATTTCCATTTGACCAGTTTCTCATTAAACTTCCGAATTGCTGTAATCTATGGTGTTTACGACAACGCAACGGTCTGAAAAATGATTCGACTGTATGAACAAAGTTAAGTATAACATGTGAGAATAAATGTTATACTCGTAGTCAAAGCTTCCTAAGTGTGTAGCGTGTTCGTAGACCAATAGGTAGGTATGCTTACAAATTATATCAACTGTAATATTTTAAACTTATCTATTTCGAAAATTCATAATTTTATTAGATATTCGTGGTAGTAATACGCCACAGGAGTACAGTAACTAAAGTAAGTAAACAACTTATTAAGGACTCCTTATAACATGTGCTAGGAGAATTATTTGGTACGCGTGGAGCTTGGACCGACATTAATAAACACTATAAATATCTGAGCCCCACGACCAAATATTTGCCCCACCCGGTCCCCGGCCGCTTTTCCAAACAGGATTACTATCATGTTGGCTACGGAGCCGCTAAAATACTCATTGAAAGAACTACCATCATTTAGTGCAGTGTCGTATTTTTTTATTTTTTTTTGTGTTATTTAGTTACAGAACGAGCCAACGGCCCACCTGGTGGTTAGTGGTAACCTCGGCCCATAACAACCGATGCGACTTGGGTCCTCCCCTACTAGGTACGACAATACCCAAGTCGCATCGTATGCGCCCGTAACTATGAGACGTGTAGGTGCAGTAGTACAGACTACCATTTTCTAAACGAAAGTCGTCGTTTCAAATTGGAAGCAGTCATGTATGATGATGTGTTTACTTCAGAAAGGCATGTAGGATAAACCACGTTTTCAAAACTTTGATGGAAAATCGAAGGAAAATCAACATGCTGGTTTTTCAATTTACTTGCTTCCTAGGTGATTTGCAACCCTTTGAATCCCCCACACGGGTCTCCCGGGTTGTGCGAAAGGAGCAACCCAAAGTAGCAGTAGAACTTGTGCCAAGCTCGCCCGGAAAAGTACTGCCACACCTGTGCCGCCAAGCAGTGATGCACTCGTATTCCTGTGTTCCGGTGGAAGGGAGTGGGTGCCGGTGAAATTGCAGGCGCATGAAACGTAACATCCCCGTCTCGGGGTGATTGACGCAACGCAATGCGACTTGAGTGATCTCGTATTCCTCTAGGACTTAAGTCGTAGTGCTGTTGTCTATGGGCGGCGGTTACCTCTTAAAATCAGGTGGTACACTGCTATATACTCGTTTCTTATACACAAACAAATACCGAACGTTGATGTTGAGCTGTAACCTCTACCCATAACAAAAGCAAAACGATCTGAGTCTTCATAGATTTGGGAAAATCAAAATCATGTCGAATTGAGCCCTTAAATCTGGGAGGTGAGAAGGCGGAAAGCCTTACAGACTTACAATTTGCCCCTTCAGTCTAGCGTTGTTTAGGAGATAGCCAATTGCTAACCAACCTGAAGAGAATAGTCCCAACCAATAAAAGAGAAAATATATAAAACTCAGCTCACCCATCTTTTTTATCCGGTTCCACGGCGTAGTAGTTGAACGAACAGCAGAGGTTGAACAAAGTAAATACTTGTTGAAACAGGTGATCGCAGCGGTATATTGTGTTTTTCCACATGCACTTCTGCACTAGATCACTGCAGTGATAGGCTGGGGAGACCTGTGTTAATAACATGTTGCCATATTACTTTATTCGTGGAACAAACAATTGCGACGATGAGCTCAGTACTTGTCATGTCTATGCCACTTGTCATGTCTGTCTTTAATTACTACATATATTATTGTTTATTTTTTTATTATAATTTATTGAATTTGACAACAACTTTATGGATTGTTGATAAAAATCGCAGAAGATTGCGCTCGCTGGCTCTTAATGAGATAGGTTAATATCTTTATTTTACTTTAAAGCTCTTAAAAACAGACCTTCGGGCCGATAGAAATGAAAATGGTCCTCACTGTCAGCCATGATGATCAGCCAGAACACCAAACGCTCTGGTGATGCGCTGCCAGCCCTTGCAGTGGAGTTACACCTGACTTTTGAGGGAAGCCCCCGTGTGAAAAAAGCTCTTTCCACATCTTACAAGTAAACAGAAATATCTCATTTGTTTTTTCTCATGTGATTCGTGTCAACAGTTTAAAAATTCCTAAATAGTTACCAGATTTTATTTATATGAAGTAGTGCCTTAATATCTTGGGATCGCTGTATTTTCTAAAAAAGGGAACTTTGCTGAATAAGTAATGAGAGATTATCTTCGTGAAGTCAAGACTAGCGTTCTCATCCATCATATGTAGAGCTTGTTATGGGCAGAAGTTACCACTTAACACCAGATGGATCTTTAGCTCGTTCCGCAATATTATCACATAAAAAAGTCAAGAATTTGCTGTAACTATCCAGTTGCTGCTTCTGTTTCGGGCCAGCGGTGTACTTGGATTAAAGAGGCGGTATCAATAGAAAGCTTACACTACAGGCTGGCATTATGTTGTAGATTTTCAATTAAGATAATAAAACTTACATTTCTAAATAAGTTTTCCATGGATATATCGTTGAAGTCTAGAATCTGCTGCAACTGTTGCAGTTGCTGCTTCTCCTCCGGGCTGGCCGTGTACATGGAGTGCAAAAGCGGCACTAGTCGAAGACTTTCCAAAACGAACTCCTTAGTTTTATTTCCTGGGAGGGCACTAAAGTAAAATTTGCATTGAATTTAATTGGCAGGACGGTTTTGTCTTATACTAAGACTGGTAGAATTTGTTGCTTCAAGGATTACATAATGAGTTAGTGGGGAGTAATAATATTCCCTTTGATATAATAGAAGATTTATACAAATAATAATATTATTGGTACATTTTTCCTTCTACCCTGAGGTAAACTATTAAAGGTCATAATATATTGCTGTTTCTCCATGCCTCATTTATGATAAGAGAGAAACCCTTGCATTGATAAGTCTAAAATAAGCTATGAAAAGCTATCTTCGGAATATCAACACCCCGTAGCATGTACTGTAAATATTCCGTTGGCTCGTAGCAGTTGAATAAGCTCCATAGCAAATATCTTACACTCGCAGCAATGGGTGGGCAACCATTTGCGAATTTTATTTTGCTTTATTTACTTACGCACGTTTCAAATGCAATCGGATTATCCCAATAAAATTCTAATGTCTGTGAAAGTGACAGAACTTATTCGAAGAATAAAAGATAATGGGTGTGAGTGAAGCTAGACAGGTATGTCAGGTTCATGCAAAAAGGCATTCCATTGTTTATGCTTACCCCAACCGTGGAACCAAGATGTCATTTTATAGTGTGATGTGTGTGTTCACAGTATTTTGAAACCACAAATTAATATAAAGCCACGTGTAAAGCGAGAGCTTAGCAGGCCTACATAATACATTAATACTGATGTAATACTGATCGGAAGCGATTATACAAAGTTATTTAATTTTACAAATTTTATAGTATTGTAAACAACTCTTACCTTTTTAGTTTATAAATTAATATAATTTATAAACCATAATAATTAAAAAATTATTTATTATCCATCCAAGTTAAATTTCGTAGTTGTGTATATACAATCTATGCCCAAATAAAAATATTCGTTTTCGGGTTTGCCTTGTTTGGTTTAAGGTTAGCTACCGCACACAAAACACCCCTATGCAAGGTCATTATCACCCCCAATAGAGATTAGAATATTAAATAAAATATTAATACTCACACACTAGAAGCAAAATGTTTCGCGGCCTTTCTTGAAACCATGTTCAAATCACAGATGGTAACAGCAGGAAATGGGACGTCCCAGATAGCACCCTGAGTGGTTTCTATCACCTAAAAACACAACACACATGAAGTTTTTACAAATCACAGCATAAAAAGACGAAACAACAAACAAGGTAAAAAAAAACCACTCAGGTAGTGGATTCAACTGAGAGTATGTGCGTCAAATCAAAATGACATTATCATTTTCACAAATAAACATAACCCTTTCTATAGTACACATATGTGATTTCAAGAAGTAGGACATCAAAAACATATAAAAAGTTAATAATCTAGATACCGTTTAAGACTACCCAACTGAGAGCGTTTTGACCCAAGAGTTTTACCGATGAAAAATCTAGGAAAACATCTTAGGGAACCGGCATGTCCTAGAACCGAATAACATGACTCACGTGCATGTAAAGAGCCTGTGAGGGATACTTTAGTCCTTTCACCACAGCGGTCAAGGAACCAGTGACAACATTAGTAGTAGTAAGGCGATGTGAAAGTCTTACCGTGACTATGGGATTTCTGGCATACCATTTGTAAGCCGTCACAACAAAGTAAGCGGCTATGATAATGCTCACCACAACAGCAGTCGCCCAGCAACTCCTGCGAGAGTAAATTAATTGCCAATTTTATATTACAGTTTGATGAAGTTCATTGCGAAATGCCCACTGAGTACTGCCTTGCGCTGTCCATGAACGGAAACATTTTCAAGATTGCCTTTAAGACGTATGTGAAATTTTATTATTCTAGAAACCGCAGTGTTGAATTGATTAATTACAGAACCCCTTAACGCGGGTTTTTGGCACATACATATAATCACGCCTGTTTCCCAAAGGGGTAGGCAATATTCAATCGGCGCATTCGCAAACAGTTTGCCCACGATGCTGAGTAGGCTAATACCCTGAAGCTTTTGCAGTGTTATTGCGGTCCTTTTTTCCCTTGTAAAGATTGGTTACAGCCTTGCAACATTCATTCAGTATCATTACATGTCGATCTGAAAACGCATTTACTCAGTAAAACCAATTTTTTATTCTTACATTCACTTGTCTCTATTGATAACATAAAAGGTATTTATGAAATGCGTAAATCTGATAACGTGTTATCGTGACATTTTATACTTGTACTGTCAATTGAATCCAAACTACAGTACATAATCATTGTTTGCGGACTTAAAAATGGATGAAGAATTTATTGATCTTATACTCTTACTCTAAAATTAATTCAAACAATTTAATCACGTGCTTTATGAAAAAACTTAGGATTTCATTTTCACAATGAAACGCTACCTGCGTTTCGTACTTTCTACTCTACTTGTAGAGTAATGAAATGACGATGACGTACATTAGTCGGTATTTGATCCTTGTCGCGGCCTCATATACTCTTTCCCATAAAAAATAAATGTTGTGTAGGTGATAGAATGAGCTGACGGCCCACCTTTTGAAGCACTTTATTATTTTACATTCTGGGAGGAATTTTTATATTCTGAAAGAAACGCACCTTTCAACATTACTGAGATCATCCATCGCAATGTACTTGTAGCCGTGTAAATCAGTCCTTTTACAAAACTCTATGAATTTCCGTGACAAAAAGCTTCTTTGATTATTTTGTATACCCCAACTCTCTTTACTCACGATCACTTCCTTTCGTTTCACACCCAAGCTAGGCCTCGTTATACCGTAAGTAATCATGTTCTCAAACAGCATACATACGTTATATGTGGACAAACGGTGTTTGAAAACTGCCTTACTTCAACAGAACTCTAGTTGTCAGGTGGCCTGCGAACCGGTAATTACAGTACCTATCCAGATCTACACGATAGCGGAGCTTCGACATGTACCTGTATGCTTTGGTATTTACCAGGTAACCATGCATTAATTCATTATTTG
Source organism: Chesias legatella (assembly GCA_947359385.1). Lineage (NCBI taxonomy): Eukaryota > Metazoa > Arthropoda > Insecta > Lepidoptera > Geometridae > Chesias > Chesias legatella. The sequence continues at coordinate 6,283,970 of OX375762.1, read as the reverse complement.
ACCGACTATTAAAGAGAAGAGAATAAATATTATTATATATTATATATTAATATTGGTGGACATTTCACACAGCGCCATCTAGCCGCAAAGTAAGCTAAGCATAGCTTGTGTCATGGGAACCAGCTCGTACATACTTATATACTTTTTTGTAAATACATACATATAACACATTTTAACACCCAGACACAGAACAAACATCTATGTTCGTCACACAAATATTTGTCCTGGGTGGGAATCGAACCCACGACATACAGCGCAGAAGGCAGGGTTACTACTAACCGAGCTGGAGGCCAGCCATCAATATGTATTGTTATTTACGATATAACCTGTTAATCGATTACCAAGTAGCCAGTAAAAAAATTAGGAACTATAATCAACTCAGCTACTCAAAATCTGGTGCGGCGTGAGAGAAAGCATTTACAGCACGTCCACTGTAAGTCACTTTGTTATTGAGTGGAAACTATAAGTTGGGTATAATTTTTGAACGCACGGGTAGAAACTTTTTTTTGGAATATACAGATTCCAAAAATAAATATATGTATAGAGTTTTCAATCTTCCGGCGACTATTTCTAGCAGGATTTAAACGAAACCCTCTGGTAGTCGAACTAATCGAACGCAAACACCAAATCGCATGGTCGCATAATAAGGAGAACATTTTCGAATCACCGATCGAGCGTGAGGTGGACCGAGCATTAGATAAAGTTCGAAATGCGAGCGAGCGAAATATATTTGTCATTATAAAGGAACTTTATCACAGAAGAGCCCGTAATCGCTTTAGTTTAATCAGGGCACCGTCCTCCTGTTGTTTTTAATTACGGCCTCCATTGAACAGGGTAGGGTGCATGAGGAAAAATCAGCGAACAAAATCATTATAAACATTTTACCTATTTTTTTTATTTTGTATTACTACATACATTTTTTTTTCTTTTAAATTTTTTATGAAATAGTTTTTAATGCTTTAGCCTGTCGAGGCCGATGTCACACACACAGGGTTTTTGATACAGAGATATTTGACAGCGCTAGAGAACATATTAATTGGTACTCGTAATTGCGCGGAGTATTGAAACTATGATATAAAAAAACATGCACTTAAATGGTAAGCCATTAGAAAGATTTTTCTTTGGTGATATTTTTATATAATTATCCAATTTTTCACATTATCCTTCCGTATTTTTTTAACTCAGTATCGAGAGAAACTTCGAGGGTTTATCTTATTTAATTTAATTATTTACTACAAATACCAATTTCAACAGAACATACTCGTACCAAGTTTGATAAAAACAAAAATATACATTCGACAGAGTCCCATGTTTTTTATTCGCTTTAATTGAATCTACTCATACTCATCAAAATAGTTTTCTATGATATTCTACAATTTTGGACCATTCAAGAGATTGGATGCAAACATTGGTAACGTATGATTTATCGAGCATTATTGATACTAACGATAGTTTTAAACTCCATCTATCACGGAAGACAAAACTAACAGCTGTTTGCTAATCAAACTTTATACAACATGTATAAGCAGCCCAAGGACGTTGCCTTAGTCCTCACTACATTCGTAATTTACCACCGGGCGTGTTGATTATTTCGTTGGTGTAAGATTTTTCCTGGCTGCCGGATATTAAGGTATTAATTACTGGCAGAGAGAGTTAGCTGAGTTGTTCGCGAAAAAACGATAGAATAGAATCAAATTGATTTATTGTGACAGATGTAACACATAACAAATTAAATTATAATAAATTAGGTGCACAACTATATCTCGTCATCAGTGTACTATTCGCTTATATTCTATAATTAATTTATTAACATTACCTATACATTTTGTCGCTGTAAAGAGGCGCTAGTCACAAATAATAAATAATAATAATAAGACATTTCATTTGCGTTTAATTATTTAATATCAATAACGGTGTCGTCACTCCTACGGTCCCAGATAGTGTATCTTGTGTAACCCAGGAGCTGACAAGTGTCTGACTGAAGCTCTGAGGACCCCCTCCCGGGATAAAGGCGTGGATTTATGTTTATATTTACATTCATAATTTAACCTTGCTAGTGAAATAATGTAAGTATTATAAATATACCTATATGATTTATCTACAATTAACACAGGTACATAATATAGTACTATGCATATTATCCTGCCTTTAACGGTCATTAGTGCGTCAAACAGCAGATTAATTGACAGTATCGGCTACGATCTAAATTACCGTACAATCACTCACAGCAGGGAATGATAATTACCTACCTGGTAAGTTAAATATGTTTAGATTTAGCCCTGTACAATGGCTGTTCATTCCCACGAATAGTGACCGTGACCTACGTGCCCTATACTAGAAGCGGCGGGCAACGTGTTCTCTATACTAATATATTCCCCATGTTGCACCGTGAATCTTGATGGTTGAGCACTTCTGTACCTATATACAAATTTATATTATATTTCTCTATTTAATGCCAAAATAACAGACTTTTACGAATGTATATGAAAGTATATATACAGCTCCTAAAACCGATACTTACAAGGTTGGTTAGGCTTATTAGGCCTTATAAGGCCTATATAATAATATAAAATAATAAGGCCTTAGCTTATTAGGCCTTATAAGCCTTACTTTAGGACAAGTCTGTCTCTTTCGACTGAATTTAACATGAACTTTCACAGAGAATTACAAAAAGCCGTAATTAATTACACTACAAAAAATAATTATTGTAGTTCTGTATGTTCATTCTAGCCAAAAACCGAAACCGTTGGACCTATTTTGACTGGACTTGCACTGGCAAATAGCCAATATTATGAGGAATAACTTAAGCTATTTTTATTATGGTTAATTTACAAATTGACAAATGACTAATCCACGTTACTCTTAATCACAAACTGAAAACACGGGCGAAGTCGCGGGAACAGCAAATTTTTTAATAACTAAGACATCGTTAAAACAAGGAGTAGATACACAATAACGCGATTGCATTACTGCTTTGCGGCAGAAATGGGTGAGGTATTAGAAAAGGTTTAAATGATAACACGTATATAATTTGAACAATATAATGATCAGAAACACTGAAAATAGAGTCACACGTCATACGCATCAAAGTTGTGGAAAATATTAAAAACACATTTAATAGACATGCTACAAAAAACTACAGCCTTACTTTAAAACGATACTTATAAAGGTTGGTTAGGCGTATTAGGCCTTATAAGGCCTAAATAATAATAATATAAAATAATAAGGCCTATTCTTATTAGGCCTTATTATATGTAGCTACACTAGTGATCAACCTCTAAGTACCGTTTTAAATTAACGCCCACAACGATACGTTACCATTCCTAAATAAGCTGCATATATTTAGTACCAACAGAACATAGAGGTAATACGATTTTTTAATAACAGTATATTTTTGTTTTTACTTGAAGCATGGAAGCGATGCTTTGAAATTAATCCAACTACCTAAACTTAATAGTTTGTTAGGTACGTATTAAAAATCCTGTGTTTTTTTTATAAACAATGTGATTTCGTCACGAAAATAAAATACAAAATGATCTTGGAGTAGACTAGGCTAGCTAACTTTGGTTTGAGACATGCTGTAGAAAACACGAAACTTCAGATCTAGTGCACATTGGTATTGAAGATATTTGGAAACAAACATATATAATTCAAAACTTAATATTTATATATACATATAGCCACGATGCAAATATACATTTTGTCTGGACAAATTACATGTATCTTACTATATCCACAACAAGATAATCAGATAATTATATCAGAAATTAACTCCCTTATAAGGTGTTTGAATATGTTCAATATTCTCTGTAAGATCCGAATGTTTTAATACATTCGAATCTGGACAGATGTATATTATAACCCACTCATATCATTATCTGAAACGACGGTGGCACATATTACTTATTTTAATAAATTCATGTATATATCTTACACTAATAATATGAATTGACTCTTCCTGTATAGTCGGGAGTTTATCGTAATATAATTTATTTTATAACAATTTTTAACACACATAGGGAGTTATTGTGACTCATAGGGCAAAAATAATTTTATTTCGGAGAAAGTACACGATAAAAATATCATAATTTCCATGAATAGGGTTTTCGGATTTTTTCCAATGATATATTCCAAAAATATATAAACTTACTTACACTTAACCTTACCTTAAGAAAATTAAATGAATACTGCAGTTATAATTGATGATTATCAAATTTTCAAATGTTGTAATTAACGTATTAAATATTTAACCAAACAGTCACAATAACTTTCCACTGTGTAGATAATTTGTTTGATTAATTAACAAAGTACTACCAACTACTCAGCGTAGACACGATTCAGTCATATTTTAATGAATAACCAATTTCAAGCATAAACCTAATTTCAAAATTTATTGATTTACTTGTATTATCGTATAAATTTAAGTATAAAAATAACCAAAAATGGTACTGATCTAACGTAATAAAAATATTTTTTTCAAGAATATTCGTAGTTTCCTTGGTAGATACTTTAAAAATGTAAGTGTTACAGAAATTCAAATACTGCTCACAATGATTCATTTGTTAAAATATTATTCTGTTGTCTAAAACTGGCCCAGTAACTATAAACAAAAACATATTAATCAAAATTATTTATAGAGTTACATAATAAAAGTAAAATATAAGTTTTTTATAAAATGTTCAAAAAATTTCTTAAAATACCAATAACACATGCGGTACTAAACTCATTATGACGCATTCAATAGTATTGCAACAAATTCATTAAAAAATGTCTGTCACGTATCCGCCCACTAAAACTTTCCCATCCCCCTTAAAAATATTGAGCATACCCTATCCTAAATTCATATATTACCATAGCATGCCTATGGTAGTCATATATTATACCATATTATTATTCAGAGCACTACTTTTCATTAAACAAATTTACCAAGCTCCAATACTATTACGTTCTCAAATAAATAATAGATTTATGATAGTTATATTTCAAATGAGTATAAATTATATTTTATATAATTAAATTTATGCAAAACTAATGGGCCTTAGAAACGTTTGGTTTGTACGGCGTGTCAAACTCACGGCACTCTGCGATTTGTACATTTATTTACCCATGTATATTGCTATATGACAAACAATGAGCTTTTGCTGAATTTTTAGTTTAATTTTCTACTGTATTCATTATAAAACATTATTTCTAATCTTTTTCTGTTTAAATATTTAAAACTCTTGTACAATAGTTTACGCAAATGATTAGATTTAATTTTTGAAATGGTGGTACAGAAACCGGGAGTTTTATAATGTAACTATTATTTATTCTTTTACACATTGTGATTTATTTATCGTTTTAATGTCGTCTGCTTTAACTTCAATAATTTTTCTTATATGTTATCATCTAGTACTTCTTATTGTTGTGTAACTGAACTCTTTTTATATATTTTATGATATTCTTTATGTTCATCTTATTACTATAATTCCAAATGTTTTTCTTCATATAAATGCGTCGCCTTACCGCAGCCCTGTGCTGAATATCAGCGCTGCAACATGTTGCAGCACACGCTGAGCTCAGGGCTTTTTATACAAGTATATGTACGCGACAACGATCATCATTCGTATGTCTATGTGTCTTTTTCTATTTTATATTGTGTTTGGTGTTCATTTTTATTTGTATAAATAAATTTTTATTCTATTCTATTCTATATATTAATAATAAAATAAACATAATCATTCCATGTTCAAATTAATCTTTATCACAATATTCGGAGCCAGCCAATATTTTTATCACTACAACTGAAACCGACCAAAACGGTAGTATAATATAATTGTTAATAATAGTAGTATGAAGTCAGTACCGTAGTGCATGCCCATGAATTTTACATTCGATTTACCAAAATCCGATGTCAATTTACAAAAGACTGATGTAACTATCACATCAGTCTATAACTAATAAATACAAATATTGACGGACATATAAAATTCATACAGCATACGAAAAACCGAAGCGTACTAAAGTTTGTTTAAATTGAGCATAATAATAAAATCTTCAGTGAACACTTAGCGTGATTTAATTCCAGGTAAATTGAAAATTTTAATAAGTAAGTTGCCAAACCACGAAAGATCACGAGAATCGGATTACATAACATAATCATCCATAACACGAACGCATGAGACGTTACATATAGTCATACAAGTTATCCTTAGAAGAAAAAAAATACATACAGAGAACAATACAAAAAAATATAAAATTATATTTGACACATAAGATCTGATCACCAGCGCTGATAACCTACTCTACTTTTACAGTATGAATCCAATCACAGTGACTCCATCCGAATTAATTATAAATCGATAAAATAATACTAATGTACATATGCACAGCTTAATTGTCAACTTTAATCATTTCCTGTGATGAAGATAGAAGGCGTGAAGTTGGACTAAGCCGCCAACTAAATCCGCCTAACAAAATACTTTCAGAATGTGGTCTAAAACCTAGTTAATACCCCAGTTCAATAATGTGAAGTTACACACGTCGGGTTGACAACTTCAGTACGCACTGAAAAAATTGCAGCATCAGAACCGTGATTTATTTATTTTTTCCTTTAGTTGAGTATTTTGTACAGAAAATTTGAATATTCATAAGTACTGTATCACTTTACAAAAATAGTATTCATAATATCGCAATCTACTTTAAAACAATGTGTTATAGAAATGCGTCAGTAGTAGTCAATTTAATATCACATCAATAATCTGGCACCATGTCTTCTATGTTCGTAGAATTGTTCACAAAATGCGGCCACTCCTTTATAATATCGTACAACTTGTCTCCTGGACTCAGGGTAGACATTAACTGCCTGTGACCGAATAGTTTGTAGTCTTTAGCTATCTTACCTAATCGCACGCCTAGTTCTATGAGTTTTTGGCAGGCTTCTATTTGTTTCTTGGGCGGCGGGTTGATCCCGAAGGTGCCGACGAAGCCGATGCCAATACTGTACTTGTTGTAGCCGAGCGTGTGGGCGCCCTGGTAGTCCCACCCGCGGCCGAAGTAAGCGGACCCGTCGCCGGCCACCAGGAAGTTGTAGCCGATGTCGAACCATTTCCTAGATTCGATGTGGAACGTCTGTATGAGACGCACGCGCAGCACGCATTCGCTCTGAAATTGCACAATAATACTAAGTTGAACACGCACATTTGAGTCTCAAGAGACGGCTGGCTTTAAAAATACATTTGCACAGCAAAACGAATAATACCACTTCATCGCCAATGAACGAGAATTATTCATCGTTATTTCGTACTTGGATGACATATTTTATCCAGTTATTCTAATTTAATAACCAAACTTCTGACCCATTTTGATGAAATTTCTACAAATAAAAAAAGAATTATCCGAATTGGTTTATAAATGACAAAAATATGTTAAGCTCAAAATTGTTTTTGCATAATTAATTATAAATAAATTAACATTCACAAAAACACATTCTGATTACTCAACTACTTTCACGCTGAAAGTGACTCGCATTTGAAAGTGACGTTCCACAGTGACATCACATGAGATTATTATCCTCCACAACATAATATCATATTCCACACAAAGCCGGCCTTCTAGAGTTGGTTTCCGCAATGCATTGTGAAGGCACTAGCCTTTTATACCCCTGATAATAAAAGATCCGACAATCTTAAGTTACTGAAATGCAAGTTTTTGTTTACTTGACAAATTATAAGTGGATATGGGCAGATGGTGATGGCTCTTATGTTTCTCCGCTGCCTTCTTATAAGCCAGGTAACGGATTTTGTTAAGGTTTTCACTAATAGAGCGAGAAACGAGGAAGGTTTGTATATAATTTATAAATATTTTGTACAAAACGGATGAACTGTACGGTGTTCAATATGTGTCAAATATGTTCTTGCTATTAAACTCCTCATTTTCTTTATTAGTAAATTTCACCCATGCAAAGCCGGGGCGGGTCGCTGTTAAATTATAAAATAGTAAGAAATGTGTAGTATTTTATACAAGCTATATACAAGTATGACTACTACTAGTATCTATGAGATATAAGCCATGATTGACACCAACAGTGATTTGTCTGTCTTGGATTTGAATCTTCCCTTAAGATGTTACGACCAATGAACCCTCATTCATCCATTCCTCATTCATCCATTCATCTCACACAGGGAGATCATGATCCTTGAAACGTATAGTTGGTTTACAGTTAACACACCACATACCTGTGTAGAGCAGCCCTCTGTGTCTGTATGAGCGATGATGACCCATGGAGCGGGCAGTCTTAATACATCCAAAGGTTTCTCTATTGGTTTAGCGAGCCAGTTAGTGCGTGAAACTATGCGGAGGTGATTTGGCGCTATCAATAGAGGGTCATCTGCAATAGAAAATTATTTATGTACAATAGATATATAAAATATAATTCAAATTGATTTAGCTATTTTGGAAGCATTTTATTTCTAAATAGTAGCATTTTTCATGGTAATTCTTGCTCTATACAATTAAAATTACATTTGGCATCATCCGATATGCCAGTCTTTCATTTTATCTCTTAAATGGGTCATAAATATCTCGCTTATAAGTTTCCAAGACTTGGTTCTAATTATAGAGCTTTATATGATGGTGGGCACCAGGTACATATGTACTACTGGAATAGGTATTTTAAGAAAGAAGATTTTGAGAATGAAAATAAGCAAAGCATGGCTTGCTTTATAGATTAACCTTAATTGTGAGTTTGCATATCCTGAGAAGTATAATTAATTTAGACCCAAAAATATACCTGATGGTAATAAAAAATGGTGTAACTTTGACATAAACTTATAAAGGCAGTAAGTAAAGCTTTTGATAAGCTCATGTGGAAAAGTGCTATATACATTTCTGCCACCAAACAGTAACATGTGTGATTACTGTATTCCAGTTTGAAAGGCTTTTGTCGGTGAAATTACGAACACATGATACATTCCACCTCCATTTCTCAGAGCTAGGAACACATACAATGTGACTTGAACCAGGTGGGCCAACTGCTTGTTCCATAAATTTTTCACGCAGTAGAAAACAAAAGGTGTTAAGTGAAAATAAAACTTACTTGCTTTCTCTTCATCATTAAAAGTTGGAGAACCATTTTTCTGAGCTTGACTCGATAGAGCGATTGTCACAATGGCACAAATACCTCCAACCACTATAAAGCAAACTGCAGTAAATGTAACCTTCAGCCATAGTTTCACTTCCATTTTCTGGAAATCTGAAATTAGTGAACTATTTTTAATCTGTCTCTGTATATTGGCAACACAAAAACCTAACGGAAGCAACTCTGGGTTAAACTTTATTTTGGATTGAAATCAGGTTAATCTGTGCTTGATGAGGTTGTTCTTTAACAGCTCTGTTTCTATTTCTAGTGTAATCCAAAATGCCAATACCTGATGTACCTATCTGAATAAAATATAGCATAATTATGGACTTCCTCAAAAAGTAAGGAATGTACAGGTGAATTGGGCATATGCGAGATTAACATTAGATGTGATATGACGCCAATATTAATTTGTACAATAAAAAATGATAAAGAAAATTGAATAAGGTCAGGTAGCATTGACACTATATGAATGGAGGCTTGGGCATGCCAAACACATCATTTATATAAATAACATTAATAATGATAATATTAACATTTTTATTAGAGTACTATTTTTTATAAAGATTCAGTTGTTATTTTAGGATCATGCCTAAACCACAACATAGTAAACCAGTTTATTTAAGTCAAGTATTAAAAATCGTAATACAATATATTGTGTATTGTTTAAAAAAAAAAATCCCCCTTTTATCAGCACATTATTTTCGGTTTTACTTCTTGTTATTAGGTATTTTATTCTTAATGATATCCCGCCTCCTTTACCCATCGGTCCATTTAAAAGAAGGCGAGGCTAGTTCAGAACACAGAGAGAACTCTCGGTGCCAGATCACAGCCAGAAACATTTCTAATTAGACTTAAAATTGAAATAGGACTTACAAGACTCATAATGAACTTTAGAATCTGGTTTTGGAGACACATGTGTTGGTGTTTCTTCTGTGTGTTCATATCCTGAGTTATCATGTTCTAAATTATTAGACACCACTTGTTTTATAGTGACGGGGCCATTGAAATATGTGTTATTTCCAAACTGGACGTTCTCCGAGTTGGCGACCGAAACGCTGCCGAACACAGGGGCTGTAGGCTTTACTATGTCTTGTGGTAACTTCGATATAGTACTAACTGCCCTTGAACTTTCGACAACGGTGTCATCATCTTCCTCACTATCATTTGTCTCTTCCACGACTTGAATATCACCGAGATCACCCTTATATTTAATTCCTGAGTGATTTTCCTCAACACAACCAGTAATCGTAGCCATTTTCACAACGGGCTACTTACATGGTCCCAATCTTTTATGTGTATTACTAAGCTTAAATGTCACATTATTAAGCATAAATGAAACATTACTCTATGAGTATGAGTATCCTGCGCTAGTCACTTTTACATTTATAAATAAGCATTGCTTTTGCTGCCTTTAAACAAAGCGAAGAGTTACAAAAATCACTAATTCCATAGAACCAAGTTGTCCGCTGTCCAGCTGCTCGGCCCAAATTGTTGTGAACTGTTCTATTGCTTTGCCATACAATATTCGACTTTATTTTGAACTTCATACAGTTGAGAAATGTTTTGGTCTTATGGTACATCTTCTTGTCATTGTTATTTGACGGCTTGATACGTGAGCTCAGTAATGTCAACATCAATAGTCACAAAATATTTGAGTATCAATGTCAATCGTTGGCAAAATATGTGTTGCCAGGTAGATCTACAGAAACGGTATTATTCCAACCAATGAAGAACCTTAAAAATCGACAAAATATTATGGTGGTAATAATGAACATTCGGTTGAGCTTACCCAAATTGTTAAACTCGCTAATCAACTTGCTGGTTGTTCTATTGATGATGTAAAAATTAATATTATGAGTTAAGCAGATGGCATGGTTTTACTAAGTCCAAAAATCAAAGGGTACGAGATATTTAGGGTTCGTGAAACAAACACTAACAGATACGTGCTGTTATTTAACAATAAAAAGAGAAAAGGTTTTCTATTCACAGGGCGCACTACAGCCCTGGATAACTTTTCTCCAGTATATTTCAGCAAGCAAGAATTGTAATTGTAATTGTAATCCGTTAAACCCATTCCCAAAAATAGTAGCCCGTCGACATGCCATGATCTGCGACCTATAAGCCTACTATCTTGTTTATCTAAGATACTTGAAAAGGCAGTTAGCTGGCAGTTAACAAAATATCTGGAAGACCACGACATCCTTCCTGGGAGGCAGTCTGGATTTCGTAAGGGTCACAGCACCTCAACTGCCCTCCTTGATGTTACTGACAATTTGTTGGCTGCTCAAGATCAGGGTCTTAGCAGTTTACTAGTACTTCTTGATTACTCCCGTGCGTTTGATTCTTTGAATATATCCCTATTACTGTCAAAACTCTCCTTTTATGGATTTGACACTAAAACAGTTTCCTGGTTCCATAGCTACCTTAATGGAAGGCAACAGTGTGTTGAGTTAACTTTTCCTGATGGATCCAAGCAGCGTTCTGATTTCCAGCTGGTTCAACGTGGCGTGCCTCAGGGGTCTATTTTAGGCCCAATACTATTTGTTTTATTTACTGCTGACATTGTTAAAGCCATCACACACTGTAGTCATCATCTTTATGCTGATGATCTTCAGCTATATTTCTCTTTTCATCCATGTAATATAGCTGATGCAGTAAAGAAAATTAACCATGACTTAGAACAAGTATCAAAATGGTCTCGATCGAACTCTCTGGTCATTAATCCTAGCAAATCCAAATATATGTTTATTGGCACTAAACAAAGTGTAATAAAGCTACACAGTAGTTCAATTAACATTGTAGTTGATGATGAGGTGGTAGAGTGTGTGTCTGAAGCAAGAAATCTTGGAATTATCTTAGACACTCATTTGCATTTTGAAAAACATATTGCAGAGAGTGTTCGTAATTGTTTTTACCGTCTCAAGTTGTTATACAAAATACGGCCATATTTGAGCGAAGCTGTCAGGCTAAGTTTATGCGAGTCACTTATACTTTCTAGACTTAACTACTGTGATGTAGTGTATGGATCTTGTCTGCTCTCTAGGACAGAGAAACTAGTTCAGCGTGTACAAAATGCATGTGCACGTTTTTGTTACAATGTTCCACCTCGCTCACACATAACACCTTATCTTAATAAATCTTACCTTTTAAGAATGACAGCTCGTAGGAAGCTGCATTTAGCAGTTCTACTATTTGGGGTCATAGAAAGAAAAGCTCCGAATTATCTGTATGACAAACTTGTTTGGACCCATACTAGGACCAAGTATCCAGGTAGGTCTTGTACTTCTGTATTTGTAACACCAAGGCACCGAACCATGGCTTTCCGTGGATCCTTCCGCTATGCAGCGAGTAGGTGCTGGAATAATGTGCCCCCACCAACGCGCACTGCAAAAACAGTAACAACTTTCAAGAAACTGTTGAAGAAACATTTATTAAACGAGCAAATAACCTTAGGCTGAAACTCTTTCATAAACACTTTATACTTAAATCAACTTTTACTCACCTCTTTTATCTACACGTCAAATACAAAACTCTTGATTCTTCGGCATTACTGCCCTTATAATTTTATCCGCTTGCAATCCGCCTGATGAATGAGCCTGTTTTATGTTTTTGTTCTATGTTTTACGTTTTACTTTTACTTTTCTTTATTTGTTTATTTTTTATGTTATCAGATTGTATCTTTTGTTTGTTGTTTATGTTATTGTATGTCAAAATGTATGTACATGGTTTTGGTTATCTTTTTTATTTCTCATTAATTACTGTTTTGTAAAGATATCTTTGTTTCCATTCTTTTTTTTTTTCATTGTATTCAGTATGTTTGTGGACCGTGTCCGTGACCTCACCTGTGGGCCCTGCCTGAAAACCAGCGCTGCGCTCTCTTTTAGTGTGCAGCACTATGCTGAGACAGGGACCCTTTTTGCCAACTCAACACATCAACTGCCTACTCCTACGTTATGAGTTGTGTTTAACGTTATTGTTTTTAGTTTTAGTTTTAGTTATTAATATGTGTTGTTTTTGTAAAATAAATACTCTTTCTTTCTTTCTTTCTTTCTAATTGTAAATAAGTTTGAATATTATAATTTTTTCACGACGTGTGATGCCTCAATACTGCAGTGGTTCAGGAAGTTATTGTTTACAGGTGTAATGGGCAAATGGATCACAATGTATGTAATAATTACCTTGCTGGGCAAAGTACGAGACAGTCAAATCATGATTCTGAATGTTATGGCTAGCGAATTCGACTATCGCATTTTGGCATCATTGGTTAAAACAGTTATAATTTAACATAATATAGACCTGTAAGTTGAATGCTATACATATTTTATTATTAGTATTGTTATAGTTTCATCACCAACCGAAACGACGTGACGCAACTGAGTTCAAACCTTTCAGGTAGGATTTTTCAAAATCTCTTATTTAAAGAGTACTTTGACTGCTTACTACGGCAAGCAACTTTTTTTTTTATGTAATTGTAGGCAAACAAGCACACGGCCCACCTGATGTTAAGTGGTTACCGTCGCCTATAGACATTTGCGTCCCCGGGGATGCCAATGCTTTGCCTACCCTGTAGATACCTCTTTACATTTTTTTTGAAGTTGCCCATGTTGTACCTCGGCGGAAAAACCTCAGGAGGAAGCTCATTCCATATAGATAGAACACACTGAGTGAGCCAACGTCTCTCCGCTGACTCAGTGGCTCCAAAGGATTGGTAAGTTTGGGATCGTTGACGATTCTAACGGCTCTTCGCTGTAAGGAGTCAAAGCGAAGCAGCTGGTATTTGGGTGCACCGTTCCAAAGATGTGAGCAGTATTCCATGTGCGGCCGCACTTGTGCTTTATAAAGCAATAGCCGCTGGATTGAGGTGAAATATTGCTTGGAACGGTTCAGCACTCCAAGTTTTTTTGAGGTCAATACAGCTTTAGCTTCAAGATGACTCCCAAACTGGACCTCGCTAGAAACATCCACACCTAAGATCCCTTAACTTGGCGAGATCGAGAGAGGAAATCAACTTCGGCAGTTCCAGCTGAAGTTGATTGCCGAAGGCAGTAGTCGACCTGTTATAACCTTCCTATTGCTAAGGAAGTCAAATTATACTTTTTGACAATATTTCGTCCGAAATCGATTACTGAAACTGGCAACACTACCTGCACCGCCCTAGATCTTTGAATTTGAATTTCTTGCATTTTATCTTCGTAAATTTTGTTGTAAAAGTGACTTTTTAAGTGATTTATAGATAATGAGTATATCACATGAAGGAGAAATTGTTATAAAGGAAACTTTAGGGTCATCTCTAAAGGAAAGACTTTATATAAAACCACCCGGTATGAACACAAACTTAGTGTTTATTTACGTTTAATTTTCATTCTTGTGAATTATTAGTAAACATGTATATTTCTATTATTTTGTGCCTGATCTTTATAATGTTTGTTATAACTTGTTTCACAGAGCAAGCTGGTATAGTGGTAGTATCTTCAGGGGAAACGAATTATGCAAATGATTGGCTCCTAAAGATATTTCTCCCGCAAGGTTATCCTGACAGTGTCAGTAAGGACTACGTAGCATATCAAATATGGGACACTGCTCAAGCCTTCTGTAGTACTATTTCAGGTAACTACGACTTCATTCTGTACATTATTACTACCTGTGACTCTTATACCAACATGCCACAGTAGCTTAATAACCATAAAATAAACTATCGTTTCTTTAATTTTTTTGTGGTTAAGAAGATGTGTTGTAGTCTGTATATATGTAATATATGTGTTACAAGTAATAACATGGCCTAATAAAAGTAAGTCACCATCTAGATTTCTATCATTTCACTTGCCTGTCTGACTCCAGTCCTTGGTGCCATTGGGTGAACAAGCAGATGTTCATGACAATTTACTGGATGCTGTAGAATTATCTCTTAATACTATTAAACAAATTCACTATCTGCCTGTCTGTTTCTCTGCTTATATCTTCTGAACCATGAAATGGAAACAATATATTATTAATTAAAGAACCACGAATTAGGAAGGTGTGTCAAGGGTTGAACTATGGAAGTGTTTTGTCAACATACTGTTACTCAGTACTTCTTGCTAACTACACTCTTGTTTTTGTTTATAAGTAAATTGCAACCGTGTATGGGGCAGGTAGCTAGTTTAGTATAAAATAGTCTTATTTAAAGTTCCTATGCAGCATAAAAATGACACATATGTAGACATCATAATATATGCAGGTTGTGATACAATGAAACCATTCTGCCTTGGTCATTGAGCACTGTCTTCCCAAACTTGCCAGCCTAGAAATATATGTATATGTATCATTTAAAAAAACCAAGTGCAGCTGTACTGAATAAACTGTTCCAGGTATATTAGCGACACAAGAAGTATTACGAGGTGTTGGGGTGGGTGACGTCAATGCCACACCCCTCGCCGCTACAATCACCTGGATCCTTAAAGATGGATGTGGACATATCGGAAGAATATTGTTTGCCTATTCACATGGGTGAGAAATATTCATCAATTAGCAGTTGATTAGAGTTAATTTTATGTAATTGAGATGTCAGGTCAATACAAATTAGTTCCTCTCTTACCTAGGTATGAGAAATCCCAACTTGCATTGTGTAGCACCTGTAATTTCATTGATAACCCAAAAATGTGTGGATATTATTATATCGTATAAGTATTATATTCCCTCAAACCTTAATTATATTCAAGGCAACTGGAAACCTAATATCATGCTAATAATGTGCTTTCAATTACATAAATGATTTCAGAACGTACCTAGATGCATTCAGTAAAAAGTGGAGGATGTATGCAGATATTTTGAACAACGCCGCAATGTGCATTGAAATTGCACTACCACTATTCAAAGTGTATGCATCTTTTGCTCTGTGTATCAGCACAGTGATGAAAGCCATTGTCGGAGTAGCAGGTACTTTACTACTTTTCCTGTGCACCGACTAGAAGTTCCCCCGCTATTGTAATACTGGACGCCAATTGCAGCAACGCCTTTGGAGCCCGGTCATAAAGTTTTTTGAACGTACAAAAAATAAGGGATACCAAATAAGAATATTGTATCTGGCCGACTGGCCTCATAGCTCATTTGGCAGTAACCCTGCCATCTGCGCTGTAGGTCGTGGGTTCGATTCCCACCCAGGACAAACATTTGTAACATTGATGATTGTTTTGTGTCGGGGTGTTAATATGTATTATACGTATGTATTTACAAAAGAAAAATATATAAGTATCAGTTATCAGTTGTTTGGTTCCCATGATACAAGCCATGCTTAGCTTACTTTGGGGCTAGATGGCGCTGTGTGAAATGTACACCAATATTTATTATTATTATTATAGTAAGTGGCCTTAAACACATTGTTTTTCAAGGAATATATATACACATATAGTGTATAAATATGTACTGTATTAGGTAGATTTTAAATACTTTAATTGGTCGCGACATATTAATTGAATAAATGCTGCTACAAATTACAATTTATTATTAATTTACCGTAGGATAAGATATGGCATTAATTATGCACACGATATATATTTGACTACTTGAATGTGTGTGTTGATTGTTGTGAGCCACACAGTAAGTATATTTTTTCTATCAACTTAAGCTAAGGTAGGTTTTCAATAATGCAAAACTGTTCATTCCAAAACAATGAATTTTCTGTATCGAGTGTATTGGATAACGGACCATTCTTTCTCTAAGATACAAACATGTGTTTGGGTGTTTTGAGCATAAATCCCTAAAATTGTAACTTTAAACATTTTACAAGAGAGTTTTACACTCGTATACAGCAGATGTTTGCCTTCACTTGGTCAAAATAAAAGACAAAAGAAAAAGGCGGGGCCAACTAGCTAACTGAGTGCAAGCGAAAAGATTTCAAAAGTGGTAAGGCGCGAGCTTTGCTGATAGTACATGCCAATTAGAATGTAGTAGACAAATATATTCTTAAAACAATTATACCTATTTGAAAAGATGAAATGAATGCAAGAATTATCAGTGAATAATAAATAAAGTCAGCTGGGTCGCCTGACTGGAGTTTACTCCTTAAGAGATACTTGTTCAGTAGATAAGATGATCAGAAGGAGCAAATATATTGTGCCCCTCTGCATTACCATATATACCATATTGATTTCACTTTTCGTTAACACTCGATTTGATACCCCGTCTAATTTGGCACAGGCTATATATCAATTCTTAAGGACTACAGATATAATTTTACAGAGTATATGGTATAATATATAATAATTATATGTATAATATATATTTTAAGAGCTGTAGGTTCTGTTGAAAAATATTTTTTTTATTATTACCTTGAGGTTACCTTGATTATAAAAGTAAACTTCTTGTGCTCACTCCGCACAAGAAGTTTACTTTTATAATGATAATTATGTAAAAAAGGTGTATCACTTGCTGGTAACCCTTCACAAATAAATAAATAAAATAAAATAAATAAAAATAGTCTCTCGTCTTGTTTGTCAACACCTAATTAAAAAATGCCTAATTAGGTATTTAGTTGATCAGCTGTGAGTTCAATGGAACTATCTTTTGGTGATGTAGCTATAACATTGGTATGAAACATAATGTGGACTGAGTTTTATACAAAAAAAATAAACATTATATCTCAAGCTGGTCGATGCTATCTAAATATAATCTAATGCTAATAATTTATAACATAAATTTTGGATGCTTACCTCCTTCATGTTAAATTACTCAACTGATTTTTTTTTTTTTTTTTTTTTTTATGTAATACATTTACGGAACGAGCCGACGGCCCACCTGGTGTTAAGTGGTAACCTCGGCCCATAACAGCCGATGCGACTTGGGTCCTCCCATACTAGGTATGACAAGACCAAAGTCGCATCGTATGCGCCCGTAACTGTGAGACGTGAAGGTGGAATGTCTCATGTGCCTGTAATTTCACCGGCAACCACACCTTTCAAACCGGAACACAGTAACGCGAATGCGTTACTGCTTGGCGGCAGAAAAGGGCATGGTGGCAGTACTTCCCCGGACGAACTTGGCGAGAGTTCTACTGCTCTTAAAATGATGATGATGAATGATTTGGCTGATACATTGATTTATTACTTTTATTCAATATCACTTGGGCAAAAACTAGTACTCCTGTTATTCATGTCTTCATATATTCACATTTCCCCACTTTATTTGTAGGTGGAGCCACAAGAGTGGCTATGACCCAGCACCACGCCGTCATCGGCAACCTCGCAGACGTGTCCGCTAAAGATTCAGCACAGGAAACTGCAGTCAATCTGATCGCTTCCATGACGGCGCTCTTTATCATTACTACATTTGGGTGCGTATTTATGTTTACACATTCTATTTTACCTATTTATTACAGTTCTGTAGGTGACAGCCTTGAAGTTCAAAGAGAAAGAAGAGAAGAAAAAGAAGTCCAAAACAGAGTGCATACGAGCGTGAAATTAGAGGCCCATGAGACATTCCACCTTCACGTCTCAGAGTTACGGGTGCATACTATGCGACTTGGGTCTTGTCGTATCTAAGTGAGGGCCAAAGTAGTATTGCTTGTCATGGGCAGAGGTTAACAACATGTGGACCATCTGTTCGTAATGTAGCTTGGTAAGAACAAACCTAAATAATGTATTTTTGTGTTTTCCAGCAATTGCCTGGTAATATTCATGGTGATGATGGTACTACACGTGATGTTCAACTACTTCGCCGTCAGGGCGGTGTGTCTGCGGACACTGAACGAGCCGCGGTTTCTCCTCGCGATCGACAGATATCTCAGGCACGAAGTGATTGCGACCCCCTGCGAGATCAATAGGAGCGAGCCGATTATATTTTATCAACTTGGACCGTGCATATTAGGTAAGCTCGTGCAGGCTGATAATTGTAAATTCACTGCTGATTTATAATAATTAGTTATCTTAGAGCGGCAAAAATAATTAAGTGACTTCATTGCCAATGAACGAGAATGATTTCTCGTTATCCTGTATTAGATGACATATTTTTTCCATGTATTTTGATTTTAAAACCAAACTAATGAATCGATTTTGAAGAAATTTCTATAATATGTCCCGTAGAAATTTTCTATCAAATTAAAAATTAATTTTAACAATTCGGTTTATAAATGACGGAGTTCTAGAGTAACAAACATAAAAGATACAACCGAATTGAATAAAACCCACTTATAGAACGTCAGTTAAAAATATTATAGTTCTGGAAATCATGTTATCTTATCGTTTTGTGATCGTTATTCGTCCAGGGAAGCACGGGTAATTGGTTTGTTGCATCACCAACTCCATAATAAAACGACAAAGAGTTTCCTGGATGTCCATTGACCTCACAGCTGTTTACTAACTCAGCCTTCTGCGCTGTAGGTCGTGGGTTCGATTCCCACCCAGGACAAACATTTCTGTCTCTGGGTATTAATATATATGTATTTATAAAAAAATGTATTAGTATTATATCAGTTGTCTGGTTCCCATGATTATAAGCTATGCTTACCTTACTTTGGAACTAGATGGCGCTGTGTGCATTTCCACCAATATGTTGCATATTTAGTTGTTCATGGTAGTACGCCTTGTATTATCTGTAAACACTCTGTTTATTAATGCTAAAATCACTTACAGATTTGAAACTAAGCGGCTTTAGAATAAAAATGGGACAATCGTTAAAAAAAGTGTTCAACGAGATTCCGAATGCAGCACACTTGAAAAAGCTAAGCGAAATTTACACGGACAGAAATTATATTGTGATCCCGAATATAAAGACGAATAATATGCACGCGCTCATCAAACTCGAGGCGTCCGTTGAAGACGTGCTGTGCGCGTACTTGCACGCGACGCTTCTCGCTATCATCACGTGTGCCATAAACGACGAGCCCTTGGTAAGTGAAACCGTAGAGTAATAGGTGTTATGGGCCATTTGTATCCGACTACTACTACTACGACTCGACTCATTTATTATTACTATTCAACCCAGCTCTGTTGAACCAGTGCGGTGCGCTAAAATGCGCCTCAAATATGTTACTTTGCCGCATGTCATCGATTTATTTGGTTCTGGGACATGTCGGTTTCCTCACGATGTTTTTCTTCACCGTTTTGAGGACGACATATTGCGCACATTATCTTTTTCAAAGGAAAAATTGGTGTTTTTTCGTATTCCAACTAGGGACCTCCGGATTCAAACTCCGAGTATTTACCACTAAGCCACCACGCTCCCTATATAAATCACTTAACAAGCATACCAAGAGATCTTGAAGTATCCAAGCCATTTCTGTGATAAATGAATGGAAAACAACATTCTGACTGTCAACTAAGTGGGTCTTCTGC
Source organism: Chesias legatella (assembly GCA_947359385.1). NCBI lineage: Eukaryota > Metazoa > Arthropoda > Insecta > Lepidoptera > Geometridae > Chesias > Chesias legatella. The sequence continues at coordinate 6,263,543 of OX375762.1, read as the reverse complement.
TCGATGCGTCATTCACTTCCAACAATTTGTTGTTTCCAGCCCGTGTATAAGAACCAGGAGCAAAGGCCGTTCGCGCTGGTGTGTCGCACGCTGCAGTCTGTCGAGTGGAGTCGATATGAGTCCCACACACCGGACTGCAGGTTCGCGTACGACCCTTCCTACGAACTCATGAAATATCTCGACAAGATCGTTCACAAGGAATGGCCGAGAGTGAGCGCTGGACTGAGGCAAACAGGTATGAACCTTATCTACATAGGAATACTACTCAATTTTCCTTGTCAGATATGCCAATTTCTACCGCCAAGCACTGATTCGCATTACTGTATCTCGGTTTGAAATTGTGGTTGCCGGTGAAATTACAGGCACATGAGGCATTCCACCTGTCTGTCTCAGGGTTACGGGCGCATACGAGTCGACTTGGGTCTTGTCTTACCTGAGTATTCTTAGGCCAATATAGGGCCAATTCGTATTGCTTTTTATGGGTAGAGATTAACACCAGGTGAGGCATCAGCTCATTCGTAACTTAATTTAAAAAAAAACACTGTTTTATCATGATACATCATGAATTAAGTAATTAATCATTTTTAATTCGAGCCATGCGCGCAGTTGATGTCCGAATATAATCTTTCGAAATAACTCGTACATGTCTGACCTCACAGTTCAGTTGGTAGTAACTCTGCCTTCTGTGCTGTAGGTCGTGGGTTCGATTCCCACCCAAACATTTGTGTGATGAGTGTGATGTTTGTTCCGTGTCTGGGTGTTAATATGTGTTATATGTATGTATTTACAAAAAAGTATATACGTATGCTATCAGTTGTCTGGTTCTATTGTACAAGCTATGCTTAGTTTGGGGCTAGATGGCGCTGTGTGTATTGTCCACCAATATTATCACAGAAGTAGTAAGTATAAATAAATATCCATTTCTGAAGAGCTTCCCTTCAACATACCCGTTTGTTCATTTAACTCTTATTTGTCGTTTCAGGTTGGGATCTGTCGAAACATCTGCTAATAATGGACCAGTGGCGGATAAGCAGCGGCAAGTTACTGATCAAACCGATATCAGTCGAGCAAATGGTCGACGAAGAGATACAATACGATAATGTTGTAAACGACATCGATTACCCTTTCGGGGATATTGTCGAGGAGGTAACCGACCACGAGGAAACAGACGGAGAATTTACTATAGAACTAGATACAGCTGCAACTATCAAGCCCCCCGTAGTTACGAATAGTCCGGCTGAAGAAGCTAAGTGACACTTAGGTATTGTGTTGATGAGAGACCATCGTTCGAGAGAAATCGTTCTATTTCAAGTGTAAATGAATTCATTAATAATTTTCGGGCTGTTTGCCAATAGAATCGGCACTGTAGACGAACTTCACAGTCGTTCCCACGTGTTGCCCGATCAATCTGTGGCTACATTCATAGCATAGATAACGCTTGATGTCTATCACAAGTCACCATATTAATACGTGTGCTATTTTTTTATGTGTTAAAAGTTACAGAACGAGCAAATGGTCCACCTGGTGTTAAGTGGTAAACTCTGCCCATAACGGGCAATACGACTTGTCCTCCCCTACTAAGACTAGATCCAAGCCGCACCATATGAGCCCGTAACTCTGAGACGTGAAGGTGGAATGGCACAAATGACTGTCTCACCGGCAACGACACTCTTCAATCCGGAACACATTGCTCGGCGGCAGAAATGGGTACGATGGCAGTACTTCCCCGGGCGAACTTGGATATAAGTTCTACTGCTACTAAAATTATGCTATCCAGTCACATACATATATTTTTCTTAACTCTCATTCGCACTTGATTCTACATTGTATGGGCACTCACTTTAGGGATGTGATAAGTTCGACTTCAGTTATAGAATTTATTTGTAAAAATTCAATACGTGGTAACCTCTCTTAAAACTCTCTTTAAAACATTCCTGTACAATAAGCATCCATGGTAAAGAAACTGGTCTTATGATTAATATTTTAAGCAATATGGCTCATTATAGCAAGTAAGTGATAGGAATCCCGTTTTGCCTGAATTTGATTGATTTTGCGTTGAATAATGCAACAAGTATTTAACTAGGCAGATTGGTAATATTTAAGGTGTAAGGCCTCTTCTGAAATTTGCATAAGTAGGTATAGCCACAAATACTAAGTATCTAAGCTTAGATACAGCTGTAGATATTCTTAAATTATACTTTGGAGAAAGGGGTCGCAATTACTTGGATGGTACCTTCACCAATTGTTCGTGGTAAACGTTGAACTGAACATTTGGTAATGGTTCCACTAGCACAGATCTGACTGACGTCAAAGAATTATTTATATCTGTGTATGATGTAAGATTATTTTGATGTTGTTAAAAGACACTGCCTCAAAATCTGTAACTTATCCCTTTGAAGGCTGCTAGTTATAATTTCATCTGTAATTATCAAATATGTCATAATACAATCAATTTTGTACGCACGGGGTTTTTAGTATATTTCTGCTGTTTTATCCCACTTATTTTAAATATATGAACGTAAGATTGTCATATTTTATAGAAATAAAATCTATGCATTGTGTTCATTATGGTGAGTCAAATATATTTGTGAAATTGCTATAAAATTAATTATGTTAAGTATCAATCCGCTAGTATTTGTGAGAACGATAGAATAAGATTTCCATGTTTTATTGGTTAATAACATTCCAACAAATTCCGCTTTTTATTTCCGTTAATGTAGTGGGAAGCGAAGATAGCATCAGTCAGATGAAGCATAATAGCAGTTATAAACAGCTGCAGATCACTTGATTTATACAACCACAAGTCCCAGCCCCATTACCCCCAACTAGAAGTAGAAAACGGACACTACGTCACAGATCCTGTTAGGAAAATCACACAGCTAATTAGCGGACAATTAACATCATAGTTATAGTTATTTTTACTAGGCCAATAAAAATACACGACAATTGTAATTTTATTCCCTTTCATCATGCATTACCTGAGATTTTCCCTGGAAAACAAGGGTGGCGATGAACTCACCACTTGTTCCGTCTAAGTTGACAAGACGGTGTAACCCACAGGTGTAAAGTGACCCAGAGGCTCTGACTACTCCTTCGAAATAAAAAGCAATTTTTTTTGTGTGTAAATGTAGTCAGTAATACCTAGAACTGCTGAACCGATATTAGAAGTTATCTCACAAATGGAAAGCTACAGCACCCTAAGTAATATAGGCTTTATATTATAATATTTATTTATGCTAAGTATTATATATTAGAAGTTTTTTAACACAAGATGCTTATGGGGTTTTTCTTGCCAGTGAAATTAAAAACCTTAATTTCTTTTTGTAAATCTTCGTAACTTGAGGAATTGAACGCCTCTGCATAAAACAATTCATAATTTACTCTTTAAAGGAAAATGTAGGGAAAAGAAATACAAAAACTACTACATCATACCATTTATTTTAATATTGTCAATTAAACTGTATAATTTCATTTATCCATTCTATGTAATTTCCAGTTACACTATTTCTGGCGTACCATCAAAACATTAAAATATAATAAATGTATTCTATTGCAATGCAACCGAGCACAATGATCATGGTAAATATTTACGTACAATACACAGCAATCAGTACTTACACAAATAAATACAAGTGCTATAAACTCACTATTTATACACTTTGGTAACTCGAAATAAAATTACAGTACAGCTAAAGCGATTGATTTGCATTTACGAATAAATAGATGTGTTAAAATGGTAATTTTTAGCACAGTGGATTGAATAGTTTCACAAAGTGACCGCACACATTTCTATTCATACATATACTGCCAAGACTATATATATAATATGTAAATAATCATTATTATTATGATTTGTAAATGACCAATTGATTCACCGATAATTATATCAAATAAAGTTGGAAATACTGAATAGCTTGCAACAGTTTCTGTTACATAATGATTCAAATAGTTTGTTTCATACAGATTGGCCATTCACCGAGTCCGAAAAGTAACCATCACATATTATCTACTGTCTAAACACAGTATGTGTTTTCAAATCAAATTAAAATCTTTTATTTTTTGCATATTTTATTATTATTAAATATTGCTACGTGAAGTGCTAAGCTAATGCTGCTAGATCGTTAGGTATTTGATTTTGCACACAGCAACTCTGAGTGACAGTCGAATCACACCACCATCATAGTCAAATGTTTAAAAACAATAATAAAAAATTACAATACAATAATAATTTTAAAATATACATAAAAAAAATCACAGAGATAAGTACGAAATGATTGCAAATCATCAATTATTTATAACAACAAAAATATCACTTACGCTTACCTAATACTAGGATACAAATAAATACGGTCACACAATGCGATTAAAATGTACATAATGGTGTTGTGATCAAACTGTGGGTGGCGCCCTGTACCGAGACTACAACGATTCACTATGGATACAACAAGAACCACTGTTACGAAGCTCTAGAAAATAAGAGCCAACCGTTCCATCAAACGCGTGCCCTGGCGGCGCTAGTATCTACGCGAAGATAAAACTTCAGTTTGGTTTTACGTTAATTCCTTTCCACAGGACTCCATTCGTGAAACGGATTCTAGTGTTGTGGTGTCGACTGTTAGTGAAGTGAATCGGTCGGCGTGGGGTCCAGTACGACTGATTTACTTGGCGATTTGCTTGATAAGTAGCTCGGTGCTGAGGGACTTGGGCCGCTCGATGGGGAGGCCGAGAGCGCGCGACCAGATCATCTGCGAGAGGCAGCCGAGCGCGCGCGACACACCGAACATCACAGTGTAGTAGTTCATCTCGGTCAGCCCGTAATACTGGAAGAAACAACACAATACTGTTAGTTATTACTGGTCGCGTCACCGGTACTCTTGGAACAGTGTGGTGTAAGGATTCAGTGCGCCCCAAAGAGCCTCCTTTCGTGCACTTGACACGTGTCTTCGAGTTTTTGGTTCGAGGACATGTCGGTTTCTTCACGATGTTTCTTTCACTGTTTTGTGAACGTGGTATTGCGCATATAACAGAGTAATGCGAATGCATTACTGCTTCGCGGCAGCAATGGCTATGTTGGCAGGCAGTACTTCCCCGGGCAAATTTGGCATATTTTTCACAGCCAGTAAACTTGCTGTCAGTTGACAACAAAATCTACAAAATGATCCACCGTAAAACCAAAATGGAAGTCCACATTTGGTGAACGTTTCTTGAGTACGATGTTGTGCATGGTTATCCCCATAATGAACAGACGTCCAGACACTTCGGGACAAACGTGCTGGCACGAGGGTGTATGAATATAATAGTTCACCAACCTGTAGAAGAACACCGGAGTGAGAGTCCACGTTGGGCCAGGGGTTCTTGACCTTGCCCAGCTCGGTGAGGATGGGAGGCACCACCTTGTAGATGGTGGCCACCAGCTTGAACAGCGGGTCGTTGGGCAGGTGTTTCAAGGCGAATTCACGCTGGCATGTGTACCTGCAAACACACAAGTTGTCACTTTACATGGTGGAATAACTCGTCAATCTGACCTACTTCTGCCTCCAAGCAGTAGATTTGCAATTTGAATCAGGTGAATCATGTACCCAGGCAGGCCTACTTATGCCTCCAAACAGTAAAGCAGCAGTCGTTAAGGTCCATTGCCATAGAACTCCTCAGAGATATATTTTAGTCTTTATGTGTGATAAAGTTACGGAACACGCAGATGGCCCACCTGTTATTAAGTGGCAGCTTCTGTCTAAACAAGAATACAGCCAGGGTCCTCCCTTATTTAGGTAAAGAAGACCCGAGTTGCAACTTAACAAGCAATAAATATGGTGCCCTACTTAGGTATGAACGAGCCTGCAATTAAATTGCAACCTCTGCCCATAACAAGCGATGCTTGGGTCCTCCCCTACTAGGTACGAAAAGACCCAAGTCACAGCGTATGAGCCCGTAACTCTCATATACTTAGTTTAATATGAAAAAAAGGTCCTTACCTAGGGTCGGTCTTTCTGAGCACAGCGTGTCCGTATCCGGGCACCACCTGTCCAGACTTGAGCGTCTTCCAGATGAACTCTTTGAGCTGCTCCTCCGTGTAGTTATCTCCGACTTGCTTGCGCAGTCTCTCCAGCCAAACGAGCACCTGATGAAATGTATAGTTTAAAATTGGATATTATTCAATCGAACCAAGTCATCAACATTTGGAGAGAAAAAAGCCGAAAGACAGTTTCTAAGTTCTTCTAAGGTTGGTTAGAACAGCCAACCCATACACATTTCTGCCACCAAGCAGAAATTCGCGTTACTGCGTCCCGGTTTGAAAGGTGTGGTTGCCGGTGAAATTACAGGCACATGACACATTCGACACGTCTCAGAGCGGGCGTATACGACGCGACTTGAGTCTTGTCATACCTACTAGTAGAGGAGGACTCAAGTTGCATCGGTTGTTATGGGCAGAGGTTACCACTTAACACCAGGTGGGCCGTCGGTTCGTTCCGTAGCTGCATGAAATAAAATAATAATAATAAAAGCCCTTATGAACGAGTAGAAAATACCTCCTGGTTAGCGAGCCCGTGCAGCGGTCCAGCGAGTCCGTTAAGGGCGGCCGCGAACGAGAGGTAAGGGTCGCTCAACGCCGAGCCCACCAGGTGAGAAGTGTGGGCGGATACGTTGCCACCCTCGTGGTCACTGTAACAAACAAACTTGTGTTTAATTTAACGGACAAACACTACCACTGTGCTGAAATTTCTGGTAACATTTAATTTCAGTTCGTAAAGTATTTCCTCTTTTTATGTACAACTACTGCTCATTGGAGCATTTATTGTAACATCGTGAATTCACGCGTAAAAAAATGAAGGTATCTTAGTCCCATAGTCATGGTATCACAGATTAGGAGGGTAGTTAGATCGACGATCTGGGCTTTATAATAACCAATGTCGCCCAAATTCTCCCACCCCCAGTAACTACTACAGACGCACTGTATACAAATAACTGCGCATAATTTTAACACACTGCGCCATCAACCCCAAAATAAACGTAGTTTGTACTATGGGAACTAGTAAACAGACTGCTATATATTTATTTTTTTAAATACTAATAATACATTCATATCTAAACAGAAAAAACATCTAGGTTCGTCATAGAAACGTTTAGACCTGGGTGGAATCGAACCAATGGCCTACAGCACAGAAGGCAGAGATACTACCAAAGGAGATGTGAGACCTATCTTTACTAGTTATTTGGGCATTAGATAATCACAGACTATCGCGTAGAGATAAGCCAAGTTGTTAACCGCGTATGCGCATTACTTATTCGATTTCTACAAGTACAATTGATTAAAAAAATATTTTCACGAGATATTATGACAAAGAGGGAAAAGCTATCATACGATACGCCTTGGTCTAACGTTTAGTGAAGCGTCTATACGACTCAGTAATGAAGCCTGTAAAAGGTCGGTACATAATTGAATCTTAATATAGCGAGGAACATACCGAGCGATATACTAAGTGGATATATACCTCGGTGTGTCGGCTCGATTTAAATAGACTAACCTTTAAAGCGAGTACAATGACTCCTGCAGAGCAAAGTTCTCGTGTAGAATTACATACAGATTACGAAACCGATTTGGATCAAATGTGATCACGGATCCGATCACACAAATTTCAGGACTATTGTCTCGTTCCCATAGTACAAGCTATGCTTAGTTTGGGGCTAGATGGCGCTGTGTGAATTGTCCACTAATATTATTATTGAAGAGCAATCGAAAATACAACATAGAGTTATGTGATTTACAGCATAAAATTAAAGTAACGAACTGGGTAACATTTTCAATATATTGCAGTGGAAACACTTAGATTATATGAGTTCCGACGATATAATATAACACTAGGATTGACTATCTCCACGGTTACAGTTTGCCCGATAAGCAAGACCAAAGTACACACATAAAATTGTTGTGATATGGTGTGCCAGCGATGAAGTGTTTGCATTGAAAAACTGTTCTTTGATAACACTTCTCCTGTAAAGCCAAAATGGGTTCGCCTGATGGAATTCAGATAGCAAATTTTGGTATTGCACCCTTCGATAGTGGTATCGTAAGTACAAGTATAATTATAGTGAAGTATCAACTATTTTAGTACGTTTCTTACTTATGATGTAAAGGAATATTCTATTATTTGAATGAAAAGGCGAGTATGGCAAGAAAACAACTAATTATTATCAGATTCAAATAATTTAAAAACTACATTTAACGAATGTAATTTATTTAAAACTATTCTAGAATAATCTACTAATTAATGTATTACTGGTATATTCGATTGGTTCACGGACAAAATTCGTCACCCTGATTACATAGGTGCACGATCGATGAGATTTGGATAATTGTGCCAGCTTTTAAATATATAATAATATACTATTTACATATATATTATATTTATATGTATACATATATTTATGCTCTATATATTTAGCAGGTACATAATAACAGTATGAATAAAAATAACAATCAAAGATGAACTAATAAAAGCAAATCTCCCTTAAAATATCAACGTCTCTAAGGCTATCAGTAGAAATTTCCAATGAAGAAGAGGTTGTTGTTGAGGAATGTTGAAGAGGTTACAAAGTTATTTTTTTCGGAAAATGGTTTTTAATTGTTTAGGACGAGATTTAACTACTCATTATAAGAAAAGCAGGGGCATAATGTATTTGAAATTTTGGCCTTCGCCAACCCGCCTTAATTCCGCAGTTAGGGTACTGTTGGCTGAATTGGGAAACAGGATTATTCTAGTAAGCGCGACAATGACGTCATACGGAAAAGATGTACCTAAACGTTTACAAGTGTTTGTCTTGAACTCAAAAGTCTCTTACGTAATACTTTGTCCGAGCACATAGAAACAACGGCACTCGTGAAATGCACGCTAATATTAGCACGCATATGCTACCGGAGCTCCGGTGACTACAAGAGAATCTGTGCGTTACACCAATCTATCTATATATTATACAAAACATGTTTTCGTTATTCAACTTTCTAGACGGACGAAGTTCAAGTGTTAGATATTGATATAAATTTTCGTAATTCGTTATCAATTTCAATTGAGGAAAAATAGAGGCTCAATCGACTAGCGCTTGATTCAATCGCATTGCTGTTTTTTCTTCGCATAGCAGTCTAAAGAGGAGTTAATAAAACTCGAGATTTAAGTGATATATCGTCTCAAAACAGTGAAGGATAAAGTCGTGAGGAAACCGACATGTGCTAGAATCAAAAACTCGAAGACACGTGCACGAAAGGAGCCCTTAAAATCCATTCAAGAGTCGAGTAGTAGTAGTAGTTTTTTCATACTGCATTGTGTTGTATAAGTACGCGTATTTTTAGAAACCATTACGAGATTTGCAACTGCTTGATCGAGGGGCTGGGCAGAACCATCAGCAGTTAACATATCTGTCATAGAGCCTGAGCCATATTGGCACTGTGCCCAGCAACACAATCAAATCATTCACATATACACGTCGATATTAATATGATCAGTTGAGCTGTGTCTGCCTCGTTACAGGTATAATGTACATAAATATATAACTATATGTTGTATAACTTGTCGTGCGCAAACAATTTGTAAACGACACACAGCATGTCTAATTAACAGCTTCAAGGTACGTCGCAGCCATGAGATTATTTCTGAATTTACGTTAAAAACAATATTCAATTGTTTTTCGGTTCAGCTGTAAACCTTTGCCTCTGCCAGTCATATATTTAGCTAAGTACATTTTAAATTTATTTTTATTATAAACAGTAGAACTTTCGCCAAGTTCGTCCGGCGAAGTACTGCCACCATGCCCATTTATCCCGCTAAGCAGTAACGCATTCGCGTTACTTTGTTCCGGTTTGAAAGGCGTGGTTGCCGGTGAAATTACAGGCACATGAGACATTCCCCCTACACATCTCAAAGTTACGGGCGCATACGATGCGACTTGGTCTTGTCGTACCTAGTAGGGGAGGACCCAAGTCGCATAGATTGTTATGGGCCGAGGTTACCACTTAACATCAGGTGGGCCGTCGGCTCGTACAGTAAAGTATCAAATAAAAAAAAACTGGGAGAGACAGTCTCTAGTAGAAGAGTGGTGGTTCAGTGGTTCAGACTCCGATTACAATCCCGAAGCAAATTCGTTCAAAATTTTCGTTTACAAAATTTATGTGCGCCAAATTGTTAAGGAAAAAATAAACGTGATGAAAATGGGACATTTTAGAACCAAAAATTCGAATACACGTGTCTTGTGAACGAAAAGAATCGACACACTTTCTGTCACGACATTGGTTCAAGAGAGAGCTGACGAGAGTAACAAGACTGATATTTGTAGAATGGTTAGAGGTAAAATGGTTTTTGGCTTTTTTGTGGTTGAATTTCCATACAGAATATCACAACATATAAAATAATTAATTTACCAGTTATCAGTAATTTAATTATCTATGATAAAATCTACTTTAGCGATCACACGTGTTTTTGATAGGATCATTCTAGAAAAGAACATCACGTGTTCATACTGTTAATGTTCAATATTATCAAAATTTTGGTTAATACGTTCGATTTTATCAATAACCGTGGTAAAGCTAAAAAAAATGTGTTAAACTATTCCATATAGTCAAAAATTGTGGATAATCTATACCACGTTTTGTGTCATCGTTCATTGTTATCAAAAGTTGTGGTTAATCTGTTCCATTTTAACAAAAATTGTGTTATCTAGTCCATTTAATCATACTATAATTATGGTTAAGCCATATAATTTAGCTAGCCATGTTCTAAAGAAATGTGGTTAAACTATTCTATTTTATCAAAAATTCTGGTGGATATTCTGGTGGATGTTAACAAAAAATGTGGTTAATCTATTCCATGTTACCAAAAAGTGTGGTTAACCTATTCCATTTTTCGTGTTAAATTCGTCATCACAAAGACATTAATTAGCAACTAACATGCACAACATTCGCCAAACAGCATTAGCATGGGCATCAGGTTGGTAAATACAATTCGCTGTACGCATCCTATATAGATGTTTGAAAACTTTGATTGTATCATGCTTAACTTCAACAGTTTTGAATTCCTTTACAGACAGAATATCATACCTTGTTTAGTTAACTTGGAATCACTTTCAAGCGAGCTAGAGTAACAAGATATTTCATACAACTGGTAATCTGACCGAGGCAATTTTCCTCAAACCAATGTTTTCAAATACACTACACACAGACATTCAGACACAAATGTTATGATAATTTAGTGATTTGTACGCTTACAAGCAGCGAAAAGACTAACATGCATGAATAAAACATAAACACATTTCATGCAAATTGCTTTCTTTATTCAAGTAGAAACTCATATCAAGATTGCTATCAAATTACTATTTCGTCACCGCTCAATTAAGATTCAGAATTTGATTGTGATTTAATAACGTAATTTGAAAAAGTTCAACATTATTTTACAACAGCTGTTAAGACTATAACACGAATTTACACAGGTACATAATATCTAGAAATTTGTATCATTCTTACGATGTGACGGGGCATATTCTTTATGAACCATTAAAACACCTCAGTAGGTGCCTACATAAGTAAGTACATAACAAAACATAAGTATATAGTATATACGTACATACGTACATAAGTAGTAGTTAGACTTCCTGCCAGTTTGATCAGGTGGTCATAGTAAACTATTCCATTGTTCTCGGCATTACAAACGAACTCGCGACTGACGCAAACGATATTAAAACGTTAGTCGTCAAAGTCAAAAACTTTATTTCCATAGAATTCATAAAGAAATGGCTTAAAAACGTCAGTAATATTCAAAACATAATATCGCTAAGTTTGACGCCTGTTCAAACCCTATCCGACCCTCCATGCGAAGAATAGCCAAGAAACACCTAAAGGAGAGCTTCCTTTTTTTTCGCGAGCACCATCCTTGCATTAATCTGAGTACTTAAATCTATGTTACATATACGAGTATGTATATTGACGGGCATGTGTTACACCCACTTGCGATTTCCAGTCGTGGTTTATCCATTCCGTCATGTCATCGCGGGGCTATTTTCAGACAAAACGCCCTAAGATTAATACGTGTTCTAGACTGATTCAAACAAGTGAGGTTTCCGTGTTAAATCACGTGAATTTTTATACCTATTCTTCAGAACCAATAGTAACCAATAATTAAGGTAACTAAATAATCACATCTGTTAAAGAAACTAATAGTTTATAAGTTCTTTCAATGTTGGTTTGTAATTTGATATATCTCACATTTAAAGAAAGAAAGAATGAATATTATTTATTTTGTGTTACATTACAAATAAAATTAGGTACAAATAAAATAGGTAATAGGTAATTTAGGTAGTTATTTTCAAAACTAAACATAAATAATTGGTAATAACTTCTTGTGTTTTTTGTTACTTGGGATACATTTTATCGCACTGTGATACCATGAAAAATATATTTATAGGACATATGGTACAATATCTACTAGCTAATGTGCGGTGCTGATTAAATTACAGGCACATGAGTCGTTCCTCTCAATGCATCATTGTGACGAGCGCGATTTCTTTGTACACTTAGTACGGAAACACCCGAGTTGTACTGATGTTATGAGCACAAGGGAAGGGGTTCCCCACTTAATATTAAGTGCCCAATAATACTGCGATATACAACGACTGTACCAATTATCCACTATGGCCAAGGTCGCACTTTGTATCTAAAGCCCAGTGATACGCAAATGTTCCCTCGAAAGAATTGCACATTTGGTGTCGTATTAGCGAATAAGCAGATCTGTCGTAGGCGCTAAGAGACGTGGCACGTTACCTGTGAATGGTGAGGTACAGCCTCATCAGCTCGGTGAACTGAGGGTTGTCGAAGCCGAGCATGGAGGCGTAGTTGGCGGACCAGTCCTTGTTCTCGTCGATGGCACCGATCCCCTTCCCGTCGCGGAACGAGTTCCTGTAGATCGTCGCGGCGATGACGGGCAACTTAGCGATCAGGTTCATAGAGTCCTCGTAGATGTACTGGTGACAATGGATGGTCAGTTCAGCACGGATACACATAGGACCAACAAGACGATACCCTACGCGAGCTAAGTGGAAAATTAAGTTGGCTGATGTGTTGAGCATGTTTTTGCTAGTAATCGTAATGTTTATAATTATTCTAGCGCTGCCGCACTGTACTTCCACGTTGTATATAGCTCATTTCGATGGCCTATTCGGGCCTTAAATATTTTTTATTATGCCAACGGATAAACTACAAAGAACTCCAACAATACAAAACGTGTAGATCTTGTTCCATAATAGTGTGACTATTAGCATGATTACTCAGGTGTTTGTGTCACGTTGTGCCAGAAAGGCTGAATTATGTTTGGGTACTCTAAAGCCTAACGAAAATGTACATATACCACTGAATTACAATTGGTACACAGATGTAGGTGGTATAACAGAGTGAAATGCTAATTAATAAAAATTGCTGTTACCTTCGCAGCGAATATATAATATACTAGCTATTTGTGATTTTTTAAATATAATATATATTTTGTTATAAATAATTTAACTTTTTAATACATTCTGTTCTGTTTTATATGAAGTGTCACGTAGTCGTTGCGGTGACACCACGTAATATCATGGCTGTTAATTTGAGTCATCGCGTTAACAAATCTGCCTACAATTAGAGTTAACTAGTGTATTTAAAACTTCACAACTCTTCAACCGACAACCGTCGGTAGACATAGATATATTGAGTTTCCGTTGGATTATAGAATAACATCCCACGAGGGAGACTCCTAACTAGCTAGAATGGTTCTAAATCCTAGAATATCATTTCAGTGAGATATTTGTGCGTGGAATAGGTTACCCACGTCAGAAGTAACATTCAGAAGGTCAATCGGTGGCCTCGAAAGCACTATCGATAAACTTATCAATCACGTCTTGGATTATCTTACGACGCTGACATTATCTCGTTACTTTATGCAGTAGGCAAGCGAAATCTTTTCAATGTATTTGGACGTAATTGAAACTATTAAGATAGTCGGACTGTTCTCCCAAACGCTAGTAATAATACCATTGCCGGGTCAGCTAGCAACAAGACGCCAGACAGTCAATTAGAGACCAATCGAGTGGAGTCGCTTTGCGGTCTGATTTCACCAGCTGCCAATTGCTTCGCAACAGCAAGAATAAGAGATCAATCGGTGGAGTCTGATTTCACCAGATGCCAATACTTCACAACAGTAAGAATAAGTGACCAATTGAGTGGAGTCTGATTTCTCCAGCTACCAAACGCTTCAAAACAGTAAGAATAAGTTGCCAATTGAGTGGAGTCTGATTTCTCCAGCTACCAATTGCTTCGCAACAGTAAGAATAAGTGACTAATCGTGTGGAGTATGATTTCACCAGCTACCAAACGCTTCGAACGACTCTAGCTAGAGCCGAAATGAAACAATGAGGATATAGAACTCACCTCCCAGTACTTGGATTTGTGTACACCTTCAGTGTAGGCCTGCACGAACTTGGACTCGCTGTTGAGTGCGGTGACGGCAGCGGAGAACTGAGACATGGGGTGGAGCTTGTTCGGCATGTTGTTGAGCATCGTCACCACGTGAGCGGGAAGTTCGGCTCTAAATGGAAAAACAAATAAGTTCAATGCAAAGAGTATTATTTATCCCACCTCGACATTTGACTCGAGACTTCTTTGTTCGCACGCCTTTGCTTTGGCTGGGCAGTCTTCGATTCGGGCCTCAGTTTTGGTCCTAAGAGCATGATCCCAGAAAAATGTCCTACCTTCTGAACATGTCTCACGATTTTTTAATTCACAATGGAGTGTAGATTTTGCCTCTAGAATCGCAAAATGGCTAAGAAAATATTTGATCTTACCTTTGCGCCCATTCCTTAGAAAGAGCTTTCGCTTGTGCTTCGGTGGGAACTTCCCCTGTGACGAGGAGCCAGAAAAGACCTTCGGGCAGGGGTTCCTGGCCACCCTTGGCTTTGGGGAGCTGGGCCTGGCATTCCGGAATGGAAAGACCACGGAACCTGATGCCTTCATCGGGGTCAAGCACGGACGTCTCCCAAACTAGACCCTTGATGCCGCGCATACCGCTGTACATCTGTTGAACATTAGATTATTTGATTTAGGGTTCTGTGATGAAACATCCGTGGGCCATAGGTTTTACAGTATACATATCCTAATCAATCAATCGGTAGTTTCAGTTTAAGGGCTTAAGTATTTGTAGTTTAGTGAGCGAAGACCATAATTGGTAGAGTCATACTATATTATCTTTTAGTAGATCTAAGTGTAAGATATTTTTTGGCCCATAACTACAGCGATACATATGAACACATGCGCTATTAATTAAACTGCATTCGCCATACTATTATACTATTCATGGAGGGTCCTACAAATAATTATGAAAGTCATACAGTAACATATTTTAACGATTAAAGTTGAAGCGGCCTTTCATTTAGAATGACACATAATCGCGTAATTTTAATTACTTAAGTGTTTAACGTCTTTTGCTAAAGGTCTTTAGTCCTGCAGTTATTATCTCGTTACTAAACTTTCGAATGAAACAAAGGAATGTAAGCCAGAAAAAGGTTCGGTGGGTATTTCCACTTCACAGTGGAAATATCCACCTTTTTTGATTTGAACAGAACTATACTACGATCTGGAACTGATTAGTTTAAACATAAATCGTATGTGAACGAAACGTTATGGAATGAGCAGCCTAGACATTGAGACACAAATTGAGGTCGTCGTATGCCGACCGATTGGTCTTGAACCTCGGTGAGGTCCAATAAGCGTTTCTTGACCCACACTGGCCGAGTGCTCCTTTCGTCCCTGACTTATAGCGTGCAAAATAACAAATTATCTTTTGGCGGCTGTTATAATTTACATATATTTGTGACTTACGTCACACAACCGGATATATCACACCACCTCGGTGATTAGTAAAACGACATTAGGGTCGCATATTCGATTACATTTGGAAACATTTTTGAATGATTTGCAAATCTATTGGGTACTTTTCCACGCTGTCGAGGAACAGCAGATTAAGTAGTTCGTTTGTTGTTTGTAGGATTATGGGTTAGTTCAACATTTTTATTAAGCTTCAACGCGGTATGCCAAAGAGAGCAAGTTGTAAAGGCTTTGGGGTGGTCGCACTACTGACAAACAATAGGGAGGAAATGACCCAAATTCAAAGAACTTGCAGAATGCAAAATGCAAGAATTTTTAAGACCGCGCTGTATTACGAATAGAGACGACAATGGGATCGCGAACTACAAAACTTTTATGACGAGTAAATTTTTTAAATAGTTCCCGACAAGTGTATTACGATTTGTTAGCCTAAAACACTCACCATGTCTACTGTGACCTCTCCGACTTTGGCGGAGCCATGTTTCTTGCGAAACTCACGGATCTTTTCTTGTTCCTTGGGGATTTTCTCTTGCAGTATGCTTTTCAGATTGGTGCTCTCGGCACTGAGGCCTCTGAGCATAATCGACGCTGTGGGGCATGCTTTCTGTAACAAGTCAAAGTCAAAAATCTTTATTTCCATAGTATTCATAAAAAAATGGCTTGGAAACGTCAATAATATTCAAAACATAATGTCTCACGTACATGTCGCTAAGTTTGACACTTGTTCAAACCCTATGCGATGCTCCATGGGGGAACAGGCAAGAAACCCCTAAAGGAGAGCTTCCAAGGAAAAGAAAATAATAAATGTAATTGTTAAATGAATGTGACGACAGCCACATACACATATGCTGATGGTTACGGCCAATTTCGCATAAGATATATATGTTACCTGAATTTAGTTTTATCCGGCATTCCATAGTGTCTAAAACTTTCAGGCAATGTATGAAATATCATTACATACGTATTATCATTTCATATCGCGTACGTGAACATTTCAATACAACCGAACGAGCGAACCTATTCCAGCATATTCGCGCCTATACCAACATGTTCGCGCATATACCAACATGTTCGCGTGAACTATAATTTTGCGTCAAAGATATTTGTAGATATGATGTAATAAGCGGACGTGCACTCGTAAGACAGGAATGTTTCACCAGAGGTTGCGTTTTTTTACTTACGAGCAAAAAGCGCCAAATATACAATTATACACCCCGTATGTAAACGGCTTTAAGGTTTGACTGAAAGCGCCTCTACTTCGACAAACTAGCTTTTGAAGGTGAACTGCTACGCTTAAAACGCCTCGAATTGAGATGTTTAATATATGTTTAAACAGTTTTCCTTACATTACATAATTTTAATAAAGAGCAAAATTATGAAACTATGAACCAATGAAAGATATACGAAAATAAATAAATTTTCCTAGCACTGAAATAAAACGGCCGAAGGTCATGGCTTATCTGCCTGTCTCTTGTGTGTTTGTATCAATATATTTTTCCTCAAAGTGAAGTTTTTTCATCGAGGTACCTACAGCAGGCACCTACAGAATAAGCAAGAAGTACCTCGTGAGTGGTGACGTTAATTCTCAATTACAATGCTACAAGGGCCGAGGGTTAACTAACGGGCGGCAAAGTGTAACAATATTGACTTTGTATCTTCAATCAATACGGTTCCTCCGTTTGAACGTTATTCAATTATTCATCGGTCTATTGTATTTCCAAACAGTCCCTTCAAATTTAGATTTTGTAGCCTTAGACAGATGGTCTCATTTTAAGTACTCCACCTGAACGGAACAATAGCGGTTTGTAAAAGGGTAAAATCGTAATAACCATTTGTTTTCCGAAGGTTTTCCCGTTGCTATTTCCGAGAACAAACTTAAGTTTCCTTGTAATTTTATACAAATTGCAGAAACTGCTGTGTGTGACGTGATAGGTTATTGCAAAAGAGCGTGAATTATGGCTGTATGTAAATTAATATTCGAGGGGAAATACCCCGTAGTAGCTCGGTGGTCATTTAGGAAAATACTCAGTACCGTATACGATACCAATTCGAAAAAATGAATGTATTATAACTTATAAGACAAATTACGCATATATGTACTCGTATATAAGGTAGTTTCCACAGCTGCAGAAACATACTCGACCCAAAGGTTTTCTGGGGCATCCCCTTTGTCGAGTCAGCCGTAATCATGGAACGAGGACATGGCGCATGCTCGTCGAGGCCAGTGGAAATAAGGTCAAAACGTTCATTATGTAAAAAACCCACTCTTGGTCTAACGTTTTCCTTGAATATTAACAACCGAACCTTCATCAAAAATTATAAGGATTTTAGAATTTAACTAACATAATTAGTAATATAATACATTGATTATTATTATAATAACGTTAACTTTGGCGTCCGGATGATGTCATAGAATAGGTACGCTCTACGCTTAAATGGTCAGAATAGCAGTAACCTTCATTTTTTTGTGTTCCGTATGGCTTCGATGTTACTTCTTTCTGTATATCAAAGTTCAATATATACCTACTTTGTAGTTTACTTATTGTATATTTTACTAAGAGATCCCTTTAAATTTAAATCATCGTTTATTTCGTGTGTCAAAATGTTTTTTCAGGTGACATAATATCTAGTCACACACTATGATCCCATGTTAAATTCAAATTGTCATAAATTTTGCACAGACGACACGGACTAGAGCCAAAGGCGGCCGCGGTTTCAAAAATTTCGAATTTAAGTGATTGGGTCTAATGCGAAAAATCATACGTAAACGTAAATATACAGTAGTTTTACCAACCGATAAAAGTAGTCAATAGTATGTACTGTACTGTTTTCAACTCAACAGTAATTATTTTACGTTAAGAACTCCAGTTCCAACCTACAATATTTTTGTAATAATCAGTCTTGTAATATTCGGTCTTAGGATTACTGTACAATATTATACTTATTCACGAGTTATTAGCGACAGGCACAGGAAAACTAGTCAGCATGATTGAAAGATGTTTGCCGAGAAATTTTACTATCAAGGTCTTTACATTCTGGTAAATTACAGATAAGATATAATGATCTGCAGTGCAATCTAATCAAATAACGTACATGCGTACATAGCATACGTAACGCGCATGTACTCATAGTGATACTAGGTCTGTACATATTGTACATAATTATTAGATTCACATTTGTATACTTAACACCGTTATGTTTCGTCACAATTTAGGTTATCCACGTGAACGACTAATTTTAAATTAATTGTCGCTAGGAATGCCGACGTAACACAGAAACTGTGACACCTATATTTGTACCGTAGAAAATATTTTCATGGCCTCTGGAATATATTTAAATTATGACCCTACGAGTCTGATTAGTTTTTTTGCTATCGATTTAAGGCTTAAGAATTTAGATAGAGATAGATAGATAATACTTTATTGACCACCATACATGGAAATTTCATAAAGATTAATATTTAAGCTAAGGTAATACAATGGGCGGCCTTATCGCTAACAGCGATTTCTTCCAGACCAATTTATCAAGACCAACGAACCATTTACGTAGACCAACAAGTAAAAAAATACAAAGTCCCACATATATGTACTTATTTATCGTAAATAGTGATTCCACCATGTGAGCCGTAAATCTCTGACCTTGAACAAGTGCGTCATAGCCACGCCAGCTTTAGCCAGATAACTACTCAGTTTTTATATATATACAACGGCAAAACACAAATAACCACACGTTTTGTTACGTGTCCACGAAAGTGATGTGTTGCGAAACATGTGATTTTGTTTAGATTACGATGCAGACGTTACATAACAGTTCAAAAACAAAAAACCCGTCGACATTTCACGCGTGGAACATTTGGGCGTGTGCCGAGGCGAGTGCGAATCTGACCAGCTGACCTGCGGTTATCTTTAGAGTAGGGGCGTTGTAGAGGACACGCAGCGTGAATGTCATTGAGAGGTATTCTGCGTTCCACGTCCGCTGATAACAGAAACACTCCATCGAGACAACGTAACAATTTCCAGGTTTAAATGAGTAATGTAACGAGGCGCCTGACTTGGCATACCACTCCTGTTACATAAACGTTAAAGATATTCGCATGGAATGTCTTAATGAGCTATTGGGTCGTAGTCACGAGGACAGTACGATTCATACGCCATTTTGACTACCTGAGATTTATACTGTAAAAAGGTATTCGGATAGAATGTGTTAATGAGTTATTGGGTCGTAGTCATACGCCATTTTGACTATCTGGGATTTTTACTGTAAAAAGATATTCGGATAGAATGTCATAATGAGCTGCTGGGTCGTAGTCATGAGGACAGTTTGAATCATACGCCATTTTTACTGAGATTTTTACTATAACATCGGTTATCACGGCAGCGAGCGCCACCGTGCGTGACACTGACACACATGAACGGGGCCATTTGAAATATTACAGATTGTGCTAACTCACATGACTAGATAAGGTTATGAGGATCGATCACAGCATCGTCACAACAGTGAGGATAGTTGCATGTGATTGATTTGATAAGAACTATTTTCAGTTAAAGATTATGAACTTAGGCCAATGGTTTCCTTAACGCTGATGAATTGGAAAAAATAGTTTACTAAGAACAGAGTCAATAAAGCTAATTCGTCCGACATTTTTAATTTCCGAAGCGGAAAAAAGTTTACGCGATTGTACAAGATCCAATAAAATGCATTTTGTTGGATCTTGTACAATCCGAATTCAACAGATTCCACCATCAGATCAGTTCAATGGCGCCATATTTTTATATTGTAAACAGAGCATGTAAATATTAAAATGGCATGGATCTAATGTTTTCTGTGACATATGATGACGGAAAACAAATATGAACCTGAATAAGTTCAACACGTGCTATAAAAATGCATAAACGTTATATTCTGTTTATATATTGATGTCCGCAATAATAATACGAAATGCACATTACTCGTCTTTAAAACACTTCATCCAATAAAATTAATAATGGAAAATTTCGATTGGTTAAATTAGGTGTTCTTTAAAGTTAATTTTTGATACGTTTTGGCTAATCCTAATATTTTTTGTAGTGATGATGAATACTTGTGCCAAACCAACATTAAAATAAAAACTAATTCATTTTTTATAAACATTGGTTACTAATTTAGACATTCTTTGGTAAAACACAAAAAGGTATGTATCAAACCAGTTTCACAGAGACTAAGAGCTAGAAAATATAAGTTGTCAGTATCAACTTTCAGTACATGTTATGTTTTATATATCAAGCAGATAAATACATTTATCCTGTAATGCAATTAATGAGTATTTTCCTAGATAGGATTTCTTAGAGCAAGCAGTTGGTAGGTTCCAAATTTACCAGAACATAGTACACACCGATATATATATTGCTTTATGCAATAATCAATCATATAAGATCAATTACGATAATAATCATTAGTACACATATGGAATTGCTATTTTGTATCGTCCCTGTACAATAAAAAGAAAAGGAATGACATTATATCTTATATCTTAACAAAATGCAATATTAACTTGATACTTCAATACAGTACTGTAGTCAGAATTCAGTCTAAAGTCTGAATTTAAAAATAGTTTAGACATATAACATCAATAACTAATTTCAATTCAGTTTTATAGTGGATGTTCGTAACTGTAGTGTGGATGGATAAAGAATTTATTTATGTGATAAATAAATTCCATTTTACAATTATTATGAAAATAATATTCTAGTGAGTTTTAAAACATTTACCATCTACGTGAAGTAGGTCAAGATACCAAAATTTTTCAAATTTTACTTTTTTTTCTAATACACATGGAACGTAAACCCGGTTAAGTATTTTATAACAAACAATACTTAATTTTTTGTTAATATGTACTCTATGTAAACTTTAAGGTAGGTTACTTAGTTAATTTCCAGTCTTTTGTTACATAAATGACAAAGCAAAACATATAAACCTTGACATAAAACCTGATATTAGTACAATGTTTGAAACAAGTTCTATAACAGTATACACAGGGTATGGGGAGACATTATATAAGTTTTTTAGGTTTTTATTTTGTATAGGTCCAAATTAATTAATGCAATTCATTCAAGGGTTTGCCTAAAGTAAATAACTTATGAAATATGTATTGGGTTTTAACAATAGGTAATTATAACTATCTAAAACATTAAACTAGGTTGAATATCTAAAAAATTGGGTTTATTAAACACGAATCTACTAATTTATATGTTAATGTAACCAAGTCCATCAAAAAATACAGACGCGCGCGATGCGGTTTAAGTAATTTATTCTTATCTCTTGTGGCCTAGTACTGTATTGGCTAGATGGAACAAATATAAAATTTAAAAAATGTTTACTATTTATTTGACATTTACATACTAAAACATAGTAAATATATATTTTTATTGTGTATCTTTACCACCTAGTCGGCGCGGCTCTGAACTTAGGCGACCACGTTCGTGAAAGAATACCGGTAATACGTTCCCAAACGCAATATAAGTCTGCGATTTGCCGTAAGTACGCAAGTAATCAGTAATAGAAAGCAAATTATATAGTTTAAAATTAATCCCGAAATAGTTTTAATTCACATTACATAACTTCAAAACCTAAATGTGGGCAAGTAGGTTAGAAAAGTTCCACAGATATCGAAGTAACGCCTACAATAGAGGTAACCCTTTACGGAAAACAAATAAATTAATAATAACTAAAATTTACCTGCACTTCTGCCAATTTAATTGATGTAATCCTGAAAAGAGCCATTTTTAAACACACCGAGCGCTAACTACCACACGCACACCTTGCTCGCTATCGATCGCATTCGCAAGTGAGCGGTGTTGCTGTTGCCAAGACAAATAAAGCGGATTTAAAAAACGGTATTCCCGGTGCTGCCAACAATTGATTACAAAAGTGTCTAAAAATGTGTTATGGATAAGATTATAAAAAAAACAATAAAAGCTAATTCAGAGCTTGATCAGCTTTATAAATGACGTTGCGGTGACTATACTACTAAAAATACTTACTAGTAAATGAAACTGTGGTGCTTTTCGAAGCTGATAGCTGATAACCATCTTTTCAAATATTTTTATACAGAGTAGTATTTTATCAAATGATCGGCAATTTTGATCACAACGGGAGATAAAGCAATGGGTCGATATGATATTGAATCTGTTGGATTTTTATCGGGTTTGAAGAATGGCAACACCATTAAAGACTTCCATGATGACGGATGACATCTGTCAGCATGCCATTGTTGATGACATTTAATAACATATCGGGCTTGGCAGACTGGTGGGCTCATATAGCCTCAATTAGCCTCTGTAGCCATCAATTAAGAAGAAGAAAACATTATCGGGCGTTGTTTCCTAGATGAGAATAAGATGAATGAATAAGGAATGCAATCTTTAGCTGGTGCTGTCAGAGGTATGCAATAGCACACCTTCCAACTCATGTAAACTGAAAAGAGCATCAAGGCCATAGGGCATGAAGAGGAGTTGTGTGGATTGGGTAAGAAAACAGATCTCCGTCGGTGGAGATAATGATCCAAGAAACTATCACCCAGAGAAAGAGGCATTACTTTATAACTAGATAGAAGCAGATTTATATTGCTTTATGTTTCGCCAAACCTCAGCTGAATTTGTATATGGAGAAATGGATAGACAATAATCCAGCCTTAAATTTTTTTTCCTTCCACAATGTAAATATAAATATTGGCGGACATTTCACATAGCGCCATCTAGCCCCAAAGTAGCTAAGTAAATAGCTATCAACATTGTTTAGTTTTAGAAACTATATCCATAAGTGTTTTAAAAATATCATCTGACATATTATTGTTGTAGTCCTATCTCGGCTTCCTTTCTCTGGGCAACAGCCACACTGCAATCGGTGTCCTACCATGGTGGAGAGGCAATTTAAAATCAGAATTTTTTGCAGGGGAAGGTGGCATCAGCACCTTCTATTATTATTGTTGCAGAATTATTTGCATGAGTTGTAATATCTTGTGACATATTAAATACTTGAACTTGGCTTTCCACATATTGTTTATTATCATTCCATTTATCTTTCATTAGTCTATACTTCATGGGTGGTGGGGGTCTAGGAATAAAGATTTATTTGGGATAATGGTCACTGCCATGTGAACTTGGTAATGTTTCCCAAGTAATAGAGGAAGCCAAACTAGGAGTTGTAATTGTTAAGTCAATGGCACTATCATTTTCGGATGGTCCAGTGCGACATGTTGGTGATCCATTGTTCAATATGCAGAGAATTTGCCTATCTTCTAAGAGGTCTTCACTGTGGCAGTTCGATAAAGAACTTCCCCATGCCCTATGCTGAGAGTTAAAATCTCCCATTATAACAATAGGCTTAGGAAGACTTAGAAAGCATCAAGATCATGAAAGATCGGAAGAGAAGATTTGGGTATATAAATATATATGAAGCAAATTTTATTAATTAAACAGGCTATAGCACAAAATTTGACATTAGAAGGTATCGAAATTTGAGTAAATTTGGTAGAATTTTCTATGAAAAGGGTAGCCATCAAGACGATCATCTCGAAGACAGGCAAATCTGCCCAATTTAAACAGAGACCTTTGTATTAACCAGGTCTCTGCTAGACCAATGATAAAAGGAATAAATTGATTACCAATTGGCCATCAAATATTAAAACTATTGTCTGAGTAGGCTTTTAAACAGCAGTTCCATCGACACTTTGTTTAAAATTGATGTGTCTCACTTGTAAAATCTTTCTTCACCCATCAGGGACAGATATATTATAGAATAGAATACATTTTATTTAACACATACAGTTATAGAGATAATATGGACACAATAATCTCTTCTGAAGAGAGTTCTACCATTATGCGCCAGACTACACCCATCTGAGAAACATTATATGTTGGTACAAATTCTTTCAGTTTATTTTCACTGAGACTATCATGGTTTAGGAAAGTGTTGGCATTAGTATGAGTGGAGAAAGATAAAAATACTCTATGGCGACCAATTCTTTTAATACTACCATTGATGACACCGTGGAATGCATGCCTTTTCAAAAACTTTCCAAATGTAATGAGATGAAGTGTGATTTCTTCTTTAGCAGACTCTTGTGGCCCCTGTACATGTACAACATATGGACCAATATCTTGAAAATCATACAAAGTTCTTGTGATTGGCGATGAGTTACGGAGACCTGAATCCGATGTTTTCAAGTTTGAATTAGGAACTAGAGCTTGAGCTATTGTTGTGGAATTATTAAGAGTATTTTCCGTTATCTCCTCCTCACTCGTACAATGTCAATTTGTCAACAGGAATATCCATGCTTCCTTTTTCTCATATTAAAGTGCTTCCACATTTTATACAAGTGACTGCGTTTACGTCCGGTTATTTCCTTATTACGTACAGATGAATCTGTATCCATGCTGCATTCATTTGACACGGCGATAAAACTGCTAGCCGGAGGGACGTTGCAACCGCCAGGATCCGGCGGCTCCTCCATTATTATAGTCCAATACTTACCAGAAAAAAGCATTTACATTAAACTACACTATAACAAGATACAATTTTTATAATATAAGAAAGAAAAAATATTCCACTGAACACAATTTACGCAGAAAATAGGTAATTATTATTGGCCAGGAAAAAACGCGAACGCCCGATTCGAAGTTTCCCGCCTTTTTTTTCAACACCCACGGTTGGATTATTTATTATGTGGGGCAATGATATTGTACGGCATAATAGAGCACGACATGATGATATACATGTGTACAAACTGATAACATTAATATTTCAAGCCGTGCAATAAGCAACGTACCTAAAAAGTAATGTACGACAATTTTCAACCCGTAAAATGTCCAACCAGATATTTCACTGAAATGATTTTGATAATATGTAGCCTGTTAATTCGTATACACTCATTTGTACGATTAGGTACCAACCACTGTTGCTTTTGCGCAGTTTATTTTGCTTTACTCAATAAGCAATGTACTTCAATTTTGAAGATTATTATTATTAAGGGACATTATTATATACATGTATTTATTATTATGTACAATGGCTTAATTACTATTAGGCTATACCATCCCATCTGTGCATTATCTTACTTAGCTGTACAATTATTGTTTGTTTGAAATTGTTTGTCATTTCGTGATCGGCTGCTGATTTGCAGGGCCGGTTAATTTGTTACTACTTAGTACATATTTTAAAAACAACTAGTCAACTGACATGTAACGTACATTTTCCCTTTCTTCGACTGGTCGCCTAAAGAAGAGAAGCATTTATTTCTATTTTTATTTGAAAATAGTTTAGGTACTCTTTTAAAATGAAAAAAATTACTATTGTTGTGGTGATGACAGTGTTATTACTGTTTTGCTTTTGCTTCGCGAAACAAAACAAGCAATTTCGGCGCGGACGCAGCTACGGGGGCAATCTCGGTGCCCCCGGAGATTACAACGACGAGGACCTTCCTCCAGCTCAATGGTTTGAGCAGAAGTTGGACCATTCGACGTTTTCGGATCTCAGAACTTGGAAGCAGGTATGTTTTTTGAATTACATTTTTGTAATAAATAAACACAAATTAATCACGACTTTCACGAGATTCAAGCTCTCGGCATAAGTACCAACTCACAAGCTGCATTGGTCATCCCATGACTATCTGACAGGGATTTCGTCTTAGACAAATATGAGGTCACTCGCTCACTGACTGAGTATATAAATGCCTTTGTAGTTTGTATGGTGGAAACTGTTATAATTCAGTGTGAAGGGATCGGCAGAGCCTCACTGTTTCACTTTGTACTTAGTGGGTTACCCTAACGTGGGAACATTGACATGGCAGTGATGAGCTCATCATGCTGTTGTTTTCCCTTCCTTTGTTTTAAGAAAATAATTTGCTTGCACATAATTAGATAATTATATCATCAACTTGATTTTTCAGAGATATTTTGTCAATGACAGTTTTTACAATTTTAATGATGAAAACCCAGGACCAGTGTTCCTAATGATTGGCGGTGAAGGCCCTGCTGATGCACGATGGATGGTTAAAGGAGCCTGGATAGAATACGCACAATCTTTTAATGCCCTGTGTATTAACTTGGAACATAGATTTTATGGAGAGAGTTTTCCCACAAGGCAAGAATTTATCGATTTTATAATTTATAAATATTTCTCTCTCTTTGCAAAGTGTTTACTTAAAAATTATTTTTCAGAAATATGTCAGTAAAAAATTTGCAATACTTGTCATCATATCAGGCATTAGCCGATCTTGCAAATTTCATAGTGGCCATGAATGAAAAGATTAATTTGAAGAAAAATGTGAGGTGGATTGCATTCGGTGGATCTTACCCAGGATCGTTAGCTGCATGGCTTAGGATGAAGTACCCACATTTGGTTTACGCTGCAGTGTCATCCAGCGGACCCTTGCTGGCAAAAGTTAACTTTCAAGGTAATAAAAATATGCATAGGCATACATATTTTATATGCATAGTTACTTTTTGTTTTTGCACTATGTATCTTTGGTCATATTGTACAGTAAAATGTATGGGTATCACAATTTGTAGGAATTTCAGATTTATGTGTGACGCCAACATCTTAACTCAGTAATATATATAATATTATTCTTATGATACTTCAAATCATTTGGATTTCTTAACATATTTTATATTAATAATACAGAAAAGGAGGCCATTGCCCTGCAGAGGGAACTATCAGGGCAGTGAAAATAAAAAAAGCAAAAGATTCCCTTAATTATTATTGCTTATTATTATTTGCCTTATTTATTGGATCGACTAGATGCCCACTATTTCGTCTTGCAGCATTTGTTCAGATCCCTTGGCAAATTTCCGATGCATAAGCCTTGTAGTTACAGAAAATTTATGTCCTTTACTCTTTCATATCTACGAATAAATAACCATCTTCACTTGAAATCATAACACAAATATTTGTTCCAGAGTACTATCAAGTAGTGGTACGTGCGTTGCATGAAAAAACAAATGGGGACGAATGTGTCACTCAAGTGAAGTTAGCGCATAAACAAATTGAGGAGTACCTCAAAACCAATCCAAAAGAAATCGAAACTGAATTCAAGTTAGTCCTTCAGTATTACCATTTTGGGCATACCGACTGTAATTACATTAAATGGGGCTATACCACACAGCATCACACCAGTAGAGTTATTATAAATCAAAATAAGGGTGCTATAACTTATAAACAACGTACAATTTGATCATGTTTGAATTTAAATTACTTGTTTTTACTGCAACTGCATAGTTTCAGTGCAAGTATGCAAGTATTTTTAATTTATGAGATTAGTTTGAAACTAATCTTTATTTAACAGAGTGCTAGTGGCTACAGTTAACGGAGTGGGTCAACGTCCCCACTCAGATGAGTATAAAACTGGGCCATACTTTCATCAATTTTTCCTTAACATTTTATTATGTTTTATTACAGCATATGCAAACCGTTTAGCACTGCTTCATCAAAGGACATCCAAAATTTTTACAGTTCTATTGCTGATGAATTTGCTGGTCTTGTTCAATATAATGAGGATAACAGATTTAGCGCTAATCCAAAATATAAGAACTTGACCATCAACACAGTAAGTTGAACATAATGTATATTGATTTTTTTGAAGTGTAATGCAAATGCATTATTATTATTAATTATTACATTTGCTAAAGTTGAAAGATAATTTCTACTCTATTTTGTTTGAATATACCTATATATATCCTTTAATTTGTGCCTATGTGATGTTAAAATTATAACTTTTACTACTAATTACTTTGTGCTAATGAGAACTGTCATAATTTTTATTGTCAGCGATATTTTCCTATGATTAACCTGCTTTCAGGTATGCGATTTACTGACGAAGCCAGGACCGGAACCAGCTTACAAGAGACTCGCTAAATTCAACAAAATATCATTGGAGAAGTCGAACTCTTCATGTTTGGACTATTCATACGATAAGGAAATCCGCGATTTGAGAAATGCGTCTCTGTCTCCCGAAGGAAGTATGTATTAGACTTACTGTAGAATATATTTTCACGATTCATGCTCTTAGCACTGGTCCCTATCACTAAGCCTACACCGTTCATTATGAACGGTGTATTTTCTTTACCTTTGAAGAGATCTCACTCAATACCTATTGAAACATTATATGTATCCAGCTGATACTTTCGCAGAACAGGCAAGGGCTGAGTGCGGAATCCCTACCATAAACAAAATCCTTTTATCCCGAGCGGGCAAAGACGCGGGCATGAGTGACATCTAAACCTGTTTCCATGTTACTAGAAAAAGATAATTAGATACTTTTTGAAGTACCTAAAGAAGGGACTCTGAACATTTTCTTGACACTTTGAAAGAGTGTTTAAATTTAGACATGGTTTATCGGTATTCATATACTGTAATCTGTAGAAGCATTTTATTTGGATTTTCAGCTCGTCAATGGATGTATCAAACTTGTACTGAGTTTGGTTTTTACCAGACCTCATCGGGTGCTGTTGATGTTTTTGGTGATTACTTCGATTTGGATTTCTACATCCAACAGTGCCAAGACGTTTTTGGTAAAAAGTAAGTTATATATACCTATATGTACTTATGTATTTACATAAAAAGTATATAAAGTATTACATCAGTTGTTTGGGGCTAGATGGCGTTGTGTGAAATGTCCACCAATATTTATGAATTAATATAATTACATTAAAGTCCAGTGGCGGAGACAGACTTTTCTTTGCAACTATCCATTGGCCTCCACTCGCGGTTATCGTGATAACCTTTGCAGTTTCACCCGTCACCCGTCTACAATAATACAATAAAGAGGTAACTTTGTATGTTTCGAGATAAGTTGAAACGACGGAACTACTCACCCGATTTCAAAAAATACTGCACAAATATTTAGAGTGGTCCTTCTGGGTAGACGTAGCATATATTATCCAGTTAAAAAACCTTTTCTGGGATAGGAATTTGACATACGTCGACGAAAAAACAGTCAAGTGAATTGTTTCTTACGAACGCTACCCTTAACTTCCTTTAGGAAGGAGATATGTGAATGCTTTCTGTAGAAAAGTTGTAAAGTAATAAACTACAATAATAAGTAGTAAGTTGTAGCAAAAAAGACCTGTAAAAAATTGTAGTTATCATGTAGCTATATAGCTGAATTTCACGCAAGCGAAGCCGTGGGCACAGTTGTTTATATTAAGAGAGTCTGTTATGCGGTACCATCAAGTTTAAAATAGCAGGCAGACGCAATTATTTGATACGGTTACTACTGCGCCGATACATTAAATTGTGTTACATTGTATACTTAATGATTGGTTCCACTAAATTGAATTCTATATTGTGGTAATACAGTCCAAAAGACGCCAACAAAGTGGTTGCTTATTTATTTACTCCACTGTTACATGGTAGATATCGCTTGACATATGTATCTAAAATATCCGTGACAAGTTCAAACACACCAGGCAAACGATGTCGATAATATTTAATTAGTGCGCATTTATTTACTGCACGCAATAAATTAATATTGAATTTGTACAATATCCGGGATAATATAATCTATAAATAAATATATCCGGATAATATTCTTTAAAAACTAATAGTTTCTGAAACAGGAAACGAAATTAACGTTGTAAATATTTGATTAATCAATTTATTCAAAAAATTTACTTCCGCTAAATGCATATAGTTTCTAGTAGGGGAAGTACTACCATCGTACCCATTTCTGCCGCCAAACAGTGAGTGAGTGTGCCGCAATCACAGCTTTTAAATCGGAACACAGTAACGCAAACAGATCACTTTGACTGACCTCACAGCGCAGTTGGTAGTAACTCTGCCTTGTGCACTGTAGGACGTGGGTTCGAGTCCCATCCAAGACAAACTTTTGTGTGACGAGCACTGATGTTTGTTCTATGTCTGGGTGCTAATATGTTTTTTTTTTTGGATACAGTCACGGAACGACCCGACGGCTCACCTGGTGTTAAGTGATAACCTCTGCCCATAACAACCGATATGGCTTGGGTCCTCACCTACTAGGTACGACAAGACCCAAGTCGCATCGTATGCGATCGTAACTCTGAGACGTGTAGGTGGAATGTCTCATGTGCCTGAAATTTCAGCGGCAACCACACTTTCCAACTCGGAACACAGTAACGCGAATGCGTTACTGCTTGACGCCAGAAATGGGCATGGTGGCAGTACTTCCCCGGACGAGTTCAACTGCTCATAAAATTTATAATTTACATGTATGTATTTACAAAAAAAAAGAAGAGTTCTATCAAGCAATCTGGTTCCCATAGTACAAGCTTAGTTTACAAGCTTAGTTTAGTTTGGGGCTAGATGGCGCTGTGTGAAATGTCCAATATTTAGTTTATTTACCACTGCTTGGCTGCACAAATGGGTATGGGGCAGTACTTCCGCGGATAAACTCTACATCAGTTCTACTGCTTCTAATACATAATGCTTGGCAGCAGAAATGTGTTATTTAGATAAACGCAAACCAATCGGAAGTGAAAAAAAACATACATGAATTTAGTACTTGCAGGTTCGGAAAGAGTTTCGTGCACAAGGCCGCTGATTGGACGAACGCTGATTACGGGGCGGTCAACATGTCTGCCAGCCGTGTAGTGTTCGTGCACGGCACAGTCGACCCGTGGCACGCGCTCGGCATCACAGAGACGCGGGGTGTTGATCTACCGGCTATACTCATCCCTGGTATTGATATATTTTATTTATGTGATGCAATTAAAAACACGAGAACTCTGCCCGCATATGCTTGTTGTATTACGACTTGGGTCGTCCCTTACTTAGATACGACGAAACCCTATGTACTAATAATTTTTGAGCTATCAAAATCGATTTCAGTTTTTTTTTTTATGTCATGTAGGTGATTGAACGAGCTGACGGCTCACCTGACGTTAAGTGGTAACCGCCGCCGATAAAAAACAGCAATGCGACTCAAGTCCTCTCCACCAATGTACGCGATGACTCAAGTCGCGTTGCGTTGCGTCCATCACACTGTTACGTCTCATGCGGCTGCAATTTCACCAGCACCCACTTCCTTCCACCGGAACACAGCAACACGAGTGCATCATTGCTTGGAAATTTATATTTTGCATACTAACTGATGACAGCGAGTTCTCAGTCCGGGGCGAACCACCTGTATTATTTCGCCTATGGTTCGCCCTGTTTTCGTTGATTCGTATAACGGCGTACATCGTTCGTTACAGGTACAGCTCATTGCGCAAACATGTACCCTTCGAGCGAGGACGATTCACCGGAACTTATATTGGCTCGCATCATAATCAGCTGTCACCTGAACAAATGGCTCTCCGAATGACCAGCCCTTACTAAACTATACTAATCTTATAAGCCATTTGTAGGTTTTCTTCGTAAGAGTTAAGGAACCACTCAACGGACCACGTCATACTAGATCTGTTGTAGTATCCATTAATATAGAATGAACTTTCAGTAAATTTATATCCTATATATCTAATATTAAGCTGAGTTCTAACCTTGGGGTAATACTCTTAGATTGTAGTACATGGCTAATTTTCTTCAATAGAAAATTAAAATTTATATCATACTTTTTTATTAATTTCATATATTTGTATGCTTTTGTTCATAAATATTAATGTAGATCTGTTTCTGGATCATATTATTTTTAATACTTATGAAATAAAACTATTTGAATTTGAAGTTTGACTTCTATTTCAACAATAATAAATAAACAATTTTTGTATAAGTACATTATTATATTAAATAGTTAGACACGACTTATAATGAACGTGGCCATAACTAAACAGCCGTCGTCCTATTTACTCATGTATTTAGAGACGAAAACAGTAAAGAGCGCCACTAGCGCCCTCTTTCACGTCATTAAAAGCCGCGTCGGACGCGCGAAACAATTACATCCATACATTACATAATATGTACATCAATAAAGGCACATTTGGCGTGTGATGGTTGGTGATGCAATCAGTGATCTTATATCTCTAATTTAAGTAAAGTTAATCAATTCAACGTATTCGAGTTTCATTTCGCTAATGTAAAAAACGCACGGCTAATGTGAATTATCATGTTGGTATACATTTTTCTTCTTGGTCTAAGCAAGCCTCCAATTTTTTCCCTTTCAGCATGATCTCCATAGTTCTGAAATGATAGAAATACGTATGTAAGTGTCTAATATAGATATTACTTGTTGGCGATGCGGCGATAGAAAGGAACACATCATATTACTTTAGGTACAGTATACTTCTAATTGAATTCCATTATTTTTATTTTATTGTGTAATAATTTAATGTTTTGCTCAGATTACTCATTATGATTTCCTGTGCTGCAGGTGGCATGTACACACACACAACACAAACAATCAATATTAGTTTTTTTCTTCTTTTCTTTAACGAAGACAATGAGGCAAATTAAAACTGTCAAGTATGGCACCAATAGACAAAGTATGGATTGGTAAGCCGTGACAAAACATATACGTTTCACATGAA
The DNA here is from genome assembly GCA_947359385.1 of Chesias legatella. Classification (NCBI taxonomy): domain Eukaryota; kingdom Metazoa; phylum Arthropoda; class Insecta; order Lepidoptera; family Geometridae; genus Chesias; species Chesias legatella. Next base: position 6,230,177 of record OX375762.1, on the reverse strand, counting down.
AAATGACACGTGAAACTTAAATGAGTGAAATAAATGAGAATAATATACGGAACGAGCAAGATGGCCAACCAGTTGTTAAGTGTAAAGTAACCTCTGCCCATAACGTAACAAAACTTGGGTTTCCCCCTGCTTAGGTATAGGAAGACCCGAGTCACATTGTATTGCACCCGTAACTGAGAACGTGAAGATGGAATGCCTCAAGTGCCTGTAATATCACCAACAATCACACCTTTCAAACCAGAACACAGTAACGCGAATGCATTACTCGTTGGCGGCAGAAATGGGTATCTTTTTTTCATGTGATGGTTTTACTGAGCGAGCCGACGGCCCACCTGATGTTAAGTGGTAACCTCTGCCCATAAAGAACGATACGACTTGGGCCCTCCCCTACTAGGTACGACAAGACGCAAGTCGCATCAATGTCTCATGTGCCTGTAATTAGTATCGTGGCAGTAGTACTAGTACTTCCTCGAACTCGACATAAATTCTACTGCTACTGATATATGAATCAATAAATATTGGTGGACATTTCACACAGCGCCATCTAGCCCCAAAGTAAGCTTAGCATAGCATGTATCATGGGAACCAGACAACTGATATACATACTTATATAATTTTCTTTTGTAAATACATATTAACACCCAGACACAGAACAAATATCAAGGTTAGAAATGTCACATAAATGTTTGTAATTGTTTGTTGTATGTTTGGTGGGAATCGAACCCACGACCTACAGCGCAGAAGGCACGGTTACTACCAACTGAGCTATGAGGCCAGTCGTAAAGTATACATACAAGGTAGGTCGTACATATATCGTACAAGGTATACTTACAATGCTAATAGAAAGACTATTGCTTGTGTACATATTGTAAGGTAGAAGATGGCGTTCACATAGTCTGTGCCGAGGGTGACTTTGTAAAGCTGCGCGTAGATGACAGAAGCGAACATCGCCACTGCGTTCTCCATCACGGAGAGGAACGCATACGCCACACCTGGTACGAGACAACTACCTTTATATTGTACTAGCTGTTGCCTGCACTACTTTTTTTTTTGAAAGAATTAAACATTTATTTACGGCAAAGATAACAGAGTCACAAAATTCAAAAAGAATAATATCTAGACGAATCAAATATAAAAGTGAGTTAACGAATAGACGAATTCTAGAAAGCATACATTCAAAAATTAAAAGCGTTTATTTCATAACAATACAGTACATAACAAGACAAAAACAATATTAATAATTTTATAATGCTGCTAAACATAATTTTAAGTGTATCATACTGGCCCTAAACTAGGCAAAAACCTGTGTGATAGCACCCCTATTTTACCCCTCGGAAAAGCAGCCTAAGTTACTCCTTGTTACATCAGCTATCTGCCAGTGAAAGTCCCGTCAAAATCGGTCCAGCCATTTCAGAGATTAGCCGGTGCGTGATAAAACCGAATTCCACGCGGAGGAAGTCGCGGGCAACAGCTATAAACATGTTCTTGATCTACAAGCCGGCAATAAAAAACAACTTATCTCGCGTCGCCTACTGTTCACGATATCTATACGCCCTTGACCAACTGGCCAATATTATTATTTGTTGAACGAAATGAGTTACTGATTACGATGCCGCGTTATTTATATTCGCAGTCTCGACAGTCTCAATTTAGTTCGCAAGTGCCTCATGTATTTAAGATATTCCATTCCATTAATATATTTCGAACAGACGCTAGACGGTTCCATAATATAGAAGCCAGCCAAGACCAGGTCAAAGTATTAAAATTTATATAAGTTCTGTATGAATAGGTACTTAATTGTTTTAACCAGTAGCTACCCTTAACAGCACATCAATTTAATATTTAACTTATAATTTCTCGATAAGTGAATATGTAAGTTGTGAATGAGAAATCAATATCTTAAACTGTATCCTTTATGACTATGGTTAATTTATTTATATTTTTATGGTTATATAAAATATATTTATATAAAATGTAAATCCTTTATTGGCTAATTGAATAAGTTGATTAAGATTTTATTGGGTTAAATAAAGAAGTGTGGGTTTTGAGAACAAAAAAATAATAATTTATGGTTACACTAAAACTCACTGTTGCAGTGTGAACCACGCTTCCAGATAAATACATGAGGCACTGTAATAAGTAATGTACGTGAATGAGTGAATAAGGGCTGTAGTTCGATTTTTGACCACCGTCCGTGTACGCCGAGTCAGGGGCGTCCTTTAGGGACCTTTAGGGTCCCTTAGGGTCTCATGCAGGGGCCTCGCACACTAGGGCAACAACCAAGTATATAAACTACTAGTAATTTCTCATGATTAATTAAATGTTAGCTTTGTGCTAATTTCCAATAAACAATTGAGTTCATTAACAAATAAAGCTTCGTCATTAAAACGCATTCGACAAAAGCCAAATACGAAGGGCTGGAGCCTCGCAATACATACCTCTCTCACTAGGTGGCAGCACTTTTGACGTCATTGACCTTATAAGGGGCGCCACACACGGGCCGAGGGACGCCGCGGTCGCTCCCACATACATTATCTTGTCGCTGGTCGCGTGTGCGTAGATCATATGCCCTGTCATATGCGCTGTGGCCCCCAGCATCACTATGAGCTGTTGAGAGAAATTGTTCTTAGAGAGATACGTATATACAAACAAGTGGAAGTGAGTTGATGAAATTGACTTTTTAAGTGATAAAGTTACGAACGAGCTGATGGCCCACCTGGTGTTAGCAATACTACTTGAATCCTCCCATACTTAGATACGACTAAACCCTAAGTAGCATCGTATGCAGCCGTAACTTTTTTATATCATTAATTTCTTATTTGTATAAGATTAATTTTCAGAAAAAAGACTACAGACACAGTACTAATAAAAATAAGTGTCAAAGTAGCCAGGTCAACAGATGATCAATTTGGTTAATGCTCGTATACTATTTCCCTCCAATGGGGCAGTTTATTCGTGCGATGAGAATTATTTCTTGATCAAAAGGCTAATACTTAATAAGTTACAGTTAAAAAAAATTTTTCAACACAACTACAAATTCGACCTAGGACACCTAGGTCCATAGTTCAAGACAAATCCAACGAGCCACGACGGAGTTAACCGCCATCTCGGGCGGTCCGCCATATTGGATTTGGAGTGACATAATTTTATTTTGTATTCTCATCAAACCCTTTCATTTAATACCCATATCATGGGTGCAAAAAATAACTAGTCCGCCATATTACATTTAGAAACGTCACTTAGGTAACCATGCAATATCCTCCAAACTAAACGTACGCGAAAATTCAGCTCAATTTGTTGAGGATAACTGCTCGAAAATTCAGTTACTAGATTTGACCCTAACAAACATACATTGCAAGTTAAATAAAAGTTTGTAAAAACAAGTAGTGAAGTGTCGATACCCAGGCCGCACTTTGTGTTCACTTTAATGTACTAACAGTGTCCCTCCAACGTAGCATTTTGGTCATGAGGGGGATACCGAGCAGCATTGAGAACACATACAAGATGCTGAGATATGTTCTGAAGTGGCTGAACGTGCTGCTATCCCATTGGAACACAGTGGATGTGTATAGGAACATCACTGGACGCTCATCTGCGGACAAAATGGACTGTGAGACGAATAAATCTACATTATTGTGTAAATATAAAATAAAAAGTATAAAATAAAACTTTATAAGATCGCGTACTAATGGTAACAGCGGTAATCTTCTGCGTTGGTTCTTGTCCTATATTTTCAACAGAACTCAGAAAGTTCTTCTAAGCGGTTACCTTTCGACTAGCGTATGCGTTACTTCTGGGGTTCCACAGGGGTAAATTTTGGGGCCCCTCTTGTTCATAATCTTCTTTATTAAGTACTTAGTAACCTAAGTTAATCCGCTGAATTATAAATCACTTTCACACAAGTAAACTTGGATGTAGGAGGTAATCTCTGGAACTACTGACCCGATTCCGAAAATTATTACACAAACAGGAAACTACGTTATCCCTAAAGCTACAGGCAATTACTGTGATAAAACTGAATTCCTGCCGAAAATACTGAACACTACCCGTGCGAAGCCGCTAGTGCCCAATAAAACAACAATTGAATCTAAATTGGTGGACGCATAGTGAAATGATAGAGTTCTTAGTTCCAAATCAAAACATATCTAATGAATTTCCCATGCAGCGGAAAAGTATAATCCAAGAACACGGCTGGCAACAAAAAGTGCCTGGTAATTTATATAATGTAAATATATACAGTATATATTAATTGTGAGCGCGTAGACACATTTTATTTTGCAAAATCTTTATTATATTTGTGTTTTTGGTCACCGCTGTCAAAGTACCCACCATTACCTACCTCTGTTTTACATACCCCTTTGGAATGTATAAAACGCCATAGAAATAAGTAGAATCCATAGAAACAGTCTCTTATTGCTCGTTCGCTTCTTGGACAACGTTCTCAGAGTAATTGCAATGTTGCTCACATCCAAGAAGTCGGTTATCGGATTCGTAACCCCGGCGTCCTTCAGAGATTTCTGTTCGGGCCTTGTCTGCCATTTCAAGAATATCCATGTGTACGCCGTCGCTAACACCATGAGACTCGTGTTGATTGCAAACATGGCAGTGAACGAACGATTTACGACTCTGTTGTATAGAACGTTTCCTGCAAGAATACATTGAATGATGTTGACAACTCTTTAAACATACATTCTTAAATACAGAGAATATGACACACGTGCTAAACGTATTAAACATTTTTAATTTTCATTCAGAATAATAGATTAATTTCCCTATAAAATCAGTTTTTCGACGCGCTGATAATTTTAATACCCATGAAAAATATACAATTAAATTTGTAATTTCAAACTGCATACCATAGTTTTATTAAATAGTGCTTATAAATATATATTTTTATTATGATTGACCGTTAATTTCGTTTCTATGAGATACGTCGCCCGCACCCCGCGAGTATTTGGTTAGATGCTCGTCAGTTATAACTGCACCTTAGCGGTTGTCCTCAAGACCAAACCAGTATAATGATGCCTGTCAATCAATCAGTATTTGTCAATATTTACTGAAATTTCAGTTTCCTTGATGAATATTATCTACATTAGAACGAACTCTTGTAACTGGCACATGCTTTATCTTGATATCAAGTGATCACGTCTCGTCAATTCATATCTAAAGCCAATGATTCAAACTAATCTTCGACGATTTATCACGTTTGGGTATTTCCTCTCTAACAGTTAGAGATGAAATTCTTATTTATATGATTATATAGTTTAATTCTACTTCCACATTCTGAAGCTACTCCGATGATTAGAGTACTTAAAGGTTATATTTTTGATCTATCTAGAATACACACAAGTGTCACAAACACTGCTTTACATAATCTCTGCATTTGATTGATTGACAGCTGATTAGATCGAAGCATGTTCCTAAGTACCTAAATATCTGAAGGCCCCATTCTATTCTATATCTTGTTAGTAAAATAGCGTAATAGAACTTACCGATGGCGATTCCAGACGGCATAGCACTCAAATACACCACGTCCAGAATACCGACCCTTAGCGTGCGGTTCTTAATCGACGATACATCAGCAATATATGCGAAGCATCCGGCGAATATAGCCAGATCAGCGCCAGTTAGAGCGCTGGGGAACGCCGCCGTGTATATTATATATTCCACCGGCCAAGCTGCAAAATCGTCACTAATATTATATATTATATCAATGCGACTTGAGTCATCTCGAACTTTGGTGGAGAGGACTTGAGTCGTATTGTTGTTGTCCTGGGTGGCAGTTACTACTTAACATCAGGTGGGCCGTTAGCTCGTTCTATCACCAAAAGAACTTAAAAGAAAAAAAAACCCAAGTGTTGCCTTTACTATAAAACTACTGAACGATTCGGCCGGAATTTTGAACACAGGTGATGGTTTTCTAATGTGACAAAGTTACGGAATGAGCAGTGGGCCCACCTGGTTAAGTGGTAACCTCAGCCGATAACAAACAACGCCTTGGGTCCTCCCCTAACCTTGACTTAGGAAAGACAAGACCCAAGTCACATTGTTTGCGCCCGTCTCTGACGTGAAGGTGGAATTTCTCAAGTGCCTGTAATTAATAATACCGCATATACTATTCTTTATTTGTATGATATGACATGGGAGAAGCCCGACTTACTGACTTACTGCTAGTCGCAACTATTATCAGTCCGGCCTTACTGTTTTTTAATAGATTTCGTGACTAGCAAGTAGGCAGCCCATAACGATAACACTGCTTGGGCTTGCCCATAATTAAGTATGGGAAGACCACAGAGATAGACAGCCTCATGTGCCTGTCATTCCCCGGGAATCTTTCAAACCAGGACGAATGTTTGCACAAGTACAACAAAATATACTGTTTTGTTCTTACCGTTCATTGTGTTAATTGTAATCATAAATGAGAAATATAGTTTCCCAACTAGTCCTGCGAGCAGTATGAACTTCCTGCCTCGCTTGTCACTGTACGAGCCGAGGAAGAACGCGAGCAGAAGTGGAACCACGTGGCTCGCGACTCCGTTCCACTGATGGAATGTAGATACAGTCACCTGTAATTCGTTAATTTATGCCGATAAATACTATACATTGGTGTACATTTCAAACAGCGCCATCTGGCTTCAAACTAAGCATAGCTTGTAGGTACTATAGCAAATAGACAATTGACGAATGAACTATCAAACTCTTAGTTCTTCTTCTTCTTTAGTTAATCTTTATGATACTGCTACTAAATATCTGCTTCCAGTAACCTTTGGGTCTTCCTCAAGAAAAAACTATACACTTTTTTCATTTCTTGCACAGACTGCCTAGAACTAAAGAATCTTAAGTTATGTTTTTTGACTGGCCTCGCAGCTCAATTGGTAGAAACTCTGCCTAACTCTATGCTGTAGGTCGTCGGTTCGATTATCGCCCAGTACAAATATATACGTGACAAACACATTAATATTATTATTTGTTTTTTTCACACAAGTGTATATGCTGATTTGAGTTTCTTGTCACTCAACGGGAGTAGTTTTGCCCATAGATTGTAATTGCAATGTGACATACCTGTACTTCCTTATTGATTTCCACGTAACTGCTTATATTGTAACATATATCTGCACTATAACCATGGTTTACCGTGCATGCTACGAACACATAGTATGTTTGTTCAATAACATTGGTAATCATAAATGCCATCATGTAGAAGAACATTGTAGGTTCAACGGTAACATGCTTATACCATGGTGTTGGATCCTGATACTGAAATAAAATATTTTCACAAATATGTACTGATAAGCACTTTATTAGGTACTAAAAATTTATGATTAATATTTGTCATAAACTACTATTTTGTAGTTGTAGTTTTGTAGTTGTTGTAGTTTTTTTATGGCAGCAAAAAATAGCAAATCCAGAAACATTAATGGGCATTGTGTAATCATTGTCACAACTCTGGAAATGGAAACGAGCCACCAAAAAGTATTGATCTTGTAATTTAATATTAAAATTTACATACATTCTATTCCCAATATTCAATCTATCTCTTGTTTTGCAATACCGAAGACAGAAAATTCTATCTGTAATTTTTCCATTTATATAAAAGATGATAGGCAAAGCTATTCTTGTTTGTTATATTTTGTAAATGGGAGAACGGACAGCCTACTAGTAATTAGATTCAATTAGAAAACATGAAGTTAAATTCAAGTCATACATGGAACAAGTTAATGAATGAATGATTGGAATTTGAAGATGTTAATGTGCTCAGTAAAACAATAATTTTAATATTAATAATTATCTTAAGTAATTTAGAATTTATGAACTATAAAAATGACCAAAATCCTGTGAATTTAGCTTAAGTAGCAGCTCCTGCAACTCTATATGCAATGGAACATACGGAGGGCTTATAGAGGCGAGGCTTACTGTTAAGTGAAGATAGAAAACACACATGTTATAATTATTAGAACAAATTTAAAACATAGCTTGTTACTTACTTTGAGGTCTTAAAACCATAGTTTTAAAATAGGGAATGGCTGTATGATAACCCACATCTTATTTTGAGAGGTCAGACATGAAGATAGTATGTCAGTTAAATGTATTGTGCAAATCATAATATTATTATGTAAGTGACTGTCTGTTTCAATACCGTTTCATTTGTATTTAATTCCAATTAATTGTGTAAATATAAAATCTACGTAGAACAAAAGTTTTTCGAACTCCAAACTACTCTAAAATATGAGGAACATTGGTGAACGAATATTGTAAAGCTATTACTGCTATAATAATGTTTATGCTCTTACGTATTGAAAAGATAAATATAATAGTTAAAAAGTTTTTATGGGTGCTTACCAGTTCCTCTTTATTTCTATTATCCATGGTTGAAGAACTGATGGGTGTATTATAAAAAAAAAATATTAATTCATAATTTTACGAACTTTAATGATAAGGAAGGAGCAAATTACATTTTAGATACAACTCGAAAGCACACACGTGAACTACTAAAAACTTGCCACCTGAATAACAACACAATCCACCAGGGTTGCCAACTGTAGAACTTTTTTCCTCGTACATAAACATCTAAAAATCTCGTATTTTGCAATCATCATATAAAATGTTATAAACCAAAAATATGGCATAATAAATAATGTGAATTTAGAAAAATAAGAATAATAAATATAAGCTAATAAAACATTGAATTAGACATCACCGAAATACTAAACTTTAATAAATTTAAATTGCTAGAAAACGTAGATTACAAGAAGAGACCATTAAAAAATCAAAAACTTTTTATAAATCTTTCCATTAGCTAAGAATACGAGGAACAGAATGATGAAGTGGACAAGGAACGGAGTGATAGAGACAATAGATACGACGAATGGAATTATTTATTTCCAGGGTATTACCGACTAACTAATCATATTCCACAAATAAAAACATTGCCGACTACACAAACAAAGAATAAACAGTTTTAAAAAAAAAATTGAATGAAACCTAACACAGATAATTTTTGTTTTGAATTTAAACTTTTTTTTATAAAATTTGTTTTCATAAACAAAGGTTTCAAGGTAATTGAAGCCATTTAGAGATAATTAATACCAATGAGAAAAAAAGACGTGTGGCACTCGGAGACTGCCGCGGTAAAGCTATTGCGCGTGATATTTCAAAAAGTCATTAAAAGTTCTGGTATTTATCGATAGATGGAAAAACTAAAAAGTATCACCGCTGTGCCGGTCGGAGTGGGGGGTGTTAGGTTTTTTCGTTACGGAATTTCTGGATTCGGTCTCCACGCTCAAGGCCCGCGATAGAAGCTATGCAATAGCTTAAAGTATTCTAGTAAGTACAAATTTTATGACAGTGTTTGAGTAACAGACTGTTGAGCAAGTACCATTTCCACGCTAATTGACTGGAAGTTTTCGGTGACTATTCAAATTCTTAGAAGAGGTCCTTGAACATACCCAACGTTTCGTCTACTTTCAGTTTAGCACACCCAATGTAACCAAAGTGTAACAATTTCCTTTACTGTATATTATATTACCCTCAACAATATTAATAATAATTTACAATAATATTATAATATTGGTGGACATCCACCAGCGCCTTCACCTAGCCCCAAACTAAACATAGCTTGAACTATAGGAACCAGAAAATTGATACAATGCTTATATACTTTTTTGTAAATACATACATATATTAACACCCAGACAAAGAACAAACATCTATATTCGTCACACAAATGTTTGACCTGGGTGGGAATCGAATCCTTGACCTACAGCGCAGAAGGCATATTTACTACCGACTGAGCTGTGAAACCTATCGAACAAAACAAAATCATGTCATAAAATGTATTATGTCAAAATGTCGCACATCTTTTTACATTTGTACTAGCCCGATATTGTCCTCGTTCCTCGTACAGCAGATCACAAATCTCGTATTCTTACGAGGAGCCTCGTATGGCTGGCAACCCTGCAATTGACAACCGTATAAGAATGACAACCTGAACGAACCTAACCTAAAATAAAAGCGTATAAACAGCTCCCTTACACAGATTTGGCATAGCAGCGAATACGAGAAAGAATGAAACAGAAAATATCTCGTTGTTTTTATTATTGCGGGAACGAGCCTCAAGTTGAAATGTTAAATATGGTTCAAAGAATCGATTGTTGTAAATGAGCTATGGATGTAGAGATGTAACAACTGAATCTATATTGTTGATGGACTTGATTCAATTTTGTTTTAGATTCCCAAAGGTGAAATGTAATATAATATTGATAAATATGTAAAAAAATAATTGATAAGTATGTTTTTTTTCCGGTAAACCCGTAATAATACTGGCGACTAGAATACATGCTATTCCTATATCGTATTTACATGGATAAATTTCTGATTGAAGACAAAAAATAATAAAATAAATCAAAACATAAAATAATAAGTAATAAATACGTAATAAACAATCCGGCCTAGTGACACCATTAGAATCTTTTGCAAAAACTATTAATTATAGATATTCAAAGCAGAAAGATGGGTAAAATTTACTAACATTAAATACATCGGCTCATCTCACAGGTCAGTTGGTACTATCTCTGCATTCTCCGCTGTAAGTCGTAGGTTTGATATTCACCTATGACAAACATTTTGCGTGAGAGCTTGATGTTTGTTCGGTGGCTGGGTGTTAATATGTATTTTTATATTTATTTACAAAAAAGTCTATATGTATTCTATCAGTCATCTGGTTCCCATAGTACAAGCTATGCTTAGCTTAGTCAGGGGCTAGATGGCGCTGTGTGAAATGTAATATATAGGATAAATTTATTTATCAAACGTAACGTAACACGGAGAGCATGGTCACCGTTGTTCTATGTCATCAAAGTAGGTACAATAAATATCTTATCAAATCGTAACATCAGTTGCGCGCACAGTGCAAATAGTTAGTATTAGTAAGTACCTAATTATCTTCGCACATATATTTTTGTAATCATCATCATCGTATATCATGGAAATATTTCATTTCGCTGCCTTAAATACGTTATGTAGAATTAATAATAAGAAGAAATAATAAGAATGCGATGCAACTTGGGCCTTCCCCTACTAGGTATGACAAGACCCAAGTCACGTCGTATGCGCCCTTAACTCTGACACGCGTGGGTAGAATGTCTCATGTGACTGTAATATGTTCCAATGTCGAAAATTTTTAGCAACACCTTTGTTATAATCCACATTTATTCTAATCTATCCAGTAAGTGTTTTCTTTTTATACTTTAGAGTAGGTACAAACTATCAATGTCTAATTTACTTCTACTTCAAACGTCATTTCGAAACCACGGTACACTGTCATGGCGGTGCGGCGTGGCGCCAAGCCCGTTTCGAGCGAAGCCTAATAGTTTACACAGAGATATTACAATATTATACCCACACTAGATAGTAAGTAACTAGATCAGTAAAATAATGCTTGAAATAAGTACTAGCAGCTATCTTTGTTATGTTCACAACGGGCATGATGTGTCTAACGTAATAAAATCAATCAATCAATCAATCAATCAATGTATTATATAAATATTTACAATAAACACAAAACTACCCAAGCACTGGGAAATATACACAATTTTAAAATTTTCAGGAATCTGGCAATGGAATGGCACAGTCAGTACTGAATAATTGTCCAGTGTCTAAACGATGCTGTTTCAGTATAACACTGAAGGTTGGGACTATTATCATAGCTTTGGTAGGTCTAGTGCCAAGCATTTTGATGATACTGTTTTTTGGAAATGGTAGGGCCTTTCTGATGGAACATGGCGTCCCTTTTATGGTGGCCGAAGGAATAATACACATTTATGCTGTGTTGGGTATTTTACTGTGTGCATTACATGTCATCCTACTGGTCGCCACTGTCACTTACAATGAAAGTCTTATTTTGCTGTTTCTCTGGGGAGGCATAGTGTATGTTTTTATTGATATTTTATTAGCAGGAACCACTTGCATATCTGCGATTATTGCAAAGGATAACAGTTTTAGTGTTTTGTATATTTTTTGTAAAATCTGGTATTGGTTGTTTTTGGGTATGTTTATTTTCCCCGTTGTAAATGGTTTTAGAAGAAGTATACACACAGTTGTGATAATGTTAGTATGACAATTAGATTTTTATTCCGAAACGCGTCGGACCTTATTTATAAAATTACCCTAGCGTTATGATACGACTTCTTAGCTATTTTTTTACTTCATATCGTTTATCACCACGATAGATATGCTTCAGACGTATATAATAAAAAATAATTAATAAATAAAACCTTTATTTCACTCAGTTCTTACTAGTAAATAAAGTGCAATATAGGTACTTTTAGAGAGTCTAGTTTCGTTGCTTTTTCGATGTAACACCTCAGCGAGGGCATACCATTCCATTCCATTCCTGGAGCGGAGTAGAGTGTAGGTACCTGAGCTGCATAGCGTGCGAGGGCGTGAAGTAGGTATGAGCGGCGCCGGCGCGGCGTTAGTCACTCCGTGTAGCGCTGGAAGTTGAATCACGATGTGGACTGCGACGCGACGCGACGTAGCAATGCAGCAGGCTTGAGTATGAGTAACCTGTTCACCCTCCTCTTAAACATTATAGTTTTAAGGTAATACAGACGAGGGTATTTCTTTATCTATCTCCAATTTATTGAGGTTCTTCGAAATTTTGAAATATGTATGTATAGGTATCAGTATTCTTTTTTATTCTAACGAGAACGAAACAGCGTTTGGTTCCAGAGTAGGAGAACCTCAAACTGTTGAAAGATTTGAACATTTTGATCGCGGTTTTGATGTGACTCATAGCCCAGCGCCCACTTCTTACCTATCTCTCGTTGGTGCTGGAGCCTCCGAGAACCCAAGGAGGGGCTACCCTGAACCAGGGCAAAAACCACATCAGTATCATGTTAATTGTGCCAGTGCAGATTTCCCATACACAGTGCGGGGATTTTCGTTGGGGCTTACAAATACCAATCTACGTTCATATATCTTAGTTCAACATGGAACAAGTTCTGCATCACAAATATAGAAACAGGTATGTCCTAGAATAAAACATTCCTTTGAAAACATGTGTCAAGCACACAACGGGAGGCGCGGATTTTTAGGCGCATTTTGAACTCTCACCACATCGGTTTAATAGATATAGTAACACGAGTACCTAAGTACCGACTCGCTTCGTTAGAAGTGTAAATTAGCCCTTTCTGTACAGAAACACAGTAACGCGAATGCGTTACTGCTTGGCGGCAAATATGGGTATGGTGGCAGTACTTCCTCGGACGAACTTGGCGTGAGTTCTACTGCTCTTAAAGGCTGCTATGAGGAATGAAGGCTTTCCTTTTTCACTCTACTATATCATAGAAACAAGTAGATCAAGGTGAATAACTGTGATAATTTTGTTTAAACATGGTTATTTATTTACTTCAAAAATGACTAGAACTCTAATGTACTCGTAGTGTTATCGGTGGACTAATCAACCTTGTACGTAGTAAATAATGCTTACGACTCTACATAGATGTTGAGAACATAAGTATACGACTGAGTGTGGTGTTAATGTCTTCTGTGGTAAAGCACGGGAAGAGTAGAAGTTCGATGATGCCTTGATTTGCCAAACTGCAGAGTGTGGCTACCAGTAGCATGAGTCGACCGAAACGCGTCATATCCTTTGCGATGCAGTGTTCTTGTAGAGCAGCTAACGTCTGGTCTTGCAGTAACTCGACATGCGAAGCAGGACTTTCTGAAGAACCTGTAAAAACATAAATTGTTTCTGTCCTTAGCTCACCTGCCATTATGGCAAATGCATGTAAATGTATTTTATAAAGTAAAATAATATGGCAGTATAGAATAACTTCTTCCAATGGCTGAAGAAAACATGAAATTCGGTAGGTACTATTTCGGCGAAGGAAACAGAATACAATTCTTTGATTTAAGCGGGCTACAGACCTTTACTTTTAACTGTTCAGTTACATCAGTTAAAACTAAAGGTCTGTAGCCCGCTTTTGACAACTATATCTTGGCCCGATTGGCGTGAGGTGCAGTGCATTACGAGTCAAATTTTGTAGAATACCTATTACTCAAATTACTCAAATGTTTCGGCGACTACTTACTTGTACGGAATAATAACGCAGTCTTGATCCAGTCGTATTCAGATTTATGTAATCTACATCTAGCGATTACTTTCAAAGTGCTCGTTATCTTCTTCAGCTGTTCTTTTATATTTTGCCTTTTTGAAGCTATGGAAGGTATTTGATCTAAAAATAAAGTAGGTAATTTTTTGTCACTTTCCAAGGAGATCACGAGGGTCAATGAATGGAATTAAAGAGAGCACGAGGTCTAATGGGTGACATGAAACGAATTGTCACACTTCATTAAACATTCAACTTCCTGATAAAACTAGTTTCTTAGGAAGTGTACCTATTCCTTGTTCTGTTCTTTTAGATGGTAAAGGAGGAAAAATCATCTTGAAATTGAAATTATCTATTAGACTCCCTCAATCCAAACTGGCCATTTTAAATTTTATTTTTTGTTTTTCTGTTAATCCCTTCGTCTTATTACGTGAAATCTTGCTGAAAACGATGTTGGTGGCAAAGTCGAAGGCATCAAAGCCACGCACGCCAAAATAAAAAGAAGAAGGAAGTGTATTCGGGAGAAGGATTTATTCTGTGTTCGTGAGGAGCCATGTTTTCATATTTCACACGGATGTCAACAAAGTCTCGCAAAGTTATTACTGCTATTTTTAGACCCAATTCTAAAATGTATAGGTAGTGTCTTCAAGACGGTAAAGGTTTATTCTCAATTAAATTGTTAGTATTCATTTATAATCTCCAACACAAATGGGACTTTTTTGTTTTTTTTTTGGGAATAGACTATTTGTTTTTGGCTGCAGATGGCCTTGACAGCGTTTACACGGGCTTACCATTGGGTAACGTTAAGTTTTAGATAACAAGGAATCTTCGATTGTGACTCCTCGATCTGTGTACTACGCTACCTAACTGAAACTTAACTATCAAGTACTAAATTGCTGTATTTTGTTCCCATTTCATAAATAATTTCATATGTATTTTTCTGTTATTGTAATTACATATTTTTATTATTAGTATTTTGCTGGATTACGAGGAAAGTGCAACGTGGCGAACCAGCGCTAAAGTACTAGAACAAGAAACACGAAACTAGTAACTTCAGTAAGCTACTAATAAAGCACTGAAACATACACATAAAGCTAAAAGCACTCTTGTCACCTATTTATTCTATTAATTAGACTGAAAATGTTGATTAACTTTTTTTATTAAGTAGTTTTTTTGTTTGTACAGACTATTATCTGTTTTCCAACTGTTATTGCTTACCTTCATCAAAAAAAAATGAGTATTGAGCTGCAGTAAGTACAAATATTTCTTTCCAGTTACTATGCAAAAGAGCCAATTGTTCAGACGCCTTCAGTTGAGCAAAATTTCTAACTCCATGCATCCATCTTATTGAAGCTACTAGTAGCTTTGCCGCCGGATCATAGATGCCTTCACTTGATATCAAACCGAAATCGTGATACTTTTTAAGTTTCAGTCTTTTTTCTTCTGATTCCTCGATATAGACGTCTATTCGACTCTTTTCTCGCTCGGTCTGGTCTATTAACATCACCTCTTGAGGCTCAGACTGTGATGCCTTTGTAACAATATGAATCGGTGGTTCGAAGTTACTGGGAGAGTGAAGATAGATCGTTTTGGAATCTAGGGATGAAAAAAATTACAGGATTATATTCTCCCTAGGAAGATATGCACACGATGTAAGGGTTTGAAAGGTAGAAAATATCGGTGTTTACTACGTCGTTTCCATTGTAACGGCACCTCAGAAAAATACCAGAGTAAGCTCGTAAGAACAACTTTTATGGGCCAAACCTATTCAAGATCTAATTATTTGTACTTATTTATCAATGAGAGTAAGCAGGTATATAGATATCTTTTATCAACGTCATTATATTGGAATCGATTCGCTGCTTCCACTCATATTTGGCTGGCATATGTTGGTACTTATTTAAGTGGTTCAGATATTTTATCTGGCAAAAAACTTACCTTCTTCAGTCTTGTTATTTTTAGGGTAGTCAGTTTTACACGCCTCCTCCGAGCTCGATACTTCGTCTTCCTTAATTTTGTCTGGAAGTTGTGAGTGCGGCTTTTCGGGAACGCTTCTATGTTCCACAGATGTACATGACCTTACTGTACTAAATCCATTTGCTTCAGTGGCTGCTTTAGTAAAAATAATGGGTTTAGCTTTCATGTTCAAAATTGGGTAAATTAAATAGAAAATAATAAATAATAATATAAATAAAAAAAATTAATAATAATAATATACGTAATAGGTTTTAAGCCGTACACAAAAATTTTGCTATTTAATGCATTAGTTCTGGGTCGTTTAGAGTATGCTTGTACGGTTTGGAGTCCCTTTTATAGTAAACATTCACAGCATATTGAATACATTCAACGTAAATTCACTAGACATTTAACTTTTCACACACAACTTTTTCTACAGATGTCCGTATAATCAGCGTCTATCAAAGTTTAAAATGATTTCTCTTCGTCATCGTCGTCAACTTCTCGATTTGTGCTTTTAACATAAATTCATTAACGGCAAAATACATTGCAGTCAACTTTTAGAGCGGTTCTCTCTTTCTGTTCCTCACAAGTACCCTCGTAAACCTATCAATAATATATTTCATACACCTTGGTGTAAAACAAATATTGGTTTGCAACTACCCTCGACACGTATATGTAATGAATACAATAACCTCAACCAAAAAATTCCAAACTTGGATATATTTTCCAATAAAATACAAATATTCAAAAAGTTACTACTGAGCCACTTTGGCTATTCTGCTTAATTTTATTTGTATGTCTTACTCTTCTTATTCTTACTTATTAGTCTTACTTAATTCATTTTAACCTTCGATGTTTTAAGTATTTATTTCCTTTTTTATTTATTTTCTGTGTTATAGTAAATGTTATGTACACATATTATTGTCATATGTATCAGAACTGTCTTTTTGTTATTCTATTTTAGTTTAATTATGTAATATATATGATGTTTGTGTACTTAAATAAATAAATATAAAATTCCTGCTTTGACTTACCATCGACTGTCGAAGTGGGAGTGTTCGTTGTTATAACTGGCGGGTAGAAAATGTTTGTGGGAAAATATCCGGGATGCGACACGGGATAGTGTAGCGGAGTCGGGAATAAAGGTATCTTGAAGGAGCTCAAAGAGTGCAGTGGATTCTGAGAGCCGACAAGTGGTGTGTCGGACGCCGCGTCGGGTATTCGCGCGTACGTGAAGTCTTGAAAGGAGGACCTCTCGAGGAACGAGTTGTGTGTGTTCGGTAAAGAGTCTGTGAGTGCGGGCACCATTCCGCCGTACGAGTGTAGAGATGGGAACGTGGAGAACGTCAGCGGGGCCGGGCTGGGCACGAAAGTGGGATGTCTTGAGAACGAGTAGCCGAGCTTTTGTAGAGCTATTTGATGCGGTGCCATCTGTCGCGGCGCGCGTTCGTGTTGGACAGCTGAACGAAACATCAAAATAATAAATATGTCAGTACTGGAACTGGGGTCAGTAATGTCAGTTTGAGCAAACTCTCAAAATAACGTCTGAAAATAATGTCAAAAACAGACAAGAAAATGTTTCATGTCAAATTTTGACAATAATCAGAATCCAGGAGTTGTTACTATAGTTTATTAAAATTATATTCTACAAACACAGTCCTGAAGTAGCTTAAATTTCATGATAATTTTGATGTATAAACAAAAAATAAAGTTATTTATTTATGAACTCATATCACAGCCGATAGCGTGGTGGCCCAGTGGTAAAGACACCGATTTTCAATCCGGTGGTCGCTGTTTGAGCCCTGATGTGAAGCAATGAGTTTTTCACTTTATAACTATATGTACTGTGTATTTAGCAAGAAAAAGTATAAGAGCTAAGAGCCTATAAACGTTTCCAGGGTTCCATCTATCTCTGTATCAAAATTCATCATAATCGATTCAGCGGTTTACGCGTGAAAGCGTAACGAAGAAACAAGTTTTTTAATATCTTATTTCAGTATTTTATGCTGTCATATATGTAACATAGATCTAAGTACTCAGGTTACACTCAGGTACAGGTTACAAGAAACGAGCTCGCGGAAACAAAAAATAAGCGCTCTTTTAGGGGGTTTCTGCAGTTCTTCCCCATGACGGGTCGGTTAGGGTTTGAACTGGCATCAAACATAGCGATAAGTAAGCATGCCCTTATGTTTTGAATATTACAGACGTTTCCAAGCCATTTCTTTATGAATTCTGAATTATGCAGTTTTGACTTTGACAAACAAACAAACTCACAATCGCATTTATAATATTAATTTGGATTTTTTTATGTCGGAAAATCTTGGAGGTCGTTGAAATACCAATCCTTTTAGATAAACAAACATTCAAGATGTTGGCAAACTGTTGTGATATGAGGGGAAGGTAAGTGTAATATAATATAATAGAGCCATCAGAACGCGTAGAAGTGAAAGGAGGTGTAAGGCGGGGTGCTATCGATTTTATAATGTAAATAAATATCTGTGTGAAAAACGGATGCGGCCGACAGCCGGCCTCGGTCGCGCCATTCTGTTTACTCTTCGCGCTGGATACGGCAGGTCCTAGTGGGTTTTGTGGTGATGCTGATAAATAAATAAGGTAATATTGTTAGTAACTCTTGGTAAATGATTTGTTTTTGAACTTCGAATTCTTGTTATTTGGTGTGATTGCTAAAAATCTGCTTTCCGACTAAAACGTTAGCCCGTGGAGTTTCTAGACTGCAACAATCGTCATTATATACTCCCCCATATTTTAATACTCTTTGGTATCTACTCATGATTGAATTTTTGCTCCATTAGAAGGTCTTGTAACATAAGAATAACATTCATTTTGCAATAAATATAAATTCTTTTGCATTCAGACAAAAGCGTATTTTCCGAAATTTTGACATTTTTGATATTTCTCTTAAACTGCTTACTACAGTGGGAAAGTGGATCGCCGTAAACGGTAGTGATGTCATACTCGGTGACAGACGGCTATGTATTAAATTAAATTCGAAACGACTTTCAGCGCTAAAAACGCGGCTTAAATGTGAACAGAGTTAGATTCACTAAATATTTTCGGACACAATTTAAGATTGCTTCAGTTTCTTTCAATTTAATTATGATTGTATGGTTTTGGCATTGAAAGCGCACGAAAAGAGCCTCTTTGAGGTGCACTTTGATTCATTGGCTACATTCATTCGAGAGAGATAGTGAATCGTTTAAAGCAGTAGTATACAAATCACTAATCAGAAAAAATGTGTCCATGTGGGGAAATCGATCACGAGACCTTTGCACCTAGTTACCTTTAAACCACTGCACCAAGATCATCTACCGATGAACGCATTCGCCTTACTGTGTTCCGGTTTGAAAAGTGTGGTTGCCAGTGAAATTACAGGCACATGAGACATTCCATCTAGACGTCTCAGAGTTACGGGCGCATACATTGCGACTTGAGTCTTGTCGTGCCTAGTAGGGGAGGATCCAAGTCGCATCAGTTGTTATGGGCCGAGGTTACCACTTAACACCAGGTGGGCCGTCGGCTCGTTCCGTAAATGTATAACATAAAAAAAATACGAAACTTGGTATCGCTCACAGGGAAGGACCCTCGCATTTTTATCTGTCACCACTTAGCGACACTTGTCTACCGCAAATACTTGAAATGTTTCCTAATGGAAAAGACATGCTGCGAAGGAGAGCTGGGTAAATGCTTTATTGGGAAAAGTACTTGGTTTATTGATTACCCTCAATATCGTGTCTTTTATACATTTCGTGATTTGGCCATAAACGCAGACGCTCGACCCTCGATGGAAAATCACTGTATGGTATTCTGTAAATATTTGTTGTGGTGCTAAGTTCTACTAATATTCAGAAACTTAGACACTGACTTATAATGTGGGTTAGAACAGGGTTCCTAAAAAAATACTGTGATAGTAAGTCGTAAAATAATACATAAAATACTTCGTAGAAATCAATATTAGTAACTTTTTGGGTTGAAATCACAATATGACTTCCATAGTAGGTAGGTTGTGGATATTATCACTATGTGACCTAATACCCGTTGAAAAGGGGCTTATAAAACAGAGGCGCTTTTATATTATTGTCAATATCGACATATATTATAAAAAAGGATGTTCTGACTGACAACATAAAGCCAAACTAAAAAAAAATTAAAATTAGACGACTAAGAGGTCAGTTTAGTGTGTGAAAAATGCTGTTTAGAAAATCGTCGCAAATTTTACAACAAACCGACGATTACGGTAACTTCAATCTCCTCAATGTTCGGTCTAAAGTAGGTCCTTACAAGTTTATGTAAAGACTAGTTGTTACCCGCGAGTTTACTCGCGTGGAATTATGTTTTATCACGCTCTCATGTTTTACCCCTCGGAAAAGTAGCCAAAGTCCTTATAACATCAGCTATCTGCCAGTGATAGTCCCATCAAAATTGATCCAGCCGTTCGGAGATTCTTGCTAATCTCTGAACGGCTGGATCAATTAGTACTTTTAAATCAATGTATATAGTGACTACGTAGTCCTTATCGCATTGGCAGAAATTAATCAGTGATTAAGCACACCGATTGTTCCTAAACTAACAGCTTGTTGCATTGGTATATTACGAGTGAACTGTTGTTAGATAAATAAATAATAGATAACCCATTTATTCAGCTCATAGGACACATACACAAAAGAGCAATGGACTAAAAATAACAAGAAAAAAAATTACTATGTGTACCTGTGCCTCCAGTGCCGAAAAAGGGGTTGGCTCAGCATATGCCGAGTAATTTTACTCAGCGCTGGTTTTCAGCCTTCTGTTAGAAGCGTAATACTTTGCGCAACAAAACAAAAAGCCAACTTCATCGCCAATGCAAAAAAAAAAACCTAACCGGTTTATAAATGAGGGACATCTGAGGTACAAACGTGAAAATATACAACCGAAATGAGAAACGACTCCTTTTTCTGGACTCGGTTAAACAACTCACCGTCTTTCTTCATATTGACTCGCAAACACTTTGAGAATCTGCACGCCTGGCACTGGTTCCGTCTGGTCACATCCACCACGCAGCGGCCGTTTTCTTTGCATACGTAGTCTAGATTACTATAAAGAGGGAAAACCTTATTTTTATTTGATACAGTTACGGAACGAGCCGCGACCCACCTGGTGTTAAGTATCGTAGGCCCATAAAAACCGATGTGACTTGGATCCTCCCCTACTATGTACGAGACCCAAGTCGCATCATATGCTTCCGTAACTCTGAGACGTGTAGGTGAAATGTCTCATGTGCCTGCACATTCACCGGCAACCACACCTTTCAAACCGGAACAGAAACGCGAATGCGTTACTGCTTGGCGGCAGAAATGGGCATGATGGCAGTACTTCCCCGGACGAACTTGGTGTGAGTTCTACTAGGATAATCTACCTTACTAAGAGTATATAAGTATTCTATCAGTTGTCTGATTCCCATAGTACAATCTTTACCTAATTTGGGACTAAAAGGCGCAGTGTGCACTGTACTAGTATTTATTTATTTTATTTAACTTACAGGAGTAACTTAAACAGTCTCTCTGAGTATAAAACAAGACTTATATACATAAAAAGTGTTTTGTCAGTATTAAACCAATACGGATGAGGTGATAAAGGCCCGTCTATAAATGTTTTACCGTATATTTGTGCTTTCCGCTCTATGTGGATGAATACATTTTAAAGAATTATTTTTGTAATTCCGTTCTAGAAATAGTAATAATTATTCATCTGTATTTCAGGTTATATGATAACTATTAGGTAAGCTAATGCTACAACTAGCAAAAAACAACATACAAACATTGCAAGTTAAATAAAAGCTTGTAAATTATGTTTACCGCCGTATGCTCCTCTTGAAGAAGCCTCGGCAGCCATCACAGGACGCCACTCCGTAGTGCTTCCCGGAAGCTTTGTCTCCACACACCCTGCACAACACTTCGGGTTTGCCCATTAAATCCATTACCTTCAAAAGATAAATGATACTTAAAATTATGAGACCCAGGAATCCACTACTCTATTGACAATTCATTCTGATATGTATCTTATTATCTAATTGACCATTCCAAAAATAAGATACCAAGTGTATCTACACCAACATCAGAGCTAGACAAGTATCAATAAAATTACAGGCATGATTTATAATTATAGAGCTAGTAACATGCTTAACATAAATTATAAAAAGACTAATGATTAGAAAGAAAGAAAAAAATATTCATAACTAGCTGTTGTCCGCGACTATGTCCGCGTGGAATTCGGTTTTATCACGCACCCCTATTTTACAAAAGAAGCCTAAGAAAAGTAGCCTAAGTTACTCCTTGTTACATCAGCTATCTGCCAGTGAAAGTCCCTTCTAAATTGGTCCAGCCATTTCAGAGATTAGGCGGAACAAACAGACAGACAAACAAAAATTGTATAAAATGTTGTTTTGGTATATGTACCGTGTATACATCCATATGCACTTAGTAAAGCGGTTATTTTAATATTACAAACAGACACTCCAATTTTATTTATTTGTATAGATGTATAGACTAAAAATAAGACGTACCTACAATTGAAATTTAACAAAATTGTTAAATAACCTAAGTACTACGATGTAGGCTACAGCTACGAACTAGGATAAGGCTCAGCATGATGCGCTACGTACAGGCGCATTGCACAGTTCCTACAAACAGTATCTGTAGCTAGACCTATTCAATTAAAATGTAAATATTCAAGAACAGTAGTGTATCTTAATAGATGATTTATGCCAAATACTAACAACTTAACTATAGCATAGCAATAACTTATTTAAGTCCCTATAAATTATTTCTAATTGTCAAGCATCTGTTGGCCTCAGATAACCATAACAGCGTTTACGCGAGATTTTGGTGAGAGCGGAGGATTCTACACCGGTCAGAATTAAGTAAACACAAAGAACCTCGGCCTGGGGCGTTGCGAATCGGGAGGAATGGGGGAAAATACGCCCAGAATGGGAGGAGGCAGGGGTTTCTTCGGCTGCACCAGCGGGGTCAGTGTGAAGGTACAGTGTTTTTTCTCTGTTCGGACTTGAAGATAGAAAACATCCAAATTAGTGGCTGTTAAAGAAGTATCCATAAATTGTTATACAGTTGTTTTAACCTTCCAAAAAAAATGTTTCATTAGAGTCTGTAAAAACAACACCTTAAAGAAAATGGGTCGCCTGTATGAGTAAATATAAATGAAAAAATATTCTGCTAACGCGAGAGACTGGCTGGTAAATGCAAAAGACAGAAGAAGAAAATTGCTAGAAGAGAAGGGACGCCTTTGTCTAAAGATGCGGTCCAGTGGCTTAGTAAGATGAGATGAGATGGTAGAAAAAAACGCTTAACTCGGCTATCTAGGAACTTATCTAACTTATATTGAGTTAAATTCATGTGCATAATTACAACACAATGGCGCAATCAAAACTACATGAAACCCTTACATATCGCTTTTTAAAAGTGCGGATATGAAAGGATGTTGGCAAGTCATCGACTCGTCACATTAATAATCCATTGATTATTCAAATTCAAAGATCCCTCGTGACACCATACGGTGAAATTCAAAAGTGAGACTACAATGTGAGCTCGGGTATAACGAGAGATTCATAACATTTTTATCACATTAAAGAACAGCCCTTTATTATAAGGAAACTCACCCAGCGTAGGGGTGGTGAGCTAAAGCACTGTGAAACCCGCGCTCGCTCGATACCCGTTTTTAGCAGGAATATTAAGTACTTTCTTGGGAAATTAGTGTATTTCGATACTTCATTTTGTACCACAAAAGTTACCGAGATGGTAATTTTCGAATCAGGTATAGTAAAAATTACCCCAGCTTTCTTCATAGCTGGCCGCTGTAATAATGAAAAGCGTAATACATCAATATATTGATGTAAATCACAAACACTAACTCGGAGCTAGACCTAATATAACAACCTATTTGGCATAGCAGTAAAAACCTGATGAGTATTATTCAATTTGAATTATCTTAACCTCGTGAGGGTGAGGGAGCTTTTATATATCTTAAGGTACAACACTATAATACCTGAGCATATTGAAATGTCACAGCTTTTTCTGAAACGTTGACGTTATAATTTATCAAATGACAGCTATGTAAGTACTCGTATCATAATAATTATGTCGACGACTTTCAAATCTATTCTTCTGAGTCAAATAACAAGTAAAGCCTCAATCTTAATGTTTAGGTTTACGTCCTGATTCCCAAGAAATATTTGAGTTTACAATTATTACCTCAAAAATTTCGATTAAATTTCTAAATTCTGAAGTCGCAGAACAACGCTAAAGCATTAATTAAGGTTGTTTAACAATGGGCGGCCTTATCGCTTATAGAGATTTCTTCAAAGCAATCTTTGGACAATCATATAATGTGATAAAAATAGAGGGGGCATGTTTGTGTAATATATGATAAATGAATTAAGTATATATTCTAATGGTATATAAGGAAGCACATACTACTAATAGTCGTGCCAAACTCGTGGTGAAAGGATTAAAGAACGCCTCGAGGCTACTTTCTTGCACAGTATATATGTATAAATAATAATAGCACATAAAATAATTACAAGTTAATATAAATAAAAAACAACAAAGTGCAATAACAAAGTAGGTATTTGTCCTTTAACTAGTATATATAAGCACATAAAGGTAGCTACAACATTGAGCCTAACTATTACAGAGAAGTTGTCGCTACCGAACTTGTTCCTTTTGTTAAACAGGGCGACATAATGGTCGTCGGTAATTGCTCTAGAGCGCGTGGTTCTGTTCCCACGAGGCTCGAGTCAGGGTAACGCTGACTTGCTTACAGCCTGCGGCAAACAATTTCGGGAAAGACAAGGACGAAACCAATATTTCGACGTCGATTGATTGCGCGGAGACAGGCTGGTGAAGAGTTTGACTTTGGAAACTCTTAGCTTAGGTCGCAATAGCTTTGGCGATTTGAGTTTAGTCAAGTGTTCATGAACGAATCTATTTTAATGCGCTATCTTACACGGGAAATCAGGACTAAGTATGATTATTTCTACTGGGAACGTAGGCATTTGGATTTATTTATTATTTTTATTATTAGGAACTTAATGCCTCCAAAGTATTTAAATTGCCTTGCTTTAAAGCAGGTTAATCAATCAATGTTCTTCTAGTATATGTGTATGAAAGCGGAACATTTATAAGCGAGCCCTTTTACTTATAAATTAATCCTTTGTAAAGTACCCAGCTGCACAGTACTAAAGAAAACATTTTCAAAAATGTATAGATAAAAACGAGATATTTTTATATATATAGATACCTACACTATTATTTTAATATTACACTATTTATACCTATACACTCATAAAGCGCCTAACGTCATGTGCCGTTCTACCCATACCTGCCCTAATCACCTGACACGACCTTTCTGAATAATATCAAACAACAAGTTCAACCAGACATGTTTTCGTAATTGTGGCGTGACGTGGTAGGTCACAATTACACCGTATGTGTGGTGAAAATGACAGCGCTTCCACTCGGTCATTATAATAAACAGTAGATTTCCTGCGCTGCCCCGAATGGCTGGTAATTATCATGCTGAAGTCAAAACGATTACTTTATTTCATTTTTTTTTGCGCTAATTAACATGGGGATATTATTGAATTACAACTTTGAATTATTATTTTTTAATAATAATAATATTTTTATTATCTCGAACTAAGTAGGGTTTATCTTAAAACTAGATACAATGAAGTAGGATGAGCAAAAAACCAACTTCATGCGAGACTGGTGCCTGAGATAGGATTGTTTAAACCTGTGTTCAAGTCACCAGGGCTCTCACTTCACGGACATATTGCTGCAATCGATACATACATTAATTACACTAAAACACCATACAAAATAATGAATACATTATGAAGTACATATGTCAAAACTGGGCCATTGATAGGTATTGCAACACATATTTTCAATCACACACTGATCTGACGTGCTGGCCTCTCTGTTTATTGTTGAGAACCCTGTCAATTCAGTGAACCAAAGTGAAGACTACACTACATACATATGATTCACGGGATATAGTTCCAATAATTAATTTGCACAGCAAAACGAAAAACTAACTTAATCGCCAATAAACAAGAATGATTCCTAATTATCTCGCACTTCGATGACATATTTCAGTTACTTTGAATTAAAAACCAAACTACTGAACTAGTGTTTATGAATTTTCTATGAGACCAATATGAAAACAAATCCTTTCAAATAAAAAAAATATTTTCTAAAGTAACAAACATAAAATAAAAATGACTGCATTGATAACCCACTCCTGCAGTAGGTTGTAAAGTAGGTAAGACCACCATTTTCCTCAACACCAGCCAACACATACGTAACCATTAGTGTTGCCCAAAATAGGTTTTGGTCTTGTTCTTGCATTTTTGCAAGACCAAGACCACGTAATTTTTTGCAAGACCAAGACCAAGACTTACCGTGCAAGATTTGAGCAAGAACAAGACTAAGCCTGCGAGACTCTTGCGTCTTGCAGTTAGGACTGAGTGTCGTTTCAAGAAGCGGACAGGCTTAATTTATAATAAAAGAAATTGACACATAGAAAACAAACGAAACAAAATAAAAGAAAGTACTAGGACATACAATTTTGAAGAAGAAAACAGGCAGAAAATAGGAAGACATAAAGTACAGATATAAATGACTAGCAGTGCATTTTCGTTGAAGAGGGAATTTACGAAGTCCGAATAAGTAAATAAAAAATAATATATTAAATATTGTATGAAAATAAATAAAAATATGAAAATAATTAAACTGAAAAATAAACTATATAGAATAAAGCGTAAATAAATTATACGTAGTATGTTACCGAGAAAATGTTTATTTTCTTAGTATTTCAAAATTTACAGGCCGATCTTACAAACTAATTCAAAATCTAACTTATAATAATAAGGTATATTATAAGGTAATATTTGGTATAAAAGCGAAAAGCAGGACGCGTCTGTAACTCTGTACGCCGCATGCGGCATCCTTTAATTTGCGGCGGCATCCTTTAATGAGAGCCCGCACGTGCCAAGGCGCGGCGCGGCGTCGCGGTACAAGGCGACACTATCTAAGCGAATGGACTACAAATAATAGTATTTATTTCAATTTCAGTCATTACCAATTGAGCTTTGCTTCGAGTCTAATGTAATAATAATAATAATAGTTTTTACTCTAATCCTTGTTGTTCTCGGAAAACTTATCACGATTACAATTTGACATGAGTGACGAAGATTCAAATAGTTGATTTTTCAAATTTCTCATTAAATGTTTAGACATTTATTAATTTGGTTGGTCTTTACTATAGCTATGTTAATTCAAGCTCAAAATGTACCTACTTTGTTACGTTGATCTGAGATCTAAAGTAATGTTTAAAAAATAGCAATAGGCTAATAGGTAATTGCGAGACTTGCGAGACTCCTGCTGCAAGACCAAGACCAAGACCAAGACTAGGAGCGCAATACCAAGACCAAGACCAAGACCAGTTGTACTGGCGCAAGACCAAGACCAAGACTGGCTAAGTCTCGTCTTGTTCTTGCATTTGGGCAACACTAGTAACCATATTATTGGAATTCCCTATCGTGCGTGACGCGTGCCGTCAAACCTTATTGTCGTTATTATTATATGATAATATAATTATAATTAAAGCGTCTCTGATTTGTTGCGTGTGCCGGCCGAGGAGGGTGCCATGCCACATATGTTTGTGTGGCATTTGAACTCAACTTCACCCGACCCTTTATCTGATATTGGGAAGCGTCTAACTGGAATCTAAATATTACTGAATTTTAAATACTTACGTAACTTTTGCCTTTCGGTGCATCTGTTTTATATAGATTAAACCAGGGTTCCGAATATCAATCGTCTAAAATTATCTATTTTTAATTGTAATTTAACGTGTCATGATTAAAAACAATGTTTTTTATTCGTTAGGCCTTCGGAAATGTCTAGCATCAAAGGCTCATTTCATCAGTCCGATGTGGTTACATATCATTATATTTTTTTAATTACAGCTAGGTGCAACTATGTATTATTTTTATTAAATAAGAACATGATAATATACCTACCTACTTAAAAATGTTTTAAGATTATCTTCTCCTTGTTTTTATAGAAGTCGTTTTATGATTTAAGATTAAGGTTTATGTGCGCAATACCACGTTCTCAAAACGGTGAAGGAAAACATCGTGAGGATACCGACATGTCTTAGAACTGAAAATTCGAAGACATGTGTCGAGTGCACAATAGGAGCCTCTTTATGGCGCACTTAAAATCCTGTCTGTATCCTGTGGTGAATAGATAGATAGAAGTCGTATCTGTTGAAGGAAATATTTCTTAACGTTATTTATGAGTCACGACCCTCCGATATTCGGTATCAGAGGACAAACAGAGAACAGCAGTGTTATAAATAAGGTATATGGTAATTATTATACGACACCAATTCATCAGCCCACATAATGGCGTATCAGTTAATGTCTGATACCTTTGATTGGTGCCACTACCCATGATAACACATGGCATCAAATACGTGACAAATAATGAAATATCTTTCTTAACTTAACTAGTACCTAGAAGGGTTTCTGTGTTAAAATCAGTATCTTCAATAATGAATAACAACAATCATAATTTGCAATCCCATCTTTGCTGAAAACAATCAGCTGTATCAGCTTGACTGTCCTCGCAGCCTAGTTAGTAGTAACCCTGCTTTCTGCACTGTAGGTTGCAGGTCGTGGGTTCAATTCCCACTCAGGACAAACATTTGTGTGAAGAACATAGATGTTTGTTCTGTGTCTGGGTATTGATACATATGTATTTAAAAAAAAAGTATAATATATAAGTATTAATCAATTGTCTGGTTCCCAAGTTATGCTTCGCTTACTTTGGGGCTAAATGGCGTTGTGTGAAATGTCCACACACACGCACAACACTCACACACACAACACACACACACACACACACACAACACTCACACACACACACACACACACACACACACACACACACACGCACACACAAGTTCAAGGCACACAAACACACAAATCAAGGCTATGGCTGCACAAGTATTTTCATTGCTTAAAATGTAGTCGTTAATTAGTAATGAATTGAATATTTTGATATTTTGTATAACTTATCAACCAGTAATTATCCTCCTGTTAAATTAAGTTTAATGCAAGAAAAATTATATGAATTTAATTATATGAATAGGTTATATATATATATATATATGTTTTTAGAATTACACATAAGAAATATGTTGTGATACCCACTTTTGGGAGAAGACGATGGCTTCCGAAATACAGTTTATAACTAGTTCGGGAGCCAAAGGCTTCAATTCAATTGATTGTACAATGATGCTAAAACAATAAAGATTATTATTATTATACATTACACACGGATTTCATTTGATGAAAGCATTTTCAAAAACTTCCCTTATAATAAATACGTACTACTCATTTTTTTTTTCTTAATTAGATGTTTAAGAAGGAGAAGTAAGAGAAGTAATTAAAATACATGTTGGGCGGGGGTTTACGTCTCAAGCCGACAGGACCGGATACAGTTAAAAAAATCGTTTAAAATAGAACATTTGTAACTTATAGTGGACCTATGTACCGTGCTTTACAGTGCTTTGATCAGAGTATTTAATATTGTGAGTTAAGTACGTTCGTTAATAAATATCATGATTTAACCACGACGTGGTAAACGTTATGGATACAAATGAAACACAACTAAAATACACGTAAGAAAATGTACAACATTATAAGATGGAAAGCGAAAATATTATTTACATAAATGAAGCAGCTATTATATATATTAAGAGTAATTTTAAGAGTTCACTTATGTACTGTAAGAGCTGTAGATTCTGTATGAAAAATTAAATAAATAAATAAAGAACATAATTTAAAAAGTAAAAATTATATTAATTTAATAAATACTATTAAAAGTTCTTGGTAAACCTCTACCAAGATCTTTTAATATTATAATATTTTACGTAATTAGTAATATGTCAAATTGAAATATGACGTATGAACATTTTACTCGATCCGTCGCGTCGCGTCGGTAACACGGACGGTATAAAGTCGGTACAGTGTTAGCCTCAAAAATAACTATTGTTCGTTTTTAACTCATTTTGAAACTGTACTGTGTAATTGAGATTTTCTAATGCTATACTTAGGTACTAAATATTTAGTACCTAAGTATATACCTTGAGCTCTTGAGGTCTACTCAAAAGTCTCTTTTGGTTTCAGTTTGATAAAACTGAACAAAAGCACTCGTATTCGTAGGCCAGACTAGCCACCTCCTATAAAAGTGTAAACTCTTTGAAATACCTTAGATGTACGGTCACAGACACCAATAACAGGGAGTACGAAATCCAGAATTACATCCAGGACACTCTTCGGTCCAGAGCAGCATTGCATCATGTGAAAACAAGGACTTCAAAACTTCGCGCACACAAAACCATTACTAGGCCGACTTTTAACGAATCACATTAATAAAACGAAGATCATAAGTTGATTATGAGGGAGCGAAAGAGCTTTCGGGACAAACTCAAAGAGAAGATGGAATTTGGAGACGTCGCGAGAACTAAGAGATCGAAGACCTAAGGCTGAGCCTAATATCTTAAGAGAGGGCAAATCAGCATGGTGGTTGAGGTAAACTGTTCGCATAGATGAGGATCGCGCAGTCAGGCGTGCACACATGTATTGTGGGAACGGGCGGAGGATGATTGGCCGCCCGAAGTACCTACCGCGGTGGGGAGAAGCAGTGGAAAAGCGAGAAAACCTGGCGACTCTAGTTTCGGAGGATAAGATCCACTTGGGTCGCTACGCCACAGCAGTAAGTAAATATATTCAAGTGCTTAAAACTATTAAAACAAAGTGTTTTCGTGAGTTTTTTACCTAGTATTATAGAGGAATTTCATGCATATTTTGATAAGAGTACCTGGAATTGTGTATAATAGTTATATGAAGATCAACGAACGTTTTTCGGCTAAACTCGTAGAAAATTCGAATTCGCTAACTGTGCAGATTTAAGTTTAAGCAAAATGCGAAATTTTGCTTATTGATTTTGCTAACCCAATTTCTTAAACCATATTATACGTTGATAGAGATACATAAAGAGCTATGTACAGATCAAATAAATTTTAATCAGATTAATCATTCACGTTTTAACAAGCATGGCAGCACAGCGATGTCAAAAAATATATGGGTATAAAAACACTTACTCAATTTGTTGTGTAGATTGGCACACGACCACCAGCCGACACCAAATGATCACATCTTGTGCCACCGTTGAGGGTGGTCATATCACTGGGGGTGGTGGTAAGGGGCGGAGCTTTCAACCCCTTGCTTTGTGAAGTTCATTGGACGGGCTTCGTGGGCGTATCCTGTCGATCGTCACTAATACTACACCTGAACTGATATGTAAATTAACTATGATTGTACTTATTTCAAATAGATATCATACAAAGGAACGACTGAAATAAAGTACCTAAATCTAAGTACTTAGTCAAATTTAGATATAATAATAATTATAATAAAATCTTTATTGGGAACAAACAAAGGAGACACATAAATAATAGTGACACGATGGTAACTGCAATAGTTATAGAAAAATAAAACTGGCGCAGTTACCAACGCCCAACTCCTAGGACAGAGTACATTTTGTGTTCTTAATTTGAAATAATACAATTGAGTATAATAATAAGTAATCTACATTTATATAATTTACAGATTAATATGACCTATGAATATGAATGATATGAAAAAAGTTTTCATTATGGTGTGTGTGGGTGCGTGTGTGTGAGTGAGTGTGTGTGAGTGAGTGTGTGTGTGTGTGTTTGCGTGTGTGTGTGTGTGTGTGTGTGTGTGTGTGTGTGTGGAGTGTGTGCGCGTGCTAGTTTGCGTCTATACACTTGTGTTATACAATAGCTCTCTCAAAAATAAATACTTAAATAAATTATTCACTGTGGAACCCACACCGTTTACCACAGATTACATATTATTATTATTATAGGATTGCAGAATGGATGTGCTAACTTAAAACATCTAAAATTTTGTTTTTAAATTGTCTAGGACGCGTTGTCGTTGTATCTACGGAGTTGAAGTTAGTGTTGAATGACTCGACTATACGGTTTATAGGAGATAGATCTCTTACCAGCATTAGTGCGGTAATGCGCTTGCTAATTTCATATAGAGCTTTAATTTTAATTCTGAATACTACAAAGCTACATAGAGATACTACAAACCTACATAGACTTAATACGACAATTATCTAGGTGGTATTATAAGTTGAGAGCGGTGATGCCGTGGAGCCCCTCAATAGACGCCGTTTCGATCCGCAGGTCGGTAGTTCAACTTCCAATAAGTACTTAGTTATTCGCTTAGAAATTTTATGTGCGCAATACCACGTTTTCAAAACGGTGAAGGAAAACAGTTTGGAATCCGGCATGTCCTGGAACCAGGAATTACGAGTCGATTGCAACAATGGAACCGATTTGAGGCGCACTTTAATTCTTTTGAGAAAGTGCACGAGTAGTAATATGGTAATATGACATAGGCTATTTGTATCTTTAGCTTACTTCTGTCAGCTACTGCTATGGACAACTCAACTCATCCGTGGCGACTGAGAATCAAAGATTTCAAATGTCATTTGTATGGGGAAGCGGGAAGCAATAAAACATTCAGTAATATCGTTGGAACCTATTTATTCCAATATCCCAGTTTTTATAAAACAAAATGCACTACCTTATGTTTAGATAATAACACAAGAAAAAAATTAAAATTTTTATTTCATGCATTACATGCATTAAATAAAATTAAATTAAATATTACTTTCATTTTACATAACAAATACACAGTTAATCAACGTTAGTAAATAATTACAGATTAATGCACGAAGCTTAATATTAAATCATTATGTGTATTGTGCTTTGGAAATAACATTACATAAA
This sequence comes from Chesias legatella, assembly GCA_947359385.1. NCBI lineage: Eukaryota > Metazoa > Arthropoda > Insecta > Lepidoptera > Geometridae > Chesias > Chesias legatella. Next base: position 6,197,130 of record OX375762.1, on the reverse strand, counting down.
CTCAACAGGGACAAGTGTCAATCATAAAATTATTAATTATAATAAAATACAATAGAACACTAGATACCGCACACTTAATTTATATACAATTATATTGTGATGACTTAAACGTATCGTTATATGGAGATAAATCGAAGATACAAAAATCTTAACGGGTACCATTAAAATGACTACGTGTTGCAATATTTCCTTTAAACTGGTATATCATGACGTTTCCCTCCGAGTGCTTAAGGCCCATCCATTTGCCAAAGCTAATTTCGTCAAATACAGGGGAAACTTTCATCACCTGTAACACTACAATGTAACCTCTACAATATTTCATATTAAGGATATCAGTAGTTATTAACATTAATCGCCCATACCTAACAACGCATTCCGAATAATATGAATTATATTCATCGTCTAAAATATATGTTAAGAACGAACGCAGTCACCCTTTTAATATTTTGTACTTTAGCTAAGCCACTCATCGACTGATCAGGCGATCCCATTTTTGTAAGAAAACGTTATCTGATTAGTCTGCAAAAATATAAAAGCTGATGTTGAATTACGTTTGCATAATACATATATATATCTATATACAAACATATATATATGTACTATATAGATATATACCACACAATACGTCCTCAAAATGCAACTGTGGACTTCAGTATTCAAGCATGCTTAGTGTCAAACGTGCAATGATTAAAAACATGGCTGTGTAAATAATAATTGTTATCAACTCAACAACATCGGCCAATTGATTATGAGCAATGAAAGACCACAATTTCTACCATGTTTTGAAACTATTAACATAACAAGATTAGAATTTTTGTCTGTTATCAATCCCAGTCCATGTACATATAAATATAAATCGCACATCAATAATACAACTTATAAAAAAAACGCGTTTTGATTTAAAAGCCTGCAGAGACTGGCAGCGGCCATTTTGGATTTATATTCAATTCTGTCAAAGAATTGATTGTTTTGAAACAATACGTCTGTGATCTGAAGTGAATAGCCTGACCGGCAGCGTTCAATATTTCTTATCCAATGTTATGTTTATTTTTCCAAGCAGCGTTCGTTTTACAGCATGTTTTTAAATAATTGGCGAACTATCGTTACTACGTTATCCGTTAATATTTAATCACAATTATCACTTAAGAATCAGTTCTAAAAATACTTTTTGCATCAGTAATACACAATTGATCCACACATCCACATTACATGCTGTAGATAAAACAAAACCTATTTTATGCAAGTATATTAAGTTATCACAAGTGCTTAGCCATAAGTGTCACTTAGCTTGCCAATTGACGCGATCACGAGGTGTTCGGTTCTCAGATGAATATAATACAACCGCTCTCAGAGATCATTTCCCCTAAGTCATATAATGAGCAAAGATTAATAAGCTGTGCTTTCTAAAGTTGCGTCTCGGAGTTCGATAGGATTTGTACAGCCTGTGTCTCAAACAAAAGATTGCCATAATTAAATATTATATAATAAATATTACAAGTTCTAAATAATGTGTTAATTAGATGAAGATGGGAAGGAAAAAAAAGAGTAGATACTAATAAGAAATTAACCTTGCCAGGATGGAAAGATAAATTCATACGAAAGAGGCAAGATTTTCGGTTGTTACACATATTCTTGTTCATGTCTCAGAAACATAGTTCGGCCGAAGTTTCATCGAATGTTACTTAAGTACGTTTATGGACATTCATCGTATAAAAATATTATTATCTCTTAAGCAGTTCACCGACTTCTCTCTTAGTTAAAACAAGGTAGACGCGTACTATGATTATGAATCTTACTTTAGTCAACCCGACGCGACGGCGTCGTAGACTTAAAAGGTAGTTCATAAGGAAATACTTATGACAAACTAATACATGACGACGAACTAACAATAAACTACATCCATAACGTCAATGCACACGATTTTAGAATCACAAATGTTTTGTACGAAGCCCCCCTCCGGGGGAGGGGAACTCATTGTGCCCTACTATACTTAACCGATCCTGATATTAAAATACTACTCAGTCGTCGTGCGAACACACGCATTTATAATATAACACGTACTGGTAATAACAGCTGTAATGTCACGTGCAAGCGCTTACATTAACTACATCATGTTTTTTGGTAACTTTATGTCGGCGCTAATTTTCGACATAATATTAACACCTGCTGGTACTAAGTTTGCGGCTGCTGAATCTACGGGTGTTTCCCTCTCGCTGGCTGGCTTAAGAACTAAGGCGATGTACAGCCGTCGCGTATGCGCTGAGTTCATTAACGCCAAGATCCACGACTATACTGTAACGGAGATCATATTCGTCTTTCACTGTTAATGAAAAAAAGGTTTCAACTCTGCGTCAGTACTCCTGAGCGTGTGTTATTTAAAAGCTCTAATACAGATTCATAATCACAATTAAGCTACGATCATCTGGGCTACTTTTACATTCGGCAACCTATACTGACGTCCATCTCTCGGTGTTTCAATTAACATACATTTTCGTTGTCGTGCAGATACAAATGATTGTTACTTCGTTGCCAATGGATACATCGTCGCCAAAATGTTAAGTCTAATTAAGAACTAAGGCAGAATACATGTTGGAACACTTACGTCTAATAATTCATGTAATATCGTATATTATGTACATAAAAAAACAGGTTATCAAAGGACTCCTCTAGAAATTAATGATATTTTAAGCGTACGCTCAAGCTAACTTCGTTCCAAATATTATAATAATTAACAAGATCCTACTGAATATTATTTATTCAATGCTAGAGGGGATCAACACCGACACTGCATGTTACACTATAGTCATTATATTTGTATGTTGCCGGTGAAATTACAGACACATGAGACATTCCATTTTCACGTTTCACATTTACGGGCGCATACGATGCGACTTGGGTCTTGTCATAACTAGTATGGGAGGACCCAAGTCGCATCGACTGTTATGGGCCGAGGTTACCACTTAACACCAGGTGGGCCGTCGGCTCGTTCCGTAAATGTATTACATAAAAAAAATAAAAAATATGTGGTTCTAAGACAAAACACTTTTTTTATTGCTGTTAGACAACATTTTAGCATGAAATATCTGTTGATGTCGTCACAATGGTTATACATTCTCCTGACGGTGAATATATAATTTGTTACATAGTTTGCAGGCACAATAAGGTCCTTACCTTAAACTATAATGTAAGTATTATATAACCACGTCATAGTATCAAAATAATTCATGTAAAACATTACAATTCGTTTCATATGACATAAAAACGGAACAAAATGTTATCGTTATTATGAATCTCGTTTGTGTTGTTATCCACAGCCACTAATTATGTGATTCAAATAGTAATTAAGATTACATTACACAAGATTATATTTCATCCAAATATTATAGTATAAAATACCATCACATCCGTTATCAGAATCGCTCTCTAGTAGTCTGTAGTAGCAAGCTGGAACAGGTGCGCCTGCGCACCGCGACTCAACATGTAAGTGATACACCCCATATTAACATAAATGTATCCAATTTAAATTATTCCTCATAAAACGACTGAGATACGCAAGCTCGATACCATTTTTACATAAAAAGTGGCAGCTACTTAGATAAATGTATAAAACGGTTATTGATACACAACAACAGTCTAATATTCAAATGTAACCACTACCACTGGTTATTGTATCCAGCTCTTCAAATGAGTATCGACGTGTGTCAAGACGTGAGGCCTAGTATATAAAAGGTGATGACGTAATCGAAGGATGACCCGGCGACCCTTCGAGCTGTCATCTCACAACACCCTTGCATTAATTGACAGTTCGCATAATCGACACACTTAGAAATTGATAAATAGCTAGTTGCAACTATAAAGTATTATTGTACACAGCGACTTATTACATTTAATCTTACATATTATTTGACACCTAATATATTATTGTTATTGCAAGTTAGCATTTTGTACTTCTTTTCAAATGAATATATCGCAAATTAAATTATTATTTAATTCAATTCCTGTCTAAACATCAATAACAAAACGAATGTAGGCAAAAAGCATCTAACAAAACGATAAAAATACGAAATACATAGTACTAAGTAAATACATATATAATACTATGTACGTACATATATTATCACGTACTAATAATAACAAAAGAGACTGAGTTTTGTGATGTAGGTATTAATAATGACTGTACACAAAATGATATGTTAATTTTGTAACACAGTATTCTTACCTCTATTAATTTTCAGGATATCCATCTAAGTACTATTTATTCGGATTTCCTCTCATACAATTATGATAGTATTCGTGGGTTACAGGATTAATACAGGATGGGTATCATTTGTCAAAACAATCCATAATTTTATATTAACACAAAGGGCAATGGTGCGTTACCTTGTTACGGATAAAAGCGTCCCTGCTTATCCATATACTTTCACTTGCTATGTACACGAAAGGGACCGCAATGTGATATTAACTTTAGTTTAGTGAATACTACTCCAAATTAGTAGCAGTAGATAATTTACTAGTCTTAAATAATTATTTCTGGAGGACGTTTACATAATGCCTTACAGAGTGTAATAAATAAATAATACTTCTCATTTAACATGAAAAAGATTTCATTGAATATTTGGTAATGTGGCAATACTGTGTGATTATTTCAAGCCAGTGCAGTGGAGGCGTAAAGGCAATTTATCTAAGAAACGCGACTCAATATTCTGGTTTAGGGGATGATGATAACATCTATTGGTCAAAACATTGTCGTTCGTTTGAATTCAGACGCTGATTGGTCAATTATCTTACAATAGTAAAGGGTTGACGTTACCCCCAAAACCTATTGCTACATAATGTCGTTGAAATTGATGTTCATCATTATCAGGCACTATTTATTTAGCGTTATTAATAAAATCGCGTAAATTAATATTGTCTAATTTGCCTTACGCTTCTAATAACTGTTGTAGCAAATTATAATTTGAAAAGGTCACGTAACTGTGTAAATATGACCCATCAAAACGTTTATAAATATTTGATTAGAGCATAGTTCGCACCTATCACTAAAAATTAATGTATTTCGGTGTGATTTTACGTTACAACTAAAATTATTGTACAGTACAGTAAAACGTAGAACGTGGGCCGTCTGCTCTAAACTCACCGGGTCAATACCGGTACAACATTAAGCATACAGCGAACCGGATTATATCTCGGCAAGGAGTTCCGAGTAGTAGTGAGTAGCGCTCAAGTAGTCAAGCAGCCGACGCGGCAGGGGCAGATTATTGATGAGATCACGTCGGACATATTTAAGTATTACAAATCTGGAAATAACAAACACGCAATTAATACTACTTATCGGGTTAATAGCTCTCTCAAACTGGTGAAAGGATAGAGTGCGCCTCAAAGGCTCTTTCCATGCATTTGAAAAATGTCTCAGATTGGTTCTAGGCGGTTTCCTCACGATGTTTTCCATCACCGTTTTGAGAACGTTGGTATTGCGCAAAGTTTATCAAGTGAAAAAAGTCATTGGTGCACGTCAGGACGTGAACCAGCAACCTCCGGACTGAAACTCAGGGTCTGCACGACTGGGCCACCACGCTATCGACTGTGATATGAGTTCTCAAATAAATAACTTTAATTTTTTATATACATGTAAATTATCATAAAATTTATGCTGACAAATACTTGAGGACCGTATTTGTAGATTATAATTTTAATAAACTATAGTACTACCTTTGGTCTCTCTGCTCTTCAACAATTTAAATATCAATAATAACGTTTTTCTTCCACTTTAATAATGCGGACAGCCCAAGAGTGGAATTTCTGCCTGCGTTCGTATTTCCTGAAACCTATAATATGGAAGTCTTCAAGAGGAGAGTGAATACGCTCCTTCTAGACAAGCATGCTTCATCGTAGACCACATCGTCACTTAACATCAAGTGAGATTGCGGTCAAATGCTTGCCTAAAGCTAATAAAAAAAAAACTTTCTTTGGCTTTTTTTTTTAGAGGCCAGAGTTATTACCGACTTAGGTGTGACGTCAGTCGTGTAATGTATGTACTCGCCTGCACATATGCTGTAGACTCTGCACCCGCTTGAACCTCGACACTGGGTAGAGTAGCTGTACCCGCACAGGCCCGAGCACGGGTCGCAGGTTCAAAAAGAATAGATATCGCCCGCTGCGTGAAGTCTCCACTGCGTTCTCTATGAACTCCACTATCGTCTGAGCTTTGAACATAGTGCACCCGCCGAAACAAAAGTTACCTGGAAACATATTTGATGTATTAATTCTTAAATGTTATATATTGTACCTGTGGATTTGTAAAACTATTCGGAGGTGCGTTGATGCTTGCGACACAGTAATTTACTACTGCAAGCATCATCGTGGCTCTATTTAAAATGTACATAGTTACTGTTTCAAATAAATAAACATTATTATTATATTTAAAACTTTTGTAATTGTAATTTTGTACTCATAAGAAAATATGAATGAAGGCCAAGGCCGCTTTGCCTACCCTTTCGAGGAAAAAGTGTGAACCTTTGTCTAGTGTTATAAGATTCTTGAGGTCATATTATTAAGAGAGATGGTTCGGTGAGAAATATGTCTTTATATGCACACAGCCCATTTGATAGTAACCAGTACTAACTCTGCGCTGCACCAGCTAATAACTGCGTCCACTCTGAAAAAATATCTGTGTGACGAACGAAGTCTGTTTTCTGTCTGGTTGTTTAGTATGTATTTACAAAATGTTTATAAGTATTTTATAGTTATCTAGTTTTTTGAGATTAAGTTACGGGACGAGTCGACGGCCCACCTAGTGTTAAGTGGTAACCTCTGCCCATAACAACCGATGCGACCTGGTCCTCCCCTAATGTACTACAAGACCCAAGTCACACCGTATGAGCCCGTAACTCTGAGACGTTTAGGTGGAACGTCATGTGCCTGTAATTTCACCGGCAACCACACCTTTCAAACCGGAACACAGGAACGCGGATGCGTCACTGCTCGGCGGTAGAAATGGGCATGGTGGCAGTACTTCCCCGGACGAACTTGGCGTGAGATCTACTGCTCAAAAACTGCTAGTTCCGGTAGTACAAGCTAACCATAGCTGGAACAACCACCGAGTAACTCACCCTGGTCATGTTCAATCCTAACGTGTCGCAGCCCGTTCAGTTTGAATGTGAGCGTGAAGATGTAATGGTCGTCACTGCTATCTCGGACTATGAAAGATCCGTCGGGCTCGTTCGACAGTATCTTCTCAGCATCTTCCACAGATATGGGGCCCCAGTACCATCCATACTGAAATTCAAATGTAACTAATGTTACCCACTTCATGATTCTCCCAGTACAGAGTTTTTGATATATGGCTAAATAAGTTTATTGTTGAAAAATATATATTTTCAAAACAAGCTTTTATAATCCAACTTAGGACTACTAATACTACTATTGAAGACAAATCCAACGAGCCCAAACACGGCGGAGTTATTCTGCCATATTGGGCGGTCCGCCATATTGAATTTGGAGTGACGTCATTGAATTTTTTGTATTCTTCGTGTTCTCCCTTTAATTTGATACCCATAAATACCTAGTCCGCCAGCTTGCGCGCTCCGCCACATTGGATTTAGAATAACGTCATTTATCTAACCATGTATTGTCATCCAAACTAAGGTTTAGTTTAGTATTCAAAATTTCAGTTCAATCAGTTGACGATAACTGCTTCAAAATTTTATTACAAGATTTGACCCTAACAAACATACATTGCAAGTGAAATAAAATCATCTAAAAAAGAAAACACCATATATATGACACACTAGTTCGGGCCGGCCAGTTCCTTTTTATCATTTCTTACAAACAATATGTCAGAACATGCCGAATCGAACCAATGTGTGCTGTGGGCTCAGTGGAATCAACTTACGTCTTTTACTTTCTGTATGGAGGTGGCGAAGTCAGTGACGGTGTCCTCCTCATTAGCTCTCCTAGCGGTGTGCGAGGTGTGCGCGGACTGAGGCAAGGGGGGCAGCGCGCGCCTCACCGCCGCCGGAGGTGAACCCTTCATGTCATTCACGCGCTCCATGTCCCCCATACTGTCCGCCGGCTGCCGCCGCCACCGAAACAAATTACAGAAACTCTGCTTCAAGTTTATCGACAATATCCTCACTGGCGACATCTTCGCTTTCTGGCCGACCTTCTTGACAGTCATATCGCTTTTATCCCCCTCTACCATATCCTTCGGAATGTTCTCTTTATACTTCTTGTTCTTCGCGTTCAACCCGAAACTGTTCTTGCTTGATTTCTTATGGTTATTGTTTGCCTCCAAAGATTTCGACTCGTTGCTCTCTTTCAAGAACACTGGCGTATTGTCCCTCGCGTGTCGCGTGTGAATACCGACATCAGTGACTATACCGCTGTTCTTCTTAATAGTAGCTTTACACTCGGAATCACTAGAGCTAGAATAAAGTGTATGCAAGTATTTTCTCATTTCACGTAAAGTCAAATGCAACGAGTCAGTATCGGAGTCGGATATGTTTTTCTTAAAGGAGGAACTAGGCAAGCTGTTCCTTTTCGATCTGACGTCTTTATGTCTGTTTATTTCCTTTGGTTTGTGAGTTTTGTCAGACGCAATGACTATTCCGCACGTGGTCTGCTGTGTACTCTTGACTCGTCTCTTGCTCCTCGGCGGTTTTTTCCCTTTGTTCCTCAGATTGGTGTGAGAGGGTCGCACCATGTCGACGGGCACCGCGTATATGTCACTGTCGAATGGCACATTGTACATGTCAGTGATGTGTGACGTTTTAGCGGAGAGCGTGTCGTGCGAGATGGCCTGCGTGATGAAGCTGGAGTCGTCCGCCTGGAACTGTGTGACGAGGGAGTTGTGGCTGCTGGAGAGGCGAGACGTGAGTGAGTTCCGCGACGAGGGGCGGTTAGCGCGACACGGGCTTAAATGTAGCAGTCGTGGACTCGCAAACCTATGGTTCAAACATTGTCGACGCTCATATAAATTTTCAGGCTTTAATTTTCGTGGGTACAGAGGTGAGATATGTGCCTTTGCACTCTGCGGCACTTCTAGGGTTGATTTCAATGATTTTATGGGTGAATCACTATTAAAAACAACCGATGCAGTCACAAGCACATCCGAACCGTTCTCTATTAGCACTGGGGATGGATTATCCTGCAATGTAAATGAACATGTCATGAATTGTGGTGACTAGTTTCCTGTACTTACCTGTAATGATGTCAATAGTATCGCCAGTGCTCTTTACATACAAGTGTGTTATACACATTACTGTATTGTTTAACAAATATGATAGGCATATATGTATTGTTTAACAGGGAACAGACAAGTGCGAAACTCGTGTCCTTGAGGCTTCCGAACCTGAAGTTATACTATCATAATAGACTACCTACTCCAGACCGTAACTGCAGGCCCGTTTGGCATATTTACACCCCGATCATAATTTAAATGAACAGCAAATATTTAAGATAAAGTAGTTAGCAATTTCGATTAAGTTCTCGTCACCGCGAGCTGTGCATTCTGTGATGAGAAGCATGATTTGTAATTTTTTTTAAATATTTATTTTATTTATTTATCTATTTGGGAAACCAACAGCTTATATACTATGTCTTTAGAAACTTAAATAGAAATAGCTAGCCAATTAAAGATCTTTACTAATAGTATTCATATGTACACAATTATGTATATATTATGTATTGATTCGGACGACAGGGTACGGTTTAAGCCCACTCTGGGTTGAACACGCACGCCGCTACATCAGATGTCATCTCATAAAGAGATACAAAAAAATATCGTCAGCTACGATCACCGCAGTGTGGAGCTCCTTAGCTGCCTCTGTGAGGCTCTATCTCTCATACTTCAGAGCAAATAAGTAATATTATAAAAACTTACCTGAAACTCGGGTGGCGGTTCAATAGTAGTAACAATGATTTTTCCTGGACCCTTTTTTACAGTATTGAAGAAGTCTCCGCACATCCGCTCTGATGCATCAGTTGATTCACAAAGTGACAGGGATCTCTCATCAAAGTCGCTCTCCTGTAGCTGGACAAACATCAAAAATACGGATGTTACATTGATAAAGCGAATAATTATGAAATCAGTGACCTACAACTAATATGTTGAAGTTAAACTTAAGCGCTACACACCAGCGGCAGCTCTTGGATCTTGATTTATCTTTAATATTACATATGCATTGTTAAAGGATCATATATTTCAAACTGATTGGGACAGGACACAGCTTTATATATATTACCTCAGAAATACACCTGACTATTACTTAGATTTTTTTGAAGAAACAGAATAGAAACACAATGTGTTATAATTAATTAAAGGGAAAATTACACAATTAATATACAGATACAATGAACTACTCTAAGTATTAACATTGTCTCTCTATATTCATTTATAATAACTTTAGCATGTGATATTACAAGATAAATCAATTATGTCTAGGGTTACTTTACGCAGGCGTACACTTAAAAGTAGATTATTTCTATATTCAAACTAAGTTTTTACCGGCAGTTGTAAGTCATTGTGAAAACTTCGCAGGTTGAGTATTGAAATATATAACAACACTCAAACTTTGCAATACTTTCTGTTGCTACACAGATGAATGAGCAATATATTACTTTAAGAAAATCACTTTTATTAGGAATATTTCACCTGCCTCACAGCACTTCAAAATTTCCAAATAAACTATAATTACAATTATGGTTACAACTGCTAACACAGCATGGTATATCTACTATAATATTGGCATATGAGAGCAAAATCATGTAATATTAACACAGAAATATGCAAAACAGCAAATCATACTAAATAAAATAAATTTCATTTCATTTCAATTAATTGCAAGGAGCCATTACACAATATATAAGTCACAAATAAAAATATCTATCGCTTTTGTATTTTGCTTGTAGCAATTAAAAACAACAAATTATACTATTAATAAAAAACTATCACACTGAACAGGTGGACTCGACCATTCAAACAAAAAGGGGCTTTCATCACCCGCACTGCAGAAAATAGTTCACCCAATAGTAATACATATGATACCCATTTCTGCAAGCAGTAAATTAATTTGCATTGCTGTGTTCTAGTTTGAAAGATGTGGTTGCCAGTGAAATAACGGGCACATCAAACATTCCACCTTCATGTCATAGAGACACAGGTGCATATAATGCGCCTTGGGTCCTCTCATAGCTAAGTAGGGGAAGACACAGGTTGTATTGCTTGTTACGGCAGAGGTTACCAATTAAGACCAGGTGGACCATGCTTTTTGCTGCTTTTTTCATAACTGCATCAGATACTGATACTGACTGATCTAGAATCTCCGAACAAACCCCCTCTCATTAGTTTTAATCCCATCATCTGTCTGTGTGTCACTTAGTCATTTTAGTGGCCATAATTGAAGTCAAAGGAGTCCGCAACAGTATAGGTTACACTCACAATTGCAAATACTATTCAACTAAAGGCCTATATTTCAATGCAAAGCCAGAAAAAAACATAATGTAAAATTACAGGGCCAAAGCACTGTTTTTATTTTATTTTAATTTAATTATTTGCTTGAATAACTACATAAACATTGTAATACTGACAATCTCCAAGTACCTATACCAGCTGAAATCTTACATTTTGTTGCATACTCCAGCACTGAGCATCTTAAAGTATGAGATAATTGGTAGAATGTAGGTACTATAGAGCTCCAATTCCATCATATTGGACATACCTCAGACGCGACGTGATGCCATCCACTTGCAGAATCACTTGAGAAAGAGCCACTTGTAATCAGTAAACCACTATCTTCACTTAATGGTGGAGCCTCAGAATGTGAAGAGAAAGGCGGAGACTCCATTACCCCAGAAAGCTAAATGATAGAAACTGAACTGGATAACCACATGGGAACGCTGTTAATTCTCTTAATTTACGGAAAAGCGAAGAAAATACATTGTGATGTGATTATCAAGTACCACAGATAAAAAAGTTGCAACTCTTCTGACTTCTCTTGCTTGACTGAATGACATAAGTATACAACACAAACGCCTAAATATATTAAGCTAGATTATCACTCACTGACTGACTGACTGAGAGTGAGAGAATTTTTTGAGTTGATCGGGAAGGGTGGGGTAAAACCGAGTACGGGGGCAAAAACCTGACACTAAGCCCCTCTCCCGTTTTTTCTTACTCCTCAATGCATATCTCGGGGACTATGGAGGGAAGAGAGGTCGTTTTAAAACTAAAATTGGTCAAGAGGGTGAACGATAGAAGATTATTTAAAAATAAAATGGATGCTGATTTTAAAAGTTGACCACTATTCAAAATTTTGCTCATTTTGGTAGTCAAGTCAATTCTTGAAAGTGCGTGACGTTTGTAGGAGGAATTTATTGTACCCGATATTGTACTACCGTACTTTAAAAGTCTTTACATATTTCACTATTGTCGAATATACCCCAAACTCCCCTCCGTTTCTACTCTTCTGTCTTGTCCAATCTTGGAAACTATATCAGATAGCAGGATTCCAAAACTAAACTTGTGCAGTGACATCAGCTGCGTATGATTTTTGAAGAAAACTAAAGGTGCCCTACAGAAATACAGCAACCATACCAGAAATACATATCTTATTAGCTCACAACTCTTTCCTTAGAAATAAAAAGGTACTCGACAAAAGGCACGCGCGCAGTGCGCGCCATGCTATCTCTAGCGAACCTTATGATTCGCTAAAGTTCATTCACAATGACAGGGGTACGATGATATTGTCCATTTGAGGAACGGGCAGTTGGCGATTATGGATACAGTTCGTAATATGACCGTCTGTAGGTGAATAGTGGGCATAAAGTTTATTTTGGCATTTATTTGCATTTTCACTAAAGTTTCGACTCAAGTTTCATCGTATTTGGAACTATTTAACAATTTATATGAATAATCTTTGCTGAGATTTTACGATGTTTACACATATTTTAGCTACATTTGTTCTCCTTGATTATCCGACACCATACTTGTTTTGAGACTTATTGTCATCAAGGGTGCATTAAAATCACCTGTAAAAAAGTGAAATCTATATTAAATTAACAATTTTGCACGTGAAGTTCCAGACAAATACAGTGCAGACAAATGCTGATTTAGAATAGTTGTTGTAGAAGTTTATATACCTTCTATGAAAATTATACGTTTATTAAAGTGATTCGGTCAATCGGTGAAACTTAAAAAAAAGTCAAGGCAAGTAATACCAAGCTAACCCATCAAGCTTTAAAAAAATGATAAACTACTAGTCCGAATCAGAGTTAGAGACTGACTACTAATAAAACTAATTATATAATAATAGTCTACTGGACCGTAGACTGACTAATAATAAATAGTCTACTAAGTCCGTAAATTAGCTCGTCTTGTGACAGCTCACGCCCATCAGGTTTTATATTTTGCGAAAGCAAAATTAACGTGAGTTAATGTGTACTTTATTGCTGGAGCAGACTCATAGTGACGTGCTGCGCGGGTCATCTTGATCATGTTGCAAATGGCATATGTTTCCAACGTAATGGATAGGAAGAAAGTAGCCATTAAGTTGGGAAAAATAACAAGAAGATTAGAAGCGAGTCTTTATTTAACAACACAGTATATCGATTTATTACAATCTGAATCGATGCAATATATCGATATACATATATAAGGATCGTCATCCCTAGGCGTGGCGGCGGCGGCGACCTGCCAAATTTTTTGATAACGATAAACAGCTGGCAACACAACACATGTATACATCAACAAAACCAAGTCTCTTCCTTTCCATTTTTCTCCATCTTTAGGTTCGTTTTTACACGTCTTTTAATTGATTTTTATGTCACCGCAAGCAATTTGAAATGCAACTTTTTACATAACAACTAAAACACAAGTGTGGATATAAATAAACTATTTAGTAGCAAATGTTTCATAAAATATAAGTTAACTTCACGTTCAAGAACTCGCTTTTCGCGACGCTATGGTTATGAACTGAAAATACCGCATGCTGAAGAATATTCTTCAGAATAGTTTACTTTGCGTCCTGTGATTCTTCAGTGCTTCAATGACTGTATTTGATGGTGAATCGGAAAAGGCGTTGGGGGTTGATACATCAAGTATGGGAGACACACAGGTGGCGAATATCGTTCACGAGATACTGGTAAGAAAGTCATCTCTCTCGTTCATTCAACGCCTCTAGGTTTTCATTAGACGCGCTAAGGTATCGCCAGAGCCAGACGGCATCCCGAAATCTTTCCAACTTATGACACCCATTATGACTTAAATTAGAGATTATATATGGTAAATCGAACGTTTCATAAAATTAATCTGTAAATATGTCATTAAAAAGTTGCCACCTACTGCAGTGACTGTTGATACAATTTATTCACACTATCCAACAAATCCTAACCCTTCCAGAAACAAATAACCTACAAGTGTCATCACAGAAAGCCCACATTCACAGATCTAGTAATCCTCAGTTTCTAAGGCAATCCAAACTACAAAGAGCATACAATCTTCAGTTTTGTAGGAGCAGATTCAAATTTATTTTCTAATGTAGATTCACTTTCTTAAGGAGGCCTGTTTAGGTGTGTTAACTTCTCAGGTGTTTGATGTATGCTATCATGCTCTACAGATCTTCACCCAGACTGGAGAAATATTCTAGTTTAGTTCTAGATACATATTAATTTTGTAGAATATCTTATGGGGCTGACACATTCCACTGAAAATACCGAAATCCTAAATTATGAGATCTATTTGAAAGGGGTTTCTTAGCAAAGATAAAATAATTGTCTAAACAAAGCAATTCTTAGCAAGCAGTCACATGAAAAATTTATGAATGTAATAATATATAATAATATAAATACCACATACTTGAAGCAGTGAAGGAAAACACCGAAGTAACTAAATAGTCCTAAAAACCATAAATTCTATGACACATGTCAAGTGCACGAAAGGATGCTCTTTGAGGGGCACATTAATCAGGCTGGTGACAATATTAATATGCGCCTCAAGTCTGAACTTGGGATGGAAAACTTGTGCTAAAGTTACTCGTAATATGTTATTCTATTGTAGAGAGTAGAGGCTGTTGAAGAAGCATTCAGCTGTTTCTTGGTCTACAAACCTGAAGATGACAATGAGAGACTATCAGTATACCAAAAGAAGCTTTGCTCTATCATGTCCACTCTGGGTCCAGAGATGCAGGAATCAGCTATCCGACAGTATTTGACACTGACTGCCGTCTTGACCAACAGATATAAGATGAGACAACTATTAATGCTTTTAGAGAATTTGATCAACTCCAATATTTTACAAGCAAGGTAATCTAACTGGGTATTTTTTTCTTTTTATGTGTTTTCTTCTGAATGCCATTCTCTTGTGAAATCTTTATTCAAACATAATTTATTTATTCATAAATAGTCTGTTTTAAATATTTTTTGTCACACTGTATTGTGTTTTCATTCGTTCAGCATTAAATTGCAACAATTATGCAATGAAATTAATTTCAGAATGCTGTGTGACTGTATTCTGACAAATGATAAGCTAGTTTACCAGAATGCAGATTTTTGGATTGAATGCTTCACTCTTATTAGAAGAATCATTGGAGGAGTTGATTACAAGGGCGTCAGGGAGATAATGAAGGTAATACTTGTTAGTATTACATTTTTCTTAGTTATTTATGACGAAAGTACGATTAGGTGCTGTACAATGTTGTGTTTAATTCTAGGGCTGCCGAGAAAAAGCACACACACTTCCAGTGAGATTAAACTCAAGTACAATGCCACAGTTAAAAGCCTTATATAGTGTTATAGAGTATATTTTTGATCGTAATGCTTCATTGCTGCCTGCATATTTTATAGTTACTGAAATACAAAAGGATTATCCAGATAATAACCATTGGCCTCATTGGGTAAGGACTAATTAGTTATTTAAATAGAAGTTTAATACATTCATATTGATGATATTTTCCCATTATTTTTCTAGCAATTAGCCAAGCTCTTGACTGGTTTTGTAGAGAGTTTCAAACCATGTGCCCAAATGGTTTCAATAATTGGCCATTCCCAAATGTTACCAGTTGTTGAGTTTTCTGGATATGCTGATCACTTAGTTAACCCGTGGAGACTCGATCCCACTACTCTGAAGTTTTCTCTAAAGGGTAACCTGCCATATGACGATGACCTATTGAAACCCCAAATATCTTTGCTGAGACACGTTCTGCAGCAACCTTATTCAAGAGACATGATGTGCTCAATGTTGGGACTACAAAAGCAGCACAAGCAAAGATGCATCGCTCTGGAAGATCAACTTGTGGAGCTAATGATTCTGCCGATGGAAAGAAGTGAACAAGAAACTGAAGAAGATGAGATGTCATCGACACACTGGTGCTGGCTGCATTTGTCATCACAAGTCATCTACCTGATCCTCATAGGATTTGCTGCCTTTCCAAATATTGTGATGGGGTTGCACAATAAACTCATCGGACATGACATGAAGAAAGGACGAGATCACCTGATGTGGGTTCTGCTGCAATTCATATCTGGAAGTATTCAAAGGAATCCTCTATCCAATTTCCTGCCTATAATCAAGCTACATGAGCTGCTATATCCGGAAAAGGAGCCATTGCCGGTACCTGACTGCACAAAAGCACATAGTACACACCAAATGGCAGTTGTTTGTATATGGATGCATTTGTTGAAAAAAGCAGAGTCAGAACACAAAACTATGACCATGCCTCAGAATTTAAAGGTTCAGTATGAGTGAGTATTTACTTGAATCATATTTCACCAGTACATGAAACTTCACATGAATATGAGTACAATATGAACTCTTTCGACCATCTCCATTCATGAACTCAATCAGTTCGCATTGTATCATAAATTATATTATTTGTTTTAATTTACTCAAACTACTTGATATTTTCCAGATTTTTGCAACATCTGGTGACTTCGAACAACACACCAACGTTGATGGGCTCAGACTACCGCATCGCTTTGCTGTGCAACGCCTACTCGACCAACCAGGAGTTCTACGCCCGACCGATGGGGATAATCATTGAAACTCTATTTGGTAGTCAAAAGGCCCTGCCTAATGGGAATCCGGGAACGCCCCTGCCGACCGTGCCTCTGTCCATGTGTATACTCGACAGCTTGACTTTGCACTGCAAAATGTCATTGATACATTCCATTGTGACTCATGTGGCTAAACTCGCTCAGAATAAAACTAATATACCGGGCAGCAGCATGATGGCCCCGGCTTTGGTTGAGACGTACAGCCGCCTCTTGGTCTACACTGAAATTGAATCGCTGGGAATCAAAGGATTTATCAGTGAGTATGAATAAATTGCTTGTCTAGGCACTTTCTTAAAAATTTAAGTATTTTACATGTTGCGATGCATTATTTCTGCATTATTCCTCTGTCGAACCTTTCAAGCAATCTTTTCCACTCCAGTGCAATATGCCATTTATAAACAAAAGTTAATATCTTAGTATATTATTATCCTCTCCTAATAACTAAGAATAATAATATAATATTGGTGGACAATTCACGCAGCGCCATCTAGCTCCAAACTAATCATAGCTTGTATCATGAGACCCAGGCAACTGATATAATAGTTATATACTTTTTTGTAAATAAATACATGTAATACATATTAACACCCAGACACAGAACAAACATCTATGTTCGTCACACAATATTTGCCCTGGGTGGGAATTGAACCCTCGGCCTATAGCACAGAAGGTAGAGTTCCTATCAACTGAGCCGTGAGGCCTGTCATGGCCCCACAGCTCAGTTGATAGTGGCTCAAATGTTTATTCTTGAACCTTGCAGCTTGTCACATGTAAATGATGTAATATGTATTCACTAGCAATTTGTATAATCAGTATTATATGTATGTTTTCAGATCAGTTGCTCCCGAATGTGTTCAAGTCACACGCTTGGGGCATTCTCCACAACCTACTGGACATGTTTTCATACCGCATCCACCACATACAACCGCACTACAGAGTGACGCTGCTGTCCAATATACATTCCCTCACCACGTACCCGCAAGCTAACCAGACGCAGCTTCAGTTATGGTAATATCTTACTATATTTAAACGAGCAATTCTTGTATATATATATAATCTGAATCTCGGAAACGGCTCCAACGATTTTCATAAAATTTAGTATACAGGGGATTTCGGGGGCGATAAATCGATCTAGCTACGATTTATTTTCAGAAAATCAACTTAAACATAAACTTATTTTATTTTTTATTGAAAGAAAATAACAAAAAGGTAAAATAACAATTTATCACAAAAAAAAACGAGCAAAGCTCGGCTATCCAGGTAATATATATATATATACTATCACAACATGTTATAAAACAAAGTCTGCTTGCTACCCGTGCAAAGCCGGGGGAGTGGCTAGTCTCTATACTCATGTGGTCCATATACCGTCATTTCGCTACATATGCATACAATTAAATATGTGACTTCGAATATATCGACGAATCTAAAACACTAGCTTCATGTTGCACACTTGTGCTGTAAGCAAATAGGAAGAGTCGCGTCTTCCTAGATCTTCCTGCCACTATGTATAACACCCCTCTTTTTGGTCAGGGGTTAGTAATGAATTGTTTTCGTATTACAGTTTCGAGAGCACAGCGCTGCGCTTGATCACGAGCCTAGGCAGCTCCGGGGTGCAGTTGCAGATGTCCCGCGTGGTCTCCGAGCCCAAGTCGCTGGTGTCGTCGGAGAGCGAGGAGCTCAACCGTGTGCTGGTGCTGACTATGGCGCGTGGCATATACATGAGCGGTGCAGGTACAGTACCGCCCCGGGAATCACTGTGCAATACATATATATATCATTTTTGTATGTCAAGTTGTTCAAGTTCAAGGCAGTCGCTAAATGGTGGGCAAGCGATATGCGTCGGCCCCAGGGCAGACCACCAGCCCGATGGTCAGACGATATAGTGAAGGCAGCAGGAAAACAGTGGATGAGACTTGCCCAAGACCGGCAACAGTGGCGTACCAGAAAAGAGGACTGTACTCAGCAGTGGGTGTACTGGTTGAATAGATAGATAGATAGATGTCAAGTTGGTAATAGAGCGAGCTTGCGGCCCTCCTGATGTTAAGTGGTAACCGTTGCCCATACACAACAGCAATACCACTCAAGTCCTTTCCATTAAAATACGAGATGACCTAAGTCGCATTGCGGTGCGTCCATCACCCCAATACGGGGATGTTACGTCTCATGAGCTTGCAATTTCACCGTGATACAGTTATGGAACGAGGTCAGCCCGCCTGGTGTTAAGTGGTAAGCTCTACCCGTAACAAGCGAGCGCTCGGGTCCTCCCCTACTACCTAGTATACGCATACGATGCGACTTGGGTCTTGTCGTACCTACGACAAGACCCAAGTCGCATCGTATGCGCCCGTAACTCTGAGACGTGTAGGTGGAATGTCTCATTTGCGTAATTAACTTAGTTATATAATTTTTATTTTTGATATTCTTCTTTTTTCAATTATTGGTTCTTTTCAGTATTTTCTTTATAAGATGTAGTTTAGAATTTACTTATACCAGCTAAAAAAATACACCTGAGTGGAATACGAAAAAGGGTTATGCGTTCGGAACATTTTACTTTTAAATATAGGAACAGTTCTTATACGTTGCATTATAATTATTGATATAAGGGATTATATGTATACAGGCAACGACGGTGCGGCAGTGAAGGAGCTGCTAAACACAATAATGGGCAACACTCCGCATATGTGGTCGCAGCACACTCTGCAGTGCTTCCCGCCGGTACTAGTCGAGTTTTTCTCACAGGTACATTTCGTCCTATTCCGTCTTAATCTTTTTTTATGTGATACATTTACGAAACGACCCGTCGGACCACCTGGTGTCAAGTGGTTACCTATGCCCATAACAACGATGCGATTTACGTACTCCCCTACTAGGTACGACAAGACCCAAGTCGCATCGTATGCACCCGTAACTCTGAGACGTGTAGGTGGAATGTCTCATGTGCTTGTAATTGCACCGGCAACCACACCTTTCAAATCGGAACACGCATTCGCGTTCGCGTTACTGCTTGGCGGCAGAAACGGGCATGGTGGCGGTACTTCCCCGGACGACCTCGGCGAGAGTTCTGCTGCTTTTAAAACATGTATCTTATAATCCTGGCTTGTCTAATGTTCTAGAACACTGCCCCTCAAGAGAACAAGCAAGTGCTCAAGAAGTCTGTCGAAGAGGAATACCGCAAATGGACTTCAATGGCGAACGACAACGACATAATATCTCATTTCTCGGTGCCCGGTACTCCGCTGTTTCTTTGTCTGCTGTGGAAGATGATCTTCGAGACGAATCGGATCAACCCTATCGCTTTCAAGTGAGTTATTGGAACGGTGACGTCACAGAGTATTACTTCTAAGCGCTGGATTTCTTCTATAACTCACTGATAAGAGTTCGTTCACAACATTTATATACATTAGCATTATGTTAGTTCTGGTTGCCATCATAAAAGCTATGCTTATTTTGGGGCTAGATGGCGCTGTGTGAAATGTCCCCAATGTTTATTTATTATTTGCTTTTATGTCATCCTTCAAACGGTGTAATGGGCGACCCGGCTATTAGTCCATAAATAAATAATGGTGGACGTTTCACACAGCGCCATCTAGCCCCAAAGTAAGCTAAGCATAGCTTGTATCATGAGAACCAGACAACTGATATACATACGTATATACTTATTCTTTGTAAATACATACATATTAATAGCTTGCATATTAACAACCTTCATGCTAAAGGCAATCGTTCTTATTGCACTTAAGATGTAAATGTTATCTTAAATTCATCTGTAATAATCCCATGTGGATCCCGGTGGATTTTCTTCCCTATAGCTTGAAGTGAATCTTTTATAAGACGAAGACAGCATCGGAATCCTTTTTATTTGTGAGCCTAGAGTCTCTCGCTGTTGGGCAAAGACTAACCCTAAATTGGTTCACTTTCCCCTATCCTTCTGAGGTACAGTAAATCTAAAAGTGAGGTCTTCACGATACAGGCTTTGCCTAGTGTGAAGACTGCAAAATATATAATAGTTATATATGAACCTAATCAGCACAATAGGTATGACTACTTAATTATTGTTAACTTCTGGTCGTTTATTTCAGTTTTTTTTTTATTATTCATTAAGCTAGTTTATTATTGTGCCGCAAATAAAATACTTTTAATTTTTTCATATCCTTGGTGTCCTCATTAACAGTATTGTATTTAAATATTTCAGAATCCTGGAGCGCATAGGCGCACGAGCTCTATCGGCGCATCTCCGCAAGTTTTGCGACTACCTTGTGCTCGAAGTTACGAACCCGGCGGGCGGACCCCACATCAACAAGTGCGTCGACGCTATCAATGACATCATATGGAAGTACAACATCGTCACCATCGACAAACTAGTTCTGTGTCTGGTCAGTTATATACGTTTTTTTTATATTTGTGGACATTTCATACATTGACATCTAGCCCCAAACTGAGCATAGTTTGGGAAGCAGACAACTAATGGAATACATAATATACTTTTTTTTTGTAAATACATACAAATAAATAAAAATAATTAACACCCAGACACCGGACAAACATCTACGTTTGTCACACAAATGTTTGTCCTGGGTAGGGATCGAACCCACGACCTACAGTGAAGAAGGCAGGGTAACCAACTGAGCTGTGCGACAAGTCTTTGAGGCACACTTTAATCCTATCACCTGTAATATATCAAGAGCACCGCCCTGAATTTGGTAGTTTTTTACTTATCAGAGTGAATAGAGCAACGACACGATTTTGTAATCGATAGCAAACATGTAGTTTATCTTCATCCGTCGGAATTAATATTCCAATCAACTAACTTCCTATAATACGTATACCGCTTTGTAAAACTATTGTTTTTCTGTCGTCAGGTACTGCGCCCCAATCCAGATGGCAACGAAAGTCAAGTGTGCCTTTACATTATACAGCTACTGCTCCTAAAGGGCTCTGAGTTAAGGAACAGGGCACAAGATTTCGTCAAGGAAAACTCGCCTGAGCACTGGAAACAAAACAATTGGTAAATAGACCACTTACTAAGTTGTCCATTAGCTTATTTTAGTTGAAAAACTTGTTAATAGCTTTTAATTTTTCTAAGTTTGTTCTACAAGTGTTCTTTCATTGAATAAGATATAAATACGTACGGTTAGACGGGCATATTGATAGTTTTGGATGCGTAAAACAATTTGCATGGGCAAAAAATAAACAAAAAAAATAATTATTATATTTTTAAATGATTGATATTGTTTGACGAACAGACATTCTTTCTAACATTCTCCCTCGTTAAGTTAGTGTAAAGAAATCGAATCCATGTGACATTAACTATTCAGAAGTTAAAAGTCACTCGGCTAAATATTTAATGCTACAAGGCGAAGCCGGGAACGGTCGCTAGTAATATTATAATGCGTTTTTCACACAACAAAGTAACATAATTGTTAAATTTTAATGTTAGTTGGAGACCGGTGACTGAGGGCTAATCAGTTCAACATATTCCTTGTTTATTATGAATATTACAAGACATTTACATTAAATAATTTCAGGTACGACAAACATCTAGCGTTCCACAGGAAGTACCCGGAGAAATTCGCGCCCGAAGAGCCAAACAACGCTTACGGTGGTCCGATACCCGTGTACCTCAGTAACGTGTGCCTCAGGTTCATTCCCGTGCTGGACATCGTTGTACACCGGTACTTAGAGATACCGCAAGTCAGCAAAAATCTAGAACAACTGCTGGAGCACCTAGGATACTTATACAAGTTCCATGGCAAGTATTTTTATTTAAGTAGTTTTACTAGTGTTTATTCCATAAATGCTGTATACGTTATACGTTTATCTGGCCAAGTAGTAACGCAGACAGATTACAGAGGTTTGTGGGTGCGGTTGCAGAAGAAAACGAGCAAATGAGATTATTATATCTTCATCATCCTAGCCTGTAATGGCCCACTGCTGGGTATAGGCCTCCCTTTTCTTTTGCCAGCCCAATCTGTTCTGCGCCACTCTCGTCCAGGTTTTTCCAGCAGATTTTACGATGTCGTCGACCCAACGTGCTTTCGGTCGACCTTGATTCCTTTGATCTGATCTGGGCCACCACTCGGTCAAAACCTTACTCCATCTTCCATCACCACGTCTAGCCAGATGTCCGGCCCAATTCCATTTGAGGCTCATTGCTCTATCACCAACATCGAAGACTTTAGTACGACGTCTGATTTCAGTGTTTCGAACTCGGTCCAGAAGATTTATCCCGAGCATGGCTCGCTCCATGGCTCTTTGTGCAACTCGAACTCGGTACACAGTCTTCTTAGTGAGCGTCCATGTCTCGGCACCATAGATCATAGTTGGTAGAACACACTGGTTGAAAAGACGGGTTTTTAAGCACTGAGGAGTTCGCTTCGACCGCAACACATCCTCTAACTTACCGAATGCAGCCCATCCTAGCTGTATTCTCCTGGAAATCTCCTTTTCGGGATGCTCCCGGTTGAATGATAAAATATGTCCTAGATATACGTATTATATTATATCTTACTATATTTAAACGAGCAATTCTTGTATATATATAATCTGAATCTCGGAAACGGCTCCAACGATTTTCATAAAATTTTGTATACAGGGGGTTACGGGGGCGATAAATCGATCTAGCTAGGATTCATTTTCAGAAAATGTTGTTTTATTCGTGTTTTCAATAATAAAAAAAATACCGAGCAAAGCTCGGCCATCCAGGTACTATATATTATATAACAAGATAATTATATCTTAAGTAAATTTTTTTTTCTTCTCTTTTTGTATTTGATTCAGTTACGGAACGAGCCGATGCCCACTTGGTGTTAAGTGGTAACCTTGGCCCATAATAACGGATGGGACTTAGGTCCTCCCCTGCTAGGTACGACAAGACCCAAGTCCCATCGTATGCGCCCGTAACTCTGAGACGTGTACGTGAAATGTCTCAAGTGCCTGTAATTTCGCCGGCAACCACACCATTGCCTTCTGCTTTGTAGGTCCTGAGTTCGAATCCCACCCACGACAAACATCTGTGTGTAAAGCATAGATATTTCGTTCTGGGTCTGTATATGTATCTATTGTATTTAGAATAAAAAGCCATATAAATATTCTAACAGTTATCTGGTTCCATTAGTTGAAGCTATGCTTAATTTGAAGTTAGATGGCGCTGCGTAAATGTCGATCAATATTTGTTTATTTTCCAGATCGCCCTGTTACGTTCCTCTACAACACTTTGCACTATTACGAGGTGAAGCTGCGCGACAAACCGCTGCTGAAAAGGAAGTTAGTGAACGCCGTGCTCGGCTCGCTCAAGGATGTTCGGCCGGCCGGGTGGGCGACCACGGAAACCTTCCAGGCGTATCTCAACAAGTCTGAAGTTGAAGCCGCGACCGGGTGGACGCCAGACCTCAATTATTATTTGACGCTAGTCAACAGAATGGTGGACAGTATCCTTTTATTTAAAATAATTAGTTTGTGCAGCAAAACGAACTAACCGACTGATTACTCGTTATTTATTTATTTGAAGACCTACAGCACATAAAAACGCAATAATCTAAACTTAACGAAAAACATAAGGCTAATAACAGACCTTCACAACTGGCAAAAGGTTAGTTATATAAACAAGCAAGAGTACAAGCACACAATATTAACAGATAGACAGTTTAAAAGTACACTTAAGATGGTTGCAGCACTTTGCAATTGCAATTTTTTTGAATACCTACACACTTTCAAATGAATCAGCACTTAGCATACGTCTCATACGTAGTATACTACAATTATATACATCAATTGAGTAATATTTTTTTGTTATCTCCTACTAGATGACATATTTCTTTTAGTTGCCTTCAGCCGTTTTCCCAGGGAGCTTCGACATGGCGACCTTTAAGCGTTGGGTTAATGCCTATCTTAATGGCCGGCAGCGCATTAGCAATGCCTCTGGTGTTGCAGATGTCCATGGGCGACGGTGACCACTTTCTATCAGGTGGCCCGTTAGCTCGTCTGCTAGTTTTTAACATAAAAAAAAAAAAAAAAAAAAAGTTATTTTGTTAGACCAAAATTGCATGTGTCTGGTGACATTACACACAAGTTTGGATTCAGTGATTTCCTCAGCAGTTTCACAGCGATGACTGGAATCTCCCACTTCCCGAACACTGATTGGCGTTTCAACGAGTACCCGAACCCATCAGCGCACTCGCTTTACGTAACGTGCGTGGAACTGATGGCGTTGCCGATGTCTCCGAACGCAGTCGGCAACAGTTTGCTCGACGTCGTTTCCAAAGGGTTCGTCGTGATTCCGCCGATGAAAATTCAGCTCTGGATCAATGCGATAGGGCTCATAATGGCTGCGCTGCCGGATCCATACTGGACGGTTCTCCACGAACGGATCTCTGATGTAGTTGCGGATAGCGAACTGACTGAGTGGTCGTACGCACACACGCCGTTCCAGTTGTTCAGCCTGAAGACGACTAACGAAGTCATGTTGGAAAATAAGTACAGCTTGACGTTGGCGCTTGCGCATGCGATTTGGTACCACGCCGGCGCTGGACAGATAATGCAGGTGCCTATGTGAGTATACATTTTGACGTAGAATTAAACACAATGAAATTACCTCCAAAATGTAGTGTGTATGTATTGTGCTATTAGCCATCAAACTATTTTATTTAACCATGTGTTAAATCTCCAACAAATTACTGGTGATAGATGTTGGCAACTTTGAAGTTGGCTAGAAATTGTTTTGACTCTTACCGTGTAGGTGATATGTAAACAGCCAAAATATTTTTTTTGCCATTTACTGCTAATGTGTGAAATATTTAGTTACATTCCGATTAGTTACTACAGAACTATAAGGAAGCCTTTCATCAACTATTCCAGTAAAATCGCCTGGTGATTCACTTGGTGAATTATCTGTTATACTGTGCTACCTTGTGGGTCAGCCTGCAGCCATTCAACCCTGACTCGTCTTATTATTTCATTGGACAGTTTAGTTGGTGTAGTGGTACAGACCCCAAGAATTAAGCCAGAGGTCCAAGTTCTAATTCTGGCGCACCATTGAGTTAATACGCTTGAAAAATAAATGTGGGTATTACGACGTTCTCAAAATAGTGAAGAATACCGGCATATTATGTAATAAGTGACGTTTGTAGTAAACAAATGAGAGCGTGGTGGTCTAGCTGTACTGACCCCCGAGTTTCAATCTGGAGGTCGCCGGTTCAAATCCCGACATGCACCTATGAGTTTTTCGATTGAAAGATTTATGTGCACAATACCACGTTCTCGTGAGGAAACCGACATGTCCTAGAACAAAAAATTTGAAGACATGTGTCGAGTGCACGAAAGGAGCCTCTTTGAGGCGCACTTACTTTTAAGAACAGTAGAACTCGCCAATGTCGTCCGGGGAAGTACTGCCACCATGCCCATTTCTGCCGCCAAGCAGTAACGCGTTCGCGTTAATGTGTTCCGGTTTGAAAGGTGTGTTTGCCGGTGAAATTACAGGCACATGAGACATTCCACCTACACGTCTCATAGTTACGGGCGCATACGATGCGACTTGGGTATTGTCGTACCTAGTAGGGGAGGACCCAAGTCGCATCGGTTGTTATGGGCCGAGGTTACCACTTAACACCAGGTGGGCCGTTGGCTCGTTTCGTAACTACATAACAGAAAAAAAAACTAACAATCCTTTCACCACACTGGTTCGACAGAACCGGTGTCTCGAAGAAGAAGAAGTAAACAATTATTATTATTATATTAATAACCAGACACAGAACAAACATTTATATTCGTCACACAAATGTTTGTCCTGGGTGGGAATCGAACACAAGAGTTGCTAGCAACTGAGCTGTGGCTGCGGCCTGTCGATTATACCTCTAGATTGTATGCCCCAAATGTTCCAGATTCATCAAAGACAAGCTCGCCCTAGAGATACACTCGGAAAGCCAGCTGTTGTTCCTGTGCCACCTGGTGGGACCGTTCCTGCAGCGGTTCAACTCGGACCTGTCCCGCGCGGTGATCGACATCACGCTCACACTTTACGAGCTCCTAGCGCACATCGACAAGTCTCAGCCGCATCTGCTGTATATAGACCCGATATGCGACCTGCTGTATCCTTTCGAAACAAACTCATTCGCACTCCACCTCACTGACCAGTACACCAATGCATGTTTACACATCATTGATTGTCTGTCACCCACAACACACTTTATGTACAACATGTTTTACGTAACGTGTTTGGAGTTGTCGCTGAAATGACAGGAAAACGAAACTTTCCACCTTCACGTCCCATACAATAATAGGCGACTTGGGTCTTCCCATACCCCGTAATGGGGAGGTGAGACGTATGCCTTTTTTTATGGACAGAGGTGACCGTTTAACATCGGGTGGGCCAGATTGCTCGTTCCTTAACATTTTGAAGTTACTTTTTTTTTTTCGTTTTTTTGCTTTTGTTTTGTTTTGATCAGTAATAATAGTACTTACTGATGATGCAGTCTTAAACTTAAACTTAACAACGTAACATCTATTTACAATTTAAACCAAAGTTAATATTTAGGCCCCTTTCAAAACGTAAATGTATATTCCTGAATGTACATCAGTTATCACGTAAAATACATGTTCGTCGGCGACACGATGAAGAACGAAGTGGAGACTGTGATCCGGAAGCTGCGGCCCGCGCTACAGATGCGGCTGCGTTTCATCACACACCTCAACGTGGAGCAGATAAACACCGCCTAGCAACACGACTACTACAGCTACACGCCGTCTAGCTCTACCTCTAGCTCGGAATAGTACGTGGCTGTAGTACCTACCTACCGCACCCAACCACCCAACGGACATCATTATAAAGTTTATAATAATTACCCTCATTTACAAACAAAAATTGTTATAGTCTAATGTGTAATTCGAGGTTTAGACCAGTTCCCTGCAACCGATTGAGCTGAAATTTGGAACACGTGTAAATTTGTTGACAATGATAGTATTTTGATGTGGAGTGGGGTCTCATGATGGAGTGGCCATGGGAATTCCTCATCGTAACTCCGTCGTGTTTGTGCTTATTGGATTTATTATCATACCTTACCTTAGGTATATATGTGAAATCATGTTTTAAAAAATGAATTTATTAAACAAAAAAAGTTTAATATATAATTTTATTGAACTAGATATTGTTGTCAAGAACCAGTAGCTGTGAAACACAGTTGATATATATTACCTAAGTTGCATTCTCAAAATTAAAATGTTGTCTACCCTTGCTATAACATTCTTAGGGAAAGTAAAATAATGTTTAATATTAGGGAACGTTGAACATTAGGCTTGACCTATTTTACTATGTTATGGCTAATACGGAATTGAATTGTTTAGAATTCACGCGAGTAATGTTTGTAGTTTCGGTTACATGGGTAATATGCGGCGGCGAACTCTACAAATACTAAGTAATGTAATACGAAACGCGTATGTTTATTCGGTGCGTGTTTAACGGTTACGATTTCGTCACGTTTGCAGCGGTTATGTAAACAACACGTTCGCGATAATTTGGATTTATAAAATGAAATGAAATGAATTGGATTATAGCATTGTTTATGATACTAATAACAAGCTGAGTGTCTGTGTGTGTCTGTGTGTGTGTGACTCAGGAAGGAACTTGGAATTTAAAGTGAAATTGGATATTAATGGGTCGTGTCCATTTTTAATTATAGTTGTAAGAAGCACGTTGTACGTTGTAAAAAAACATTTTTTTTAATTATAAATTGTACCGATATGGAAAAAAAAATAGTATTAACTAGCATCAAAATAGGGGAGTTGACAACAATTTGACAAAAAGTGCATTTGCTCTTCGAACAGAAATGTGAGAATGTCAGTATTACCACGAGAGGTCGCTTCGACTAACGTTTATAATAGAATCCCCGCAGATTTATACGTTCTCTAAATGAGCTTCGGCTATGTTATATACTTAAAGTGAGCTTGGCTTTGAGTAGATTTCAAAATGGTTCTACATAGTCTTTATATAGTTTTACATAGTTGTCTAAATGTCGATTAGTCTACAATCACACCGGCATAGTTGGGCTTACGGTAAAAAAACATGAGTAGTTGAAATCGGCACATGTATACAAATAAATAAAATTGGAGTGTCTGTTTGTAATATTAAAATAACCGCTTTTTACTAAGTGCATATGGATGTATACACCGTACATATACCAAAACATATTTTTTTTACAACTTTTGTCTGTCTGTCTTTTTGTTCCGGCTAATCTCCGAAATGGTTGGACCGATTTTGACGGGACTTTCACTGGCAGCTAGCTGATGTAACAAGGAGTAACTTAGGCTTCTTTTCCGAGGGGTAAAATAGGGGTGCGTTATAAAACAGAATTCCACGCGGACGAAGTCGCGGGCAACAGCTAGTTTTATAATTATAATTGTAACATCATTGAAATAATGATATGCTTTAGTCGTAATTAAGCACACAATTAAGCAATTATACACAAGGCCATTACTATATTGTCTGGCGTCACAGCTCAGTTGGTAGTAACCCTGCCTTCTGCGCTGTAGGTCGTGGGTTTGATTCCCACCCAGGAGAAATATTTGTGTGACGGACGTAGATGTTTGTTCTGTGTCTAGATGTTAATATTTATGTATTTACAAAAAAGTATATAAGTATTGTATCAGTTGTCTAGTTCCCATGACACAAGCTGTTTACTTAGCTTTCTTTGGGGCTAGATGGCGCTGGAAATGTCCACCAATATTTATTTATTTATATTTTTTACGTTAATGCTGTGAGTTATCATGATATATCGTCGCCGTAGAGCGAAAAGTCATCAACTAGGTCATTTGGTGTTTTGAGATACGGAGGTTTGAAGTTTTTCAAAAGAAAAAAAATCATAACTTACGTTTGGTATGAGATATATCAAATGTTATGCTCATATCATAGGCAATAGATAAACGCTTAGGTTTATAGTGCTACATTTTATGTAATTTGTTATTTTTCAGAGATTTTGACATAAAACTGACTTAGTTATTTTTCGCCCTCAAATCCTGTACCTTTATTTTGAATTATTAATTTGCTAAATAGAGTTAGTGACTTTTTGCCCTTGATTAGGCTATGTTGAGGACCATATTAGTGATTATTGTAGATTCTCTACTCTCTATTATTTTTCATTTTTAATTCATTTAATTAGATAATCGAGACAAAAATTGTTGGAAATAAAATGCAATTGTCGTACAATTCGTAAATTCGTTGTCAGTCGTAATTAGTCATCGCAAATTAACACGATTAAAATTTCAAAAGCTAGCAACTAGTTCACGCAAAAGCAAAATTAACAAGGAACACAATAAAAATTTCAAAAACTACCAAACAGTTCAATGATTACTTAAAACTAAAATCAGCGGGTCCAAACCCAGAATATATTTATGGTAACATTCTGATGTTGTCAATATATCAGTCATCATCACCTTCTTCGGTAACATCGGGCTCTAACAGCCTGTCTGTAACGTCATATTGGTAGGTGGAGATTCATACCTGGAATGTAGCTCTTGTGGAATTATTCCCTTGTGACAAAGACAAACTAGATCTTTTTTCTTTGCCTCCGGCGCTATAGTCTTTCTGAAGTCTCCATCTTTTCCTTGTTTGTGGGACCAGCTTTTCTTGACTGTACCGAAACTTTACTATAGCTGGACACTCCTTTTTAAATCTGAGACATTTTTAGCCACATATTTTTTCCCATCTTTATCCTTGCTGGTGTTAGTTATAATTTTTTCATTCAGGACCTTTACATCAATCATTACATCATAGGTAAGTTCTTTCACGACGTAAGGTGGTGCTGACTCTGGCTGTCTTTTAGAGCACGCGCGAAACATGATCGATTTCCAGTCAATCGTGGAGTAAACTGGCGTTTGCCTCTATTCTTTTTCTGTGGCGCTTTGCATCGAATCTACTTCCATATGTGTATGGCCACTCTCCAAATATTTTTGCTCGAAAACTTTCAGATTCAAGTCGGGTCTTTGAAGCAAATGCATCAAAAATGCTGTTATGAATTGATTTCGGTTCTGGCTTGCGTATGTATCGCTGTAAATAGTCACTTCTTTAACAGTAGATGGCACCTTACTGATCCACCAGTTTATAGCAGATGCGATTTCAACACTCCTTTTTTTGCCGTTTATTTCGTTCCATGTAATGCAGTAAGCTTTGTTAGGAGGTTTTGCAGTATGAATCGTTTAGTTTTGCACATACAGCTGTCTGGTATAGTAGAGGATGCCAACACCACAAACAGGTATGTGCAATGTTGATTGCATGTCAGCAGTGAGTACAAGTTAGTTTTCACCTTCAATAGATCGTTGCTTGTCTAGTTCTTTGGCAGCTTGTGCAGCAATCTTTCTCGCTATATGGGCATCATAATCTTCTGTAAGGTCTGCAGGTCGACCGGCATTATCATAACGTGTACATATCCAAATATTCTTTTGTAAACATACAAAGAACTCGGCTTTTCGTTAGTCAGTGCCAGTTGTTGTTTGTACAACTCGTACATTTTAGCAATGCTAAGTTTGCTGTCTAAATACTGTCTTTGGGTTGTTTTTCTGCAGTAATGAGATTCTTGCCAAAGAAAAGACTTAATGTGATCAATAATTTTTTGTTTGGAATTAGGACTGGTAACATTTATAGGATCATTGGAACACGTCCGTCTTTTCCCTCGAAATAGCCGAACTCGTTCTTATGTTTCAGTGCTTCATTTATTGGTCCATTTGATACATTTCTCAAATCCTGCTTTTCGCGAAATCGACATCTCAGTAAGTAGGACCAAAAAAATGCATCAAACAATTTAAAAAAAGAATGAAATACTTAGATCAAAGCATCTATTACAGCAGTTTATACACTCACCTCAACAGCAACATCTTGCTTATTCACAACTAACCTACTAAACTAAGTTGGGCGCCAAACCAATTCGCCCGACGAACGGAGATTTTGAATGAATAATCATCAAAACAAAGTTTTGTGTGCATAAATACTAGGATAGAAATCATTAAACCAGTTTAATGATTTCTTGCTCCTACATAATAGCGTACTTTTCATAAATTTCGATCGTAAGATAGTAGGTAACTAGACTTGGTTAGTTTTCGCTTTCATGTTTTGTATCGAACCAGTCATACTAAAACTAATCAAGTGGATTAAGTTAGTTTTACGTTGTTGTAAGGACCTATTATATAATAAGGAAAAGTAACCAAGTCGACTTAGATTTCGGATTTCGATTTCTCCAAGTAGAGAAAAAAATAACAAAGTGAGTTAATGAATTTTCGACTACAATATTTTAGTCGAAACGTAGAATTAGTGGTTTTTCGCAAATCCTGAAATGAAAAGTATGATAGCTATGAACATGGTTGTAAGACTGAAAAATGCAGAAAAAATCAGTGATTTTCATGACATGCTTAACTCAATTTTGGCCAAATAGCGAGTTGATGACTTTTCGCTCTACGGCCACGATATGTATATTAATGACAGAAATAGGAAATATCTAGATAATTTATTGTTGATGAAATACGTATTAAGGACGTTTAAAGGAATCAAGTGATAAAACATGTTTTACATAAGACCGCGTAGTTCGTTCTGTGTCATACATTTATAAATCAATATGTGTTGTTAAAGCTGGTGTCTCACCAAATTAACGTCGTCGCTTTTTACCGCCATCACTAGTCAACATTCACCACAATAATCGCAAAACGTATTTTTATCTGTATTCTGTGACAAAAGTAAATGTAAACTTCGTTCATAATAAATGTGTCTGTGATAGATTCCACGAACAAAAGGTGACATTTTTGCGCTTATTTTATATATTGATAAAATAATTATGAAATATGTATTCTACTTTTGTGGATTAACAGACAAAATTAACGCACATCACCCAATTGAGAGCAATAATTATATTAAAAGTATTTTTTTATCGTTAGGAATTGCATAATAAGTGTTTTATTCACATTAGGATTAAAGGCTTATAATAATATGTATTTATTTAAAGATACCTCATTTTATATTTAAAGATATATTTTAAAACACTCTTGCGCACTTTTAAGTATTATTGACGTTTTTTTTTACCGTTTTTAATTTCTTTTAATGTTATATTTATCACTATTAAACATATTTATGGTTAGTTAAATTTGTTGTATTTAATCAATTAGGCACCAAATCTCGGGCTGGTGCGAAGGTTATTTATTTTCTACTATTTAAGGTCAGACTGTAGAAAAATTACTTTACATTTACAACAAAGGATGTCTAGATTATGAACCTGGTTTGTTCTACTAACAAACCGTATTTAAATATATTACTTAAATTAAATTAAATGTTTAATAAAATTGTGCGTTCGGTCAGAAAATGTGTGATATTTGTAATCCCTCAGTTGCAGGGGGTATGTTTCTTAAGACATGTTTTACATGTTTTCTAAATATTAATTGAAGGAACAAGCATGCGGCTTCAATATTAGTCGACTGTGATCAAATATTGCTGGAAACCGCATTAGCCACTGCTTGCTAGAGATTCTACATCAGAAGCGTTTGCATCTATGGACAAATGTTTACAACCAAATACAAGTAACCTAGTGAGAGTCTTAATATATAATTACGTATATTATTTTGCCTCAGAAAGAAAGATAAAGCAAAAATTAAAAAAAAATATTACATACCCTGCCAGTTGTGATAGACCGTATATTCGGTTAAGCAATAAATAAATAAATCGTTATGTTTGTACATTAACGTACAAATATGTTGTATAAGTGAAATAATAAGTGTATTACTACAGTTAAATCATAACGTATCGGAACCATTGCCTTGTTAATTGAAATGTATGTATATTATTGTTCGTTTCACTACCATTTATATTATTTTGGTCATCGTGGAATTGGCAAACAGCTATGATAAGTAAAAAACATGTAGTATATTTAAGAAACGTATAAGAAATAGCAATAATATTATTTTAATGTTGTATTTTTTTGACAATATGTGGTAATTATTATGTTTTTACACGTTCCTCAAATGTACAGCATGTTATTTGTGGTATGTGGGCGTTAGAGTGAATCAAACACTACCAGATTAAAAAAAAATTACATAAAATAACCATATTTTGTGAAAGATATTTGATATTTGAAAAGCAAATGTAATTATATTTCGTCAGTATATCATACATCAGAGGTCTAATACGATTCACTCCAACTTAACGATTAAAATACCATTTTCACGATTATGAATAAAAATGGTGGTAAATGAATCATTGAAATGGTGGAAGCTAGCCTAGTTACTCGACTGTTACACAATAAAAATCAAGGAATTGTAATTACTTCCATAGTCTGATATGATAAGAAATTATTTATAGTATTTAATAATTTAAGCGTATAGTTAAAATTATTTATAGAATACGGAAGCAATAGCGGTGTGGTCTACCCTAAAGATCAGTTGTATAGTTATCAAGTTGTGTTTATATAGTGGAAAATTGTTTGATTCTTTTGAGGTAAATGTATTTTAAGTATCTTTATATAT
Organism: Chesias legatella; assembly: GCA_947359385.1. Taxonomy (NCBI): domain Eukaryota; kingdom Metazoa; phylum Arthropoda; class Insecta; order Lepidoptera; family Geometridae; genus Chesias; species Chesias legatella. The sequence goes on along the minus strand of OX375762.1, from coordinate 6,162,597 downwards.
ACAGTTTCTTATGAGAAGTAAATGTAATTCTATTTTTTTACATTAACAGTAATAGTTGATATTGTTAATTTGTTTAACTATATCGCAGATTGCCACTTTTGCTTCATTGTTTACTTCTGGTTGTGAATTTTAAATGTGTCTACCATTTTGGCAGGTGTGACACAAGACCCAGAAATACAAGTATTAATTTAAAATGAAATAAACTTTTTACATGATTAATTTATCATAATTATGAACAAATGACTGAGAATTGTGTTGTTAAGAGGACGTTCCCGGAGCGAGCAAATAAAACATTTATGTATAAAGTTAGATTTTATTGTTAAGCGAACATATTCTGTTCAAATTCAAATTCAAATCATTCGGTAAGTTTTCAGAAGTTCTTTACCATTGTTTAAATATATATATTCTATATATATATATTCAGACTGGAAAAAAGCGTGACCTTTGGATCTTGTAAAATTATACTTTTTGAACCTATCTTTTTAAACTGTACTATTTGAATAAAATTTGACATTACAGATCTGATTTGTTAATTTTAATATTTATCAAAATAGGTATTATCATAGTGTTAAATATGTTTGTTTTGAATTCCTTGTGTTGTCTCTTGGGGATGTCCTCATAAGTATTATATTATCAGATTCAAGAAACATAGGATAATAAGTAAAAAATGTGAACTCCACAATGTACATAGTTAATTTTACTAAGTATTAGTATTAAGTTCTAATACAAATATTTATTAATAAAGTGTTTTAATTACTGATAAACCTTGTTTTTATTTTATTAACAAGTAAAATTTTCCGATGAATGTAAATAGGAAACAGACTCAGAACTACTTTTTACCATTTCATATGAACAATATAACTAACTTTAGAAACAGTTAAACTTACGAAACGAACAGATGATCACCTGATTTAAAGCGGTATTATCTGCCCATACCAACAATAATCAGACCTGGGTCATCCGTTTTCATTCCAAACTTTTTTGATATATACGTCTGCTTTCGGGGTATCAAGATCAAACATACCATCTTGTGGATCTTTTTATTTAAGTTATATGACACGCATGTTTACTAACATTATATTTTTTATCAAACGAAAGCTTTATTTCGTTTTATTTTCATCTAGTTTTGGTGTGCAACGTTTCGCTTAATATATCTGATCATAATTCAAATTTCGCGCACTTTTAATGAGGTCACTGTAGAATCATACTACATACTAATAATTTATGTTAATTTGAAGAAACTTACTAAATAACTTATCTAAAAGTATACTCTAATCCAAAAATATTTTTTTTAAATTATTATACTCCTTAATTTGTTATAAAGATTGATTGGATAAAACACATAATTAAAGTTATGAAATGACCTTCGATGAGCTTCGACAAGTCCGCCATTTTGTAACCCAAGTGCTTAGATTTCAAACCGTTGCCTGGCAACCGGTTACTTTGAAGACTTTCATACCGGATGTGGGGAGCCGGGCAGCCGGGAGCGCGAACAAATAGTTGGAAGTGCACTGCGCGACGCGGTACGCAGCTAGGCAGTTGAATTTCTCGCTTCGGTCGAGTCGCGTTGTGTGTTTACTTGTTGAGATTTTGAGGCGGTGAAATAATTATTGGTGGTTAGCTGGTTCGCTTGTTTGAACGTGAATTTATTCAAATAAGTCTTCACAATGACAACCGAAGTAAAAAGCAACGTTCCGGACACCGGTGAGAAAGAAAAGGAGATGGAGGACGCCCCGGCAGACAATGGCCAAACCAAGGAAGAGGCGCCGGCAGCCGGCGACAAACCCGAAGAAAAGGTCGAAGAAGAGAAGAAAGTCGAGCCAGCTCCACCGAAACCGACCGTGCATAAAGCGAATTTCGATAAAGACATCGCGTACTTGTATCAATTGTCGCGAACCCCCGTCATACCGTCCACTTCGCCGTACTGCTTGAAAGTTGAAACATGGCTGCGTTTGGCCGGCATCAAGTACGAGGTAGGTGCATCCAGTGCATTCATTACACTTTCGTGTTATGTGTTAAATACGCTCGCGTTTCCAATGAATCCTAAACAACTTGCTTTCACTTCGGCTACGTCGTTTATTCCATTGTTTATTCTCAACCGTCGTGTTTCACTTGTCTTTTGTAAATTATTATTTAAATTGGTAATTTGTGTTGCGTCTTTTTTAATTAGTTGTGACAAGGGACCGAGCTGGAGCGCGATATATTTTATACTTTTTAATTTTTCGAAGCATTGCTACAGGCATTAGGTAAAACTGGGTAGTCCAAGTAAGTTTTAAATGATCTCATTTACCATGTGGTATTTAGTTTCATTATATTGCAGATATTATGTGGAGTTATTGGAACCCATTTTTACCTATTATATTAATATATAATTTAGCTACAGATAGTGCTGCCACCTTTTATTATGTATCTACCAGCATTTTTTTTAAGGGAGGCAATTCAGTTTTTTGCATCAACAAAATTGTTACACTGTGCCCACTGACACATAGAAGATATTCTTTCATCTGGAATGCGTCTGGTATAGATAAAACCTGTTGTAAATGAAACCACACAAAAATCTTCATGGATTTAATCTAAGTTGACTTGGGATATAATGAAAACCAATAACTTTCATTTCTGTACATACATACATAGATTCATCCTTTCTATCTGAAGGGTGGTAGCTTGTCCAGCGAATGTGTCCTCCAGGACGGCCAACTCTGTATTCCCAGTGCCAGCCTGCCTGCGTGTCCTCAGTGTCCCTATGACTCCACACTGCTGTACTCCAAAAGCATTGCGCAGGCATTCGATTCATTACAGCCCCTGCATAGGGCACAGTCTATAACAACCAGTTTAAATAGACGTTTAATGGGTGATGGCCTGTGATAACCCCAGCGATGAGTTCCTCACATTTCAAGCAGAACAAGTTCTTATTTTTTTAAGAGCATTTGTTGCTGCTCTATGTAGCCCCAAACTAAGCATAGCTACTAAATACATACATATTTAGATCTAAACACATAATATATTATAATACTTAGATAGAAACTTACTTAGAGAGAAAAAAGAAAGAGGGCCCTTTGACACTGTGTCTACTCCTTATGGACAAAAACGAGAATATAATTAATATCCCAAGGATTTTATTAATTGGAAGCCTATGCTTAGTGACAGACTCATGTGACTGTTAATATTTATAAACATATCATCAAAGCTACAAGCAGTCACACCACAGACATTAGGCAAACATTTTAAAATCATTATGTTTGTGTCTCCTTGGAAAATCGAAGCCAGAGACAGACATTGCAATTCAGTTGGCTACTCCCATCACTAGGAAAGAAAATATAATTTACATAATCATCTATTTTAAAATTCACCTCTTATACCCGTTTTTACATTAAACTACACACCACTCGAAGCTGCCAGTTTAATAAAGTAGCGACACGTTGGTTTTCGATAAATACGCCTGGATGGCGTGTCAGGGACTTAATTAAAAGCTCTTTTTTACGCTTTTCTGCCTACCGTGTAATTAATACGGCGCCCCCCATGTCATTGTCGTCGCGCCTGTTCATTCTGCTGCCTAGGTAGGTGGAATGGGGGAAGTCCGTCGGTCGCGAGGGATTACGGGGTGGTGGGACATTATCGATACGGACATAATTTTATGCTGCGCCCACACCTTATGGTGTGTCGCACCTCAAGAGCGTGGTGGCCCAGTGGTACCAAACCTTAGTATCAATCCGGAGGACACTGGTTCCAATCCCGATGGGCACCAGTGACTTATTTCCGTATGAAAATATGATTGTTCTTAGCAGATTGTGTTTACAAAAGTATGCGCTCGCATCTATCTTCCTCGTAGGTAATTGACCCGAAAAGTGACTTTAATAAATAGTATTGTTTTTAAGTAGGTACCTACTGCTCGTATTTGCACTACGCACATGAGAGCCCTTTGTTTACTCAGTAAAGTAATTTAAACGTATAAGTGCGTTACGAGGCTGCCAATCGCATCTGTTTACAAAACATGCTTGACATGCCTAATTAATTTCCTGAAGACACTCTGCATTCCGTCACATAAAAAACAACAATGATATGATACATACTCGAACACATGTACACATACATGGGTAGACGCTTTACTCCGGGAAGGGGTAGGCAGAGCCGTAATAGCCGTAATTCTGTTACAAATAAAATGTGTCGGTGGCTGGCTGAGGATGATACTCGTTTGCGAGTTTCCATTAGTTAACATCGTGATTAAATAAATACAAGGCATACAGTGAAACGAATCACTCGACGCAATCAATATTCTCAGGTTATTTAACCAGTCTTTCCCGAAATGCTCTTACTACAGCCATAGATTAAAAATAGTCCTTTTGAGGTGAATTATAGCAACTTTGAACTGAGCTGCTAGGGGTCAAAATATTTTGATATCTTTCCCTGTTACCTGCTTGGTAAGAAGGCACAAATCCTTATTTTAGCTATCTTAAGACCTGCCTACATTTATCGCCAGAACTTTACAAGCTATAGTTAGTGTGGGCGTAGAAAAATCTTCCATTATCCAGATATCTCGCAATACTCAAATACAGTTCCTAGGCATTACAGGCTTTCGCTTTTATGAGAGCTTCGTCCCACTCATGTAAATTGTTATTACCGAAATCGACTCTCTTATCCTGTCGGATCTTTATCCACCAGCAAGATTATTAGCAGTTTTTTTTGTGGATTCTTTGATATTGCATCAGATATAGTTACTATTAGGTATATTTCAGCTAACGCTGTAGTCCGGGTAAACATTTCACAACGTTGTATTTCATTTGAAAACCTCAGGTGGCTTACTACGAAGCGAACTGAGATGTGGCGGGCGGGTGTAATCGATATAACTGCGCCATCAAGGGCTACATTAAATATTTCTTTCACGTTCTCATTGCAAATACGAGTACATACGCACTGTTTGATCAATAAGGTTCACCTCAAACACATGCCTATATTTATACGACTCGTAAATACGTTGCTTTATCACATAGGTATATGCATATTATAGCTGTGCATTCCAATTGGCACGACGACATCAAACAAATTACGCATTAATTTTGATATCCCGGCCCCTAACGGAACTACTCTAGAGTTTTCGTTTAACGTAACTTTGATCATTATTTACTAAAGATTATGTTACGATGAACGTGCCTAAATATTCTAGAAGCCCATTTGTTATGTTTCTGCAAATTACATTTTTTCACGTCGGTTATAGAGTACCGCTGAGATGTTTGGTCTCCAAACGGCCTATTTTCTTAGTTCATTCATATCTTACCACACATAAAACGATTAGTACAGATAATTATGGTTAAAATACGATGATATCGATGGTTTACATTTTATAATAAAATTACTTAAAAAACTAAAGATTTATCCACGGAGGCTGACAATTTGATTACTCCAAGAGTTTTTTTATGCCTAATAATGTATCAAGGTAGATAAATCGTCAAAAATACGAATCCAAATAAGGACTTCTGCCTGGTCGAGCGTGAAAGTTTGATTGCACTGCCAATTTATGTGGCTTATTAAAGGGCGTTTTATAAATGTGAATGTCTACTCTTTCGTTATTAATAACGAATCAGAATTATGTGGGAACGTTCCGGAAGCTTATAGGCTGTCATTTCTTGAGGTCCGTTATCAATAAAATACAAAAGAACATACGTTACCCACTCTTAATTTAACACTATCCTCTCAACGGATGCGAAAATTGCGAAATTAACTTATAATCTGGATCGCCTGAGGTAAAAGAAGGACGTAGACGGCTTTAAAGCCTGAGGCCACTGCCCTTCGAGATTTTACTCGAACATTTATAATAACGGTAGACTTATGCAATTTTGCAACAGCCCGATTGCGGGTACGAAACAATGCAAGTCCTTTAGTGAGCCTTGCCTATCCGTTTTTTGTTATTTTTAGTAATTTCTATACATTTCGTGTTTTTATTGAATTGTCATCTGGTCCTGAGCTGTTTCAGGTTTCAAATCTCTAGCTCATCGGGAAATTAGTTAAAATCAGTTATGCCGAATAGATAGACAAGAAATACCAGCTAATTTAAACGTGGTAGTAAAAGAGTAAGATGTCTTTTATATTTACAGACTATCGTTGACTATTGCACGTATTCTATGGGTAACAAAGATTTCAAATTTTGGAAAAGATCAACTCGACGTTTTGTCTTTTGATTGTAACATACAGTCCACCATTATTATTTATGTTGAAACTAGACGTGTAAATTTAACGTTATTACAACCAGCCAGTAATATAAGACTACATCAATATCACAGGCCGCAAGATTGTATTACGAGACCTTGCTGTTCCTTCTGACTACCTGATTGCAACAAGTTATGGATATACTAAATTATTAGGTTTGTTGGTTTTTAAAGATTTATACATTTCTTTCTGAAAAATTATCAACACCTGAAAGCAAGTTTACTCCGCTTGATATAATATATTTTGGGTAATCGTGTAAACTCCCAGTAAACTACTAACGTGAAATATTAAAGACATCAGTCTTTGTTCATTTTAAGCACTATAACCAATGCACTTTGTCTGTTAGTTAAGGATTTTAGTCCTTAAACATATTGCGTACATTTCACGTCTTTATCTTTTTTCTATGGAATTCATACTTTCAAAATATGAAGAGAAGAATGAATCATTGTTGTTAATTAATCGGTAAAGCTACATTTGTTTTGGAAACAATACTCTGATGGAATGCAGCTACACGATAATTTTATTTGCTGCCGTTTCCCTCCCGTTATACTAGCAGAGTGGCGAGGCCAACTAAATACCTAATTGCCATGGAAGATGAAATTGACCATAACGCCACTAACAATGCACCCGACACATGAGTGGCATAGATTCGCTTTGTTATCCAAACTGATTGTTACCTCTCGTTTTTGTGACACTATAAAGCGATAGCACATTCCTATGCTTACAAATGTTAACCAGCGACCGTTTACATGCATTCCTATGTCAGTTTATTGAACCCCGTTGTAATTGTCCTCCGTCATAATCTTGCGTCTGGATCTTTAATCAATTGAAGCCTGAATCGTCAATAAAGAGCTAGTCGCCTCACGCTACACGACGTACCAGTGGAGTAGGCTAACGCGTGACCGCCCAATGATCGCGACGATATAAACGTCTTTACTTACACAAAGCACAAGATGGTAAACGAGTCGAGTATCTGTACTAAGATAGGGCCGTAACACAGCCAGATAGCGGTCGACGACCTCGAAGCTTTAATGGGCGGCAATTTAACAAATGTAGCTCCCAGCTTGGGAATAATTAATTTCTAAGATAATCTACTTTGTTGCCATGTTGTATCATGTGGACGTAATAAAAAGTACATAATGGTTCGTATTTTTTTACGTTCGAATTGGTAGCAAATGTGCTCATTGAGCTTTACTTACACCCGGATGACGTTTTGTACAAAAGCTGTTGATGTTGCTTTGTGAGCACCCGAGCCGAATGCGCTGCTGACTTATATATTTTTTTAACGCTTGTTAAACGTTTAAGACTAAGGACAAATCGGTGACTCACATACTGAATCGCAGTCGAAGGAATCTTTTACATTGGGAATGTTGGAAATGTATATTTAGTTTCAAGTAATAATTACCGATTGCATACAAATTGATAGTATGTACTGATTGTTACCTAATATCTACTTATTAGTAGTTCTTGAATTGAAATTCAATCCAAGTTAACGGTATTATTAAATCAATAGTTGTAGTTTCGCATGAATGTTATCTGATGTCTGGTGTTACTAATAGCCCTCCAACGGTAGGCTATGCATTTGCAATTCAAAGGCGTTATTGTAAATTCATAAAGTTAATTTATATTCCTTTGACAGCATCGTCCGACACTCCGCTCGATGACGCTCTCACTGAAAGTGGATAAATAGAAAATAATTTCTAAGAGAAACTGCAGTAGTTGAATATTAGTTGGTTATTCGATTACCCGCTGAATAAACACTGCAGCGAGGCGAAGTTCTAAGGGTTCCTATAATTTTACAAGATGAACGAAAACATTCTGTGTACCGAGTGTTTTGGGACTTTGATTTCCGTATCTCGATGAACCGAAACTATTGGAGTATATGATACAACTTGGCAACACAAGACTTACTGTACGGGGAATCAAAACAATACTTTGAATTTAGTTGAATAACCCAATTCAATTTAGTTTTCGGCACATACTTCGACAAGTTTATTGAATGTTTATGTGTTAGGCTAACCAGAAAGCACATTAGTCAACCTGACTGTTGAATATTTTGAAAACCTAACGTCATAATAGGTCCTTAGTTATTAAAACAAACGTAATGTCTTTTTAATGACATGATGCACAAATATGGTTTCATAATGAAGTACAAAAGTACTGTCAAGTGTCTATTCCTAGTCCACGTTCATTTTTATATTAGTCACCGCGGAGAACTTGTAGAGAAGTAAGCCTAAATAATAATATAAAAATTGTCGTTAACAAAATATTAATTTTATTATTAGTCGTATGTATTAGTCGATGAACATATGGCTCATGTGGCAACTAATATGACATTACATTAAGCAGGCATATGTGTTGTACTCATTGATATTAATAATCTCAAAGGAACTTTTGTGCGTTGAACAGTAAAATATTGTAATACCTCTGGGACGTAAGTGGGCCCATAAGTAATCTATCTAACGTTGACACAAGGTGTGGTCACTGTGATGTTCAGCTTACATTGTTAATATGCCAGCGTTGATTGGTAAGAAACTTTGCTACGCGCATATATGATTTACTCGGTAAACGCAATACCAATGGCGCCATGAATCGGAATCTTCGAATTCTTGACATATTATTAAGGCGACGACATTACAAAAGCTTATTATAAAAAATTGTATAGGATGCATTAACATTGTTTTGCGTCCGAGCAGATATCATACAAGGACTAATGCGATGTCGTGCTGGCGGACAGTGAACGTTTTGAATTTTTGAACGTTCGAATGTGATTAATGTTTGATCGATTTGTCATTGTCTGAAGAGTTGAATCGAGACGGTAGCATTCAAAAGTGCGTGTTTGAGTTTTTGGTGACATATTTTGCGGTGGAATGCGGGAGGAGCGCGGTACGACGCGTTTGCCTTCGAATGTGCACCTTGAGCCTATGAGTAGACTCGTCCAGATTAAATAAATACAAGCACAAAATAACAATGTGTCGTGCACTACACTTTGTTCCATACCAACGCTTAAGCATGTTATCCACTGAGCTATGCTAAGACAAAAAAAATGCTCGTAATTAATTAGTTTAGCTCACATACATCATACTTTCATTTTCTAGTTTAGCCTCGTTCGCGGTGGATGCAACTCGAACCATTCATTCGTATTCAACGCTGCCACTAATTATAATAATAGGACCGTTAAAGTATGTCCTTCATTAATATGTCGCAGTGCTACCCCGGTATGGGGCACCGTTTTCACGACAACCTAATCTATAACTCATAATATCGGTTACGTACAATACAATTAATATTCGAAAGGATAGTCCGATAAAGATATGAAAACTATCCGGATGTAGGTCTATATCGACGCGACGGTTTGAACGGCTAAGTCTCGATCGTGATGCGGCGTTGTTTCGGACAGTGATCCCTAGCTATCTACTGTCTGGCCTCATAGCTCAGTTGGTTAGTAACCCTACCTTCTGCGCTGTAGGTCGTGGGTTCGATCCCCACTCAGGACAAACATTTATGTGACATTTCTAACATTGATGTTTGTTCTGTGTCTGGGTGTTAATATGTATTATATGTATGTATTTACAAAAGAAAAGTATATAAGTATTATATCAGTTGCCTGGTTCCCATGATACAAGCTATGCTTAGTTTACTTTGGGGCTAGATGGCGCTGTGTGAAATGTCCACAATTTTTTTTTAAAATTTATTTATCAAAGTAGTGAGTTGGATTCATGCATTTTAGTAATACGCAATGTTGCAATGGTGTCGAGACCGCAGCAGCCACTGAGCTATGAAATCATGCGGCTACGGTATGCCGACTGCACTTTCTCAAGTTCCGGCCAACTTACCACTACTTCACTAGGAGTGTATTATTTTTGTTGCAAAGTACATGTTTGGTTCATGTACCGTAAAGGTTGTATTGACGCCGAACGTACAGTCAGTCGCCGAATTTGAGGTAGCTTTACGCGGTTCCTGAATTAATAGATTACCAACTTTACGTTCTCACGGAACTCACAGTACGCCACGCTGACTACGCTCGTGCTCACAGCTAACAACTGGCGGTTTGGTTGTAATACAGCCAAAATTCTACAGTATAGCTAAGTAAATTATTTTATGTAGCTAATCAAACAATCCACATAACTTATTATATTCTCAGTTTAATGTTATTTGTATTTTTTTATAATGAATCCCTCTTCACCATTCAGATGAGCCAACTTTTCTATGCATTGCAATATTTATAGCGACCGAGAAATCGCAAGCCGGCAGCTGAAACGTGCTTTGGTGAGACCGGTAAACGAGGTGGTTCTGGTTTTCAAATAACCTAGACTTGTTGCACTTCAAGTTATTCAAAGTAACAAGAACCACATCGGAGCATAAATGCAGGTCATTTATTTTAATGCTATATTCTTGTTACATTATAACATTTCGACTGGAAGGACTTATTTAGCTTTATAGAGATTGTAACAAAATAATTAATGACGGTTAAGATGTTTGGATTACATTTAAATAACGAAGTTAAGTTAATAAGTTGCGGGTGTGGTGGTAATAAGTCTCCGGACGACATAAGCTTCACTGGTTCCACTGCTCTATGCCACTAAAGCAAAACAAAAACTACGTCATCAAAGAATGTTATTATACAGACAGTAAAGCTAGGGTTATTGGCCCTTTATCGGTCTTGTATCTGGTGCAGTGGTCATGCACATTCCACAAGTTTAACATTATTATTGTCGTAAATAAGCACTCGTTATGTCATGCGCATACGCACGATAACGCCTCTGTAATGGGACCTCGTAACTTATCCGTGACAGCTTTATATACGCCACCACCGGGTGGCGGTACAGAAGCTAAGTATAGAACATTATGCGGCCAACTATGAGTTAGACCTCGCTAATGTGATCCGGGTAAAAATATTGTATTATCTCGTTGCACTATAACAATATAACGTTCACTTCTCTGTAGTTGTCAGACGTTGGAGTACAAACAGAACGATTAAACGAAGAGAAGAAAACATATAGCAGTGATGCAATCAATCCTGATATCCCGGCTCTTTGTTTACAACGATAATAATTATCGCTACAATGCTTATTATAATTGAGATGTGAGAGTTATTGAGTCCTTTCCAGACCAAAGTGAATCCAACCTACGGATATTATCATGTCATGTACACACGACTTGTGGTTTCGAGCCAGCGTGATGCCCCATATTTATCCACCCATTGTAGTCCTTGAATTGAAATGTCTCACATTTGAAATGTTTTTTCTCATGTCTATTACGACAATATAAAATAGTTGTGGTGATCTGAGGGTATCGTAATCAACTATGAAAACCTAAAGTGATTAAAATCCTTCATACAAAAACAAAACCACATCAACTCTGAAATGTTTCCATTTAAATTAGATAAGAGTCTAGCATTCTAGGAGTATGATATAGTTCTAGTGTTGAATTTTGTTTGGCGCAAAACACAATTTAATATAGAAATTAATCTTGCAGACCTTCCCTTATTTTTTTATTACCGTTACCGCGGACTTCATAAAGAGTTTGTCGAACGGTGCGGGCGATAAACTCGTGCAAATGTGTACAACAACTATCAAGAAGAGATTAGGAGGCCAAAGTTGCCTGCTGGTTGAGATTCGCCACTCGTAGTGGCAAATATAGTAATGGTTGTCTACACACCATACGAGAACATACTTTCTGGTTGTTCTACCTGCTCGTATATGAGAAACTTATTGTGTAAGTCAACCGTTATCGAATTCTTCGGCAAAAATGCATCACATCGAATAATAATTCCTATCTTTTCGCAATTACAACTACGAGTAAAACATTATTTATACAGGTATAAATAATAATCTAAATATATAATAATAATATATATATAATAATAATATAAATAGTAATCTGTATTTTTCACAATATTCTGCGGGTTAATTTTTGCGGCTATCACTGGTAACAAATAAAAAACATATATACGCGGTATCCACTAGTGTCGTATCAGAGCCACTACATACTGTTTATTTGGCGTACAGCAACGGGAGGTAAAACAAAGAATTCTTTGTTTCCTTTCAATCACACCAGTCTTGCCCGACAGGTTTTCGGGTCACACGTAGAGCCATATTTAATTATTTTCGCTGCGTCAACGTTCTCATCATGTCGTGTTGACTTCCTGGAGTATCATGAAAACAATGTACTTTACTTCCTCGAATGGTTATACTGTTTATTTACGTAACGGCACCCACACATTGTACGTTCGAGCTGTTTACACTTAACTCCTAAACAGTAATAACACGTAAGCTTCAATCCGGCGAGTGCTATGGCTACGCGGTACTCCATATTGTTTATTTTATTATTATTAGCTATAGGCAAGCATTTGACCGCAATCTCACCTTATGTTAAGTGACGATGTGGTCTACGATGAAGCATGCTTGTCTAGAAGGAGCGTATTCACTCTCCTCTTGAAGACTTCCATATTATAGGTTTCAGGAAATACGAACGCAGGCAGAAATTCCACTCTTGGGCTGTCCGCATTATTAAAGTGGAAGAAAAACGCTACTATAATTGTATTGTATTTCTATAATATCTTATCCCTTGACTTCGCTCGTACCTCAGCCCTACTTCTACTTTGACATGTGTCTCATAAGCCATTGTTTCTGATCAGTGGATATCACTACTTCCAACGACCAGGATATCGTTTTATATTATATTCGTTTAGCCGAGACAAAAACAGTATTCGCATCAAAAAATGCAATTATGTGATTTGGAGAGGCTAGTGTTCCGATGTGTACATGCAATACTAATTAATAGGACAGCCATAGAAAATTCTATACTAATAAAAATTAAAGTTTCAGCTTGTGAAATTAAAGTAACATTATAACGGTACTTTTTACTCAAGGAAAATAACAAAAAAACAGTTTTAAAAAGTGTTGTATTGTTGCTTATTCTGGCTAATTTCTACGAAACGGCTAGACCCATTTTCGCGTGACTTCCTCTGGCAGATAGCTGGTGTTATAAGAAGTAACTTAGGCTACTTTTGTTAGGGGTTTCATTTTTTTTTTATTATTTACTTAAGCTATTTATCATCTACTATCTACATATATATTTACTAGTGTCATTTTGTATAATAGTCTTAGACAACGCGGGCGAAATTGCGGGCACAGCTAATATGCCATAAAAGGGGATACTCTGAATGACTGACTGACAGACAATAACCAGCTTAAAACGCTGGTTCTAAAAACTTGACACTCTGGGGGCGTGTTTCTTATAGGGCGTAGACGCACACTAAGAAAGGAATTTTAGAAATGCTACCTGTCTGCCATTATGTGTGTGACCCATGCATCATTACGCAAGCACTAGATCTTCGTAGAAATTTCAGAGCTCGACCAAGGTTGTTGCTTATTCCATACGTCGGCAGTACCGACTGAGTCGTTCCTCCTCACTTTGTCATAGGCCTTTTCCAAATCCACGAATGCGCGGTTGACCTAACATTTCTCGTCTATGAATCGATAGGAAGAAAACCTGATCCGTACATCTCATACCTTTTCGAAATCTCTCTTGTGCGTCCCTGCTCAACTGTTTGTCTGTAAATCTTTCAATCAACACTTTTGCATACATGGTCTGTGGTCCCATACAGACGAATGGGTCACTTGACCAGGCAACTGCTGGACACACTAACTTTCAGTTTCGGCTACGAAGCGGCGGTTGACGATGATAGTCAGTAGGGTTCGTTGTCTGTCAGAACCCTAAGGATAGTATCTTACTGAGTTGCGACCAGCTCTATAGGCAAGCGATTCCGAAACATAATTCCGACAACTTAGCGATTATACGCTAATTGCTCGAAACAAAGCAATGGGCTTTAGAGCTAATATTATGTGTTTTGTGTAGTCCAAGGATAAGCACATGAAGATGTAATAAGACAGTTCTGTTCCTATTAGGTCAACTCAACGTTTTCAGATAATATATTTATTAGTCTACATGTACATATATCTGTTTTGATAATTTTTTTCACCTTTGAATGTAACCTGTCTCACTCATTGAAGCCTCTCTGAAAGTTTACAAAGAAACTAATGCTGTTTCTGGAATAAAGATCCCATAAAAAAAGTATCATAACCTTTGTCTGTATAATTTAATCATTTAACACGAAACCACGCAATAACGATGGCAAAGTAGCCCAACGTTACGTGCGTGACAATAACGAATCTAGTGCTTATAATAAGTAATTCGGTGTTCCGAAATGTAAGGGAAACAGGTCCCATTATTGGAAGCGCCTAGATGCGGGGGTCGGCAACCGCGAGGGCTTCGACCCGCGGTGCGGTGGCGCCTGCGCGACTCCGCGACTCCGCCCGCATCGACCAACCCCTCCCGCGTGCGTTCCGGCGCGGCGTCGCCACCCGACACCCAACCGTCCACCCACCCCCCACACAACAGGCAGAATACACACTAAAAAATCATTATCTACTGCTGCAGAATAAAAACGATATCTGGGCCTGACTAAAAGTTTATTGAGAAACAACAGTTTCTCCATCATTGAATTAAAATCTATGTAGTTTATTCACTTGATTGTTCTAGAAGGTAAACCTACCCTAATGAAAGCGGACTGCACTTCTTGTGACTCGCTGTTAAAAGCAAACTTACAGCTTAATGCCTACCAGAGTGGACGGATTTCAATGATTCTTAGATTTGCTTTCCGTCAGGCTACATTATGAGTCATATACATATACGGCCGCCCTGCTTTGACAAGAACTCCACTCGTGTGCACCATGGGTATATAAACGATGGAAATCATAAGTAATACAAACTTTACCTTTTTATTATCATCATTGTCACTCGACGGGTGACTCCCACAGGATACACGCGGGGCACGTCCCCTCCCCTCCCCTCCCCACCCTCCCACTTAAATGATTATCGCTACCTCTGAATAATCACTGATGTCTGCGCGCCCCTGTTTGTGTCATTCATTAATTTCGTCGTTGGCCACACAGTATTATAAACCTAATAAAAAATCCACTCCACCTGAAAATAAAGGTGATTCACATAATACTGAAAGTGCTTGAGATATTAAATGAAGCTGTAGCAAAAATCTATGTTGTGGCCCTGTTCCATTACGGATATAGGATCGTATGTATCTTACGTTCTTATTAAAGTTGTCTTGTATCTGTAAAATATTTATCAATAAAGTCAGCATAGTAAGTTTTTACAAAGTGTAATACCGCGATGTTATGTACCTATGGCTGTACCTTTAGACATAAAAGGTAGTTTTTCATTGATAACGATGGTATTTTTAATCACAATTATATTTGAAGGATTCAAGTAATCATTGAATTTATGTCGTCGGTTGTTGTTAGCGAAATATTTACAAGTGGATGAAGGTTCTCATGATTTATTCATAAATAATGGAAAGTTTAAACGGGTCACTGTCGAGGGAAACCATTACTAATATTTGTACGTCAGTCTTCTGTGTATATTTTCACTGCAGTTAAAACAGCTACCCAGTCAGACCTAAAAACAGTAATAATCTATTAAAAAAACCTTTCATTAGATAACATTCAATCTTTAATATAGATAATGTTGGACACGGCTTGCGAGACGTTCGTCTTCCTAAGTACCATGATAACTCGAGCACATCATAGCCGGGTGATCCTTAAGTGCAACCACAGAGTCATAATTAACAAGCGTACCCATTTCTGCGGCCAAGCAGTAATTCATTGGCGCTACTGTGTCCCGGTCGGACAGGTGTGGTTGCCGGTGTAATTACAGGCACTTTCATTCCACCTTCGTTTCCCAGAGTTACGGGCGGAAAGGAGTGACTTTTGTCTTCCCATACCTAAGTAGGGGAGGAGCCAAGTCGCATAGCTTTGTTATTGCCAAAGTTTACCACTTAATACCAGATGGGCCGTCTGCTCTTAACTTTTTCACATAAAAAGCAAAAATGTAATGCTAATCAGTAATAGAGCAACATTGTCTGGCTAATTTTGCAATAAAAATATTTTTGATGTCTGGCTTTAATATTCTGATTTGATAAGCGCTGGAGTTATATATCTCATTCACATTAGGATACTATTGGATACCCACCGCAGCAAGCTTTCGTCCCACACTACGACATTAGTTCAATCACGGACTCGTCCCTTTGGCATAATGATAATATAAACAATATCTTCCGTTATGCTGATATGAATATAATCACAAAAGATAAATGGCATTTCTCAAATCATTATCCGGTTGACTTAATTTTTTTAACATGTTTAGGATGATAATGCTAACGATGAAGACATAAACGAAAGACTGAAGGCAGTCAAATGTGAATCTTCTTGGCTTATTAAATCCGGGCTTCGAAGATTGAACACACACGACGGTCAAAGGCACCCAAAAGTTATCAAAAGATTATTTAGTTTGGGGTTATTTAATGTAGAAAAATCTAGTTAATGCTTTTCAACTGAAAAACTTGTTGACTTTGTGTGCATCTACTGGGCATGTGAAATAAGGTGAAGCATTTTAAATCAGGAGTTTTTAAATTATAAATCCAAAGTAAAACGTCAAAAATTCATTTCCGTAGAATTCATAAAGAAATGGCTTGTAAACCTCAATAATATCCAAAAATAAAGGTCACGCGTACTAATTTTAAAGCCTGTTCAAACCCTTTCCAACCCTCCATTGGGAAAAAAAGAGAAGAAACCCCTAAAGGAGGCACCTTTTTCTTTCGCCAGTACGTTCCTTGTAGCAATCTGAGTACATCTCTGTCATCATACTGTTACATTTGGGGACTATATAAAATACTGGAATAAGATATTACAAGATGTTTCGTGCGTTGTGGAGCAGAATGATATCTGACCCGAGGTGATTTATCATTTAAATAATCATTTACAGTGTAGTAGCTTTATTTACTATACCCTTTTCTTTATATATGACTTGATTTTTTGGGCGGAATCGTCGTTGCCTGTTCAGGAAGTTTATTATAAAAGTATATTACAATTCCCCATAAAACTTTTTGTTGACTTTTCGCTCTTGAGATGTTTAATTTATTTTTATTTCTGGTGTTCATGCTATGAACATCACTAGTTTTTCTCAAAACTAGATGTTTTTTGAACGTATAATAAATACCCATATAGAAAAAAGAAGAAGCGTGTAAGCATGTAAGCGTTTATATATATTTCTACATTAAATATAAACGCTTACATGCTCATATTTTTCATAGATTTTTTGTATGGATTGTCTGTGAAACCATTATCGGAAGTTGGCGAAGGGCGTGAATGTGCGCACCCCGTTTTCTCAGCTCGTTGCCCACTTTTGTCACGTTTCGCCCGGTAATAACCCATTTTAAGATAATAATTGAAACTTGTTGGTTAGTATCTAATGGGTGTTTTTAGTAAAACTTGAAATAAAATGTGCGTGTTTTTTTTCTATTTTAAAGTAAAATATAATACATATAATTTGATTACTGGACAATTAAATATATCAGACCAAATATAGTTATTACACATTTCTACATCTGGTGTAATTAAAAAACTTCAAGTCATTAATTCTTTTTATCAAGAGCATTTGTGGTACATGTTAATTGTGTATAGCGACGGTCGCCACTAGGCGCGGTCGGAGCACAGAGGGCCCGGGCTTGGGGCGGCGGGAGGGGTGCAGGCCGCTGAACCTGGCCACTCGAAATCAATACAGCTGCTCTCTCCGCTCGGAGTCTGCGCCCGTCTGGAGCGCGTCACCATGGCAACGCGCCCCCCCCCCCCCCTCCCCCCTCCCCCACGCACCGCGCCGATACCGCCACTCGCCTCACAGCCCAACCCATATCGCTCTTAACTACTTTCTTTGTTGCTGAGACTTGAGCAACCTGTTGTTCCACGTGCTAGTCAGCGGATCTGATGAAAGGTACGCATTAACACAAAATCGTTGCATATCAACCAAAACCTACTAAATATCCCAATATACCTATTAACTTATAGATTAATACGATTAGTTACACTAGGGTAAATGTTTGTAACGAATGAAGTTGACACGGATTCGATTCGTGGTCGGACATTTCATGCACTGTGTACACGGTTTTTTTAATGTGCGTTTTTTGCACCATAACACAATAATGATTCATACGCTACTGATGATCTTTGTCTCATCTGATTCTCTTTTCCTCGAAGTTCGAGAAATGATGGAATTAAAACTTGATGTGCAGCATTACACGAAATTTTACAGTGGGATGTATGACTAAAGTGTGTGTCAATTGGGTGTAATTTTTTATATATATGTATATCCGGGTTAGTTCTAGATCTTTACGGCTGTCAGATTATTAATAAATTCCCGAAGTAAGGTGTTTTCTAGATATTGTGGGAAAATAATGCCGGCCATGAGCTCACCTTGTTGCGTTTCGTGGATCACGTAACCACCCAAAAGGAAGAAAGACAATCAGAAAATTTATGAATTCTAAATTCTCAATTAGTTTTGAGAAAATTTGCTGAAGTAACAGTAACGAACTTTGGAACACATAATGGAACTTGTACGCAAATGGCACTCGCCCGCTGTAATAGAGACCTAGACCAATCTCGATAGTGTAGCTGACCTGAGTCGACAACTGACCTTGTTATCCTAATTCCTAGGGCGTGTAACATTGAACCTGCACTGACGTTAGACATCGAGATGTTTTGCGCACTCTCATCCGTATCTGAAACCTACCCCATCCAATATATAAAATTACTACGTGATGAACCATTTAAGTATATGAAAGGAGCCTCTCTGAGGCGCACTATAAACATTTCACAGCCCTGGTTCGATAGAAAGAAGAAAGAAAGATAATAAATTTATTCATAACTTATACTAAGACGTACAATTGAAATAAAACAACAGCGTTAAATAACCTAAGTATAAGTACGCTGTAGGCTACAGCTACGAACTAGGATAAGGTTCAACATGATACGCTACGTACAGGTACGCAGTGCGCTGATCTTCCGCCAGCTCAGAGCCAGACACGAGTAGGAGCAGTACCTAACCGTACCATAGAGGTATATTATTTTTGTCTGAGGAATGGATGATGACATTCCCTATCAAGCAAGCAACCAACTGACTTTATACCTACGCGTAATAATGTTTTTGTGTCCATTCCTTCCAACTGCAAAAGCTGCAAAGCGACTTTCATAATGCAAATTTCATTATTTGTGTACATTTGCATGAGCTGCTCCTGCTAATATCTTAGATAACAGAAGCATACACCGAGTCAGTGCGATTGTTGAATATGTTATCGCAATTTGTCTGTGAATAATTTAAGGAAGCAGGAGCTGTGCTAACGGTTGCGCACTATTCTGATACATTCACCGATGACATGAAGGAAAACATCGTGAAGAATCCGACGTGTCCTAGAACCAAAAATTCAAAAACATGTGTCGAATGCACGGAAGGAGGCGTGCGTTACTCCTTTCGCCACACAGGTTCCATAGAACTAGTGTCACGATTTGTAGTAGTAACTGATGAGATTCGTGTGGCCTGCAAGCCAGCCAGATGGTACCAGAAAACACACCGCTTCGTAGCTTCCCCTTGTCTAAAATGTTATCACCAAAAAGCTACGGTGAAGAAGTCCAAGAATGAATTGGTAGGGTACTACAAACTGGTCATCAATAAATCTTAACAAATCATGCTTTAGCTAACTAAATATTTGAGACGAATGTCTGTCTGCAAAATTTAAGCGAAAACAAAGCACGGCGAAGGTAAAATGTTCATGAAATAACCATTTGCGAAAATAACTGTTTTCCTCGTGAATATATAAATGTACGTATATATTATGATATTGTACATAAGTTTCAATTGTTGCAGAACGTGGAGCATAAGGCCAAATTCCGTTCCAAGAAGGGGCAGCTGCCGTTTGTGGAACTAAACGGAGAGGAGATTGCCGACAGCGCTTTAATCATCAAGGAACTTGCCGGAAAGTTCAACAAGGACCTTGATGCGTGTAAGTTATTCATTGATTATTCTATAATGTTTCTTCTAATTCATAAAATATTGTTCTGTTGAAACCTACCATAACTCATTTGATGTGTCAACTTACGTAGGGATGCGCGACTTAAGTGTGGCTAAGACACGGCAGTGGCAGAGCTACATTCGGTTCGAAAATTAAAATAACTCATTTTCTCGCTGCCATAACTTAAAACTTAAGAGATGTACATAAAACACATTTTTGTGTGAATGATAAATTATTATACTCACCTAATTGGGGCACCTTATTTATTATTAAGGGTCAGCCATCAACTTCCATCTTTGGTTATCTATATAATGATTTGGTCCATTAAGCAATTGAATTGCATCAGTTCCATTGTTGCCTAACGACAGTCAAAGTCAACTCCTTAAACTAACTGTAGAAATATCTGCGATTATCTTTTGATTCGGTGCCCGCCCATAATGAAATACCTGCTTTATATGTAGTTGGAAAATGAAATTGTGTCATCGATTTTCCAGTATTTAGGCTAGGTCATGCCCTCTTAAATCTAGGGAAATGATAGAAATCTGGGAAATCGCGCATGGCCGTAAACACATTAAATAACAAAGAATCTGTGTTAGGTTTTAAACAATCTTTTATTTTGATAAACTGCCAGACATTGTTTAGTTTTGCTAGAGATTTTCACGTGTATTTCGAGCTGTTCCTCCTAATTATCAGAAGTGTTTAGATTCTTAATTAAACTATTGGTTTCATGTAATAATTTGTATCTATTTCGATCAGACAACCAGATTTAAAAAACTAAACGTGTCGAACAAATTTTACCTTTAGTAACGTAATCAGCCCCACGGTCGGATCCAAGTCTGTTGCTCCTCGAGCGTAGGTCTTCGCGCATGTGCAATTGCACAAATTCAGTTAACAATACCTATATAAGAAGTTTTCAACTCGTTTTCGTCTCATATTCAGCTCTTACTCCGGAGCAGCGGGTCGTGGCCCACGCGATGAGCTCCATGATTGAGAATCATCTCTCCTGGGTGGTGTTGTGGTGGCGTGCCAAGTACCCTGAGAGCGTCATCAAGGGTTACCAAGTGAACCTTCAGAGCGCGCTCAACACCCGCCTGCCAAAGCCGATCCTCAACTTCTGCTACAAGCTCACTTCCGGCCGCAAGGTAAGCTTTATGCATTCCAGTGAAGTCAACAACTTTATTTCCATAGAATTCATAAAGTAATGGCTTGGAAACGTCAATAATATTCAAAACATAAGGTCACGCGTACTTATCGCTAAGTTTGACGCCTGTTCAAAGGAAGGAACGATCGAGTACCACCTTCCCTTGACAACTGCGAAACAAGGTATTCTCGTACATAGTAAAGGAAGACCCAAGTCACATGGCACGGCGCTTGTCATTCTGATGCTTGGAGGTGGAACGTCTGATTCAGTGAACATTCGTTTGTACCTAGTATTAATGTAATCTACAAAGCTATAAACAGAAGGTTGGGCTATAGCTATGATACTTCTCTCATTCCCATTACACCTCCAAGTTAAGTCACCAGTGCGGGCGTAACTATAAATAACAAACAAACAAATCGTTGGGAATTGAAAATTGATTACAACGTATTGTTGTACCAAAACTGGCAATTAATAGTCTTAATGCGTGAACTGTATTAATAGTCGTAATTAGTAAACTGTTTACTAACTAATTTAGGAACTCATGTTCAGAAATATATTTATCATTATATAATATCTCCTTCTGAGACATTAGGATAACTAAGTTTGGTTTTGTACAAAATGTTCAACAGTAGAGTTCAAATATTCTAGATCGCACCCAGGTGCCCGGGCTTATGACCCCTGTGTGTGACCTCGAGTGGGGTCAGGACGGGTGAGGTCAAGTAGGGCGGGCTCAGGTCAGGTGCGGTCCCGAGGTGAGAGGTAGAGGTCGTACTCTACTCGAACCAGCGTTTCGAACAGTAGCAGTAGAACTTATTCCAAGTGCGTCCGGGGAAGTACTGCCACCATACCTGTTTATGTCGCGTGGTTGCCGGTACAATTACAGGCACATGAGATCCATCCATCTTCGCGTCTCAGAGATACGTGGGCATACGATGACGAACGTAAGTAGGGGAGGACCAAAGTCGTATTGCTTGTTTTGGGCAGAGGTTACCATAACAGTAGC